>CM046881.1:154996511-156196511 GCA_025667525.1 Glebionis coronaria | reverse complement strand
ACTCCACAAAGTTTTTTTTTTTTAATGGCAGTTTGGTGCAGCGAAGTATCTTGCGTGTTATTGAGGCATCAAGTCTCTCCCGAGTTCAAATCATCTCACGAAGAGAATATCAACCCCATGCTAGCCATCTAGTTTCCCATTAAGGGGCTTCAAGGCATTGCGATGGGATTCAAACCCGGCTGCCAATTCTGGAAAATCCCCCACATAGGGAATGACCATGATGATGTTGAAAGTGAAACGACCATTAGTGATCCGGCTAAATAGGTCATGATCTTGATCCCCTAACCATCCCATAGTTTGGGGAAAGAATGGATGATAGTATGGACTGACTTTGGCTTCTCTTTATAGACATTGGATCCTCTACTGTGTAGAGGATTTTGGCCATGCGACGTAGGCATGTCGGTTACGGCGTAGAGGTATTTTCCTCTATGGCGTTGGTGCACCAGTTCTGCATAGTTTTTGTTAAATCGCGACCTTTCACTTGTGATCCGGGCTTAGCTCAAAACACGAAAGTTGTAGGTACTTCCTTCTTCTATCCATAGCTACTTGAAACACTAAAAAAATGAGCTCGTAAGCGTTGTAAATCCTTGTTGCAAATCATAGTTACGGTGTAGGCTTGGACATCCCTACGCCGTAAGCTTCAAATAATCACTATCCTTGTTGCAAATCACATGTAATTCTATGAAATCACATGCGATTACAATACATATCAGATGTGATTTTTTTTAAGACATAACTGAAAAAAAATCCACAAAATAGTTCATCGAAAGTATATTAAAATGTCCGTTTACTAATATATAAAAAAATAATCATCGCGAACGTGTGTTTTTTTTGTTAACAATTTTTGAGAAAAGAAAGTAAATTTTTAAGATTTTATTGATCAGGTCTCCGGTCCGATCCGGTCCTGTCTCGGTTAACTTAACACATACCGTACTAAGCATAAGAAAAGGTTAACCATAGGGGACTAAAAGCGTAATAATGTCCAAAAGCAAAACAACAACCTGCAAAAAACAGATCAAACAAACAAACGACACAATGAGGAACACAAAAACCATAATCAAAACATCAATCATTTCACGAATCATAGTCCTAACCTTAACAATAACATTTCGATCAGTTCTCAGCCCATACGACACGTCAGCATCCATAAACCCTACCTGTCTAAACAACAACAACAACAGTCAACAGGAAGAAGAACAGACAGCTGTCGTGTTTCCACGTGTCGCTAGGGCTATTGAAAACGGTGTCGTTTGGGACAGTGTGTATTTTGTTAGAATTGCTGAATGTGGTTGTTATGAGTATGAACAGACTTATGCTTTTTTGCCCTTGTTTCCGTTCTGTATTTCGTTACTTTCACAAACAGGTTGTTACACATTAGTATTAGTTTTGTATGTAACTATGTATATTTATATTGTTTTTCAACTATAGTGCTTATGCGGTATAAGTAGTAGCTAAGTGAGTAACAGATTATGTGTTACTTAGGGATTTTTTGTTTGAAGTTGCGCCAATCAGTTCGGGGGTGTTTGTTTAAGCTTATTATGGGCTTATGTTGAGACTTTATATAAGTTTATGATATCATACATTATAATTGTATATAAGTCTTATAATAAGCCAGAAAATTGGGGCTTATGAGATGGAAGCTGAAATCACATAATCTCGTAAGCCCACATAGAAGCTTAAACAAACACCCGTGATTATGTGATATCATATTAGTTGTCTTGCCACTCGCGATTTAGATATAGCGTTTCATAGCTAGTTCCCTTTTAGGCTTTATTAGGCGCAAGAGCCTCTTATGTTCCTTTTGCTTAGAGCTTCACTGCACTCTAAGGTCTTGGAATTTATTAGGCGTTTCATAACTCATTGGAATTATGTTGCGCCAATGAGTTCAGGGGTGTTTGTTTAAGCTTATTTATGGGCTTATGTTGAGACTTTATGTAAGTTTATGATATTATACGTAATAATTGTATATGTCTTATGAGATGGAAGTTGAAATCACATAAGCTCGTAAGTTCACATACAAGCTCAAACAAACACCCGTGACCCGTGATTATGTTATATCATATTAGTTGCCTTGCCACTTCACTTGCGATTTAGATATAGAGTTCCATAGCTAGTTCCCTTTTACACTTATTCGGCGTTAAGTAGCCTCTTATGTTCCTTTTGCTTTGCTCAGCATATGTTTGCTTAGATCTTCACTGCACTCTAAGGTCTTGGAATTATATTGGCCTTTAGCCCCCTTTTCTTTGTAAGCGTTTTCTAGACGCTCTTGCCCGTTTGCGTTTATGCATTTATGCTTGTATGTTTATGCTCGTGTCCCCTGTTTCTCTATAGCGCTTTATCGATTTTATATAATGTGTTCTCTTGCGGCGTATGCTTCTATATGTTTATATTCTTTTTTCTCCTAAGCTCTTTTGATGGTCTTTTGCTTATTAGCGCTGTATGCTTGTTTGCTTGCTTTTCGTCTTGTGACTTTTAGACTCTTATCCTTGTTATTGCACACTTTCACACCTCACATATATCTGAGCACTCCCACCCATGTACTTACACTTGCCTGAGGTCTTCCTGGAAGTCTCCCACTTTCTGGTTTCTCCTGGGGTAGGGGTAGGATATGTCTACATTCTACTTCCCCCATACTCCGGCTTGGCAGGATTGGGTATGCTGTTGTTGTAATTTTTTGTGGGCTTATGAGATTATCTGATATCAGCTTTTGGCTTATGTTGAAACTTGTGGGACTATATAAGCTTATTATATCAATATGAGCTTATAAAAGCTCATAAGTTTCATTGTATGCAGAAAAAAAAGTGTTGTGAAACATAAGCTGAAACGATCTTTAGCTTAGAAGCCCAAAAATCTGCTTACACAGACACCACCTTAGCCACTTGGGGGGTTTTCGGATTACTTAGGTTTTCTACGTATGCTTCTGTTTATAATGAGCTGTTTAAAACGAGAGGAAATTTTATATAGAATGTTTATCAAAATACATTTATCAAAGGTTTTAGGTTAAGTACGAGGATATTATGAGAATTTCTGTGTCACATCGTGTAAGCACCTTGAAATACATAGCCCCATACGCAGAAGCAGCCTCCGGATGAGACAAACACTTTAAAATTTAAACTTATTAGCAGAGAAAATAAGCAATCTCAGACATCCTCTCAAATATGTATCAGTTCGATAATTACTTTTTGAAACCAAGATACTTTTCTTTCACAAGTTTGAGTATCTTAGATGTTTGGTACCGTAGCAGTTTTCTTGAACATATTCTTGCTATCATGTTGATTCTCTATATCTTTTGAAACTATGTTATTACCTTGCAGTTTCTAAGCCGTCGATACCCCTTGTTGGGCAGAAAGCTGTTTAGATTTTACATATTTAGTGATTTGAATTATAATACTGCTGTTTGAAGTTGTTGTAACTACTGCTTTTTTTACCTCAATAAGGCGAGTCGTGTGTATATTTGAGTCAACGACTCGCCCATCCCGGTGACCTGAACACGGAAAACCTTATCTGTTTTCTGAGTGTTTCGTTTCTGAATAAGTAATTGATACTAGAGACAATGCACCCAAGGAATAGAAACTGATCATAAGGTAATTGCTTCCAAGAGAATGAAAATGCAATTTTAAGCGCTCTTAGTTTGGTGTTGTAACGATGAAATTCTCGTGTTATTTAGCTGAGTAAATACCTGCTTCTTCTTTCTAGGGTCAAAGGAATTATCTTTTCTTACAATCAACCTCTTGATAGTAGCTTGGAAGGAAGATGTAAAAGAGGTCTTGTCAGAGTAATTTCTTGTTAATTATATGTCTCCTGATAGCTTTGTTATCACTAAATATGCAGTTCTCAAGCCGTTGATACCACTTGTTGGGCATAGGGCTGTGCTGGCGTTGTCAGGATATCTAGTTAGCAACATCTCGTTTGTTTTTGCTGCACTGTTTCTTTATAGGTAATCCATCTTAATGCTACATCAAGCAAAAAAATTTCTTTTGCATTTCATCATCTCAGTTATGGTTTCTGTAGAACTATGATCCAAAGACTTTGCAACCGATTTAAAAGGACCCCACGTTACTATTGGACTTATAGTCATTACACCTTGTGTTCTGTCCCTGACAGTTTTCTTGTTTTCTCTCGCTAAAGGCTTTCTGTTATTATTCTGAAGGACTCGGAGGCATCATTGAGAGCAACAATCTTGTTTTGCTTCAACCCAGCATCTATATTCTATTCGTCCATGTATTATTCTTTATCTTCCTTCTAATTTTTAATCCGCAAACTTGTTATTGCGATCTAAAACCAGTACTTTGTTTTTGTAGTTACTCCGAGAGTTTGTATGCTTTATTATCAATTGGAGGGCTTTACTTTTTTATGTCGGGTGCAAATAATTTGGCAACACTCTGGTTTGCTTTATCTGGATGTGCAAGGTCAAATGGGGTGCTTAACGCAGGGTATATTGGTTTCCAGACAATGCATCGAGCTTATGATGCTGTATTTCTTCAGAAGCGTCCATTTGTAAGCTTAAACTAACTAGTTGCAGTTTTAAATCATTGTTGTTGAACATTATTAATATCTTCTGCGTCATCTTGTCTTTGCAGTTGGCGTTTTGGGTCATTTTATCTGGAATTTTGCGTTGCATCTTTGTTTTCATCCCATTTGTTGCTTTTCAAGCTTTTGGATACTACAATTTGTGTTACGGACGCGATCCAGATAAATCAAGGCCTTGGTGTAATGCGAGAATTCCTTTGTTGTACAATTTTATTCAAAGTCATTACTGGTATGTAGTTCCTAACATTTGCGTATTACTTATTACAACAGATGGTCTTCGGTGTTTAAACTAAAGTTAATCTTCTGTTTTGATATTAGGGGGGTTGGTTTTCTTCGATATTTCCAGCTTAAACAGTTACCGAATTTTCTTCTTGCATCACCAATTCTATCCATTGCAGTCTGCTCGATCATACATTATGTAAAGCTACAGCCTAACGTCTTCTTGACACTTGGTTTTCAAGCTGCTTCAGAAAATTACGGGGATGCAAAGAACACTCCTATGCTTGAGAGAAAAAAGTCGACACCTAGTCAAGGTATAAACCCGAAACACTAAATATGCTTTCAGTTTACATGTTACTTCCTCTGTTCTTTCTTATTATATAACTTGTAGCGCTTAGTTGATATGACATTACTGTTGTGACGAATTCCTGTTTTAAACAGTAACAATTATGTTGTAATTGTCTTTGTGAAACAGAGGATCAGGCCCTTAGAAGGAGAAAGCAGAACTCCAAAGAAGAGGCGCATGTTGTACTTTCCACTGACAATGTATCAACAGACAAATTGGGAAAATTTTCAGTCGTCATCGTTCCATTCATTTTACACTTGGGGTTCATGGTGGCCACAGCATTTTTTGTCATGCATGTTCAGGTGAGTAATACCACCTTATATACATGTTACCAGTACATATATGACCTTTTGTGCAATATATAAATGGTGTATTTACGTCATGTTTTTGTATCTGAAGTTATTAGACCATTTTGTTACAGGTTTCAACCAGATTCTTATCTGCAAGTCCCCCTATCTATTGGTTTGCCTCGTCTGTACTAGCATCTCCCAGTACTCAGAAGGGCTGGCGATACGTGATCTGGGGCTACTGTGCATTCTACATCCTTATCGGCAGTCTGCTCTTCTCAAACTTTTACCCTTTCACCTGAATCTTTCTAGGCTAAAGTACTGGCAACCGAAGAATGCAGAGATCACCATCTTTGGCATTTATTACCGAGTATCTCATTAATTTATTTCAAGATTATTGCTTTCCTGGGACTTCACAGTTGTACAAAAGATTGCTAATTTGGATTCAGAAAACATGTAGCATATGATTGAGTTGAAGAGGGGATGTGCGGATCTAGTTTAGAAGCGTACTAACTTCAACCTGTTAATGTTATGTTCACACGACTTTTGTATGGGACTTCACAGTTGTACACTTGTACAAAGATGCTAGTTTAGATTTAGAAAGCGTGTAGCATTTGAATATTGATACCAAAAACTATAATTTATCTAATAGATGCAATTTTGAATTTCCATTGAAGTCAAATTTTAATGTTGGTACAAGATTCTCAAAAGCCTTGGTGCTAAAACCCTATGTACAGAATGCTAGTTTGTCATGTAAACTATTCTAACAAGTGGAGTTTAGCGGGCTGATGGGTTGGAGTCTTGGAGATGTGTAAATTTGTTGTCCGTATATGATCTGTAGTGCAAATGGTTTTGTCTTTGGAATATATGATAGTTGTCTAGAATTAAAGCTGCAATGTTAGTTGGTATTTGCGGTTCGAGACTGCAGCCTCATGTTTTAAGTTGCTCTAAGAGTCGATATAAAGTATGCTAAGCTTTATAGGTTGCTAAGCCTTAAAGACTTTTATATGCTGTTATACTGTATTAGTGTGAGTCAGCAGTCAGGATTGGATCAAAACTGAGGTTTCCAGGCAATCAATTGTCAGCTGATTATGTTGGTGATAATGTAAACTTAAGTGTCCTGTTTGATTTGTTATTACTAAATATGCAATTTTTTCACGAATCATCGCCTTAACTCTAGAAATAACATGGAGATCAATTCTCACTCCGTACGACACATCAGCATCCAACCAATGGTGTTTCCACGTGTGGCTGGAGTTAATGAAAATGTTGTCATTTGGGACAGTGTTTATTTTGTTAGGATTTCTGAATGTGGTTGTTATGAGTATAAGAAGACTTATGCTTTTTTGCCCTTGTTTCCGTTGTCTATGAAGTTACTTCTGCAAACAGGTTGTTACACAATATTATAAATTTGTCTTAACTTGATTATAATGCTATTTGGAATTATGGTTTCGGTAAATGCGGTAGCTAAGTGAGTAACAGATTATGTGCCATTGTGTTACTTGGGGATTGTTTGTTTGGCATTGCGCTAATGAGTTCTTGTGTTTGTTTGAGCTTATTTATGGGCTTATGACTTATATTTCATAAGTTCCAATTTCCCGACTTATTTTGAGACTTCATATAAAGTTATTATATCATAGGTAATAAACTTATATAAGCTTGTGATGGGAACTGAGGAAGTTGATCATGGGTGAATGGTGATCCTCATTCTCATCGGTTGTAGGTGAGGAAGAGCAGCAGCAGTGACCTTTGGCCTTTGGGTGTTTATAATATACTATGGGCGAAATTTTGAATAGCTTATTGAGTTGATTTGAACAGTTAGCTCTGAGAAAAGTAGAGAACAGAAGTTGCTTAGAGAAGACTGCACTTAAGGTCATCAGCTACTCTACAAGATTTAGAGGTAATATTTATATTTTAGGCATCTTTATAAAGGGTTAAATGGCGTAATTTATTGCGAAAAAATGACACGTTTGATTAATTATCCAATTAAGCATCTTTTTCGCAGCATTAGCAAGCATACCACTTCCATGTAAAGGTTATGTGTGTTCATTTTTAATGTTAAACTTGTTGAGAAGGTTATTGTCTTTTTACATTTTTTTTTAATCTTTTCGTGTACATCTCTCTTTTCATTCATGTTTTGGAAGGTAAAGAAGGCAAAAACATTCTCCCCGCCTACAAACAAATTTAAAAAATCAAAAGCCAAAGATAAAAGAACAAGAAATGTGAAGATCAATCTATGCATATATTGTAAATGTTTACTGTATTTTATTCCTTGCAGATATGAGAGGGTTTATACCAACTTTTCTTGCTGAATATCAATCTAGACATGTATGTATCCATTCTGTTTTGATAACAACGTGGTCGTTGTCTTATTCGATAAAACAATATAATTATGAGTGTTTCGTTTGTTCCTCTTTTTATACTTGTGTTTCATGGAGCCTTGTCAGTTGTCAATTCAAAAAATGATATCATAAACATTGGTTACATTGTTGCATTGCAAAGCATCCATGGAAGAGTCTCGAGCATTGCCCTGAAGGCTGCTGTAGATGATGTCAATTCTGATCCCAAAGTTCTACCAGGAAGACGACTGACTATTTCGATTCACGACATAAACTATACTGGTCTCTATGGCATTCTTGGCGGTAAATAAAAACTCATTTCAATATTATTTAAATTGATGTTAGAAGTTGTAAAATATTATGTATGGAATACTCAATAGAAATTTGATTTTTTTTTCAGCATTGAAGTACTTGGAGATCCCTTCTGTAGCTGTTATCGGTCCACAAGGTTCTGAGGTGGTTGAGGCACTTTCACAATTTGCAAATGGACTGCATGTCCCGATATTGTCATTTACTGCTCTCGACCCCTCACTTTCACCTTTCCAGTACCCATACTTTCTCCAAACATCCCCGAATGATCTTTATCAGATGAAAGCACTTGCTGCAATAGTAAGCTATTTTCATTACAGAGAAGTAACAGCTATCTTCACTGATAGTAATCAGTTCCGTAATGGTATAAATGTGTTTGGTAACGAACTTACAACGAAGCGTTGCAGACTATCTGGTAAAGCACCACTTCCAGTTGACAACAAATTAACTCGAGAGATTATTAAAGATAGATTGACGAAGGTCATGTCAATGGAATCGCGTGTCATTCTTGTACACACATATTTCAATACTGGCCTCATGATCTTTGAGATTGCCAAGAGTCTTGGCATGATGAAAAGAGGATACGTATGGATTGCAACTGCTTGGCTATCAGCTGTCCTTGATTCTACTGGCATTCCTCCTAAGAATGCTGATAGTTTACACGGCGTTTTAACACTTCGCCCACATACACCAGATTCACACAGGAAAAAAGCGTTCGCAAGACGATGGAAGAATTTGACTAATGAATCTATCGGACTCAACCCATATGGTTTATATGCTTACGATACTGTCTGGATAATTGCTCATGCAATAGACAAGTTTCTAAAAGAAGGTGGTAAGATTTCATTCTCCAGTGATTCGCGTTTAAGTAATATAAATGGAAGCCTCGGCCTTTTCTTAAAAACACTTGGCATTTTTGATGGGGGAAAGCAGATGCTAAACAACATACTACACACAAATATGACCGGTTTGACAGGGCATCTTTCCTTCAATGCAGACAGATCTTTGAAAAACCCTTCCTTTGATGTTATCAATGTTTTACAAGCAAAAGGACGACTCGTTGGATACTGGTCTAACTATTCTGGGCTATCAGTTCAAATGCCAAAGAGCTCTTTTAGCGTAATACCATCCAACATTTCTTCTTCCAACCAGCGACTGGGAAGTGTGGTATGGCCTGGGAACACAAAAGAGAAACCTCGTGGATGGGAATTTTCAAACAATGGGAGACCTTTGAGGATTGGAGTTCCCTTAAGAGTTAGTGATAAAGAATTTGTTATGCCAGTCAATGGTACGAAACAAGTTACTGGTTTTAGCATAGATGTATTCCTTGCTGCCATAAAGTTGCTTCCATATCCACTTCCGTATGAGTTCATCATGTTTGGGAACGGTCACAACAACCCAAACTATTCTGACCTTGTTAACAAGGTTTCATCTAAAGTACGTGTTTAAAGATTACAAAACAAATTGCTATTTGGCTACAAATTAGTTACACTTATGTTTAATGTTCTTTGTAGTAGTTTGATGCAGCTGTTGGTGATATATTCATTGTCAGTAATCGTACTAAAACTGTGGACTTCACACAGCCGTATATCGAGTCTGGCCTGGTAGTAATCGTGAACATACATAAAGCACACCCAAGTTCTTGGGTTTACTTGCAACCGTTTAGTCCGTCATTATGGGGTGTCACTGCTCTTTTATTCCTCTTTGTTGGAGCTCTTGTGTGGTTATTGGAACACAGGCATAACGACGTATTTAGGGGCCCACCAAGGAAGCAAGTTGTCACTGTATTGTCGTGAGTACTTAAGGAAACTTATTGCTTCCTTAGTAGTTCTTAGTTTGTGTCCTTTTGAGAAAGATGTTTTTTTTTGCAGGTTTACCTTCTCAACTATGTTTTTCACGCACAGTAAGCATTTAACCATTATTCATCCTGTTAATCTTTTATCACCCTTTTACTATTAAATGACTCGTTCATTAATGATTTGATTGTGTCAGGAGAAAATACCGTGAGTACTCTTGGTCGTATGGTTGTCTTCATCTGGTTATTTGTAGTTCTAATTGTTAACTCAAGCTACACAGCAAGCCTGACATCAATTCTAACTGTGCAACAACTACAAACTCCAATCACCGGAATCGAATCACTGATCACAGGCAATGAGCTTATTGGATTTCCGGAGGGAACATATATTGAGACTTATTTGGTGAAAGAACTCAACATCCCAAGATCAAGACTTGTGTCTCTTAGCTCCTTTGATGATTCTGCTGAGAAACTCTTGTCAAGAACAGTTGCTGCGATTGTTGATCAAAGGGCTTATGTCGATATTTTCCTCTCAAAGCACTGCAGCTTCCAGGTTGTTGGCCAAGAGTTCACAAAGAGTGGGATGGGATTTGTAAGTGTTTTACTCAAATGTTCTACTCTTTACAGCCCAGCCAACTACTTGTCTAGTTAAATTTGTATGCAACCTTTATAAAACACTGGCTGGGATTATATACTTCATAGCAATAGACAAAAATAAGTTTCATTTATTATTCTTAATTCCCACAGGCATTTAGAAGGGACTCTCCGTTGGCGGTTGACCTGTCGAATGCAATACTAAAACTAACAGAAATCGGAGAGCTTCAGAAGATTCAAGATCATTGGCTTAACAAAACAGCTTGTGGCCCACAAAGCTTGTCCTACGTATCTAACCAACTTCATCTAGAAAGCTTCTGGGGTCTGTTTCTGATATTCGGCATAGTTTGTGCTCTTGCGCTGTTTATACACCTGTGTAGGACGCTTTATAGATTCAGAAAACGTCATCCGAAACTCATGAAGCCAAGGAATAGAGGGTATCGTTTAAAGCGTATGCAAAGGTTTTTGTCATTTGCAGACACGAAAAAGGAAGTACCAGTGAACAAGTTAAAGAGAAAGAGGACGGCATCCGATATCAGAGAGAACACCGCTAACTGACTGAGTACAAGTCCATATACAACATAAACGAGTAGTTTATATAAACACAACAATTGTAACTAAATAATTACTGATGTGCTCCTAAGAATAAAATATTCTATGGATGAAATCAAAGTTCTCTTTCAAAATGACAATGTTTGTTATGAATAGATCAACAGCCTAACCAAAATGACACTTCTTTGTAAGAGCCTGAGGAGTGGTAGCTGACACATGGCTGGTAGTCCTTTGGCGCCAGTCCATCGTTGGCACACCGCTCCGGCGTTGGGCTGATAGGTTCTCGGCTGGTCCATAACAGCAGGCTGTTATGGATTTTGATTTTGATTTTCTTTTTTTAATAAAAGTGGGTAAACTTCGGGTCTATTATACCACTTTTTTATACCGCTTACCATACCACCACAAAATATGATGTCAAACACCACTTTTTCCTCCATGGCGCTTTTGGCACCAACTTTAGGCCCCAACTATTCCCGTGCTCTAAAAGCGTGTGAGTAGTTCACTTTTTGTTGTTTTAGTCTTTGTTACAATGGGCAACTTCATTAATATGACTAGACAAATTCTAAGCGGAGACATAAATAATGAATAACGAATTTTTTTTAACACAAATGACAAAAAAAACTCATATATTACTTGACAAATTCTAAATTGACGTTATATAATAAAAAAATTACATCATTTCTGAATAATTTTGTCAAAACAATCTTATTGTAAAATAAATTGGACCAGTTACATTCTTGATTTTAACACTTAACGAAATCGAGTAATGTGATTAGTTAATAAATTGTCAAGATTAAATTGATTTTGGTCAAACTTTGGTAAATTTTGCGAAATTAAATACACAAATATGATTTAAGATACCAAAATACCAAAGTTTTAGGGGCTGTTTAATGTGGAAAAATTTTCATAATTTTCTGTTTCTAATTTTCTAGAAAAGAAAAGACTTTTCTTTTCTAGAAAAGAAGAATTTTGAAAACTTGTTTAGATAATATTTTTTATTTTCTAAAAAAATAAACAATGTTTAAACGAAAATATTTTCAACCATTTTTTTCATGATCAACTTTTTTTTCACGTTTTTGCTAGTTTTTTTTTACGTTTTCGTCTGTTTTTTTCCGTCTTCTTTTTTCATATTTTTGTAATTTTTTTACGTTTTAATTAGTTTTTTACTTTTTATCAGTATTATTACGTTTTAGTGTATAAATTTATGTTTTCGTCAGTATATTTACGTTTTCGTCAGTAATTTTACGTTTTTCTATAAATTTACGTTTTCGCCAGTAAATTTACGTTTTCGTCTTTAAATTTACGTTTTCGTCGGAAAAGTTACGTTTTCGTCGGAAAAGTTACGTTTTCGTCAGAAAATTCACGTTTTCGTCAGTAAATTTACGTTTTCGTCAGAAAATTTACGTTTTCGTCAGTAAATTTACGTTTTCGTCTGTAAATTTACATTCTCGTCTGTAAATTTAGGTTTTCGTCAGAAAATTTACGTTTTCGTAAAAATTTTACGTTTTCGTAAAAATTTTACGTTTTCATCAGTAATTTTACGTTCTCGTCTGTAAATTTAGGTTTTCGTCAGTAAATTTACGTTTTCGTCAAAAATTTACTTTTTTGTCAGAAAATTTACGTTTTCGCTAGTAAATTTACGTTTTTAGAAAATTTACGTTTTCGTAAAAAATTTACGTTTTCGTCAGTAATTTTACGTTCTCGTCTGTAAATTTAGGTTTTCGTCAGTAAATGTACGTTTTCGTCAAAAATTTACTTTTTTGTCAGAAAATTTACGTTTTCGCCAGTAAATTTACGTTTTCTTCAGAAAATTTACATTTTCGTCAGTAAATTTACGTTTTCGTCTGTAAATTTACGTTCTCGTCTATAAATTTAGGTTTTCGTCAGAAAATTTACGTTTTCGTAAAAAATTTACGTTTTCGTCAGTAATTTTACGTTCTCGTCTGTAAATTTAGGTTTTCGTCAGTGAATTTACGTTTTCGTCAAAAATTTACTTTTTTGTCAGAAAATTTATGTTTTCGCCAGTAAATTTACGTTTTCTTCAGAAAATTTACATTTTCGTCAGTAAATTTACGTTTTCGTCTGTAAATTTACGTTCTCGTCTATAAATTTAGGTTTTCGTCAGAAAATTTACGTTTTCGTAAAAAATTTACGTTTTCGTCAGTAATTTTACGTTCTCGTCTGTAAATTTAGGTTTTCGTCAGTAAATTTACGTTTTAGTCAAAAATTTACTTTTTTGTCAGAAAATTTACGTTTTCGCCAGTAAATTTACGTTTTCGTCTGTAAATTTAAATTTCGTCAGTAAATTTACGTTTTCGTCAGTAAATTTACGTTTTCGTCAGTAAATTTACGTTTTCATCAGCAATTTTACGTTCTCGTCTGTAATTTACGTTTTCGTAAGTAAATTTAGGTTTTCGTCAAAAATTTACTTTTTCGTCAGTAAATTTACGTTTTTGTCAATAATTTTACGTTTTCGTCAAAAATTTACTTTTTCGTCTGTAAATTTACTTTTTCGTCGGTAAATTTACGTTTTCGACAGAAAAATTACGTTTTCGTCAAAAATTTACGTTTCCTTCAGTACATTTACGTTTTCATCAGTAAATTTACGTTTTCGTCAATAAGTATACGTTTTCGTCTGTAAATTTACGTTTTCGTCAGTAAATTTAGGTTTTTGTCAGAAAAATTAAATTTACGTTTTCGTCTGTAAATTTACGTTTTCGTCATAAAATTTTAAATTTAAATTTACTGACGAAAACGTAAATTTAAAGACGAAAACGTAAATTTACTGACGAAAACGTTAATTTACTGATGAAAACATCAATTTACAAACGAAAACGTAAATTTACTGCCGAAAACGTAAATGTACTGACGGAAACGTAAATTTTTGATGAAAACGTAAATTTTCTAACGAAAAAGTAAATTTATAGACGAAAACGTAAATTTACTGACGAAAACGTAAATTTACAGACGAAAACGTAATTTACGGACGAAAACGTAAATTTTCTGACGAAAACGTAAAATTACTGACGAAAACGTAAAATTACTGACGAAAACGTAAATTTACTACGAAAACGTAAATTTACATACGAAAACGTAAATTTACAGACGAAAACGTAAATTTTCTGACGAAAACGTAAATTTTCTGACGAAAACGTAAAATTACTGGCGAAAACGTAAATTTCTGACGAAAACGTAAATTTTCTGACAAAAATGTAAAATTACTGACGAAAACGTAAAATTACTGATGAAAATGTAAATTTTCTGACAAAAATGTAAATTTCTGACGAAAACGTAAATTTACAGACGAAAACGTAAATTTACTGACGAAAACGTAAATTTTCTGACGAAAACGTTAAAATAATGATGAACGGTGAATACTGAATAGAGTAACGTGTTATTGAAATGGGTTAAATAAAACAATGGTGGGTATGAGGTGAAAATTTAGAAAAGGGTAAACTGGAGTTTTCTAATTTTCTATATAAATTTATAAAATGAAAATTTTGTAATTTTTGAAAAATATTGAAAAATGATGTTGTTAAACAGGTTTTCTATTTTTCACTTTTCAAATGAAATTTTTTCTATCAAATTGGAAAAATTTTCTCCAACTAAACAGCCCCTTAGGTTTTTCTGTTTTCGTTCGTTTTTTGTCATAAAACATTTTCATCAGTTTTCCTCCTTGTTCTTTTTCTTCCGTTTCACACGTTTTTTTAGTTTTCGTTGCTTTTCTTATGTATTCTTACAATTTCGTTCGTTGTCGTATGTTTTCTTTCGTTTTCGTACCTTTTAGACCGTTTTCTTACGTTTTAGTTCGTTTTCATTTGTTTTCTTATGTTTTTGGTGGTTTTCAAATGATTTTCTCCATTTTTGTCCGTTTTCATTCCTTTCCGACAATTTTCGTTTGTTTTCGCACGTTTTCGAACATTTTAGTTCTTCTTCTTCCGTTTCAAACGCTTTCATACATATTCATCCGTTTCCAGACGTTTTCGTAGGTTCTCATTCGCTTTTGACTGTTTTATTCGTTTTCTTCCAGTTTCGAATGTTTTCGCACATTTATCATACTTTTCTTGTGCTTTTGTACGTTTGCGTCCATATTCATCCCTTTTCTTAGGTTTACGAACTTTTTTGTGCGTTTATGAACGTTTTCATACATCTTTATCCATTTCATACGTGTTTATACATATAAAAATGTAAAAATGAATAAAAACGTATGAAAACGTATAAAAACGTACAAAATGTACGAAGACGAACGAAACCTAGGACTAAACGGTCGGAAAAAAAAAACGGACTAAACGGTCGAAAACGTATAAAACATACAAAAACGGACGAAAGGCGTACACATACGTATGAAAACAAATAAAACGGTCGAAAACGTAAAAAACAAATGAAAACCTACAAAAACGTATATTAACGAACGGAAACAGGAAAAAACATAAAAAAGACGAAAATGAACGAAAGCATGTGAAACGTTCAAAAACAAACGAAAACGAACGGAAGCGTAAAATACATATGAAAACGGACGAAAACATTTTGTTACAGGTTTCAACCAGATTCTTATCTGCAAGTCCCCCTATCTATTGGTTTGCCTCGTATGTATTAGCCTCTCCCGCTACTCAGAAGGGCTGGCGATACGTGATATGGGGCTACTGTGCATTCTACATCCTTATCGGCAGTCTGCTCTTCTCAAACTTTTACCCTTTCACTCAAATCTTCTAGGGTAAAGCACCTTGCAACCGAACAACACAGAGATCGCCATCTTTGGCATTTATTAACGAGTATCTCATCAGTTTATCTTGAGACTATTGCATGTCTGGGACTTCACAGTTGTATAAAGAACCGCTACTTCAGATTCAAAAAGCACATAGCATTTGAATATTGATACCAAAAACTATAATGTATCTAATCGAAGCAATCTTTAACGTCCATTGAAGTCATATTAATGTTGGTACAAGATTCTCAAAAGCTTTGGTGCTAAAACCCTATGTACAGGATACTAGTTTGCTACATACAAGTTACAACAAGTTGGTCATATGGAAGGACCGGACCTAAGTACTTTCTCTAACTTCTCAGCCTTGGCGTAATCACTTTCTGTGAGCGGGCCAGCAGGAAAAGGCGTGATCTCAACAATCAAATGCGGTGTCGGGAGTTCATCAAACAAGGCTCGCACATTGTTGCAGCATACGGTTTCTCCATGAGCACTCTCCCTTCTAATTTGACAACCCTGCAATCATAGCCAATAATGCAGATTGTTTGATCAAATTGACAAAAGAAACATGCTAGAAATGGAAATGGTCAGGAATCTGTAAGTACCTTGTGGGAAGTGGCGTCTCTGAAGTGATCATCGTCTGAAAGCAGGGAAGCTATGGCTTTAAGAAGACGTTGACCCTCCTTTTTTGAGG
Source organism: Glebionis coronaria (assembly GCA_025667525.1). Taxonomy (NCBI): domain Eukaryota; kingdom Viridiplantae; phylum Streptophyta; class Magnoliopsida; order Asterales; family Asteraceae; genus Glebionis; species Glebionis coronaria. The sequence continues at coordinate 156,180,144 of CM046881.1, read as the reverse complement.
GGATCCTGTAGTTTCGCCTCAGGGTACCTTTTGTTGTTGGGTGCCATTTGCTAACTAATTTCCTTTTATCAGCTGCTTCCCTCTCTGTCCATAACAAAGTAAGATGTAGCCTTTAGTTAAGTTTAATCCCCTTAGCAACACGTCACATGTATACCTTTCAGTGTTTGATTCACGCCACTTGTTCATCATGGCATTTTTTTTATAAACAAGATTTGCTGACACTCTAACAATTTAAGAAAAAGGAAGGTTCTAACAATCCATATAACTATTGGCACTAAACTTAATCATCTTTATCAAAATGCAAATAGCCACATTTCTTTATTTTGTGACGAAGATACCAACTACTTAGACCACATGAATTGGGTATGTTTATGTTTGCAGCCTATGAACTTATTGCATTCTCAAAACTATAAGTAACTGTTATAGAGTATCCAAACAACTTACGTTCTACCTGAAAAGGGAGGGCTTTACCTGGTTTGAGTCTGTGTGGCGGTGGACTCAAACCCCGTGGATTAGTCGGCCAACGAGTCGGAAATCACGGTTAAAAAAAAAAAAAAAAAAAAAAAACAACAACTTACGTTCATATTACGCCTAACCGAAGCACCCTCTTAGCACGTAACACTGTTTCATTAACTGTGGACTATCAACACGTATAATCATGGAGTAATTATAAATAAACCACTAACCTGGTTTGCCTCTGAACTCTTCAAACCACTTTGCAAAACCCAAATCACCACCATTAGTCTCAAGCTCTACAAAGTCACCAACAAGTCAAACATCAGATTAAGAATCTATAAATCTATATAATACATTAATACATCAAGCTCAACTTTCCAAATAGTAACCACCAAGAACCAATACATGTGTGCTTGTTATTTACTATAAAAAATTAAGGATGAAGAACCTGTGTTTGATAAAAGTGGATTAGAAGGAGATCCAGCTAAACCAGCTTTCAAAAGAGCATAAAAAATACAAACTCTACCAGCCCACAAAACAGGTGCTTCAATCAATGAGCTTCTAACACTTAACCTTCCAACCCCAGTTGTAGTAAACCCCCTACTTAGTTTGAAAGACTTGATTTTAGTACCAAAAATGGGAAGCCCATTGGGTAGAAGTGAAGAAGTTGGGGTGTTTGGATGGTGGGTTTTGTGGCTGAAGATGTGGCTGCAAGTGGGTGTGTTAAGTAGCATTTTTTGTTTTTATTTTGGCAAGTTTAAGGAAATCTTGGTTTAGAACGAGAATGGAACTGGTTTTTTGTAGTGTGTTTTTTTCTAGATATTTAGAGCAAAGTTTGTGATTTGTCTGTGGTTTGCCTTTTAATATTTGAGTTTGTCACATTCTCACTTGTGGTTCTATTTTGTTCTATTTGGACCCTTTTTCACTACTTTAGTTTTCTAGTTACTAATTCTAAGCGGGACGAGTATGGTACCGGTTTCGTACTTATTCCATACTGAATTAGTGGTATCGATTTTTTTTAAAGTATAAACTAGTGGTATTGGTACTGTACTGAACGAGATTCGGATATCTGTACCGGTACAGGGAAATCCGTTTTTTTCTGTTTTTTCGGGAATTTTCCGATTTGGTACCGGTCCCGTACTGGATTAGTGGTATCGATTTTTTTTGCACTTTATCTCGTAGTCCTGGTACCGTATCGAACGGGATTCGAATATCAGAAATTGGTATAGTTTCGGTTGAGTTTCGAGATTCGAGTTGAAATGTTCATCTATGATTCTAAGTTTTTAACTTCGTGAATAGTGGTGCTCCTGGTTCGAAAAACGAACCGGATCGGACGATTCCAAATTGGTTCAAAATGCTAGATTGAAGACGGGACTGAAATGCTCCTGTGCAGTTCATGTTCAGTTCGATCCAATTTAATCTTTGATTCGGTTCTACAAGACATAATAGTTGGGTTTTTTTATAAAACCGAATTAATTGGACTAAAGACCGAATATAATAAAAAGAATGAATCGAGACCGGCTCAAAATACGTTCAATCAGGTTCTGTTAAATCTGATTTTTCGATTCGGTTCCATCGACGATTCCATATGCTCGGTCCTACATGTGAATATGATAATCAAGTCTTTTGTTACTTAACATTGTAACATGTAGTGTCATAAGAAAAACTCGGTGTTCTCAAGCCTGTGTCACGAAGATACTAAGGTGGAAAGTCTTTTGTAATTTTTTTATTTTTTTTTTGGAACATAAGTCTTTTGTAATTTAACATGGCAAAATAAGATACTGTTCTTTTGTTCTCATTTTGTTGATTAGTTAAATTTAAGGGGTCCTGTGGTACTAAAGTCCACACAGAATAGTGAAGGGAGTAGATAGTAACGACGTCGTAGCATCCATCTTATCCGCTTAGCTGGGTCAATCAACCATGGTAGGACCTCATAGTCATGGCTAAATGATTCACACGTCACGACATCCATGTATCAATTTATGGTGTTTGAGACTTTGAGGGTGTGTTTTCAAACTGGAAAATAATGTTCGTAATATGCGTTCTGCAAATCTCAAGTTTTAAACTTTTATTTTTTAATAGTAATAATGTTTTTCTAATAGAAAATAATTTTTTAATTTATTTTTTTCATTTTTATGTATTATTTAAAATAATGTAAAAATTTCCTTATTTGATAAAAGTTTTTAAAAAATTAATAGAGAAATTTGACGAAGAAAAAAAGACATAAAATTATAAGTGTCAAATTTATGAAAAAAAAAAATTTAAAAAAAGAAAGTAATAAATAATAATCTAGTGATTAAATTCTAAATAAATTAAATAGTGTTAAGTAAAATTACAAATTTTTATATGTTTTTCAGTAAGTTTAAAAATTAACAAATACATCTTAAAATTTATAACCTAATAATATTATAATTATAGAATATTAATCATAATGTTTTTTATATATCATTATATTAAATTAAAATATTAAATTTAATTTAATTTATTTGTAATTTTTTGCGCATACGAGAATTATAACTAGTTTATATCTTTTACTTAGTAAAGCAAAACGATTAGTGGGGATTTCATTCGTCCAAAAAATCAATTCTTCCTTTATTTAGTAATATTATTTTAAAAATAAATTTGTTTATAAAATTCTAAAAATAATAAAACCAAATTATTCCTAAATTTGGCTAAAAATTTAGAAAAATATGTGAAAAATTGATGAAGAAATTTGATTGAGAAAAAAATGACACAAAAGTATACGTGTCAATTTGTAAAAACCAAAACCTAAAAAAGGAGGAGGTACTTAACAAAACTTTAATGGTTAAATTTTAAATAAATTAGATGGAGTTTGGTGAAACTTATAATTTTTTATATTTTTACAATAATTTTAAAAAATAAACAAATACTCCTTACACTTTATATCTTTCTACACTTTCTATTTTAAACATACAAAATTTATAAAATCTATCTAAACACTATGAGTATAATCACGTGCAAAATTATTAGTTATACGGATATCACAGTTACAAAACATTTAACACGGGAAAAAAATATTATATATCCATTGTTAAACAAAATTAATAAAATAAATTTAATTTATTATAAGTCCAGTGCGTGCACGAGACTTATAACTAAGTAGTAAAAAAAAGTAAATGGATAATAAGTTAATCTTTTTATAAACTTTAAAGCATTTGTTATTAGACCGAAAAAGAATAATAAACCAACCAAAAATTTTAACATGATATATTTTGATATACCAAAATTGTGGCATATGCAATGCCACAAAATTAAGCTCGAAAATTGCTCTATACGTGACATATATGTCTATATATAATAGAGGGGAATCACGGTTATCCCCCTCACAGGCACAATAAAAATGTGTATTTCTTCCTCCTTAACAACTCCTCTCTCACAAACTCTACACACACAAGCCACACACCGTTGGCTTCCCGTCCCGTTTTCCACAACATCCGTTTCTCCATTCGTCATTAATGGTGGTTTGACTTTTTCTTGCGGTTGCCCTTTGGCCCATTTGGCATTAATTGTGCGTTTGCCCTTTGGTAAATTAATAAAAACGCCCATTCATCCCTGGGTTGCCCCTTCATCTTAAAGATTGGCCTTTCATATTAAAAAAAAGAAAGTGTGTGTTAATCCATTCTTTATTACTCGCATAAACCACTTAGCTCCTCTCTCTCTCTCTCTCTCTGACTAAAATAAAAAACCATTGATCTTGAAATATGATCGGGGGGCTTTGTGTGTTTTGTCTGATTGCGGTTGTTAGAGGCTTTGTTATTTTTGGGTTACCATTGGGTTTTGATGGAAATCGGTTTTGTATGGCGCATTTTTGGGGGTTGTTGGAAACCATTGGGTTTTGATTGAAACCTTAATTTGTTTTCCTTGAGCCGTGATTTATTGGCCTCTCTAACAAGATTTAATCGGATTCGTATCATGAAGTCGTGACTTTTTGTGGTTTGATGGAAACCCTTTGTTAGGTTTGATGGAAACCCTTTCTTGAACAATACATTTTAATATAAACCACTTAGCTCCCCCCTCTCTCTCTCTCTCTCTCTCTCTCTCTCTCTCTGACTAAAATAAAAAAACCATAGATCTTGAAATATGATCGGGGGGCTTTGTGTGTTTTGTCTGATTGCGGTTGTTAGAGGCTTTGTTATTTTTGGGTTACCATTGGGTTTGATGGAAATCGGTTTTGTATGGCGCATTTTTGGGGGTTGTTGGAAACCATTGGGTTTTGATGGAAACCTTAATTTGTTTTCCTCGAGCCGTGATTTATTGGCCTCTCTAACAAGATTTAATCGGATTCGTATCATGAAGTCGTGACTTTTTGTGGTTTGATGGAAACCCTATGTTAGGTTTGATGAAAGCCCTCATTTTTTTAGATTTGGTTCACAGATTCAGTTCGTATCAGGTTTGATGGAAACCCTTTCTTGAACAATACATTTTAATATTGGTTTGGCAGCCCAGTTACTATTCATAATGGCGCGTGATTTTTCTTTATTATAGATAGATAATATTGAATTCGTATCCGGTTTAATGGAAACCCTTTCGTTTGTTTGATGGAAAGCCTAATTTTTTAGCTCTGGGTATTTATTCTTTGTGGTTTGAACCGCATACCCAGAACCCTCTTCGTTGCCACCGGCTTCTTCGTTGCCGCCATTCATGGTGTACGACGTTGATAGTCATAGGTGGCGTCAGTTTGGTTTGGTGCCTGTTTCCTTTAACGGGCCAGCTCATTCATATAGAAAGTGTCATGTGAGAGGGCGATAAAATTTTTGAGGTATATTAAATTCGGTTTGTGAGTGTCAGTGAGTGGTGTTTGCAGCCATGAGTGTCGCATTCCCCTTTCGTTGTCGCTATTATTGGCAGGCAACGATAGTGTGAGTGTTTCTTTTATTGTCGTTGTTGATAACAAACGGTGATAGGACCGTTGTGATGGCCTCTTTTTATTCGTGCATATAATCGTATTACCCTTGGCTTTCTTAACTCATGGTGCCTTGCATCTACTAATGACATTGTCAGATGGGCTAAAGGACTCAGATGTTGGCGTGGAAACCGTTCAAGGTTGCAACCATGTCGGGTTTCACCTTTTTCCCAAATGAGATCAACAATATTTCAAAAATGAGATCAACAATAGAGAAACGCGATTCCCCTATATTGTTAATAGTATAATTGATAGTAGCACCTTATTTGAGCCTAAGGCGCTGATGAAAACCTTATGCATTTGTGCTTTGTGGGTCGCAATTTACGGGCTCCCATGTCTTGGCCGGGCAGCCGCACTTTCATAGTGGTTGCCGCCATGGCGGATGTTCTGAGTGGTTCCCACATAAGCGGATCTGAGCCTAAAAATAAAAAATAGCTTTCTTTTGCACTATATGTGTGGTTAGTGATATGCAGGTATGGTAAACCCTAATTACCCAACTGTTATGCTGATAGGTATACTCCCTCTAGATTTCAAGTGTAAGGAATTTGAGAGTCAACTTCTAAAGCTTCATGTATCCAACAATAGAACATCGTCTTCATTAAAGGTCCTTTTTCAAAATATTCAATATTTGTATTCCTTCACTTTCGATTTATTATTGGGAAATGGTACAACAGTTACATTAAAAAATCCGAGATACCACTTTAAATTCAGGTAGTGTTTGTATGTGTGATCCACAAGTTAGATGACAAAGATAAAATAATCAACTACATAGTATAATAGAAGACGTTGCAAATTATAGTGCTCAAATTTCTCTACGTTGACCTGTTGTTGGAAATACGTTTTACGTATTTATGAAGGATCGGTCGCTCCAACGATAATTATGTAATGGGCTCGTGATCTATTTAATTATTGTATAGTCTATATATAACCCCTCCTAGCATGTTAGGAGGGGGTTGTTGATTCCATTTGACATTAATCATATTTTCCATCTTACTTTCTCTCTCTAACTCTCTCCCTTCTCTCCTTTCTCTCTCTAATCCCTCATCTCCTTCCTTCATTTATTTATGTTTATCATCTAAATCAACCAACCTAATCCACCAAATCCATAACATAGAATAGGCCATTAATCTCGTAGACCTTCAATTGGTATCAGAGCCATGGTTAGTTTGGTTTATTCTTCTTTTATCTCGTTTTAATTTTGGTGGGTTTTGATTTAATCATGCTTAAACTTTAAAAAGTTTGTATTTTTTTATAAAAAGTTTGTGTTTTTCATATCAAATCTTCAAATCTACTTACTTTTTAGATAAAAAATCACATATTTTTATATAAAAATCAAATTTTTCTTATATAAAACCTTAAAAAGTTTGTGTTTATAAAAAAGTTGGTGTCTTTTTATAAAAGTTTTTGTTTTTCTCTTTTTAATTTTGTGTTTTTTATAAAAAGTTTGTATTTTTTATTGTTTTTTATCACAAGTTTAATAATCAATTTATATAAAAAGTTGGTATGTTTTCTAAATTTTATCAATTTATATAAATTTTTATCAATTTTTATCCTTTTTTATTTTTTTATTTTTTTAATCAGTTTATTATTTAAATTTTTTATTAATCAGTTGTGTCGTTTAATCAGTTGTGTCATTTTTGGTCAGTTTTCAGTTATCAGTTATAATTTTTGGATTTCTTTCTTAATTTTTTTTTTTTTTTTTTTTTTTTGGTCAAACTACCTATTCTGTTAAACATTTCTGTCCTTTCTGGTCCATCATTACTGTCCAATTGTCCAAGTATTTCAGTCCGTATCTTCGAGTTTCGAGCCTGTTTCTGTCAGTCTAAAAGTTCCGAATCAAACCGCGAGTTCCGAATGAACAAAAAATGTTCCGGATGAACAAAAAATGTTCCGGGTGAAGTAAAAGTTCCGGGTGAAGACATCAAGTTCCGGATGAAGACAAAAACTTCCGAATCAATTTTTAAGAAAAAACTTCCGAATCAATTGTTTTGAAAAACTTCCGAATCAATCTTTAAAAAACTTCCGATTCGGAACTCTTCCGAATGAATGAAAAGTTCCGAATGAAGCCCATTCAAACATAACGGAACATTTGTTTTTGTCTCGACTCCAATTTTAAAAATCACTCACACTGACCTCTCGAACTCACACAAAACCCATCAAAACACCAGACTCCCACAACACACCATCGTCAACAGCCTCGACAAGGACTTCAAAAACACCTCTCGACAACACAAACACACTCACAGACCCACCCTCTCGACTCACTCTCGACTCAAAAATACACTCAACCCACAACCATCTGACTCGATCTCAGAACCCTCATCTGTCTTTTACCCACATCGACCCAAACACACACGACTCTCAACCTTGACACATTTTCTAAAAAATATAAAACCGACTCAACCTGCCTAGACTCAATTCGACACACACATAAACTCACCCAAAACCGACTCAACCTGCCTAGACTCAATTCGAATCCAAACAAAACCAACCGTGATCTCAGATTAGATCCTCGTCTCTTTTTTCAAGAATCGTCCACGATCCTTACAAGAGAGATCTGTTCCTCATAGATCGTGACTAACAAACAGTTTCACTTCAACTAAACCTAATCATACACCCTCAATCCTCACGATTTAACCAAACACAATCCCACACAAATCATCACAACTCTCACCTCTCAACAAAACCGTCACCAAACACCCCCCCCCCCCCTCAATCTCACACTCTCGATTTTCCAAACAGAAAGGACACTACAGTAGAAGAGAGAGAGACTCAACAAAAACATTAAAAGAGGACCTACCCGAGACCATTTGAATGATCTTGTTGACGAAATCTTGATTCTTCGTTGTTAATGGGTTTAGAAAATCAGGCTCTTGTGTTATTCAGATAAGAAGGGGTCGGATTTATTGTGTTATTCAGATAGGCTCTTGGTTTCTGGGATTGATTGCAAGAGAGAGAGAGAGTTGAAAGGGGAAGAAGTCGCAGGTTTATTGTGCGTGTGAGTTTAGGAGAGAGAGATTTCATTTGTTTAGGTTATATTTACTGGGCGGATATAACAATGTAAATGCAAGTGGGGCGGATATATCTAGGCTTGGAAAGTATTTTTTTTTTAGTTATTTATTTGTGACGGAGAATACAAAGAAAACAAGTGGGGCGGTGGATAGATTGTTTATTGGGCCACGTGTGTAAACAGACGGAGATAACAAGAGTCACGCGTTTTTTCCAACATTTATCCGATTTTTGTTTTATATTTCCAAACTCTTTATCAGTTATATTTTCGAAAAGTTTTTTAAGTAAAGTTATTTTTTTTACCTTTTTTATTTTAAAAATTTTATTTTTTTTTGATATTAACTTTTCACTTTTTAATAATCCATTGAGATTTTTATTCTTATTTAAAATTTTCTTTTGAAAATTTTGTACTATTACGTTATAATCGGGACAAGGCAACGTGACGGGATATATTTTTAGCAAATACGGATTTTTTGATCGGGTTTATCAACGTTTGAGCAAAAAGCAATTCTTTTTGAACCAAGAAAAGATTTATATTATCCATCGTTGATTTTTAAAAGTTTTTTTACGGATCCTTCGAAGTTCCTTCACGACTTGGTAAATTCCGAAAACAACTATAATCACGATCATTTTCATCATAATTAAAGGGAGTATTGGATTCCGATTTGTTTTATCAAACGGTTGAGTCGACAAAAATTTCTTGAGCTGACAATTGAGTTGTCATTCTTAATCGATCTTTAATGGATTCGTTCGATTCGACATGTCAAAAGGGAGAGTTGTATTTCATGCAAAACGAAGTTAGGAAAAGTGGCATCACTTCATTTCAAATGCTTCAGTCTCATCTGGTCACTCTTTCAAGGATTCAAGGAGGGAGCGAATTTGTGACAATCTTTGGACAAGATCGTCATATATTCATCGACTCCATTTTTACCACTTTGACCCAACTCGCCGAGCAACTCAACCATGGAAACTTTAATCACTCTGCATCGGTACTTGTATATAAGGCTCTTGTGACACACCTCACGCCTTTCCTCCAATTTAATATCATCAAGCCTGAAAGTTCAATGATTTGCCAATCGTTTCTTCGAGATACACATACCGAGCTTCGAGTTTTCCGTGATACGATTTTGAAACTCATGTCATCGGTCTCGTCTTCGATATATCAAAGATCACAACTTCAGCAAGTGTATGTGAATGGAGTGCAAGAATCAATGACGCAGATGCAAGAGGATAATGGTCATACGGTTGACAACTTGGAGCCTAACGATGGCACGAGCACAGAATCAGAAGGACAACATGATGCCAGTGGCACGTCAGGGAATGTTCACGAGATTTCTCTTGATGACACCTTACCCATTTATGACGCAGAGCCTGCAAACATGGTACAATGTAATGTGGTTTATGATGTATATGCTGATGATATACCGCATATTGAGGATTCTGAACCTAATTATGACAAACATGGGATGGAAACGAGTGATAGCAATACCACTTCTGATTCATCCGATGTGAGTCATAATGGGGGAGAAAGTGTTCAAAATGCTATAGTACATCATGATAAATGCTTTATAACTGCCTCGTTAACTGATTCTGATTCCAAGATTAAAGAGCTCGAAACGATCGTAGCTCGGCAATCAAAAGATCTTGAGGATGCCAAACTTGAATTTTCTAAGAAAACGGACAAATTTGAAACTTACTTTGAAAAACTTGAAAAGTCAAACGTTGTTCTTGAAAGAAAATTGGATCAAACTGTTCTAGATTCTAAAGCTGAAAAGGATAATCTTTTGAAACAAATTCAACTGCTTGAATCTAAGTTGGCATCCCAAGATAACTTGGTCAAAGAGAATGAGACTTTAAAAGCCCAAGTACAGGAAAAGGTTTTTGCTATAGCTGCGTTGAAAAACGAGTTAAGGAAAAGTAAAGGACCTAGTGTGGACACTAAGCTTGAAAAACCATCAATCTTGGGGAAACCGCCTACAAATCAGTTCGTCAGACAACCGTTCGTCAGACAACCTACTGCATTTAGATCCGAGCGACCACAATCCTCGAGACCGCGGTTTGCCTCCCAAGTTGATTTGGTTCATCTTATTAGACCAGTCACTCCAGCAACTAGGCCCAATGTGATCACTCCAGCTTTAGCAAGACCAAATCATATGATTGCCTCTAGTTTCCCTAAAAATACCAAGACCACGTCTAGAACTAGTTCAAATGACGTTTGCCATGAACCTGATCTTAGGGAAGCTAAGCAAAAGACACATGTAAGAGATAGGAATTCCAAACCCAGTCAGATGCCTTCTAGTGTACCCAACACTGCTAACCGTAGCATGTCCAATCCTAGGAGCATCAATCAATCATCTAAGGATTCTAGATCTTACTCGGACATTAAATATGCTACTTGTAAAACATGTAGAAAATGTGTCTTTACGGCAAATCATGATGCTTGTATCAAAAAATTGCTTAATGAGGTGAACTCCCGTGCTAGACTTAAATCCCAGTGGGTCGCTAAAATCAAACCCGTTGGTAAAATGTGGCGCCCCACTGGTAGATCTTTCACTCTTGTAGGAAACGAGTGCCCTTTAACTAGGATAGTCTCCGATTCTACAAAGACTACTAGGGAGGAAATTGCAAAGGATGATACATCACTTAAGCCTGAACTTAAGATTTTCTATAAAAGGAAACGATTACCAACTAAGACAAGTGAATCATCCCTTCAGGCCACCTCTGACACAAGAACAGAAAACCGTGAACCCCTACGTGCTTCTAAAATAGATATCGCTAATCTATGCAAAAGTATACAAACTCCTAATGAGAATGCAGGTACCAAAGTTGATGTTCCAAAAGAACGAAGCGGTCCAATTGTTGTATACCGTTCAACTAAGGACACTCTCAGAGTTTGGTTGCTGAAGAAGCAGATATCAGAGAAACAAATGTCTCAGGGGATTCATGGTTAAGCTGCACAAGGACTTATAGTCATATCACAGACTATAACTCGCTCTTCAAAGAAAGGAAAGTTTATCGCCGATGGTAAACTTATCCTAACAACGAGAAATTAATTTTTCTCGGGCATGAGCTAATAATAAAAACATTCGAAGTTTTTAAGCTCATGCACAATGACTTACAGTTAAATGTCAGACTGTAACTCGAACTTAAAATAAAGGAAAGATTATCTTTTATGATAACTTATCCTCTTAACGAGAAATTCACCTTTCTCTGTCATGAGCTTGTATTAAAACATTCGAAGTTTTAAGCTCAGAAAGGAAAGTGTATCTTTTAAATAAGAGAACTTTTCTTCACAACGAGAAATTAACCTTTCTCGGTCATGAGCTTTCCGTTAAAACAGTCAAAGTTTTCAAGCTCATGAAAAACGACTTCTAAGTAAATGTCAGCTTAGGACTCGTTCTTCAGATAAAAGGAAAGTTTATCGCCGATGGTAACTTATCCTTAACAACGGGAAGTTCACAACTTCTCGGACTTAAGCTCGCTTTTCAGATATTCAACATCTTAAGCTCAAGTAATTGTTTTTCAAAACTTTGAACACAATTTTTCGAGAATTTCTCAAAAGGTTTTTCTAAATCTTTCAAAATTGTGTGTTCAAAAACGTTTTGATAAAACGAGCATGTCTTCTGGAATCGATAATATTTACGAACCTAGAAATGTCATTCAATAATGACACGGGGTTGTAAATAAAGTTCGAGCAGAAGTTTAAAAGATTTAAAACATGCTCCAAATGGTTTGCTATTATTTCAGATAGCAACCCGCTTTTCATAATTAAGTCAAGCATTTCACCGGAAAGCTTTGACTCTACAACGAGAATTAATTTTCTCGGGGACGTGACGAGGTGACCAACATTCGTGAACAAGAACCATGTGCTTCTTTCATATGCTGTTCTCCATTATTCAGGTCCAACCTCGTACATTGCTAATCTTGTGAATTCATTATTATATATGATCTTTGCACGTAATAAATACCTTACACTTGTGTTTAAAAGGTATTTAATTTACGTTTCAAGTACACCCTCATTAATTTGAGGGGGAGCTTGTTAAATTCATGAAAATAATTGGATTTGCATTTTTCTTCCCAAATTTTCTTAAAATGCTATTAAATCAATTGATATTAAAAACATCGATTGGGTTAATATTTTTAATATGGGGGAGAAAATGTGATTTAATATGGGAAATGATCAATCACAAATGGTTTGACTTAACGTGTTAGCTCATCCCGACATGTGCGAAATGTTTTCGAATATCGTAGCATATGTTAAGGGGGAGCAAAATGGATTTGCACTTTAAAAATGGATTTCATGGTGACATACACTTACCCAAAACATCTCTATTCACGACGGTGAAGATTGTGGTGACATAAGGATGGTAGGATAGGATAAAGTCCAATGATTTCTCTAGAACCGGAGGAATCTTCCCAAGGACATTCCATAGCTAGAAATAGTAGTCCTTAGGAAAGATGGAGAAAGATTGTGAACGTAGCTGAATGCCGACCAAGTACTTAAGTTAGCACTGGAACAATCACAACAAGGTGCTAGTGATGACGTATTGGTAAGCATTGAAGGGGTTGAAGAATGAAAAAGAAATGTAAAGATAAAGGGTGTAAAGAAAGAAGCCCTCCTTACAACTTTAGGCAGAAACCGGGTCAATACATATGCTATTGAGATCATTTTTGTTAATGATTTTCGATATTGAAGAAAGACGTCATGGACCCAGTGATGCAAGGCACAACCCATCCCAGTTAACTCAGATATCTCTCAAAAGATATTTGTTTTAATCACACGGAGACAACACATTATCTATTGATTTATTCACTCCGAATAAATTGGTATTGAAAAGGTGGCACTCCTCTCCAGCCTCCGATCACTAAAATCCAAAATGCACGATCGAGTCTAGAGCCATTTGAGATCATCAAATATCTCATTAGGACACACTTTCATATTTCCTTGCTTTTTCACACACTGTGAAAAGTAAGAAAGATCTTAAGAGTCCTACGCAAAATCTTCATGATCTTGCCTTAACATCCGAGTAATACGAAAGTATTTACAATGAAGATGGAAATCCTTCTTGAGCGAACATCAAAAAGCTCATGGTAGGTGACTTGTGCGATTCTTTATGAATCAAACTTGTGATAACTGGAAAGTAACAGCGGTTTAATTCTTAAATGAATTTAAACACGTTCCAGGCCTCTACGCAATATCTTAATGATCTTGCCAGAACATTCAGAGTAATACTATTAAGTATTTACAGTGACGAATGGAAATCCTTCTAGTGTTAACATCAAACAGCACTTGGTAGGTAACTTGCAAGATTCTTTATGAATCAAGCTAGTGACAACTGGAAAGCAACGATGGTGCGGTTCTTAATTGAACTTCACTTGTTCCAGGAACATGAATTGACGGCTTCAAATCATGCGGATAATATTATCCAAATGATCCACTCTTTACGTTCGCAGTCAGCTTTGGACGGTCGAGTAAAGAGAACGGGTTTACCCGCGAAATCCTGTCAGGAAGTTACTTAATTGAAACTATCCGTCACGGGTACGATATCTGATATCGTCCAAACGGTCTTCACCGACCGGAGGTAAAATGCTACCGAATTAGAATGAAATGTTCAAGGCCATTTCATCCGTGTATATTGTTTGTTGCTAACTGTCTTATGCAGCGTAACAAGAAGGTGGCATTGCGGTGTACAATCCAGAAGAAGTCATCACCACATGCTTATACTACATACAATTAGTACTTCAACAAATTCAAGAAAGCCTGAAGGTCAAGTCTTCCGCTGTATCAAACTCTGAAGCTTTCAAGAATTTAAAAGTATAAGTATGTGGAACATGAAGTCACAAAGAGGCAAAAATCACAAGTGAAGAATGCACAAGGTCAAGGCAAGGAAACATGCTCAAGACTAAAGTCAAAGATCACATCAAGCATATTCACAAGAACAAGATCGAAGACTCAAGCATAGATGCTAGGTTTAAGATTTTGTAAAAAGATGTGACCTCCCTTAGGGGGAGATTGTTGGAAATACGTTTTTCTCAATAAAGTCTCGGTCACATCTTAGTTAGCATAGATCACGAGTTATAGACTATTTAGAACTTTGTTTCTTGGAGCGACCTCCCTTAGGGGGAGATTGTTGGAAATACGTTTTACGTATTTATGAAGGATCGGTCGCTCCAACGATAATTATGTAATGGGCTCGTGATCTATTTAATTATTGTATAGTCTATATATAACCCCTCCTAGCATGTTAGGAGGGGGTTGTTGATTCCATTTGACATTAATCATATTTTCCATCTTACTTTCTCTCTCTAACTCTCTCCCTTCTCTCCTTTCTCTCTCTAATCCCTCATCTCCTTCCTTCATTTATTTATGTTTATCATCTAAATCAACCAACCTAATCCACCAAATCCATAACATAGAATAGGCCATTAATCTCGTAGACCTTCACCTGTTAACAAATTTTCCGTGTTTCTATGAGCTTTTGAGTGATGAATTTATATAAAAGGACCGTTGTGAAGCTCAAGAAAAAAAACTAATTGGTCAACCAAACCCGTTTGTCTCGTTCACCAACCTGACCCTCTTCGTCCTACCTTTTTTATACCTCTTATTTTTACATTCGTGTCTTAGTGCTAGATTAAGTTCATTTCTTTCTTGCAGGTTGCGATTAGACAGATTTCTAGCACATGAATGGTTGTTCTTGGCTATTTTCTGAAGTGTCAGAAGACGTAAGAAGCACATTCATATTAGTTTATAAGTGCAACTCTGGATTTTCATAACCCGATGTATTATATTAAACCTATCATCTTTTCTACATGTTTCTTTGCCATCCGATTTACTTTACAAGTGACATGTAAAGAGAAGTCACTGCCACATTACGTAACTTATATGGTTTGATGTGGAGTTTCACCAGCTTTTTTGCTTGGTAAGCACTCGACCTGCTCCAGGAGTTCCTTTTTCCTGCATAGGTTCGCGGCAAAATCCTTTTTTATATGCAGAATTTATAGGATAGGTCAGTTAAAATAAAACTTTGAAACAGACACCTGCTTGGCTGCTTATTAGAATAAGCTTATTTTACGAACAAAAAATCACAACTACGTAGAATTGTGTAACCATTTACAAGCCATTTCGACTTTAGCATTCTAAGAAATACTTACTTTGTTACAGACGAGGGTTCGCAGAAATGCAACCGATTTCAACTGTGGAATAATTCAACGTTAAAGAATGAGAAAGAGGTGTAGTAAGCGTGTAGCTTAATGATGTTCGGATTTATATGTGAGTTAGTTAATTAGTGTTGTGAAGAATATGTAGTGATTTAATTGCTCACGAGAAATGTAGTCTACTGATGTTAGTGTAGCCTAATGATGTTAGGATACACGTCATAGTCTTTCGTTTACAGAAAACCTGGCGCCTTATGTTTCATAAGCCAACTTTTTGTGGATTAATTTGAAACTTTTCGGCTTATATAAGTATTGTCGTAATTTATATAAGGTTAAAAGTTTCAAGATAACCCACAAAAAAATGAGCTTATGAAACATACATTCAAAACCAAATGAGGCATGAGCTGGCTATATAAGCCGAAACAAAGACCCCTTTAAGTTTGGGGTGTTTGCTCACATGTATTATAAAGTTGCGTACTCATTCCTGCTTTTGACTGGTTTATAAGAAATAGGAAAGTGCCGGCTGATACTCGCCTGTGTGTCTTTCGTTTGTTGAAATAGTGCACTTGCAGTTACATTTGATTGATTGCCTGTACGATAATCTGTGGCACGTTGTCATGACTAATTGTGTGCTTTTGTGATTATGTCGGGTAGTGATGAGTTTAAAACGGACGTGAGGAAAGATGACATATCCCAGATCTTGGCGCGGCGACCTCCGTCGGTCGCAACCATGTCGGGTTCTTGCTTTTACTCCACGATAATGTTCTATCTGAGCCTATGCTAAAACTCCAAAAAAATCGGGAAGACACTCCGGGGTTAAAAACAGATTCACGAAACGACCTAACGTGGTTGCGTTTCAAATAAGGTAACCGCCTTTTCGGTTACCCGAAATTGTATTTGTCACGTTTTGTTACCACCTGTTGTACAAACACATCTCTGGAAAAGTGATGTTTTATGATATTTCTCGGGGTACATGTATAAATGTTCTTTTTTTACATGGGTTGAAAAAAGTGTGTGTGAGTTTCCTGAGAGAGACGAAGGAATGTAATGCTAAAGTGTTGCTTCACGGACCAGGTATGAAAACAAATTAAAACTTGGGCTTTTTCATGCAATGAAGCTGATTTCATGGTGTGTGTGTGTATTCAATAGAATGAGAGGGTGATTGTGTTGTATACATATCATGATGAGGATGTTACTAATTCATGTTTTGTTTGCGGCTTCCTTACACAGGTCTACGCCTCGGGGAAAGAAATCATAGTAGCCGCGCCTATAAGATATATCGATTTGGTATGTGAACGTCTCGCTGAAATATTTTTGGTATATTGTAAGAGTTAAGTTTACTTTTTATGCCTGAACCATTTTCTTAAGAAATTTTGAATTGATACATTGCTATTATTAAATATCTGAAAATGTGGTCTATATGTTATATGTGGTATTTAGATTAGCTTTTTTGCATTTTTTGGACATTATAGGAATGTGGAGAGAGTTTGGGTTTGTAACAATGAATAAACTTGATGAAGATGAGAAACTTGTGGAGGCATATAACGGATATGTAAAGGTTTTCATATTCATGAATTATGCGGTTGTTGGTAGAAGGACTTGGAGAAGAACGCCCAACGATGACTCTATTTAAGGATCAAGTGGAGAAAGCATTGTAATATCAACAACTAATTAACTTTTATATAATTCATTTCATATACAAATACTTAACAAGCTTATATTTTACATGGCCTAAATTTAACATCAAACTACATAATCAATTTGTATGCATGATTCTTACTATAAACAATCTGTTTGGTTGTATTTATCAGGGGTTAAATGAACATTGTCATGATGTAATACATAAGTTTTAGAGTCAGAGCCACTTAGTCCCACACATATTCTTCCAATTCAGGTGATAGATGCTACCGATCGAATTTTACCTCTGGTAAATGCTATAACACGCAAAGAATCCATAAAGGGTGGTGGTGATTCATTGAAATCTGGTCAACCAACAATTTCTATATGACATTGTTGCTTCTTCGCTAATAGTACGTACTAATTACATACTCTCAGTTCGAGAAAGTTCTTACGGACTTGATAAATAAGAAAATCACAAGCTATCTACGAGCAACACATCCTTTCTGCTGCAAAAGGAGTGTTTGGATGCTGTTATAACAGCAACCAAACACCCCGTCTACTGTAGAAGGAGTGTTTGGATCCTGTTAAAACAGCAACCAAACACCCCTATTATGACAACCCATAAATTTCACAAGTATGATATATATTATGTTTAATGGAAATAGAAAATCCATTATAAATTTTGCTTTTTATGCATTACTTGGTAAGATGAACTACTTTTCCCAACCTGAACTACTATATCAACATATTCCTATATGTTGTAAACATAACAAGTATAAGTTTATGAGTGATTTAACAAGTATACTTATAAATAAGAACATTTCAAGAAATATAATGATACCCTAAATTCCCTTTGAAACCCTAGAATCCCTATAAATAAACAATGAACTCAAAGATGACAAAAGTATGAATACATAATATATGAACAAGTAAACAAGGAATAAAAACAAGGATTATACTATCATATATAAAGTATAAAGTTATATAAAGAATAAGTAAGAATAAGCTATACAAAGCTAAAGTACAAATAAGTGTACATAATAGTCTAGATCATCACCTAAAAACCTTTATAAACAATATTCTAAACAATGTAATTATACAATAACTATGAATCTATAATCAATACAATATACTAATTCTAATCTACTATACAAAGAAAATTTAAGCAATTACAAAGTACTAATATTCACTAATCTCAAGCTAATTACAAGAAAATGACCTAAAACCAAGATTAGCATATAAAATCCATTATATAATGAATTAAAGTCTAATCTTTTGCAACTAATTATAAAACTCAACTAAGTATCATATTAAGGTAATAAATTTATTTTAAACTAAGTTACAAATCATTAAAGCATAAAGTACAAGTTTTCAAAACATAGGATCTTAAGCTCCCATAATTAACCCTAGATTATGATTACTCTATATAAACCCTTAAACTAAGAAAGTAGAACCTATATAAGTAATAAACATACTATATAAGGCTTAGAATAAGCTTACATTAATATATAAACCCTAATTACCCAAAATAGAAAGTCATTAGGCTTAATAATATAGAAACCCTTATATTAAGAAATCCACATGGAATCATTACCTAGTCTTTTAGGACAAGTCTACAAATACTTATAGGACTTCATTAAGGTCATAAGATTATGATAATACACTGTACAAGTACCCTAATGCACAAGGTATAAGATTTCAATGCACGACTTGTAAATTAGGTCAAAATAGGTATTTTTACCCTTTAGACATGTTTACCTAAACTAAACCATTAAACCAAGTGTAAGAACTCTTTGGACACTTAAGACACAATGTATAGGACCTAAATTAAGTTTACATCAGTAACTAAGAGGAGGATAATCACATTTACTAAGATTAAACCCTAGATCATTAGAAAACCGTAATCTACATAAGTATACTTCTCATTTTCACATCAAACCTTTGTTAAACTTCAAACCAAGGACCCAAATCTCTTAAGTAGAATTTATAAACCTTAATTAAGCCATAATAATTCACTAATCACTTTCCTAAGTCCCTAATCACTAAAATCACAAACCAAAAGTTACAAGCCCTAGTTTTTAAACCTGGTTTTGTTATTTCCCTCCAAAACTCATTTCAAACATTTTCCCTCCCATTCCAAGTTTAAAATTCAGATATTTAAAGAATCCTAGGATATTTTTGTCTGCCCATAAGTAGGTGCATCACCTCCTTGCTTGCTACACATCACCATTCCTATCCTAATGTTGTCGTGACCTATTTCTAGCCACAAGAGAAAATTGGATTGAAGCTAGACTCTAAGAACTTATGTAGAGCTTCACTGGTATACCTTAGTCACTCTCCTATCTATGTTACACGTACAAGACCAAAACATGAAGCCTAAGTGTTGGAAAACTATAAATAGAGCCGTGTGGACTCCATTTGAAACTCGCATCCCGTTTTCTCTTAACCTCACACCTATTCTTCATATTCACTTCTATAAATGTCCTAGGACATCCCACCAGGTCTAGAAGGAATCCATTGAAGCTTTGATAGCAAGTAGTGTTCATAAGAAGTCATAAGGAGCCATTTTGGAGCTACCTAGGTAATTCTTATGTTAAGAAAGCTTTGATCTTGTTGTAATGATATATTAGACTTGTTATAATGCCAAAAATATTTTAGAAAGATTATATAAAAGAAACTAAGTAATTTCATCAATTTAAATGAAAGTTATAAGTTAAAAATGTCTTAAAACCCTAGTTTTGTATTTTACATAAAACAATAAGCAAAAATACATTCAAAATATATAATTATAATGAAATGTTTTTATTATATATATAAATGTGTTTTGATTTGTTTTAAAATCCTAATCTTTTGGTACATTTTTAAAGAAGTTATATGATTTTTACAAGTATAAGGACTAAAACTGTCATTTTTTGAAACTATTTAACATTTTGGGCCAAAAGTGTCATTTTATGAAAGTTAAATCTATAATGATAAATGTTGGAAAGTTTAAGGCCCTGAGGTTAAATATTGAGGATTGAAATTGTAAATATTAAAACTATACACTTAAGGGGTTAAAAGTGTAAATATGCTAAACTTATGAAATTAAGTATTAAAAAAAGAAATTATTTTTAAATTATAAACTTAAAGGATCATTTTAGTAATTTATAAAACTATATGAATGAAAACTATAAACATACTTTCTAAATTATTATAAAGTATAAGGATTATTTTTGCCAATTATGAAACTAAAAGATAAAAGATATAAATATAAGGGAAACATACCAACTTTTGAAGAAATTTAAAAAAATATATTACTATGTATTATGTTAGTAGGAAACTTTGTACAAAGATGTTACATCTCGATATTACGTTCTAACTGAGTGGTTGGGTTTACGATTTAAAGTGCCCTCGCTCCTCAGACGTTTATAGAATGGCTTCTGAGCATAATTGCCCGAACAATGATGCAATATACAATAATACATAAATAATATAACAAGAATGTTGAACTCCAAAGTCAAAGACTTAATACTATACTGTTAGCCCTAAAATGTGAGCGCCATTTACGGAATTACATTAGTTTCATATGGGCAAAACATGGATGGACTACTTTTGCTAAGTTGTAAAAGTCACTCCATGTCTAGCCTATATATACCCCTCCATACTTCCATGGAGGGGGTGAGGTTTTCCTATTTTGTGTATTTCACTTTCTCTCTCTAAATACACACACTCATTTCAAGTTTATCTTTCTCTCTCTAAAATGTCTAAATACTTGTTTTATCCTCCCCGACCTCCGGATCACCCTCTTGTTAGCTTGAATCTTACGATGTTAACAATTGGTCTCAGAGCTAACCGGGGGTGTTTTGTGTTTGTGTTTGCTTATTTTTATGGTGTTTGTGGTTTTCAGCAACATATTTTGTGCTTATGTCTTAAGCTGAAAATAGTGTTTGTGTTGGTTATTCAGTCTACATGTTCTGCTCTTATCTGGTATCTTATATGTCCCAAATGTCCATTTTTTTTTCTTGGTATCATTGTTTTTCCTCTAAAAAAATGGAAGGGTTATTATAGTGGTTTAGATCATCAGTCATTTATTCTGTCCCCATCGGTTACTATTTTCACTTTCTTTTTAAATCTATGTGCTGTGTCAATTTCTACACCTTTTTTTTCCTTTTTTCTTTGTTGTTGATGGTGAATAAACAGATCCACTTTTTCAGGAAAAGGACAAAAAATGGACCAGATCCATTTTTTCGGGATTACAAAAATGTTGGTCAAAACCCTTTACGATGGCATCTTACGATCGCATTGATTGCGATGGCAGGGTTGCGATGGAGTCATTACGATGACTCATTGCGATAAGCTAATGTGATGGGTCATTACGATGGCTCGTTGCGATGGCTCGTTGATGTAGTGTGGATTGTATATTAGTTAAGATACGTTATAGGGTAAATTAGAAAATTACCTTTAGGAAAAAGTAATAGACTAAAATTACCAAAGGCGGATTTAATTAAACATGATAGTGAACCAAGTTCGTTGTACACGAAGATCGAGTGAATTTGAGACGTTTTGTTTCGATATGGACAATTGATTTGAATGGTTTCGTTTTTTAAAATAAAATTAATCCTACAAATTAAAATCCTAAAGTGCATGAATCATTTCCCATTAAATCTAAAAACAATTATTTAAAAATTAACACTACTTAAAAATTCAAACTATTTAAAAAAATTCTATCTAATTAAAACCTATTTAATTAAAATACTTTTACACTATTTTAAAAATCTATTTATGAAACCATATTATTTAAAATCTAAATTAATTAAAATCTAATTATTATTATTTTAAAACTAATTTTTTTACTAACTAATTAAATTTCTAAACATTTTTTTAATTTATTTATCAAACTTTATAAAAGAAAATTAAATGATTTAAATTTAACTAATTAAAACTATGCATTTAAACTATATTAAATCTGACAGCCCACTTAATTAATCGTATATTAAAATTCTAAGCTGAGATAAAACCAAAAAGAAGGCCTAGAAGAGTTGGCAAACATGTATGGCCTGTGACCAGGAGGTCACAGGTTCGAACCTTGCTAGAAGCATTTTTTTGGACAATTATTATTTTTGACAGGAAAAGTTATATGTCACAGGAGGTGACTTAGTGTATGATAAAATTATTTTGGAAATTGATAGGAATCAGTTTTGAGTTATCAGATCAGTTGAAGCTGATTGCATTTGCTACACAACAAATCCACAAATAATACAGAAACAGCAGATAAATAATATAAGCAAAATGACCTAGAATCAGCAAATCATAACATCATAGATGCACAAAATCAATATAAATCAGTAACAGATTAATAACAAACTCTATAGCTCAGCAGGTGAATAGCTATATCAGCTAAACATATAAAACATTCAGCAAGATATAATCAACAACAAAAAAAACTTTTTATCAGATTGCAAGTACTGAACAATGAGCTCAGTTAACAAACCAAACAAAACATTTGGTATGCACAAATAAGCAGATCAGAAAGCAAATTCATTTTTTCAACAAGACAGATTCAAAAATCAGTCTCAAGACAGGAAATTATTCAATAAGATAACTCAACTAACAACTCCTTAGCTATTACAAGTCCAAATCAGATAAACCAAATCATTCCTTTGCAACGACTAACATCAACTGTTAACAAAAACGAGACTACAATTAAGCTTCTAAAACAGACTTCAATCAATGAGGTTACATACATCAGATTCATATATATCATCAATCCACCGTAACTAAAAGTATAAAATAAAACTCACTTAAAATCATCATAACAAGAACCAACATATATCAATTGCAGATACAAACATATATCTAGATATCGATGCACAGAGACTCACAAACTCAAATTCAACTATCACAATAAAAGCTAAGCTTAATCAAATTATCAGATCTAACTCAACATGTAAAATAAACATAAAATTAAAAGAACTTAAAACCTTTTGAAGAATCCATTGGGAAGATGCGCAGCGTTGAGCTGGCATTTAAATCGAATTGGTACCACCATTTTCCGCCATTCGATCACCATTCACCATCATCCCACGAACCATCGATAATCATTCGAACCAGTTTTTAAACTTTCCAGTGGGGAAAGTTTTCCCCAATATTTATTTTCTTAATATTTAATTGAAGCTATTAATTTAGCTTAATTAAATATCTTAAACATTATTAAAACAGATTAGGTTAAAGTAAAATTGCAAGATTAATTTTAACAAAAAGTAAAATAGAGAAAGCAGATGAATCAAATCCAACTTTTATTAATAAACACAATTTAATACAATACTGAGAAAAGAAATACTACACTTTATCCTAACACTAATTATGCATAATAACTCTAGAAAATAAAAATGAGATAGATCAAAGTATTTGTGGGGGTTTTTATAGGCAAACCCCGAGCCTTGCTGATGAGGTTTGTTGGGAAGCATCTTCATTCTTGGCCCTTCGATTTATTCCTTCTTCTCTCTCATCTTGATCCAACGGTGAAAATAACACCCCTTGCACACGGATTGCCAACGTGGTAAGGGAGCGTGTTTGTTGTGCTAGTTTCAGACTGAGGTGTCATATCTTGATTGGTGGATTGAGGAATATTGAGGTGTCTCCTCCAATCAGATTAGAGAAAAGAAGCCACGTCACCTGGTTAAGAGCATCTTCTTCTTCCACGAAATAGTTGGGAATTAATTTCCCACTCGTGTGAATCACACGAGTCCTTAATTTGCAAAACCCCCAAAAGTTATTACTGATTTTTTTGTGTGAATTAGGGTTAGGAATAGTTATGGTTACTGGTTGTTTAGGGGTAAGGGTAAAAGAGATGAGAGGTGGGTGAGATTACTTTGGGAGTATCGAAAGTAAAAAGATGTGTGAGTGGTTGTGAGTTAACGTGTGTGGTGGATAAAAAGGATTTTACCAAGTGAAACGTTTAAATAACTTTTCACTCGTTTAGTGTAACCATTCATCACTCTTTTGGGTTTTACAAGGCCCAATTCGTCCATGGTTGAAAAAGTATTGGGCTTATAGCCCAAATAAACAATCCGTCCCATATTGATTCAATTTTGGGCCTTAAATGGACTAACTTGTTTCACAAATGGGCTTTTAAGCCCATTTATCTAAATGTGGGTCCCACAAGCCAAAATAATCTTCATAAAGATTAAACCGCTAAAAACGAACTTGAAATTGGCTTTGTTGATCTTTTCTTCAATCTCGTGCCGATTTTTGTCGATTTTCGCGATCTTCGGTACCTACACACATGAAACAAGAAAATATGCATATGCAAGGATAATTTCAAGCAATTTATGCATTTATTTGTTGTTTTTAGATATAATGATATGAGTAAAATCACTCATATCAAACTCCCCCTTGCTAAGCAATTGCCGTGTCCTCACGCAATAATAAAATAAAACTCTAACTACACCATTATTCAACTTTTCGACATTTTATTTTGCAAAGACATAATGTATTGCTTTCATTATTTGAAAAATAACTTTTAGGATCATAAAAATCAAATAGATTCATCGTCCTCGACTTTTCACTTTTCCATGCCAAGTGTAAAAACAAGATCATTCTCAATCATAAGCCCCAAAATTAACACAACCCATACAAGTAATTTGTGTTAAACTCAATCTCCTATTATTCCTAATTGTATCTCTAGATTTTATTTGTCATTCACCCAAAGGCTCATTTGACTTTATTTGATATTTATTAGTCCAAAAATGAAGGCAAGAATGATGTAAAATCAACACTCAAAACCTAACCTCGACTTCAAAAACCGTTGTCACTAAAGAAAGCCCACATCAAGGATAACTTAACACGATTTGAGGGATAAATACCCGGACCCGAAATTTGGCTAATAGGACTACTTAAAAGCAAAAATAAAAACCTCCAAAGTCAATTATGACCTTATTAATGGAGTTAGCAACAATCACATCATATCACCTTGTGGCTCTTTAAGATGCAATTGTGCTCCTTATTTAAAATCCACACCCGAAGGCTCCTTGGACAAAAATAAGGGAATTGACATTCACCATCCCACCTTATGGCTCATGATGATGAAGCAATTTTTATTCAACACGTTCCCTTGCCATACACCCTAAGGCTCTAATGACAAGTTTAGTGCTACATGACTCCCACCCGAAGGCTCCTAGAGAACATGTTTTTATTTATTCTTCTTATTAATATGATATTTATTGTAAGCCAAATTTCCGCAATCCCATGATCAAAAGTCCATGACGCTGACACCCTTAATGTGTTCTCACTTTAATTACAAAGGAAGAAAAAGAAGGAGTAACGAGTTAAGATATCAAGCCTAAACCGCTAAAAACTTCATTTATCAAGCAATTAATATTCAAGCGTGAAAAATAAATACGAGGAGATTAAATCAAACACAAAAATACTTGCACAAAGAAGAATTAATTTTGGAAACTTATGATTAAACTCTATCATCTCTTGTTCTTCAAATTTCAAAAATGTGAAATCAATGGATACTTAGCCTATTAACTCAAAGTTTTGGGGTTTTAAGTCATCTATAGGATCTTTCATCTTCTTATACTTTTCAAGTTTTAGAATTTGCGTTTTAAAGTTCCCTTGATAAACGACTTCTAGGATCAATTATAGGAACTTGCGAAAAGTTCTTGTTCTTAACCCGTATGAGTTAAGACTTTCGCGTTTTAAAGTTCCCTATATAAAAGCCTAGCAAAACTTAATTCAAACACGTTAAGGAAAAGCTAAGATAAAAACCGAGTCGAGTCAGAAACTATTTTTATTTTCACCAACGGAAAGCCTGCATTCATGTCAAAAGCACTTATTTTCTTTCTTAAACTTAAAAATAACACTAAAAATTTTAAAATTTTATGAAAAACGAGAAAAAACGATTACGTTTGGACACGAAAAAAGCAATTGCAAGCGATTATATCGATTGACTCCCCATGCTAAAACCAAACATTGTCCTCAATGTTTCTTAGCTCAAGAGTAACACCCCCTTGCTAAAACACGAAGAGTCTAATGCAAAATCCTAAAATGGAAAGAGCACGCAAATCTATAAGCCGTTTATTAATTATGCCTTAAGATAAAACGTTAGTCGATAAAAATCAAAGGATAGAGAGTGTGCTCCTTTTTGGCAATCAAAGAATGGAAGATCAAGTGGACCGAAAAAATCGAACACGAGAGTCTTCAATGATAAGGGTCATACCTAAGATTCACAACACAACAAAACACGAGCACGAGCTTGAAAGATCAAGCCTTAATAGTGTTAGAAAATAGAAAGAAGATAGAATGTATGGGACTCCCCCACAAGGCACCTCGTTTTTGTTAACCGAGTCATGAGCTCGACTCGATCCCCGCATTCATTGGTCCTTAGGGAAAATGGTAAAAACCGGCATAATGGAATAAAATCCATGATAAAGCACGATGCCGGGGTCAAAGATTACATCCTCATTGTCGGATGACAAACGAAAGGATAAAACTCCAACACAAATCTCCAAAAAGAGATAGTAGTCACAAATTATGGAATGGATATAACATGCTCCCCGAGATAAACTCGCACCAAGATGATTGAAAAGTCTTTCAATTATTGCATCGGTGAAAGGCCGAGATTTCCCTAATCAATGATTTCGGGGTCGAATACCTCGTCCTCGGGAGAGAAAGGAATAGACAATACAGTGTCGTCCCCCCATGCTAATCCAAGATCATCTAAAGCACATGGTAATGGTGGTATAAAGGTCTCAACACTATTGGTATCAACTTGCATGACTTTGTTGACCTTATCACTCTTATGAATGTGAACAAAGGGGTCATGGTACTCAAAATGAGTCGCATGAAAAACCCGCACATTATGATCAAAGCGAGTGGGAAGGATAATTGGAGTAAAGGTAATTTCTCCCTCCGGGTCAACATTACCATCATCATAAATCGGGTGATCAAACCAAGAATCTTCATCACCATCATTAGACTCTTCCTCAAATTCCGAAGGAATGTCTGTATAAAGAAACTCATCAACCTCTTCAAGAGAAGTTCATTATCACAAGGGTTGTGAGATGTAGGAAGTATGATGCTCTCAAAATCCTCTTGAAACAATAGATTATTGTCCATTGAAGCTTCAAAGAGAGGATTTGAGTAGGTCACAAAAGTGTCATCAACCATGTCATCACAAGAAATATCCGACAAAGTATCGAGTGTGTCACACTCGGATACAAGATCATCATTCTCATTAGGAGGAAATTCATCGGATAATTCCTCGAGAATGGTAGGTAAAACACGAGAATCACGCTCGATCTCGAGATCGGTAACGTCTTCACTTCCATGTGGAAGTGGATCAACAAGTTCATCGACGAACTTATCGAATGAATAGTCACTAACCTCACTCGGTGTGAAGTTAGGAATCAAAGGCTCTTCAAATGAAGATTGTGCCTTAGGATCATCAATTTGGTCCTTCGAAGAGAGTGAAAATGAGTCCTTTTTCAAACATTTTTCAATTAAAGCAATATCTCTTTTGGGATCAAAATTCTCATTATCAAACTCACTTGCATCAAAAGGCGCACTAAGGTAATCATCAAATTCCTTTTCAATCTTAGAACTATCATCCTCTAGCTCTTCTAGAACGAAGTCCCCTCCCTCAAATGGAGTGAGTGGAGACGAGAGAAGATTATAACATGATTCAACAAAACAAGCATCTTCCTTTGAATTTAACTTTCTTCTTCACAAAATGAGGGTTCCATAGTTGGCAAATCACCTTTGTAAAAGAGAGATTCCTTGTTTGTGTTACTTTTAATAGGTATAACAAGTTTCGCACTTTCTACTTTCTTAGAAACCAATCTTGGAATTTTTTCCGGTTTGAAAATCATATGTTTATCCCCATAACACAATTTAATCTCCTCTTTCCCCATATCAACTATAACATTAGCCGTGCACAAAAATGGTCGTCCTAAAATTATAGGCACACGAGGATTTGGCTCATAATCAATGATTGCAAAATCGGCAAGGTAAATGAACTCCCCCACTTTAACAAGGACATTTTCCGCTATACCAACCGGATGGGTGATAGTACCATTAGCGGGCTCAATGATCATTCGAGTGGGCCTAAGTCGTTCATAGTCAAGAGTCTTCCAAATGGCTAAGGGCATTACGTTAATACTAGCTCCTAGATCGGCTAGAGCTTTGTATTCCCCAAGCTTATCAAAAACACAAGGTATCAAAAATTGACCCGGATCATTATATTTCTTGGGAAAGAAATCAAAGAAATCCGAGGTACTAATCACATTTAAAGTAGCCTTGGTGAAATTAAGAAAAGTTTCTTTAGGTGGAACATAAAACTCAAGCACTCTTTCTAAATTATCATCATCATAAGTGGTGATAGCCTTAAGCTCTCCCCTCAGGTTTGGAATGGTATTACTAGGTAAGGAACCCGAAGAAGAAGATGGTTTAGTCATAAAAGATTCAAACATCGAAAGCAATTTGTTTTGATTTTGTTCCATACTTTGTTGCATACGGTTTTGACTTTGCACTATTTTTTGCTCAAAACGGTTTTGGTTTTGCTCTAATATTTGTTCAATTCTTTGTTGGTTAAGCTCAATCTTGTTATTTTGCCCCTTAAGCGTATTTTGAAACTCATTTTTCAAAGTTGCCATTTGTCCTTGAACATTGTTTTGAAAAGCTTTCAAATTTGCCTCATTTTACTTGATATAGCTTGACAACTCATTTTGGTTATTGTGAAAACCTTGATTGTTTTGATTAACATTAAACCCATTTCCTTGATTGTAGTTCCCTTGGTTACCACGGTTAAAATTATTCCCATTGTTTCCATTGTTGTACCTATTTTGAACCGGTGGAGCAACATGATTTTGACGAGGAACGTGACCGTTGGAGCCATAAGTTCCCGTCGCGGCAAAAGCACTATCTTGATCAAACCCCGTGGTTGAACAAGCATAATTAGGATGTGCTCCACCACATGATACACAAAAACTCTCAACCATATTAATCGATCCATGAGGATTCTTCCTAAGCTCATTCAAAATCGTGTCAATCTTAGAGTTCAATCTAGAAATCTCGGGATTAAATGAATTCATATTGGAAACAACCGGTGTGTTTCGTGAATATTGCACTCTAGACTTATTCTCAATTATACCCCACGCGTCTCTCGGAGTTTTCCTTAAAAGATTACCACCCGCGACGACATTTAAAGAATCTTGTTCAACCATATTAAGTCCATTATAAAAAGTATTGATTTGATGCAATTCCGAGAAACCGTGGTGTGGACATTGTCTTAGCAAATCTTTAAACCTTTCCCAAGCAACCCCAAATGATTCATGCACTTTTTGTTCAAATCTAGTGATCTCGTTCTTAAAGTGTGTTGTTTTGGATGGTGAAAAAAAGTAATTCATGAACTTAGACACTAAATCATCCCATGTCAAAATCGAACCCGGTGGTTCTTTCTCATACCAAATCTTAGCGTTACCCTCGAGCGAGTACGGAAAAAGCATGAGCTAAATCGCGTCATTCGGAACATCTCTAAACTTGAGAGTCGAGGTAATACGAAGAAAATTCCGAATGTGAGAGTGCGGGTTACCGGTCTCATTGCCACGAAATTGGTCGGCACGGATGAGCGATAAAAGACTCGTGTTAATCTCAAAATGATCCGCCAAAATAGCCGGCACAACGATTGCTTCCCCATAATCTTTGGTGGGTGCACGGAGCAATTTCTCCATTGTTCGGTTATCGGCCATCTCTACAACAATAGGTGGAAGCTCGGGTTCCACTATTCGTTGTTGACGATTTCTATTTCTACGAGGAATATTTTCAAGCCTATTATAATCAATCGAAAGTCGAGAAGAACGTAATTGCATAAACCAAAGTGACGAGAATTTTAGAGGATTGAAGAAAAGAAATTAGACAAGAAGAAGATTATTTTTGGTATTTTATTTGGTATTGCTCAATCAAAATGATCGATAAAAACAACGAATAAGGATAACTACTATGGAAGTAAATTACCCTCGGTCGACTTTGAAACGATAGGTAAAAACCTAAATGTCTCGAGGTTCAATAAGTAAACTACAAAAATAAGATTTAATACCACTTGAGTGGGCAAACCAATAATCGGTCGTCCCTCTCAATATACGCACAAGCAAGCGGGGAAACGAGGTGGCACAGAGCACTTAAAAACCTTTTTTCTTAGACGGCATTTTATAGCACATCGCCTTATACCCACCTTATAGTTTGTATAAATCGAGTTCAAACTTTTTATTAGTATTTATCTATTTTGCCTTTTATTTTTGTTTTGGATTCGAATACAATAGCTAGGTGATGAAATCCCAACTAAGGTCTTATTTGGAAATAGGTAAATTTATTGTTCTAGGTAATATAATATAGTAATCACAAAAAACACGAAAAACGATACATACTATATATAATAGAAAAATAACAAAACTTTCCGAGGACGGAAAGGGTCTTCAAATCAACGATCAACAAATCTCAACGAAACGAATCGTACACAAGATCCCCGGCAGCGGCGCCAAATTTTTTGATGTAGTGTGGATTGTATATTAATTAAGATACGTTATATGGTAAATTAGAAAATTACATTTAGGAAAAAGTAATAGACTAAAATTACCAAAGACGGATTTAATTAAACACGATGGTGAACCAAGTTCGTTGTACACGAAGATCGAGTGAATTTTAGATGTTTTGTTTCGATATGGACAATTGATTTGAATGGTTTCGGGTTTTTTTAAAATAAAATTAATCCTACAAATTAAAATTCTAAAGTGCATGAATCCTTTCCCATTAAATCTAAAAACAATTATTAAAAAACTAACACTACTTAAAAATTCAAACTATTTAAAAAATTCTATCTAATTAAAACCTTAATTAAAATACTTTTACACTATTTTAAAAATCTATTTATGAAACCATATTATTTAAAATCTAAATTAATTAAAATCTAATTATTATTTAAAAACTATTTTTTTTACTAACTAATTAAATTTCTAAACATTTTTTTAGTTTATTTATCAAACTTTATAAAAGAAAACTAAATGATTTAAATTTAACTAATTAAACTATGCATTTAAACTATATTAAATCTGACAGCCCACTTAATTAATCGTATATTAAAATTCTAAGCTGAGACAAAACCAAAAAGAAGGCCTAGAAGAGTTAACAAACATGTATGGCCTGTGACCAGGAGGTCACAGGTTCGAACCTTGCTAGAAGCATTTTTTTGGACAATTATTATTTTTGACAGGAAAAGTTATATGTCACAGGAGGCGACTTAGTGTATGATAAAATTATTTTGGAAACTGATAGGAATCAGTTTTGAGTTATCAGATCAGTTGAAGCTGATTGCATTTGCTACACAACAAATCCACAAATAATACATAAACAACAGATAAAT
The DNA here is from genome assembly GCA_025667525.1 of Glebionis coronaria. NCBI lineage: Eukaryota > Viridiplantae > Streptophyta > Magnoliopsida > Asterales > Asteraceae > Glebionis > Glebionis coronaria. Next base: position 156,148,582 of record CM046881.1, on the reverse strand, counting down.
AATATAAGCAAAATGACCTAGAATCAGCAAATCATAACATCATAGAATGCACAAAATCAATATAAATCAGTAACTGATTAATAACAAACTCTATAGCTCAGCAGGAGAATAGCTATATCAGCTAAACATATAAAACATTCAGCAAGATATAATCAACAACAAAAAAAAACCTTTTATCAGATTGCAAGTACTGAACAATGAGCTCAGTTAACAAACCAAACAAAACATTTGGTATGCACAAATGAGCAGATCAGAAAGCAAATTCATTTTTTCAACAAGACAGATTCAAAAATCGGTTCAAGACAGGAAATTATTCAATAAGATAACTCAACTAACAACTCCTTAGCTATGACAAGTCCAAATCAGATAAACCAAATCATTCCTTTGCAACGACTAACATCAATTGTTAACAAAAACGAGACTACAATTAAGCTTCTAAAATAGACTTCAATCAATGAGGTTACATACATCAGATTCGTATATATCATCAATCCACCGTAACTAAAAGTATAAAATAAAACTCACTTAAAATCATCATAACAAGAACCAACATATATCAATTTAAGCAGATACAAACATATATCTAGATATCGATGCACACAGACTCACAAACTCAAATTCAACTATCACAATAAAAGCGAAGCTTAATCAAATTATCAGATCTAACTCAACATGTAAAATAAACATAAAATTAAAAGAACTTAAAACCTTTTGAAGAATCCATTGGGAAGATGCGCAGCGCTGAGTTGGCATTTAACTCGAATTGGTACCACCATTTTCCACCATTCGATCACCATTCACCATCATCCCACGAACCATCAATAATCACTCGAACCAATTTTTAAACTTTCAAGTGGGGAAAGTTTTCCGCAATATTTATTTTCTTAATATTTAATTGAATCTATTAATTTAGCTTAATTAAATATCTAAAACATTATTAAAACAGATTAGGTTAAAGTAAAATTGCAAGATTAATTTTAACAAAAAGTAAAATAGAGAAAGTAGATGAATCAAATCCAAATTTTATTAATAAACACAATTTAATACAAAAACTGAGAAAAGAAATACTACAATTTATCCTAACACTAATTCTGCATAATAACTCTAGAAAATAAAAATGGGATAGATCAAAATACATTTTGTGGGGGTTTTTATAGGCAAACCCCGAGCCTTGCTGATGAGGTTTGTTGGGAAGCATTCATTCTTGGCCCTTCGATTTATTCCTTCTTCTCTCTCATCTTGATCCAACGGTAGAAATAACACCCCTTGCATACGGATTGCCAACGTGGCAAGGGAGTGTGTTTATTGTGCTAGTTTCTGACTGGGGTGTCATATCTTGATTGGTGGATTGAGGAATATTGAGGTGTCTCCTCCAATCAGATTAGATAAAAGAAGCCACGTCACCTGGTTAAGAGCATCTTCTTCTTCCCCGAAATAATTGGGAATTAATTTCCCACTCGTGTGAAACACACGAGTCCTTAATTTGCAAAACCCCCAAAAGTTATTACTGATTTTATTTGTGTGAATTAGGGTTAGGAATAGTTATGGTTACTGGTTGTTTAGGGGTAAGGGTAAAAGAGATGAGAGGTGGGTGAGATTACTTTGGGAGTATCGAAAGTAAAAAGATGTGTGACTGGTTGTGAGTTAACGTGTGTGGTGGATAAAAAGGATTTGACCAAGTGAAACGTTTAAATAACTTTCCACTCATTTAGTGTAACCATTCATCACTCTTTTGGGTTTTACAAGGCCCAATTCGTCTATGGTTGAAAAAGTATTGGGCTTATAGCCCAAATAAACAATCCGTCCCATATTGATTCAATTTTGGGCCTTAAATGGACTAATGGTTTTAACTTGTTTCACAAATGGGCTTTTAAGCCCATTTATCCAAATGTGGGTCCCACAAGCCAAAGTAATCTTCATAAAGATTAAATCCGCTAAAAACGAACTTGAAATTGGCTTTGTTGATCTTTTCTCCAATCTCATGCCGGTTTTTGTCGATTTTTCGCGATCTTCGGTACCTACACACATGAAACAAGAAAATATGCATATACAAGGATAATTTGAAGCAATTTATGCATTTATTGTTGTTTTTAGATATAAATGATATGAGTAAAATCACTCATATCACTCGTTGCGAAGGGTACATTGCGATGACTCAACATGTTACGATGGGATTGCGATAGATAGTATTAATGACCATTGCGATGGGGTGTTGAGACTGAAAAGATTGAGATTGTAACTCAGACAGAAAGAACATTTGAGAAAAACATTATGACATCTTGACCAAACCAGAAATATACCGAGACCATAAAACCTTTTCAAATCAACTAAACAACATCAACTGTCAACCCCGACTCTTTCTATACCCATCGTCACCTATATTCATCTCCATCCCTTCTCAATCAGCTAGACTCGATAAACAATTTAATAAATAAAAAAGTATCTCAGATTCACTCGTGTTTAGACATGCATGTCTCGAATCTTTATAGATCAAACACGAAATGATTTATCTTCATTGATCTTGTTGAAGGCATAGGTTCATTTAATTTTTGAAATTAAAGGTAGACCCATAACAAATATGTTAGGATCTGACCTCGATTCGGTTAATTAAAAAAACAAATCTCAAAACCACGAATCATATTAACAACCTACCCGAGACCATAAGCATCACCTTGAAGCTACAATCCTTCTTGGTTCTTTAATTCGTGGGTTACAAAGGTACAAAGTGCAGTTTCATTCGTATGATTTGAAGATAGGTTGAATATTAGTGGTATCCTTGAGATTGGTATAGGTTAGATGGCAAATCTTCTCTAAGATGCGTTTGATTTTGAGATTGATGATTGATAGAAGGTTGAATGACGGAGGTTTCTATGTGGGTGGCTGATAATATGAGATTAGGTTTGAGTATGATTAGCTCTTGTTTGTTAGCTCAAGTTATTCTGTATAATATAAGCCTAACAAGATTTACTGGACCTAAGGTGAGTTCATAGACTCACTAGATCTAATTTATAAATGATTTGAAAACCCGTGAGGGGGATATATGTTAAACTGGAATACAAGTATTTTGGTATGCTTCTCAGATATGATTATTGACATTATGTTTACTGCTGCCTTGAAAGTACCTTTTTAATTATGAACCGTTAATCATTTCCTTGAAATGAGCGCTAATATTGTAAATAGTACTATTTGGAGACTGGCATCTCCTGTCTAGGCAAGTCGCACTTGCTAGCACCTCAGTGGTCAAACATGCATACTTTATTTTGCTAAGCAGGATAGTTTAGAAGACTTCCTCATAAGGGCAATTGTGGGTTTCTGATATGTCTAGTCGCGGTATCATAAGCTTAGTGCATTGATTAATTTATTTTACGGGCGAATAATAACATAGCTCAAGAAAAAGGATCTTGTATTCAAATTATTTTCAAACCTATGAATTCACTCAACCTTTGTGTTGACTTTAAGCATATATTTCAGGTTTTGATAATTGATAACATGGAGCAGCATAATGATGACGTGAAGAGATATAGACTTGGAAATTTTTGTCATTCAAACCTATTTTCTAGATTTCGGGAACCTGTGATTGTACAAAGTATGTACAAGTTGTATTATTGAAAATCTCTGATTTTGAATGATAAATTATAAAAATTTAATAAAGTTTATTTAAACACTCTTTTGAGTTGTTTTTCTGTTACTGTGCTTTCATATCATGAATAATACCCCAAAAATATTATTCCGCTGTGCCAAGGTAAAAATGGGGGTGTTAAAGAGTGGCATTAGAGCTATACTTATTGAGAACAAGAAATTAAAATCTTAACTATAACTGATTTTCTTAAATAAATTCCAAGTGAAAATCTAAGCATCAAAACCGTGCTGCTACAAAAAAAATTAAGTAATAATTTTAAGTTATGATTTTCTTTAAAGGGTAATATTATGTGATAATATAATAGTATGTGTAAGTAATATACTAAATACTAATATAAATAATTTACTTTATCGACGTCTTCAGAAATATGTCTTCCTATTTTCATCCCATCGTCATATCAGATTCGGATCCAGAAAATATTTACCTTATGGATTTACCTAAACCTTTAGTACTAGCCCTTTCTACTAATAATTACCCTAATCCTTTATCTCCAGAAAATAATCCTCAACCAAATAATATACTTATTCTGCAGTATCAAACTTCTTCATCCTAAGCATCCAATAATATCCCAAATACCCAAGATACATTTGTAGAACAAATGGAGAATATGATCAACTATTTTAGCGAAGTGCCTCCTAAGCGTATTGAAGATCTAGAATATGAAATTGAAGTATTTAAGTATGGAAAGACGGTAATGCAAGAGGAAATGGAAACTATGGAAAAGGATTTGATAAAAATGAGTAATGAGAATTATGAGTTACGAGATAAGCAGAGATTACATGATGAGGAAATTACCTTAGCCCGAGTAAGAATGGCAACAATGGAGAAGCTTATTGAAGATATTCAAGTACGACATCAAGACAATATCAAAGGACTCTTAGCCATAATCAAAGATCTTAAGAAAAAGGAGTAGACCAGCTCAAAAATATTTCAGCTTTCCTAAAAGTCTTGTAAATATTTTTGCTTTCAGTTTTAACTTTTATGTAACAAAGAAGCTTGCTTGTCAACAAAGTGGATTGTTAATAAATAGAGGTTTCTTTTTCTTTCCTTTATTTACATATCATTCTATAAAAGAGAAATACTTAACAACGTATAAGTCTTTAAAAGAACTATAGCAAAAGAAAAATATTATCTTTAACTATAAAGGACTTCTCAAGTCTATTTGGTTAAAAGAAAGTATTAATCTAAATAAAGGATAAATAAACTTAGGAATCTTAAGACAAGTTAATAGTTACGTAACCCAATAAACCTATTCCCTAATCTTGTAGGAAGTATCTCTAAATCTTTGAAAAAAAATATGCTCGTAAAGCGTTGTATGTATACACATATGGCAAATGCTTAAGGACAAGTATATCTAAACTTCAGAAAAATTTGTCTGCTAAATTCAGAATAAGACATTTAAGGACATCCATATCGTCTACCTTAACTCCCGAAGGACTTAAACAAATAATTAATGATGGAAATGATGCATCTATGAAAATACCGACTTTTAAGATAGTAAAGAATACTACTGCAACAGAAAATTTTATAACTAGTCAGTTATATAAATTCAAGGAACCAAAGATGTTATTAGTATCACTCATTTGATTGAAAGAAATGAGACGATTTTCTCCCAAAGTAGTTGTGCCGAGGATCGTTAAGTGAAGATTGTTGTTAGTAGTTTAACTACTGAAGCATTATCAAGGTGGAATTACTATTCTCAACTCGTTGGAATAGAAGAAGCTCAGAAGATGAAGTGGTTAGATTTTAAGTGCCTTTTAATGACCCAATATTATCCCTCCATAGAAATCGAGAAAGTGAAAAAGGAATTTTGCTATCTAGTGACACAAGAAAATGATCTCAATACCTATTTGAGAAAATTTCAAGAGTTAGCAGAATAATATCCTATCACTAATTCCTAAAGAATGATGAAAGCTTTTATTAAAGGATTTCCCCAAGGATTCAAGAAAATGATTACTATCTCTAAACCCCAAAGTTTAGAAGAAGCCATCAATATTTCTTAGAAATTAATGGATCACGCAATCAAGAATAAGACTGTGCAAGAATCAAACACTCTAAAACGTAAACTTAGTGAATAAGAAGAAGAATAAGAATCTGCTGAAACGAAACCTAATCCCCTAAATTTCTCCTATGATCCCTATTTTCCTTACTTATAGTACCCAAATCTCAACTCCGTTAGAATTCCCAAAACACTAGGACACAAAATTATGCTGGAAAGCTTCCTCTTTATGTAAAGTGTCTACTACATCACAAAGGATCCTGCCTAGCTAAATGTCAGAATTGCTTCAAGAAAGGTCATCAAACACGATACTGTTGGAGCAAGGGCTAATTTCTAAGTTTTCTTTTTACGTATCTTGTAAATAAATAAATGTAATAAATATATGTGAATTTCATCAATAAAATCTATGTGTTTTAATTACATCTCTTGTAGGTGTTATTTTTTTTATCTGGTAGTACAACTCATTTGTAATATATTATGTGTTTGATCTTTATATTTTAATAATAATGTAAAATCTAAACTTATGAATGTTCAAAACCTTGATTTCCCTTATAAAGAAAGGTAAGAACAAGTAATAAGATTTCTCAGTATTTCTTAAGACATAATGCCATCCGGATGATTGTCAATTGTATTTAACTAACGATATAGAGACTCTAACAAGATTATACCTAAAATAATCTATTGACATAGAGTACCAATATCTATAGTTTTAAATACATTAAGAAGAATACTATCCCTTATATGTGTCTATGGTAAAAGTGAGAGACTTATCCAGATATTAGAAATTCATACTCCACGTATGCATTAAAAGTGAGAGACTTATCCAGATATGGAAACCCGTTATTTTTGGAAAGTTACTATATATAGAAACCTGCTATTTTTAGAAAGTTACTCATTATGTTATAACAAGTACTATAACACTTAAAACATGAAATACACTAATCTAAAACACATGAAACATTAAGAATCACATGATTAAACAAGAACAAGTATAATAAGTTAAGAAACACGTCAAGTAAACTAAATAACTAGTATGTATAAGTAAAACAGACACTTATTCATGTCCCTTTTATTATGTAGCTATCGTGAAGTCGGAGTGATCTTCCGCATTTGTTTTCATCTTTATTTACTGGACATAAGGTACGGATATTCCGTCCTTCAATAAGGACACTCTCTTCCTATACTTAGGATTTCCCCGTTTGCAGCCATCTGTTTTCCCCAGTAGTTTACGTGTCTTAAATACTTTCAGTATATGCTATGTTTTATTTTAGATTTTGCCTGAGCTATATACATGCATGCCAGTTCCACCTAGTTATGGGGGGTACCATAACCATAACACTAGAAGCACCAGTGTTATGACTCTTTTGCGGTGAGAGTGATTGCTTGCAGCGTCCCTTTCAGTTATTTGGCCTATTTTATTATTATCATGTGGGGCGAATGGGTGCATCCTAGGACAATTTTAGTAAGATTACATGGTAACTACGATGTGTGCATTGCATCCGTTACATGAGCTGATCCCTCCACTCAGACTATAATAATTAAAGGCAACCCCTCTAATTGCATGATGAGGTCACCCCTCTAAGTATTCATGAACGTTGATACCTCATGACCTATATAGGCTCCGGGAATATTTAAAATACAGTTTAAAGTATAAAGAAACATAAGTCTTTTCAAAATATAAAACCAGTTTTATAAACTTACACTAGGTTTTCTAGGACATACACTTATTCCGTTGTACTTCATTTCATTTCATTACTTGCTTATGTTTATGCTTTACATTTCATTATCATATATCCGCACACTGAGCGTCTTGCTTAGCCGTATTTCTTTCTATGTCCCAATACGGCAGGTACTAAAGGGCAAAGCTAGGATTCAAGAGTACGTGCATTGGATGGAGGCGCCTAGTCTTCTTCTCTCTTTAATGCATTTACATACTTTTGCTTTGCTATACATTGTTTAGTCCTTTCCTTACATTCTATACTTATGCATTTGTATGTGGAGATAATGTTGGAACCAATGTTTGTTTCCGTTTTCATTTATGGTCATTTAATGTTTTAGACATTTACCTTGCATGCTTTGATGACACGCCATAATTACTACGTAACGGTCCATTTATCCAAATGAGGTGTTACAATTATGGTATCAGAGCCAAGGTTTCGACCTGTAGGCTCTTAAAAATTGACATGTGACTAGTGGGTAGTCACTAGAGTCTTCCTAAAGCTGATAGTAAATTTTATTCATTTCATTTTATGCATCATTGTTTTATGTTAAGTTTTTGGCTAAGTAATGGTTGGTACAGGTTTGACCATATTTAGTCGCATGTGCTTTTCATTCGAATTTTATTTTGTGAACCGACCCATAGGCGTTCACCGTTGCTCAAGTCAATTTTGTTTTATGGGCCGACCCATAGGCGTCCACCATTGCCAATGGCTGTTTTCATTGGCTCTGCCTTCATAAACTCTTCATGCATTCCTTATGTTTATCATATGTTCTAACCAGCTTAATCATTTTATTTCCTCTTTTAAACTGTCAGATGGTCAACACACTTATTAGTGAGGAACTGGCTGCAGCTGTCCAAGCAACTCTACAAGCTATGCTCCCATATATCAGGATTCAAATCCGGGCTGAATATCAAGCTATCTTGAATCAGAACAATAATCCTCCTCTCCACCACCTTTTACTCTACACACTTGGTTAGAGAGGTTCAATAAGCAGAAACCTCGATCTTTTGAGAGGGCTGAGTTATCATCTGATGCGGAAAACTGGATTTCGCACATGGAGAAAATCTTCGATGCTATGGGATGTGATGGAATTTACAAGGCAAGGTTGGCTTGATATAAGTTTGAAGGTGATGCGTTCGCTTGGTGGAGGGCATACAAGCTGACAAATGGAGGTGATGTATGGTTAGCTGCTTTGACTTGGGATCAATTCAAGACTCTGTTCTACAATCAGTTCTTTCCGACACCTGAGCAGGAGAGGCTTAAGAGGGACTACCATTCCATTCGTCAGAGAATTGGAGAGAACAAAACTGAGTTTATGTAGAGGTTTCTCAGGCTAGCTGGATTCCTGGGCACTACTGCAAGTATTGCTGAGGAGCAAGCGAAGCACTTTCGCTGGGCTCTTCACTCCACGACTGCAGATCGGCTACTTAGTGCCACTTTCACTAATGTGTCACAAGTGGCTGACGCAATACATAGCTTGGAAATGCTGCATGAGCGAGATGACTATGAGGAGCCAGCTCGTCCAGAGAAGAGGTATAAATTTCAGTCATCAAGCGTTATCATCTTATTACAATATGTATGTTCATTTTTATATCTTTTTCTATCCAATTGTATCTTTCAGACAAAAGGGTGGAGACCGGTCCTAACCGGCCACTCAGCAGACAAACAACAAGAGGCACAGTCAATCTAATGACTGATATGGTTTAGACAGGCGTAACGGTAATGACAATTATCGTAACAATGTCAGCCAGTCCAACAACAACAGGTCCCTAAATTCTTAAACTCTTCTATGTTAAGTTGTTGTATGTCATAAATACTAACATCTCAGCATCATAAACATGAACTTTGCGAGTGGGCGTGACCAGAATGCTAAGGGTCAACAGCCTAATAACTCGTCTTCATCTGGTATTTTTTCTCACTTAAACTTCAGTGTAGTCATGTTTATGCTCAAATAATCATGTCTCACACATATCTTCTTAAATAGGCTCTCAGGTAGCGAGGGTACCTCCTGGAGGTTATACATATCATATATGCACTACTTGTGGTCGTAGACATCCTCGACCATGTTGTAAGGCTGTCGGAGTTTGTTTCAAGTATGGACAACCAGGACACATGTTAAAGGACTGCAAGAAGGGAGAGACTACTCGTACTTATGGTTCTGCACCTCCTAAGCCACCAGCTTCAGGTCGTGTCTACACTACCACCAGAGATCAGGCGAATAAGTCTTCAAGTATTATCATTGGCATTCTCTTTATGAATGGTCATGTGGCTTGTGTTTTATTTGATACTGTTGCAACTCATTCAGTCATATCCACTACGTATGCCACTAGTACTAAAAAATGCCTATGCCACTAGAGAACATACTAAGTATATCTACGTCTATGTGAGACTCTGTACGCATCACCCAGGTATATAGAGACCTTCCCCTAGAATTTGAGGATAAAGTCCGCCCAGTAGACACACTTCCTTTAGATATGTGCGAGTTTGATCTAATCTTATGCATGGATTGGTTATCTAAACACCATGCCACCATTGATTGTCATACTTATCGAGTGATCTTCGGCAATGTTCAAGATCCAGAGCACATTCATAATGGTTTCATACCAGGCAAGTCTGTGCAAATCATTTCTGCCTTATAAGCCTGTGCTTTACTAGCTCATGGATGCGAGGGCCTTTTAGCTACGATTCAGGATATTACTGTCGAAGATCTGTCGATCCAAGATCAACCAGTTGTTTCTGAATTTCCCGATGTATTTCTAGAAGAACTTCCGGGTATACCACCTATCCGCGAAGTAGAGTTTGGCGTAGAGCTCATCCTAGGAGCTCAACCCATCTTTAAGGCTCCTTATCGCATGGATCCCATAGATCTCAAGGATTCAAAAGATCAGTTGTAGGAGTTACTAGAGCAAGGTTTCATCCGTCCGAGTGTATCACTATAGAGTGCACTGTTACTTTTCGTCAAGAAGAAGGATGGCAGCATGCATTTATGCATTGACTATCATGAGCTGAATAAGATCACGATTAGGAACCGTTTTCCATTACCGCGTATCGATGATCTGTTTGACCAACTACAAGGTGCCAAGCACTTCTCTAAGATTGATCTACGATCCGGTTATCATCAGCTGCGAGTGAAAGAGCAGGATATTCTTAAGACTGCTTTTCGCACAAGTTATGACCATTATGAGTCTGTAGTCATGCCTTTTGGACTCACTAATTCTCCAGCGGTATTCATGGACTTGATGAACCGCGTCTTCCATGAGTTTCTAGATAAATTTTTCATCGTGTTCATCGAATACATTATCATCTTCTCTAAATCCAAGGAAGAACATGAAGAACATCTTCGCACTGTGCTACAGATTCTTCGACAGAAGCAATTATATGCCAAATTTTCTAAGTGCGAATTCTGGTTAAGCAAGGTGGCATTTTGGGCCACGTTGTCTCCGCAGAAGGGATTACTATGGATCCTGCGAAGGTTGAAGCTATCACTAAATGGAAAAGATCGACGTCTGCAACTGATGTTCGTAGTTTTCTGGGCTTAGCTGGTTATTATCGCAGATTCGTGGAGAACTTTTCAAGACTAGCCTTACCTTTGACCAAGTTGATGCGTAAAGGAGAGAAATTCGTTTGGACTGATGAGCAGGAGAAGAGCTTTGCAGAACTTAAGCAGCAATTAGTATTTGCACCTATTCTTACTCTCCCATTAGGCACAGGTGGATTTCAGATCTACAATGATGCTTCGGGTAAAGGACTAGGCTGTATACTCATGCAACATGGGGAAGTGATTGCATATGCATCACGTCAGCTAAAGCCTTTTGAGGAGAATTATCCTACCCATGATCTGGAGCTAGCAGCGATAGTCTATCCACTTAAAATATGGAGACATTATCTATATGGTGAATCATGTGACATCTTCACTGATCACAAGAGTCTCAAGTACATATTCACTCAGCGAGAGCTAAATATGAGGCAGAGGAGATGGTTGGAACTACTCAAGGACTATGACATCAATCTTTAGTACCATCCCGGTAAGGCGAATGTAGTGGCGGTTGCTCTCAGCAAGAAGTCGGACATGATTAACTACATCAAGATAAAAGAAGAAATCATAAGTGATCTAGAACGATTATGCATTGAGTTCTTAGTATATGGACAGCATGAGTACTGGGCTAATCTGAGAATTGAGTCGGACTTAATTTCTCAGATCAAGTCAGCTCAGAAGGATGATGGTGATATTTGGGCTATTATTTAGAATCTTGATCGGCAGACAAAATTTCGTGTGAACGAAGAAGGTATCGTATGGCAGGGAACCAAGCTACGTGTTCTGGATGATCAGACATTCCGAGAAGCTTTACTGACAGAAGCTCACAGCTCTCCATTCTATATTCATCCATGATCCACCAAAATGTACCATGACCTTAAACAACATTTCTGGCGGAGTGGCATGAATCAGGATTTTGCTACTTTCGTTTCCTAATGTCTAACCTGCCAGCAGGTTAAGATCATGCATCAACGGGCTAGTGGTTTACTATAACCGTTAGAGATTCCCGAATGGAAGTGGGACAAAATCTCCATGGATTTCATCACCGGACTTCCACTGAATCAGAGGAAGCATGATGCTATAAGGGTCATAGTCGATCGTTTAACCAAGCCAACTCATTTTCTTCCAATTCGCAAAGATTTCTCAGTTAGCAAATTGGCAGAAATATTCCCTCAGGAGATCATGCGACTGCATGGTACTCCATCAGATATCATATCCGACAGAGATCCTCGTTTCACGACTAAATTCTGGAAAGGTTTGCAGAAAGCTTGGGGCCCCAGACTTAAGCATAGCACAACCTTTCATCCTCATACCAATGGTCAGTCAGAGCGTACCATTAAGACCTTAGAAGACATGTTGTGAGCTTGTGCTTTGGAATGGACAGGGAGTTGGGACGACTACATTTGTTTGGTTGAGTTTGCCTACAACAATAGTTGGCACGCGAGTATTAAGTGTGCACCTTTCGAGATGCTTTATGGCAGAAAGTATCATGCTCCAATCTGTTGGGATCAAGTTAGAGAACGAATCCTTGAAGGACCAGAAATGATAGAGGTGACCAATGAGAAGGTTGCCATTGCCAAGGCGAAGCTGCAGGAAGCTCGTGCTCGACACAAGAGTTACGTTGATAAACATCATAGAGATCTAGAATTTAAGATCGATGATCATGTTTTCTGTTGGGAATTATTTGTTAAGTGTCAAGTATCGTTAGTGTTATTAAAGTACTGTTAGTATCTTTCAAGTACCGCTAGTGTTAACGCGGTACATAGTTAGTACTGCTACTTATAAAGTAAGTACTGCTATATTGATTAGGACGAATATATCTTTGTATAAGATATGTCATAGTTATAGTTATAGTATATCTTATGTGATATACTTAATAGTTAGAATATTGATAATATATCGTCTGTGATATAGTTATCTTTATAGAATATTCTAAGGTTTCTAGGGTTCCTTACTCTATAAAAGGAACATAGGTACGATGTCATTCATGTACCTCATTCAAGTCGATTACAAACTACTATACTAGTTCTTAACAGAATATAGATCCAATCAAAGGGATCAACAAGTTGTATCAGAGCTTGTTGAGAAACTCTGAAAAAGAAGAACATAACCTTAAAAACTCCACTCACACTAAAACTCAATGTCTCAACCTGGTGATGACCCTCACTTGGAAGATATTCTAGATCCTGATCCAATACCACAGGGACAACCTCAAGTTGTGCATTCTGCACCACCACAAGGTGTTCAAGCCATAGATGTTATAGTTACTTCTACAACTACAACACCTTCCCATACTCTTTCTACTGTCAAACTCCCAGTTCTCAAGGGTGATAACTATGAGACATGGGCTATGCATATGGAACATTACTTGAATCACATAGATCATACTCTGTGGCAAGTTATCAAGAATAGGAATACACCTAAGAAGCTACACTGGTTGCCTGATGGTACATGTTATGCTTTACCTGCTGTGACTGCTGAGGAGGTACAAGCAGAGATCAGAGAAACAAAGGCCAGAACTGCTTTGGCTATGGCACTTTCAAAGGACATCTTACCTAGCTTTCATCACTATAAGGATGCAAAGGCTATGTGGGATGCCATCAAACTTAGATTTGGAGGTAATGACAAATCTAAGAAGACGAAGAAGATTATTCTGAAACAAGAATTTGACAACTTCTCAATTTCCAGTATAGAAGGAATCCATGGTGGCTATGGAAGGTTCAGTAAGCTGCTTGTTCAATTGGCAGTTTATAGATAAATAATTCCAAATGAAGAAGCTAATATGAAATTCTTAAGGAGTGTTCCACAAGAGTGGAAAGCAATGGTTATGCACTTCATCACAAGGGATGATCCGGATACAATTCCTTTTGATCATCTCTACAACAATCTTAGAGCTTATGATATGGATGTAAAAGGCGTTGAGGTGACCAAGGTAGCAACAATAACAAAGTCTAACTTGGCTTTTGTGTCAGAAGGTAATGGCGGTACTTACTTTCATAATACCGCTAGTGGATCAAGCAGCAGTACTTACTTCCAAAATACCGCTGGGGGACTTACAAGCGGTACTTACTCACAAAGTACTGAAGGCAGTCCTATAGTCTCTCAAAATCTACAAGGAAGATCTTCACCATTGTTTAGTGACAATGACGCCTTCTCATTCTTTGTTGGACAAGACAACAGGCCAAGACTTACTCTTAATGACTTGTTCCAAATGGATGATGCTGATGTTGAAGAGATGGATCTCAAATGGCAAGCTGCCATGGTTTCTGTGAGATCTAATAGGTTCTTTAAGAAGACTGGAAGAAAAATGACTGTTGATCCTAATGAGCCATTAGGATATGACAAGTCTAAAGCTGAATGCTATAACTGTGGAAGGAATGGACATTTTTCAAGGGAGTGCACTAGAGACAAGGCTAAGAGTAGCAGTCAAAAGTCCAAAAACAACTATAGAACCAGTCCAAGAATTACTGAAAACTTTCCAAAAGGTAACAACAGGAGTCCCAAAGGAACCAAATCATTGGTGACTGTAGATGGAGTGGTGAACTAGGCTGAATATGAGGAAGAAGAAGAGCTTGGTTTGATGGCTCTCTCACATGAAGATACTGAGGTACATCCTTGTTCTAAAGATTGTGTTCTTAAATTTAATAGCTTAAAAGTAGAACTAGATGAATAGTATCAAAAAGTCAACACATGCACCATAGAATTAAATGCTTTTAAACAGGGTGTTGCTAAGCTAGAAGAAAATATAGTTTTGTATAAAAAGGGTCAACAAAACAATGAAGAGAAAATAAGAAATCTAACTCTTCAAATGAGGGAAAAAGATGTGGAAATTAAAGATTTTGAAAAACAACTTTTGAAAGTATCAACAGAAAATGAAGCTTTAAAAGCCAGTCTTTATAATGAAAGGTAAGTGATTAATCATTGGCAAAAATCCTCTAAAGGATTGGGTAAACTGATTAATTCACAAATACGGTATTATGATAAGTCAGACCTAGGATATATTAAGGACCAACCTGGGATAACTTTAACTGACAACGACTTATCAAAGGGGATTTTTGATAGTTCTATTGAGTCAGATAATACACCTGAAAATGATAGATATGTAGAAGGAATGAAGGCAGTTACTCCACCATTATCAGGAATTTTCATGCCCCCTAGTAATGATACAAGTATAGAGTTAGAAGAACCCAATGCTGTTAATGATTAAAACTCTAGTACTTTATCTCAAGATAAATCTGTTGTGACCAAAAACATTGTTTATCCACCTTTAAAGAACAATTTTGTTTCTGAGCAACATAATAAAACCAAGAGGGGTTGGATAGGTTTTGAGAAAACTAAGTCAAAACAACCTTTTGGGTCTTCTTTAAAAAGAAAAGGATGTTATGTTTGTGGTAGTCTAAGTCATTTTATCAAAGATTGTACTTCACATGAAGATAAAATTGTAAAACAAAAGGCTACACAAAAGGCCACAAGAAACAGTAATGGGAAAAATGCACAGGTTAATAGGCAACAGAGATCTAAAGATGACAAACCTAAGTTTGATCATTCTAAAAGGGTAGCTAAACCTTAAAAGGTTACAAATATCTCTACCAAGAACTTTTTTCCAAGATCAATACTTATGAAACAAGGTCTAATACCTTTGAAGTTTGGTAAACCAAGTACCGACAAGTCTAGAACTAGAAGTACTGCTAGACCAAACTCAAGTACTGCTGGTTTAAAATCTGTCAAACCAAAGTCCCACAAGACTTCTAAGAATGTAGTTGAGAAAACTAGAACATCTAGAATTAAGTCTAATAATAAACCAGTGCAAATGTGGGTTCCTAAAGGTGAAAAACCGTGTGTTCAGGAAAGTACTACTAAAACAGTACTTAGGCCAAAAATGTACAAAGACAACAAACCTACTTATGTCTTTGACTATGTGACTGGAAACATGAAGTATAAGAGTGTATGTAGTCTTACTACAAAAACTACCTATCAAACTCTTAAGTATGTAGGTCCCACAAGATCCGAGCCAAATGTGGCTTGGGTCCCTGTTAAAAACTAATAAGTTTTGTTTATGTGTAGGGGCATCTAATTGATGAATTAAAAGATAAAGGTATAGTAGATAGTGGATGCTCAAGACACATGACAGGTAATAAGTGTGAAAACACTTATCCTTTTACCACTTATTTCCAATAATAACAAGACCAAAACGTGTGATTTATGTCGTAAAAGTCGGAATTATGCGTGGTTTGTGTTTTTATTGTGTTTAAGGACCAAATAATGAAAAAGGAAGAAAACACGGGCTTTCACGGGCTTTTATCGAAGAAAACGGGAAAAGACGAAGTCAAAAGATCAAGAGTGCAAAAAGAACGGAAGTCCGAGGCCTATTCTGAAGATTTATCGAAGAAAAAGTCTTAAGACGGAAGTTTAACGAAGTCGAAGAACTTAAGTCTAATAGAAGAAGAAAATTAAAAGACAAGTTCAAATCCCGAGACGACAAAGACGAAGAATTAAAGTCGAGTCGAGAGAACGTGATGGAAGCAAGAGAAAAGATGCAACACATGCACTCCTTCCCTATAAATACCCTCCTAATAGTCATTAGGAGGGAGTTAGATTTTTAGTTAATTTTTCACTTTTTAGTTTTTAGAGAGAGAAAGTCTTAAACTTTCTCTCACTAGTTCATCTTTTTCTTTTAATCTTTCAAGATTAACTCTTTGTATTGCTTATTTCATTAATCAAAGTTCTATTTTAAGCTTTTATCTCTTAATCTCATTCTACTTTTCTTTGATTTAAGATTGATTTTGGTGTGATTATCATGTGATCCGTGTTGTTCTAATTGATTTCATGCTAAAAAGTTAATCTTTTGATCATTTTATAAGTTTTCATTTGATTAAGCTTTAAGACTTTTGTGCTTATTGGCTTATTTTTATGATTATCTTATTTTTCTTATTAAAAAGTTTATGTTTTTATGGTTTGATCTAAAAAGTTGATTGATTTCGAGTTGAATAAGTTGATCAAAGTGCTTATTTGATTCGATTGATTATTTGGATTGATAAGTTTCGGGTGTTAGCTTAGAATTTTAGCTTATTACCTAGCTTTTCCCATTTCCACAAATTTCGGAAAGGGTGGTAAACCCCTTTCCGATTGGCATTTTTCCGACCAGGGGGCACCATCTAACCGATTTCCTTGATTTTAGGAAAGGGCTTAAAACCCTTTTCCGATTGGCAATTGCCCCGTTTTCCGATTGGATTGTTCTCCAAGTATTCCGACGGTATTACTTTGCAATATTCCGATTGGTAGTTTGGTTAAGTATTCTGATTGTTGCCTTTGCTCCTTTCCGATCAGGCCTAGCTCATATTCCGACGGTAAGGATTTTTCAAGTTCCGATTGGGATTGTTCCCATTTTCCGATTAGAAATCTTTAGTTCATATTCCGATTGGGCAAGGTTTACATATTCCGATTGTGGGTTTTGTCCCACATTCCGATCACAAGTTTTACCCGTATTCCGATCAGCCGATCGGAAAACATTCCGATCGGGGGCCTTTTTGGCTTGTTTTGGTTTCCTTCGATATCACTTTCTTATAGTACTTTTTATTTTCTGAAAATTTTCAAAGTGTTAGTTTAATTTAGTGAGTTAGTATTTTTCCATTGTCACCCTTACGTTTATATGCATTTGTTTTTACTCGTTATTCAAATTAATCTTTTAACTTCCCTTTTACTCAACGACACTTTAATTACTCGCAAATAGTTTAAAACAAACCAACCATTCTCTTGATTCACCAAAAGACGATTGAGTCGCACTTAAGACCGGTTTTCAATTCGAAAAGACTTGGGACAACAATATTTTATACCTAGCCAAAAACCCAAGTATTAAATGGCGCCGCTGCCGGCTCTTTTCGTTAAGATAAACGGTTTCTAGTGAGAGACGCATTGAATTTTGGGATCCGTTCTTTGAACGTTATTTTCATTGTTATAAAAATTTTCAAAAATCCATAAAAAATATAAAACTCTTCAAAAATACAAAAACATTGAAAAAAACCTATAAAAACCAAAAATATTATATAGATATTCTCTTTGTGTATATTTTTCTTCTGTAGGTGCATGCGTACTAGATCTACGAACTATTCTGAGCCCGAGAATCGTGAAGATTTAGATATGGCTGGTGTTAATAACAACAATAATCACCCACCTCAAAACAATTTGAATAACAACAACAACCACAACAATGTCCTTCAACCTGATTTACGAACCATGGAGGAATTGTGCCAACCCACCATGAACGGATGCGGAGGCCCGATTGCGCCAATGCACGTCACGGCTCAGGAGTTTTCGTTGAAGCATCACATGATCCAGCAAGTGCAAACGAACCCATTTCGTGGAATTCCGGATGATGATGCCAACAAACACCTCGACAAATTCATTACCATTACCCAAAGCATGAAGTGCCCCGGTGTTTCTATGGATGACCTTCGCCTTCAACTTTTTCCACACTCGCTTTCCCACCATGCCGAAAAATGGTTTGACCGTCTTCCTAAGAATTCTATTCATACGTGGAACGACATGACTCAACGCTTTTTATCGCGCTACTTTCCCCCATCCATGGTCACTAGCCTTCGTAACCAAATCAGTGGATTTATGCAAGAGAATGATGAATCACTTTTCGATGCTTGGGAACGTTACAATGATTTGATCGACCGCTGTCCTAATCACAATATGCTCCCCGTCACTCTCATTGACACCTTCTACAATGGTCTCACCTTTCGTGATCGTGACACGATCAATGCCGCCGCCGGTGGTACTTTTATGAAAAGGAGACCGGAGGAGTGTCGAGAGTTGATTGAAAACATGACTACTCACCACAAGAATTGGGATTCTTCCGCATCCTCAAGATCTAATCAGAGAGTCAATGTTTCGTCTACTTCTTCCACCACCAACTCATCTGTTTTGGAACGTGCTATTCTTGATATTAACAAAAGTCTCCAAATTTTGACTTCTAACCAAACTCAACAAGCTAAAGTCGTTGTTATCTCTTGCGACACATGTGGTGGTCCTCATTCCTACAATGAGTGTCCTTCTACTCACGGCAATTATTCTGAAGACGTTAACGCAGCATACGGTACTTATCCCACGGGAGGCTATCAAGCTCGCCCTCAAGGAGACCGTAACTTGCTAAGTTATCGATCCAACAATTATCTTGCTCCCCCCGGTTTCCCTCCTGCAAACCAAAACCAACAACAAAGCTACAATCAATCCCAACCTCGTGCAAACAATCAGTATCAATCCCAAAGAAACCCATACCCAACTCAAGGAAATTCTCAACCTTACCAGGCTCCACCTCTCAATCAACCGATGGCAGTGAATCCAGATGTCGAGACATTCATGAAGACTAATCGGGAGTTGGTGACGAATCTTCAGAGTCAAGTCCGCAACTTGAAGGGAGAGATGGCAAAACAAGGGAACGATATTCGAGCCGAGCTAAGGAATGATATGGCCAAACACAGTGATGCAATTAATGCAAACATGCAAAACTCTTTTAACAATCAAGCTCTTCACCTTCGTGATATGATTGGTTCGCTCATCCAAAGTAATCAACCCTCTGCTTCGGGTACTCTTCCGAGTAATACCGTTGCAAATCCGAGAGGGGAGATGAAAGCAATCACCACTCGTAGTGGAAAAGGTTATATGGAACCCGAGCTTCCTACACCTCCACCCGTGATTGTGAACAAGGAAAAAGAGCAAATTTCCCCACCTCCTTCACCTTCTATCCCCATTTCCCCACCACCCGTAGCTGTGAGTGATCCTATTCCCTTAAAGCCTTCTTCTTCATCCAATATACCTTATCCCTCAAGGTTGAGGAAAGAGAAGCAAAAGAGCAAGGATGATATTCAGGTTTCGAACTTCCTTAAAATGTTCAAACAATTGAATTTTAACATCTCCTTTGCCGAGGCTCTCGCTCACATGCCCAAATATGCTAAGATGTTTAAAGATCTTCTAAGTGATAAAGAAAAGCTTCTTGACATTGCTCAGACCCACCTTAATGAGAATTGCTCCGCAGTGCTATTAAGGCAATTGCCCAACAAACTTGGTGATCCGGGTCGCTTCTTGATTCCTTGCAACTTCCTGGGAGTAGAGAATTGCATGGCCCTAGCCGATCTAGGTGCTAGTATAAACTTAATGCCTTTAAGTGTTTGGAAGCATTTATCTCTCCCCGAGCTAGTCCCCACCAAAATGACTTTGGAATTAGCCAACCGTACGGTTGCTTATCCAGTGGGGATAGCCGAAGATGTCTTTGTTGGCGTCGACAAATTTACCTTCCCGGCGGATTTTGTCGTCGTTGACTACGAGATGGACCCTCGTGTTCCATTAATCGTTGGACGTCCATTTCTGAGGACCGGTCGCACTCTTATTGATGTAGCCGCAGGCGAAATAATCATGAGAGTTGGTGACGATAAAATTGTCTTCAACATGGGTAAGATTTCTCAGTAACCTTATTCATATGAGAGTGTTAATGCTATTGATGTTCTCGATGAGGCTTGTGAAGAACATTTTCATGATGCTTGCAAAAGTACTCATTCTCTACCCAATGTTGAGACCGTTGCCTCAATTGCTCCAGCATTGACTCCTTTTGGAGAAAGTGACTTGGATGATTTCGAAGCTAGCTTGGGTCCTCTCGATATTAAGTATGATGATTTGTCCACCAATTGGGATGAAGATATTCGTACTATTGAGAGACTTCTCAATGAGGACCCGTTCTCTCCTCCTGCTCCTAAAGAGGTGATTAATGATGATCCATTGTTAGTTTCACCATCTATTGAGGATCCTCCTACTCTCGAGCTTAAGGACCTACCTCCTCATCTTGAGTACGTTTTTCTGGAAGACGACGAGAAGCTACCGGTCATCATCGCAAAGGATCTGAAAGAAGACGAAAAAACCCGACTTGTCGCTGTGTTGAAGAAGCATAAAAGAGCTATCGCTTGGAAAATCTCCGACATCCGCGGAATTGATCCTCACTTTTGCACACATAAAATTCTCATGGAGGACGACTTTAAGCCTACAATTCAAAGTCAACGAAGGGTGAATCCTAAAATACATGAAGTCATCAAAAAAGAGGTCATCAAACTTCTTGATGCGGGTATGATTTACCCTATTTCAGATTCACCGTGGGTTAGTCCAGTCCATTGTGTGCCTAAGAAAGGCGGAATCACCGTTGTGCCCAATGCAAACAACGAGTTAATTCCTACCCGTCTCGTTACTGGGTGGAGAGTTTGTATAGACTACCGCAAACTCAATGATGCCACGAGAAAGGATCATTTCCCTCTACCTTTTATGGACCAAATGCTTGAACGTCTAGCGGGTAATGAATATTACTGCTTTCTGGATGGTTTCTCGGGTTATTTTCAAATACCCATCGATCCCCAAGATCAAGAGAAGACAACATTCACTTGTCCCTATGGCACCTTTGCTTATAAACGAATGCCTTTTGGCTTATGCAATGCCCCCGGGACTTTCCAAAGGTGCATGTTGGCTATCTTCCATGACATGGTTGAGCAAACCATGGAAGTCTTCATGGATGATTTCTCGGTCTTCGGGGATTCCTTCTCTTCTTGCCTTGCCAATTTGGAACGTATGCTTAAGCGGTGCGAAGACACTCGCCTTGTTCTAAATTGGGAAAAATGCCATTTTATGGTAAAAGAAGGCATTGTGCTAGGACACAAAATTTCTAAGGCCGGTCTTGAAGTCGACCGTGCTAAAGTAGATGTCATAGCCAAATTACCTCCACCTTCAACTGTGAAGGGTGTGAGAAGTTTTCTGGGTCATGCGGGCTTCTATCGTAGATTCATTCAAGATTTCTCTAAAATCGTTCGCCCGATGACCCATCTCTTGGAAAAAGATACTCCTTTTATCTTTTCTAAAGAGTGTCTCGAAGCCTTCAATCTTTTCAAGGATAAGCTAACTAAGGCACCGGTCTTGGTTACCCCTAATTGGGAGCTGCCTTTTGAATTGATGTGCGATGCTAGCGATTTTGCTATTGGTGCGGTTCTGGGCCAAAGAGTGAATAAACACTTCCAACCGATCCACTATGCTAGCAAAACAATGACGGGGGCTCAACTACATTATACGACAACCGAAAAAGAGCTTTTAGCTGTTGTCTATGCTTTTGAGAAATTTCGCCCCTATCTTGTTTTATCCACCACTATCGTATACACGGACCATTCCGCGTTGAAGTACTTGATGACAAAGCATGATGCTAAGCCAAGACTTCTTCGCTGGGTTTTGCTCCTTCAAGAATTCAACATTGAAATTCGTGACAAGAAGGGAGCCGAAAACCTGGCCGCGGATCATCTGAGCAAACTTGAGGATCCATATCAGGGGGATCATCCGAACAAAGAGATCAATGACTCTTTCCCCCTGGAGACTCTAATGTCTATAAATCTCAATCTTGATGGCACCCCGTGGTTTGCGGACATCGCAAACTACTTAGCGGGTGGTATTCTCATCCAAGGGTTAACATTCCAACAAAAGAAGAAGTTCTTGAATGATGTTAAGACTTACTTTTGGGATGACCCTTATCTATTCAAACAGTGTGCTGATTTGATTATTCGTCGATGTGTTGACGGACCGGCAGCTTTCGATATCCTCCAAGCTTGCCACAAAGGACCCGCCGGTGGTCACTTTGGTCCCAACTACACCGCTAAGAAAGTGTTTGATTCCGGATTCTACTGGCCCACCATTTATCGTGACGCTCACGAAATGGTTAAGCATTGTGATGCTTGCCAACGTCAAGGCAAGATCACACATAAGGATGAGATGCCTCAAAATTTCATACAGGAATGTGAAATCTTTGATGTATGGGGCATCGACTTTATGGGGCCATTTCCATCATCCAAAGGGAACAAGTACATCCTCGTCGCCGTCGACTACGTTTCCAAATGGGTTGAAGCTAAGGCTCTTCCTACTAATGATGCGAGGGTGGTTGTGAACTTTTTGAAGCAGCTTTTCGCTCGATTTGGCGTTCCTCGTGCTATCATCAGTGACCGCGGGACTCATTTTTGCAACGATCAATTTGCAAGAGTCATGGCAAAGTATGGTGTCACTCACCGTCTTTCCACCGCCTATCATCCCCAAACCAATGGGCAAGCCGAAATTTCCAATCGTGGCTTGAAGAGAATTTTGGAGCGTACTGTGGGAGAGCATCGTGCCGCGTGGGCCGATAAGTTAGATGATGCTCTGTGGGCTTTTCGTACTGCTTACAAGACCCCGATCGGTTGTACACCTTATCGTCTTGTGTACGAGAAAGCCTGCCACCTACCCATTGAGCTGGAACATAAGGCACACTGGGCCTTGAAGTGGGCTAACTTCGACATCATCAAAGCCGGTGATCATCGCAAGGTTCAACTCAACGAGCTAAATGAACTAAGGAATGAAGCTTATGAGAACTCGCTGATCTACAAGGAGAAGACGAAGATTATCCATGATGCTAAAATCAAGAACCGAGAGTTCCACGTTGGTGATCAAGTCTTACTCTTTAACTCTCGGTTGAAGATCTTCTCTGGCAAGTTGAAGAGCCGCTGGACTGGTCCATTCACCGTCGCCAAAGTCTTTCCTTATGGGACCATTGAGCTTTCTCAACCGAATGGGCCCAATTTCAAGGTGAATGGCCAGCGTCTGAAGCTGTACTTTGGTGAGGACATCTCTCACGAGATGATTCCATCCCTCACCACGTTCCCCATGAACTAAAATTGGGTCGAGTCAGGCTCATGACTCGGTGAACAAAAACAAGCGCTTCTCGGGAGGCAACCCGTGTTCTATCCCTTACTGTTTTCATAATAAGTGTAGGGGGAGCCCCGCATATGTTTGTTGTCTTGTTTCTTGTGCTGTGCAGGGATTAAAGCTTCAGAGAGCATCTTGATAACTTTTGACGAACCGTGATACCGTGTTTTCCATCTTCCCGGTTCTATCCTAAACTCTTGTGATTCAATATTTCATATTTTATATATGTTCACATTGAATTCACCTTAGTTGTCCTTTCCTTAGCAAGATTTAAACAAAGTGCACAATGTCATAAGTGTAGGGGAGTTTACTTCCACATGCTTAAACATTGAGGACAATGTTTATCTCAAGTGTAGGGGGGACTTCTATCAAAGTAAGTGGTCTTTTCCATGAATTTGCCCTCATTTTAACCGGAAAATTTGATTTTTCGACATTTTTCAAAATTTTTAATCTATTTTGGCCTAGTTGTATAGTTGTATTTGCCTTTGTTATGTTTCCTATGCTAGAATAAATTTTTAATAAAGTGGTTTTAGATTTTTCCTAGTCGTGAACATTTTGACTCAAGCCGAGTTTACTTGCCTAAGTTTACTCTAGCTAGTATCCTTAACGTGTTTAAGTCGAGTTTTGCTAGGCTTTTATTTAGGGAGCTATAAAACGCGAAAGTCTTAACTCTCACGGGTTAAGAACAAGAACTTTTCGCAAGTTCCTATAATTGATCCTAGAGAGTCGTTTATCAAGGGAACTTTAAAATGCGAATTCTAAACTTGAAAAAGTCTAAGAATTTGCAAGATCCTATAGGCGACTCGAAAACCCAAAACTTTGATTTAATAGGCTAAGCATCCACGAGTCTCATTCCTTGAGATTTTAAACTGTGGAGAACGAGAGATGATAGAGTCAATTATAAGTTCGGTATTCTTTTGTGAATTTATGTGAGTTAATTATGAGCCTATTCTCCCTTCGCTTGTTAATAATTAATCTGCTAATAAATAAGGTTGTACGATTTAAAAGGTTACTTAGCTTCTAGCCCCAGATCATTTAAAAGTTGCTCGGTAATGACGAGAGTTCATAGCCAAGGCATAACTTATGAAGCGGGGCGCGAAGATTGGCGAGTCCGAAAAGGCCCTAACAAGGCATGAGGGCTACATTTTGTTGCTAAAGATCCAAAAGTGATGTGAAGAATCATTTATCGAAAATCAATATGAAGGATCGAGACACACGACGAAAAGCAAAAACTCCCCAAAAGTCATGGAGAAGTCTATCCGAAAAGACCCTAACAAGGTATGAGGATAAATAGATCCAAGTCCTAAAAGGAGGCGGATCGTTGTATATCAAAGTCCAAAATAAAGATTGGAGAAAAATGAAGAAGTCGTGGTCCAAAGATGAAGAATCTCTCAAAAACTTCAAGTGAAGAAATTCCTATTATGAAGAGAAGACCATAATTTCAAGAACGTCTCTCGAAGATTCGAAGTATGAAGTCGCTGCCAAATATCGGCCCGAGAAAGGTCTCAAATCGCGAACCAAGTTATGCCAAGATATGAACTTTTTGATATCCCGAGAAGCAGTTTTAAAAGATTTGGTCCTTTAGCTAACTATTGATTAAATCGTTCACCTTATTTTCGGACTAAATAACTATCGAAATAAGTCAAACAATGCATCTTCGTGATCATTCAAGACAAAAATAAAATATAAGAGATACACCTAGGAATAAGGGAGTCTAAGTGAATAATTGGCCCACATGAGTTCGTGATAGTTTGCTAACTTATAATAACAATGATCTCGTTTTTAAGCTTGGTATGGGGAACGTGAAACTTGAGGATGATAAACGTTCATGGCCGCCAAAACCAAATGTAAGTTTTTAATTTCTTTACTTATTTCTATCTTTTATGTTTAGTACTTAATGAAGGCCAAGGTGGGTTATTTATGATGGAAAATGTAAACCGTGCTTTAAAATTAATGCATTGCATGAGGGCATTGCAATGGTCAAGTGTAGGGGATTTAATAAGTGTGAAAACACTTATCCTTTTACCACTTATTTCCAATAATAACAAGACCAAAACGTGTGATTTATGTCGTAAAAGTCGGAATTATGCGTGGTTTGTGTTTTTATTGTGTTTAAGGACCAAATAATGAAAAAGGAAGAAAACACGGGCTTTCACGGGCTTTTATCGAAGAAAACGGGAAAAGACGAAGTCAAAAGATCAAGAGTGCAAAAAGAACGGAAGTCCGAGGCCTATTCTGAAGGTTTATCGAAGAAAAAGTCTTAAGACGGAAGTTTAACGAAGTCGAAGAACTTAAGTCTAATAGAAGAAGAAAATTAAAAGACAAGTTCAAATCCCGAGACGACAAAGACGAAGAATTAAAGTCGAGTCGAGAGAACGTGATGGAAGCAAGAGAAAAGATGCAACACATGCACTCCTTCCCTATAAATACCCTCCTAATAGTCATTAGGAGGGAGTTAGATTTTTAGTTAATTTTTCACTTTTTAGTTTTTAGAGAGAGAAAGTCTTAAACTTTCTCTCACTAGTTCATCTTTTTCTTTTAATCTTTCAAGATTAACTCTTTGTATTGCTTATTTCATTAATCAAAGTTCTATTTTAAGCTTTTATCTCTTAATCTCATTCTACTTTTCTTTGATTTAAGATTGATTTTGGTGTGATTATCATGTGATCCGTGTTGTTCTAATTGATTTCATGCTAAAAAGTTAATCTTTTGATCATTTTATAAGTTTTCATTTGATTAAGCTTTAAGACTTTTGTGCTTATTGGCTTATTTTTATGATTATCTTATTTTTCTTATTAAAAAGTTTTATTAAAAAGTTTATGTTTTTATGGTTTGATCTAAAAAGTTGATTGATTTCGAGTTGAATAAGTTGATCAAAGTGCTTATTTGATTCGATTGATTATTTGGATTGATAAGTTTCGGGTGTTAGCTTAGAATTTTAGCTTATTACCTAGCTTTTCCCATTTCCACAAATTTCGGAAAGGGTGGTAAACCCCTTTCCGATTGGCATTTTTCCGACCAGGGGGCACCATCTAACCGATTTCCTTGATTTTAGGAAAGGGCTTAAAACCCTTTTCCGATTGGCAATTGCCCCGTTTTCCGATTGGATTGTTCTCCAAGTATTCCGACGGTATTACTTTGCAATATTCCGATTGGTAGTTTGGTTAAGTATTCCGATTGTTGCCTTTGCTCCTTTCCGATCAGGCCTAGCTCATATTCCGACGGTAAGGATTTTTCAAGTTCCGATTGGGATTGTTCCCATTTTCCGATTAGAAATCTTTAGTTCATATTCCGATTGGGCAAGGTTTACATATTCCGATTGTGGGTTTTGTCCCACATTCCGATCACAAGTTTTACCCGTATTCCGATCAGCCGATCGGAAAACATTCCGGTCGGGGGCCTTTTTGGCTTGTTTTGGTTTCCTTCGATATC
Organism: Glebionis coronaria; assembly: GCA_025667525.1. NCBI lineage: Eukaryota > Viridiplantae > Streptophyta > Magnoliopsida > Asterales > Asteraceae > Glebionis > Glebionis coronaria. Next base: position 156,121,502 of record CM046881.1, on the reverse strand, counting down.
ACTTTCTTATAGTACTTTTTATTTTCTGAAAATTTTCAAAGTGTTAGTTTAATTTAGTGAGTTAGTATTTTTCCATTGTCACCCTTACGTTTATATGCATTTGTTTTTACTCGTTATTCAAATTAATCTTTTAACTTCCCTTTTACTCAACGACACTTTAATTACTCGCAAATAGTTTAAAACAAACCAACCATTCTCTTGATTCACCAAAAGACGATTGAGTCGCACTTAAGACCGGTTTTCAATTTGAAAAGACTTGGGACAACAATATTTTATACCTAGCCAAAAACCCAAGTATTAACAGGGAATAAAGATTTCTTTGCTGAATTTGAAGAATTCAAAGGTGGACCGGTAGCCTTTGGAGGTAGCAAAGGTAGAATCACTGGCAAAGGGAAAATCAATACAGGGAAGTTGGAATTTGAGGATGTGTTATTTGTAAAAGAATTGAATGAATTCAATCTCTTTTCTGTGTCACAAATGTGTGATAAAAAGAACAAGGTGTTGTTTACAGATACAGACTGCTTGGTTCTTTCCAAAGACTTTGAGATGCCTAAAGAATCTCAAGTATTGCTTAAGTCCGGTACAACTAAGTCAGGTACTCAAGGAGAATCTTCTTCATCAGACTCTCAGGATGATGATGTTCACATCTATTTACCCAGTATGCCTACTTTTATTACCATGACTGCTACTCCCCATAAGCAAACTATGCCATCAACTGATGATCATGCCTCCCAAGAGATTCAGAGGCTTCAAGATCAAGAAAAGAATGCTACATCTGCTAATAAGCATTTAGGAGAAGAATCTTTTGAGTCATAACACTCAGCAGTACATATTACACCTAGCGGTACCTCATCCACAAGTACCGCTAAGTCAAAATCTGCAAAGTTTGTTGATTCATTTGAATATATTTTACAAGCTATGGACGATGAAGACATTTATGCTAGTCCAACTAAAGGAATCTTCTCCAAAGCTTCCTATGATGAGCAGGGTGCGGTAACTGATTTCAATAATTTAAAAACTGAAATTCTAGTCAGTTCTATTCCCACTCATAAAGTCAACAACAACCATCCTACTACTCAGATCATTAGAAATCCTAATTCTGCTGTGCAAACCAGAAGACAACTTCAAGCCAATACTGAAACTCATGCACTTGTGATTTATGTCAAACAACAACAGAGAACCAATCATAAGGATACTCAACATTGTTTGTTTGCCTGTTTCTTATCACAAGTAGAGCCCAAGAAAGTTTAGTAGATGCCATGCAAGAAGAATTAACACAATTTGAGCTACAAAAGGTTTGGATTCGTGTGGATCTTCCCTCAGGTAAAAGAGTTATTGGTACTAGATGGGTTTTCGGGAACAAGAAGGATGAAAGAGGAGTTGTTGTGAAGAACAAGGCAAGGCTTGTTGCTCAACTCTATAGACAGGAAGAAGGGATAGACATGATGAGGTTTTTGCACCAGTGGCAAGGATAGAAGCCATTAGGTTATTTTTGGCCTTTGCATCATATATGGTTTATAGTCTATCAGATGGATGTGAAAAGTGCCTTTCTTTATGGTATTAATTCAGAGGAGGTATATGTTCGCAACCTCCAGGTTTTGTAGATCCTAAATTCCCCAACAGAGTCTACAAAGTTATCAAAGCACATTATGGTCTACATCAAGCTCCAAGGGCTTGGTATGCAACTTTATCCAATTTTCTATTAGAACATGGATATAGGAGAGGAACCATTAACAAAACTCTATTCATCAAAAAGAATGCTAAGGATATTATTCTAGTACAAGTCTATGTTGATGACATTATTTTTGGTTCGACCAAGAAATCATGGTGTGAAGAGTTTGAGGCTTTGATGAAAGGAAGACTTCAAATGAGTTCTATGGGAGAACTTACTTTCTTTTTGGGACTACAAGTCAAATAAAGGAAAGATGGAATATTTATCAGTCAAGATAAATATGTTGCTGAAATCTTGAATAAGTTTTCATGTATGGATTCAAGGAGTACAAGCACACCTTTTGAAGCTAAGAAGTCTTTATCCAAAGATGAACATGGTGAAAATGTCGATATTCATCTATACAGGTTAATGATTGGTTCATTGATGTATCTTACTACTTCAAGACCATACATCATGTTTGATATGTGTGCCTGTTCAAGGTTCCAAGTTAATCCAAAGGTGTCACATCTACATGTTGTGAAGAGGATTTTTAAGTATCTTAAAAGTCAGCCAAACTTAGGATTATGGTATTCTAGAGATTCAACCTTTAAATTGGAAGCTTACTCAGACAGTGATTATGCTAGAGCTAATCATGATAGGAAATCCACAACAAGAGGTTCTCAATTCCTAGGCAGAAGACTCATATCATGGCAGTGTAAGAAGCAAACAATTGTTGCTACTTCTACAACTTAAGCTGAATATGTAGCTGCTGCTCATTTGCTGTGGACAAGTACTTTGGATTCAAAATCAGTTGTTAGATTATGGGTTCAACTTCATGAACACCAAGATTTACATTGATAATGAAAGTACTATATGTATTGTCAAGAATCCTGTCTTTCACTACAAGACCAAGCATATTGAAATAAGACATCACTTCATCAAAGATGCCTATGACAAGAAGCTTATTCAAGTCTTAAATATTCATACAGACAACAATGTATCTGATTTGTTGACCAAGGCATTTGATGCAAAGAGATTTGAATACTAGGTAACATATATTGGTATGCTCAACCAATAGACTGCTGCATATGTTGAGGGGAGGTAATAACTATATAATTTTTATGCTAATTTTTATTGTATAGTGTATGTTTTCTGTATTTTTGATGTGATAGCAGGTTGATAGAATAAGATAAAAGAGGTTATAATGATAGTGGAATGCATGAACTGGTCAAAATTGTGAGTTACCGTTATGGATCCAAGTACCGCTAGCACAAATCCAAGTACCGAGTATGTTCCATGTACCGCTACATGTCTGTTGTACCGCTAAGGGTCTCTTTTGCAAATTTGGCGGTTTCTTCGCGCTTGGGTTTGTTATTTACATAAATACTTACTCCAATTATACAAATGATTCACCTAATCTTTTATTCTTATCTCTTAATTCAATAACCGTCTCTCCAATCTTTCGCTCATCAAAAATACTAATGGCTGCTTTACAAGTGATCTCTAAGCACAACATGGTTGCGAACCTTGCTCTAGATGATAATTGTCTTGGTTTCCATGAGATTCTTGGATTTTTATCTCGAAGTCATATTCGTTTCGCACACACTGTAAGTCCCATTGTCTATGTTCCTATTGTTGAACAATTTTAGAATACTGTTGTGTTAGGTACTCGCTTAGATCAACCTTGCATTAAGGCTAGGGTCAATCATAGAAATATCTATGTAACTGAGGTACTGCTAAGGGCTAGTTTGAGACTAAATGATGAAAATAGACTTAGTATGCTTAATAATACAGAGATACATGATGGCCTTGCAGCCATAGGTTATGAGGGTGGTAGGGAAAGTCTTACTTTCTTTAAAGCTTTGTTTTCACCACAAAGGAAATTGTTTTTTCGTGCCATTATTCACTATACAAGCTCCAAAAGTACTTCTTTTAATCAAATCCCTGCTGCATTGGCATCAGCTAGTATTTGTCTAGCAAATAATAAAGTTTTCAATTTGTCAAAATTAATTTTTGAAGGCATAACTAGGAATTTGGAAGGTGCTAAGAAGTTTTTAATGTATCCTAGATTCATTCAAACTTTAGTTAATGACCAAATCCCTAACCTGCCAGAATTAACAAATATATGGGATGTTCCTACATTCACAAAGAGAACTTTCTCTTTCTTGACCAAACAAGGCAATGCCTTTACAGGAACTGTCACACCATTATTTTCTCATATGTTAGCCCAACCTGCCAACCAAGAAGGTGAGGAACCTAGCAATGCTAGTGATTCTCAGCAAACTCCTTCTAACCAAAGTTCCCATTCCTTAAAAGATTCTCAATCTTTTTCTCACAATATTTGTATTCAACCAAATATAGATGAGATGATCCATACACCTGCTTCTTCCATTGCTGCTAGTGGTTCACCACAAGCACAAGCACCAGAGGTGGTGGATGTTGAAAATTTAACTGCTTTGTGCACTAGCTTGTCCAAACAGGTACATGTGTTGCAAAAGTAAAAGCTTGTTCAAGACAAGAAAATTGTTGAATTGGAGGCCAGCCTAATCAAGTTAACGAATAAAGTATCCCCTTGGCTGAGGCAGAACAGGTCTATTCAGAAAGCTGCTCTTAAGAAGCAAAGATTTAGAATCCTCAAGAAAAGGCAATTGAATGCAACTAAACAGGGGAGGAATTATGAAGAAGCACTACCTTCTTCTGATATTCAAACAAGGGTCTCTGGAAATGACATCAACTTTGAAGTTGATGATGATGTCATTGGGAATTATGAAGATGGCAATGGTTTAGAGACTGGTGTGGAAGATCCTACTAACATGGAGCTTCAACAAGAAGAACCACAACCTACTCATGAGGAACCACAAATTGAAGAAAGGTTGGTAACTCAGCCAGAGCCACAACTCAATCACCACAACTTCAAGTGAATTGAAGTAATTTCCGCTAGAGGAGATAAATGTTCAATTTCCTATATCTTCAACTCCACCACAAATACAATTCTGGTTTCACAAGAAACAGTCTTTCCAAGTACTGTCAAGATCAAGAGTGAGCTATGGATCAGACAAAACTGAGGAGTTACAAGTTGAGAAGATAGCTTTAGTGGAAGAAAAGGTATCTGGAGATACTCTTGTGATTGAAGAAAAAAGTGTGTCTTACACTGGTGAAGTCAACATTGTTGAAGATCCAAGTAATGCTAGGCCAACTAAGCCAACTGCAAGTACTGCTGACATTATTGAAGACCCAAGTACTGCTAAGCCAACTAAGCCGACTGCAAGTACTGCTGGTGATCAACCTTCACTAGAAAGTCAAACTCCTTTTGGATAGGAAGAGACTTTAGCCCAAATACTGCTTGATCTAAGAGAAAAGAGTTCAGCTGAAAAAGCAAAACAAGCAGAGTTTGAGAAGAAGACAGAACAAGAAGTTCTTGCCAAAAAGGATCAAACTAAAGGTAAGAAAGTTCAAGCTTAACATCCCACTAAAGGTATTGTTATTCAACAGCAAGCTGATGAGGAAAGATCTTCCAAGCTGAAGAAGAAGTTACTAAAGATTAATCAAAGGATAAGGGAAAAAAGCAATTACAATCAAAATCTGAAAATGAAAGTGATTCAGATGATGATATCAACAAAGTCATGTATAGATTTAATCAACTAGACCATGATGAGGAATATGCTTTCAGAATGCAAGCACAAATTCGTGAAGAAGAATTACAAGAGGAACTTGCAGCAAAGCATCATTTGTAGAAGCTAGGAGAATACAACAAGAATGGAATATACAAGAGTATGATAGGATTTAAGCTGAACTACAAGCAAGTGAGCTTCTTGCAGACTCATTATTAGCTGAAGAAAGAGATGCTTATGATGAAGAAGAGAAAGCAAAATTGATTGATGATCTGGTAAGGGATCAACAAGATTCTTTGCTGAGAAAAGAAGAAGAGAAAGGATTAAGCCTCCAACTACCATGCAGATTAGGAATCAAATGATGACTTTTCTCAAGAAAGTTAAGCATTTCACTCATGCTCAATTGGTCAAGAAGAATTTAGTGGAAATCAAGGCTTTGTATGAACAACACAAAAGAGCTGAATTGAATTTTGTTGAGATTGGACCTGAAGCAGATAGGATAGCTGTTGAAGAAGCTAGAAGATATCTGCAACAACAAAGGAAATTTGGAAGTGCTCCTAGATTTGAGTAAAGTACTGCTGAGCATACAAAAACATCTCCACCTATCAAGACTACATATGTGAGGAAAAATAGAAAGGAGAAGGTAAGTTCAAAAGGGACAGAGACTACTCAAAGAATAGATGAAGGAGATAAAGCTCAAGGTATTGATAAGACTAAAAATGTACAAGCAGTACATACACAGTCAACAGTACATACTGAAGAAACGGTACATACAAACTTGGAAGAAGGTTCAATGGAATTTGAAGGAACCTCCAAGGGTGTTAAGAGGAAAAGATCAACAAAGAAGAAGCAGAAAGCCAAGAAAAAGGCTAAATCAACAACAGAAGATAGTGATGATGATGAGAGCTTGAAAAAGTACTTGAAGATAGTAGACTTTGAAGATCAATGTATTGATATAGAGATTTTGGGAAATAAGTCATCTATTGCTAGATGGTTATACACTATGGATCAAGGACTGGAAGCTCATGGAATACAAAGAACTGATGACACAACAAGAATGTTCAGACTTTTGGAAGACATTCTTCATATTCTTGACAGATAAGATATTCAAGATCTTTTTAGGTTAGTTCAAGAAGCTAGTGCAGGAAAAACTGAGGGTATCACTATTATACAATAAATTTCTCTTCATGTATGAACCACACAACTATGATCAGAAAATGTTGAAGGTATTAGATAATCAGGTTCCTAGTTACTGGAGATATTATAGGTCATGTGGACTACATATTTTAGATATAGATGATGTTACTTACTATATGCTACAAGAAAAGAGATATCCATTTGAGAGAATATTGTTGGATAGAATGTTGGAACAACAATTAGAAGTCTCAAAAGAGTCTGTTGGTGCTTTGGAGTTGATCAGAATGGTTAAACAATAAATCAAGGATTTGGAGGAAGAGGAATAAGTTGAGAAAGAGAGTGTTTGACTTTCAGTCGCACTTCACAAATAATTCTCAGTTCACCATGTGTAACACACATAAGAACTGGCTAGTCCATAAGCAAACTATTTGTGGTAAAGACTTCTCAAATCCGTTGAAAGCTGGTAGTTTGCAAAAAACTATATGGTTCTAACTCACCTTGTTTCGAGACAAAGAGTTGGCTAGTCCTAGACAAACGGTACTAGGTAAAGACTTAATCAAATCCGTTGATGGTTGATAATTTACCAAAAACTGTAGGGTTATCAGTACACCTTATTCATTATGAATAAAGTATTGGCTATTCCAAAGGGTACGGCTAACTGGTAAAGAATAAATCAAATTCGTTGATAGCTGATGATTTGCTAAAAATCATGAAGCCAATATAGATTGTTTTTTGTTGTTAACTGTTTTATTTCAGGTATGAAGTTGCAAGAAAAGAAGTATTAAAGAAAATATACTTAGAAGGTTTTGTCTCATCAAATCAAGACAGAAGTTCATGATTCAGAGTTCACATATTTAACTCAAGAAGACAATCACTGTTGCTGCAAAATAAAATGAATGTTTACAAGACACAAGAAGATCATAGTTTGAAGACAAAAATGATGTTCATGATGCTTGAAGGTTATCTTATCAGAAGAAGATCTACATTGAAGTGTTTGGCTACATTCAGTTTGATACAAATACAAATTACCAAGTTCAATCCAAGGTTGAAGAGAAGACTGAAGACATGTATTCTAAATACATTCAGTATAAAAAGAAACAAGAAGACAACGAGTTATCATTCTTGTTTAGGGGAGGATTGTTGGGAATTATTTGTTAAGTGTCAAGTACCATTAGTGTTATTGAAGTATTGTTAGTATCTTTCAAGTACCGTTAGTGTTAACGCGGTACATAGTAAGTACTGCCACTTATAAAGTAAGTACTGCTATATTGATTAGGACGAATATATCTTTGTATAAGATATGTCATAGTTATAGTTAGAGTATATCTTATGTGATATACTTAATAGTTAGAATATTGATAATATATCGTGTGTGATATAGTTATCTTTATAGAATATTCTAAGGTTTCTAGGGTTCCTTACTCTATAAAAGGAACATAGGTACGATGTCATTCATGTACCTCATTCAAGTCGATTAATAAGAGAATCGAATAGTTAAAAGTAATTATGTTCTTCTGTGCTTTATAAGTTAGATTCCGCATAACTTATTTAGCTTGAGTAAGAGTTCTCAAAGTGTTTTAGTTTGATTACAAACTTCTATACTAGTTCTTAACAGAATATAGTTCCAATCAAAGGGATCAACATTTTCCTTAAGGTATCGCCAGCACGTGGCGTCAAGCGTTTTGGACTCAAGGCAAGCTCAGTCCTTGTTTCATCGGACCGTTTGAAATCCTTGAACGTGTCGGTGAAGTATCATATCGTTTAGCGTTACCTCCTCAGCTATCTCATGTGCATGATGTGTTCCACGTATCTTTACTCAGAGGTTACAATTACCACCCATTGCATACAGTTTCGTATCCATTCGAGCAAATTCGAGAGGATCTATCCTACATTGAGGAACCCGAGAAAGTTCTTGACTGTCAAGATCGAGTCATGAGAAGAAAGACGATTCCATTCGTCAAAATCCTTTGGAGGGACCATTCTGAGCGGGAAGTCACTTGGGAAACGGAGGAGTCTATCCGGACTTCTTACCCTCATTCCAGCTATGATTCGGGTATGTCATTTTCAGCTTATCGTATCTAATTCGAGGACGAATTGTTCTTCTAAAGGGGAAGAGTTGTAAAACCCGCTTTAAAATCCCTAAGATCATTAAATGCATAAAAATACGGTTAAATTAAAACTTTTCAGTTAATTAATAAACGACAAGAATCATGAATATTTAATACGAACGTTACGTATATTAATTAATTACTCTAAGTATTACGTATATTAATATGAATATTAATTCACGATAAGTATTTATGTATAATACTTAAACCGTATGAGAAATAAAACACGAACATAAAATACGAACACACACGATAAATATTTTAGACATGAAAAATAAAATGAATGTAGTATGTGTGTTGTGTGTGTGGCGTCCAAAACAAGAAGGAAGTAAGGGCCATGGCCCAACCCATTACAAATCCATATTGTATAAAAAATACACTCCAGGGGTTTATTAAATCACTTTTCAAGAAAATAAAACCCTAAAATATCCTTCTTGCTCCTTCTTTGGCCGCGACAACACACACCACCACAAGGACGATTCATTGCTTTTGGGTATTTGATTATTACGGTATCGTTTTCGTGTTTTAAACCTTTTTAATCACACGCATCCGGTATCCTCGAATCGTTGTCCTTTTAATTATTATGTTATGGTTATAGATCTTTAAAAACATATAAGAAAAACATGTAATTATTAAAGATTTAACAAGATTAAGGGTTTGGTTTTTGGTTTGTTCGGGTTACACGGTAGGGACTGCTGCACCCAAGAAGGGTCGACGTGTGTTTTGTGTTTGGCAGCCACAAGCACAGCAGCCCACGGTGGGGACTGATGGCCTGCCAGTGGGAACCGAGTCCTTATAGGTCTCGATGGGGAAAATGTGAACAGTAGGGGCAGCGCAGCAGGGCAGTGGCAACCTGGCTAGGCCAGGGGCTGCGTTAGCAGCAACAGCGGCACCGGCAGCAAGGCCGGTGGCAGCTGTGGTGGTCAACCACAACCCACAACCACTCGGCTGTGGTGTTGTGTTGTGTTCGAGGCAACACCGAGACCTCCATGGTCTCGGTGGAGTTCTTGAGGGGCTCGGTTACAACCAAACACACAAGGAGTTGTTTGGCTAAGTTTTTATAAACATGTATTTTTAGTTATTAATTAATTTATTTAATTAAAACATGAGTAATTAATTTAACAAGTTTTTATACCCGCGCTTCGCTACGGAATACATCTAGTTTTTAGTCGTTAAGTTTGAGTAAAAAGCAGCAAAGGTTACAATGGTATAATTTCCACTCTTTTAACTTGTAATCTTCTTCAAGAAAATGGTAAATGGTAATCACATTGTTAGACGATACTTCGCTATTACTGTACCAATGATCAATAAGATCCTCTAAGGAAGACACTTTCTTTTGCAAGAAAAGCCCAAATCTTGGTATTCATTCCCCCTTCGACTGTAACTTCCACGACCATCTAACATGCTCATCATGGAACTCTGCACTGTCATTAAAACATGGTGTCAAATTGAAGGAAGAGATGGAATATCTCATTAAAAACTTAAATTATAATTTACCTTCAAAAAATGAACTAATGCGTATAAAAATATGAACAAACATACTACACAAACAAACTAACCTTGCACCCTATCTTGCCATTTACAATCTAGCTTACGACGTTATCTACTTCAACTAATAATGTGTAAAAGTTCATATTGATATAAGTTCATAAGCAACAGATATGAACTTATTGACTGAAAAATCTACGATAAAAAGAAACTTAAGATGGATAGATGTGCTGATAGCGTAACGTGTCATATTAATATTTTTTTAATTTATATTACTCATTTGATTTCGCGGTTACGCGCCGAAGGATTACAACAGATTGTCTATGCGCATGCAGATGGTCAAGAATGTGCTTAAGTGGATAATCTCGTAGTTGTGCAACATGGAGTATCTCGTCAACTTGAAGGCAAATACACGCAAAGAAGATCACTAATATGAAGTGTATAACAACAGTAGACTCTGTAATACATTATTCTATTATATCTATTACTAATTAGGGCATTCGGGTGAGTTCAATGAATATCCTAGGGGTGCTCGATTGACACTTTTTTAATCAAAATTATGTCACTTTTAGATGGTTAAGCAACAATAATTGGTATCTACATATATACTAAAAATTCATTTTACCATTCTCAATATCAAAGGGTAGACTTGTTACTATGAGTTGCGAAATTATTTTCTCTTACTAACAGAATTAGAGCCCTCAAAAGTGTGTTTCTTAGACGTGGCATCTCTGTTCTTTGTTGCACCTACTTTGGCTCCTTCTGATGATGTTATACCATGTAGTATCTCTTTTATGGCTACACCACAGATCCTAAATTTCAAGTAAATTCCTACAGAGTGGTGCGTTATGTGCGAGGCTTTCAAACAGAAGGCAAAATATTATTGCCGCCCCACATATTAACATAAATAGTTGTAAAAACACACTGGCAATCTTTTCCTCTTTCCAAAGAAAACGCATAAAATTAAGTACAAATGATTAAAAGAAAAAGTACCTATATTATGCCACTTCAGGATAACTCGGCAGTCGTACATTTGAAAAGTAAGCTTTATAACATGACCCAATAGCTTTCCAGCCAATTATTTTCTTCGAGGCGGCAACCCGTGCTCAGTGAACTGTAAATAAAAACACATATACAAATGCTCAAATCTTGAGAATGCAACATAAACCAACATTATCAAATATCAAACAAAATCTATATATACATATGTTAGGAAGAAAGTTGACCTTAGTAGCAATAAGGCCACTAATTTGAACCATATGACACATCGAAACCGTCCCATATGAAAATCCATCGCTCTATCCTCAAGTAGCTCATAATCGACAACCCACATAGTTGAATGCACTTTTCTCTGACCTTTAATCACATATTTTGTTCAACATAATCATATGTTGATCCCAAACTTAGATCGATTTAGCTTGTGTAAACGAGATTAAATCAAGTTAAACACGTAGAGAAACTTTGTTGTATATGTAACAATTCAAGTATTATGCGGAATTAATACTTAAACAAGAACACACAAACAATATAAACAAACTTTCACTTTGATTGATAAATCAAACTTGCGTACAATGAAAGCGTAAAACGTATGAAAAACTTATTTTAACAAAAACTAAAGGCCTCCTTTTATAGATTAAGGAACCTTGTACAAGAGTCTACGTATCAGCTATTCTTGGTAAAGATAAACATAAGAAATACATTGTCGAACATATCTTTACTAGAAACATACTAGAAACATAATGCGTGTAGACTAAGTCTTCTATCAGTGCTTGACTTCTTCTTATCAACGCTTGACTTCTTCCTGTCAACGCTTGATTTCTTCTTAACAACGTTTAGATTGCTCTTGTCAGCGTCCAAGTGTATTGGCTACATTTTATTCCCAACAATCCTCCCCTAAGCTTGATATCTACTCTAGTAATCAAGTTTCTGAATAAAAACTAAAAACTAGGAGGATTCTTACAAATCTTATCAAATTGGAAATAAATATATCTAATCAAATATTTGGCCACGTCACTTGAGTAGTCAATTTCCAGCTGTGTTGTCTTCATCTTTTCCAAAACTTCTTTGGACATAGGATACTCAACATCCATAAGAAGATACTCAGAAAACTTTGTAGAACTCAAATGATACACACCAGCTGCTGAATATAGACGCCATTGAAGTCCACTGATATCCTCATCAAGATCCTTCCAAACAGGATCTTCTTCATTTGGTGCACACATCCTTCTGAATGTTGACCAAATCTTTATTCCATTGACTGAAGTAGGTGCTTCAGTCTCATACTTGGCATGCAGTAACCTCCAAACGTCTGCCAAGTCTTCCCTATCACAGCTTGCAAACAAAGACATAAGAGTAGTAAAAGTATGTACCTCTTTCCCATATCTGCCAATCATCCAGAACCCACTTGCATCTTCTTCATAGCTAACTATAGAGTTTCTGGAATCATGAGGTAATACTTCCACCATATGTGAAACTTCCAAGGATGAGAGCTTAATGCTCCTTCTAATAACAGCTTCACTAGGATTTACTCTATCCATATTTCCTGGAAAATCAAGTGAAACTCCCTTTTTCTTAGGTCTTGGCACAATTAAAGCATGTTGAATCTGCATCTCTTCTGCAAGCTCTTCCGTACTCTTGCCCAAGGTTGTAGAAGTCGCTAGGCGATAGTGAGGCGGTCGACGACCTTCGAGGCGGAATTCATTTAGGCGGCGCCTAGGCGCCGCCTAGGCGGATTGGAATTTTATGCATATAAATATTATAAATAATATGTATGTTATAAAAAATACTTCTAATTTCAAATAATTCGAAGTTCTTGCAAAGTAGACAAATAAAACATAACAATTTAAGTGTTTAAAACTTCAAACGTGAACATATAATTCAATTGGTTACAATTTTATACGAAAAACCCATTACTTTACGTTGATAATCATTCGTTTATCTCTTATCTTAAGATGTTACGTTAAAATAAATATGGGCACTATATATTATAAAGAAAACCCTTAATTTTTCGTAAAAAAATATTGACTTTTGTTGACTTTCTTGACTTTTTTGACCGCCTAGCTCCTAGGCGTCACCTAGGCGGAGTATGAGCGCCTAGCGCCTAGGCGCCGCCTAGGCGGCCGCCTAGCCCTTGTTTTACAACATTGCTCTTGCCCAAATAGGATAAGATTTATACTCTAAATCATCAAAGGACAATCCCTGCAACTTCTGAAAAGTCCAATCTCCTTGATGACATCTAAGCAACATATAATAAAGCTCCATTCTATCCCTCTTAGATTGTGAGAAAACTTTGTTGGCCTTATACTTTAGAATTACCTGACAATCCCTTTGAATCCTGAGAAGAATCTCCAATCCCCAAATCTGATCTGATAAAGACATATCTGGATTCTCCGTGATCTTATTCTCCCAAGCAAAGTACATCTGGGCAACTTCTAGCATACCATAATCTACCTTCATCTTCAACTCTACAAGTTTTTCCCTTGCCAACACATCACCATATTCAAGTCTTTATGGTTCTTCAATAATCATAACACTTAAATCTGTGCTTTCATCATTACTTCCTTCTTGTTCCTCAAAAGTAACCACAAATGGTGACTCAACAACCTTCTTCTTTTCTTGTTCCATAAGTTGTGCAGCCAACATTGAATCAAATTTTACCTGGGCTGCATCCTTGGGAACCTCTGTTTCTACCATAATTCCTTTACCCCTATCTAATGTATCAATGATGGGTAAAGATGATGATGGTACCTGTGAAGACACTTCCTTGATGATAGATGATGACTGGAATACATCAACCATATCTGCAGGTCTATCAACGTTCAAAACTTGTGTGTTAACGCCCAACATACTCTTATCAGCGCTTGGATTGTCAGCATCAAAAATCTGCTTGTCAACGCTCACCTTACTCTTGTCAGCGCTTCTTGTAAACTGCTCCATCATTTCTGTAAAGGACAAATTCAAATTTGTAGGAGTAACCAAAGAGACATCAAAACCTGGTTGCTTCTTCAAATATGTAAGAGCTTCATCCACTCCCAAAGATTCTCCATCATGTGAGCCTTTATCACTTAAATTAACTGGCTCAGTGGCAGCTTCCTCCCCTCTGTAAGAATCCTCCCTTGAAGAAAGGACTCTTGTCTGCCTTCTCCTAGCCTCAGCAGTTTCTAAAACAACAATCCTGTCCATCAATTGCTTGAGTTCAAGGCCTTGGGTAGAGACAGTGTGTACAAGGTCTGCATTTTGCTTTTGCAAGCTAATGCAGACAACCGTCAATTCCAACAATGTACAGGGTTCCAATCTGCCCTCCTCTAGAATGGGTATTTGACCTCCCAAAATAGAGTCATGGGGCATGGATGAGGTCTTAATGATGTTAGGACTGGCTTGGCCTGCTTCTAAGTGAGTACCAATAGTCCTAGCCTCACCCATATCACCAACCACACTTATGGTGGTGGTTCTCTCTACAACATGTCTAGGACCACCAGAGGAGAACACTCCAATGGTCCTTTGGTGTTTTTCCATCCTAAAGTCTGGGGGTGAAGAAGATGATGTGGATTGGGTAGTAGTTTGAAGGTTAAGGGGTGTTTGGGTCTGTTGTAGAAAGGTGTCAACGTTTGGATTTGAAGTATCAACGCCAATATTTAATGTTTCAGCGTTGAAGAGATCTTGGTCAAGTTCCATATGTTGAGGTGAATGAGATGGCTCAGGTAATGGGTCAAGTTGTGGTTGTGGGTCAGGTTGAGGTTGTGCTGCTGCAATAACAGCAAGCATGGCTTGGGTAAGGGGTAAGTCTCTGTGAGGTGGTGAATTCATCTTACTAAAAATAGCTTTCTTTTGCACATGGATCGCATAAAAATCATCATGATCCCTGGTGCAATACCTTTGCTCATCAAAAATCATTTGTACAAATCTTGGGTAAGCCAGAGTCATCTTGCTACCCTTGTTTTTACACATGCCATCAAAAATCAGTTTAGAAAAATTATACTTTTGCCCATTAGCAATACACACAATGGCACTACCAATAGATCTGTTAATTTTATTATGTGCAGTACATTTAGGACTTAAACATTGAAGGATGACATGTATTAAGTACTTCCAAGCTAGGGGAAATTCCTGTTTATTATATTTGTTTAAAGTACCCTATTCACGGAAAGGATACCCCAAAGCTTGAATTCCCTGTTCTCTCTCACCAATGGGTAGAGTGGTTATACCATCTGCATCATTAAGATGTAAAGCCTGGCGAACCAAGGCTTCAGTAACCACCCATGGACGCCCATGGACAATAGCAGTTAATGTAGTCACATTATTAAGCGTTGAGGAACTAACAGTGTTCCAAAACTGTTTAATATGAGTGACAGGGATAAGAGGAGCATGAGAAAGTGCATACCGGAGAGGAGATGCATTCAAATACGCCACCATCTGAGTATATTGAGGAAATAGAGCATCATCAGCCTCCAAATAGGCAACCATGTTATGCTTACTTCTGAACCCCAATACCAAGTCACTCGGTTTAAACTTAGGCGCCATTGATGTAGAAAGCTATGTGAAAGGTTATGAAAGATGAATATAAGAGAAAAATTTGTTAGACAAGAATAAGCAAGTACCCTTTTACAAAATAAGGAGCCAAATTTATAGGAGAGGTAGGCGCATGTGATTGGTCAAAAATGAGGCAGTTATTTTCAAAATATAATGATGAAAATATTGAATAGAAAATAACTTATCTTGTTCATTAATTAAAAGTTACCAACTCCCAAAATTACAGCCTCAATTTTTGTCAAAAATAACAACTGGGTAGGACCCAATGAGTGTCAACGATAAAAAATAACCTATCAACGCCCAACGGCTATATTCTTGTCAACGTTGGAAAAAGCCATGTCAACGTCTAAATTGGTCCTAACAACGTTTGGAAATAAATCTGTCAACGTCCAAAAATAAAAATAATAAAAATGAAAAAGGACCTTAACAAAGTGATTTATCCTAGTGAAGATAACCTATAAACTGAAAATTACTATAGGGTGGCAAGCACTGTCCAATCATGCACACTTGCTTAAGCAAGATAGACATAACAGTCCTCTAGTGTCCCTTGCTAACCAAAGTTCTTAATAGTGAAGTTATCTCATAAAATCCTTTGTAACTTCCCAGTTAAGCCCAATAAAAATCATACCCAAGTCTCCCAACATACCACATCCAATTCTAGGCCAAAAAGTCTTGGCAGCGTGCATAGTATATCAACTTTGCATGCTACAGTGCCTCATGAGTTAGTAAACTAATTCATACTCACCAGTGGACACAATCTAGAATTGTGATAAGAGTATTATATGAATACCCAAAAAGTCCTAACAGGTTCCTAAACCTCCCCTTAAACTATGATACATAAGTTTCCAAATAATATGCATGTAATAAAAATTTATGTCAAGATAGGAATATAAATATTCCAACCATCATCCATAAACTGAAACATGCTCCAACAATGCTCCAAGAATCCATAAGCAACTCTGTATCCAATTGTACAATGCTAACAACGCCTGCATAATTAGATCAAAAACCACAAAACTAACATGTTGCTGACAACGTCAATTTAACACTTGTCAGCGTTAAAATAACCTTTGTCAGCGTTAGACAAATAAAGTAGAAAATCTAATTTTATATAAAGACCAATAACAAATGTATATCATGTACATACTTTTACAAGAAGTTCCCAAAACACATATTAAGTAATATTGATCATTCCAATACTTGTTACCAAGTATTGAAATTTTCCAGTATCAAAAGGTTTAGTTAATAAATCAGACATATTTTCTTCTGTGTCAACCCTATCTGGTTGTATTAAACCTTTTTTAAAACAATCTCTTATAAAATGATGTCTAATTTCTATATGTTTTGTTTTAGAGTGATGTATAGGATTTTTAATAATGCATAAAGTACTGTTATTGTCTACAAAAATCTTGGTATGCATGAAATTATACCCGTAATCCAACAGTTGGTTCTGAATCCATAAGACTTGTCCACAACATGCAGCTGCAGCAACATACTCTGCTTCAGTTGTAGAATTGGCCACCACTGTTTGTTTCTTGCATTGACAAGATATCAATCTACTCCCAAGAAATTGGCATCCACCAGTTGTGGATTTTCTATCAAATTTGTCACCATCATAATCACTGTCTGAATATGCAATAAGCTCCAATGGGGAATCTTTTGGATACCATAATCCCAAGTTTGGATAACACCTAAGGTATCTAAAAATCCTCTTGACAGCATGAAGATGACATTCTTCGGGAGTCACTTGATGGCGTGCACATGCACACACAACAAACATAATGTCAGGTCTTGAAGATGTGAGATATATCAATGAACCAATCATTGACCTATAATGCCTGACGTCCACCTCTTTTCCATCTCCAATTTTCCCCAAGGGTGTTCCCTATCCATAGGTGTGCTAGCTCGTTTCTCATGTGGAGAAAAGCCAAACTTCTTCAAGATTTATGCTACATATTTGTCTTGAGAGAAGAAGATACCATCTTCTTTCTACTATACTTGTAATCCTAGAAAGAAGTTCATCTCCCCTGATAACTCGATTTTACTCAGGTTAAAAATATTCGTTGTTCCAGTCTAATCGAATTGATCTTAGTTCTCTATGTGTGACTTTGTTTTATTTTGGTGGAACAAAGATGTGTCGTTGTAGTTTTGAAAATTAAAGGTGCAAACAATTAAAGTAAAAGTGCAATTAAAATAAATCTAAGTCTAATTAAAATAAAGTGCAAGTATTTAAAGCGCGACTAAAACTAAAGGGCCATAAAGTAAATAACGCAAACTTAAATCTAACTAAGGCAAACTTAAAACGCAACTAAAACTAAAACTTAAATTAAGGCAAATAAACTTAAAGTGAGAGTAAGGAAAAAGGCGGGAAAAATAAAGCTTAAACTGAAAAGGCAGAAAACTAAAAACTAAGATTTCCCTATCCGGAATAAACTCCTATTCGGAATAAATGCTATTCGGAATAACTGTCACCTATTCGGAAAGATAGCCCTATTCGGAATATTTGTTTACTCGGAATATTAGACCCTATGCGGAATAATCCCCTATTCGGAATAGCTGTCCCTATTCGGAATAAAGAGCCTATTCGGAAAGATCTTCTATGCGGAAAAATCCTCCTATGCGGAAAATACTTCCCTATGCGGAAAGCCAAGTCTATGCGGAAAAATCACCCCTATTCGGAATACAGGATATTCCGAATAGAAATTTCTTCAAAACCCCTATGCGGAATAATTAAATATTCCTAATAAGCAACTTCTACAAAACTGTTACGCGGAATAAATCCTCTGTTCGGAATAAGAAATATTCCGTATAGAGCTCGATCAAACAGACCTATTCGGAATGCTGCTGGGGACGAATCTGGCAAGAACAGAAAAGAGATCCGAAGAACAAGGAAAGTGAAAATAGCACGGATATAACAAAAACGAAGCTAAAATAAACACAAGATCAAATCAAACAAGCAAATAAACAACTATTAAGCATAAACAATCAATCCAATTTAATCAAACTCACAAAACTAAATCAAAATAATCAAAATCCACTTAAATAAATCAACAAAATCAAGATCATAAACATAAACAATAACAATCAAAGAATAAGAAAGGAAGAATGAGAATAACAAGATAAAGATAAAGCTTGACAAGAATTAAAAAGAAAAACTTACTTGAATTAAATGGTAATTAAGGTGCAAGACAAGGTAATTAAATGGACAAATATTTAAATTGACAAGGTAATTAAAAGTGCAAGGTAATTAAAAGGTGGAAGGACTAATTGTCACGATTAGCCAACAAAATGGAAAATTAACAATCCTAATCTATATATAGGGGAGGATTAGGAAGCTTCCTCCCCTCCTTCATTTCTTGTTAATTGCGGGATTAAGTCCCTCCTTCATTTAATCTTCATTAATTGCGTCATTAGTCCTTTTCTTCTAATCTTTCTTTTAAATTTGGACTTTAAGGACTTGTAGCTCGGGATATCTTTTGAACTCGTCTTTAATTTCTTCAGTAAAATAGACTTGAGTTTCTCGACTTTTGATAAACTTCCGTCTTTTGACTTTTTTCTTCGATAAATCTTCAGAATTGGTCTTGGACTTCCGTTCTTTTTCCACTTTTGACTTCTCGACTCCGTCTTTCATCTTTTTCTTCAATAAAAGTCGTGAATGCCCGTGAATTCCCGTGTTTTCTCCACTTTTCACAATTTCGTCCTAAATTACAACAAAAACACAAACCACGCATAATTCCGACATAAAAGACATAAAATACACGTTTTGGTCCGGTTATTATAGTAATTAAGTGGTAGAAAAGATGGGTGTTTACACACCTATCAAATCCCCTACACTTGACCATTGCAATGTCCTCATGCAATGCATTAGTTACAAAGCATGTTTACACTTTTCATCATAATCAATCCACATTGGCCTTTATTAAAGAGATAGAAAATTATAAAAATGCAAAGCAAAGAAATTAAAAGCATACCTTGGGTTTTGAAAATGTCATGAATAATCATCATCCTCAACTTTTCACTTTCTCCAAACCAAGCTTAAAAACGAGATCATTGTTATTATAAGTTAGTAAACTAACACGAACTCATGTGGGCCAATTATTCACTTAGACTCCCTTATTCCTATGGGTATCTCTTATATTTTATTATTTGTCTTGAATGATCACGAAGATGCATTGTTTGACTTATTTCGATAATTATTTAGTCTGAAAATAAAGTGCACGATTTAATCAATAGTTAGCTAAAGGACCAAATCTTTTAAAACTGCTTCTCGGGATATCAAAAAGTTCATATCTTGGCATAACTTGGTTCGCGATTTGAGACCTTTCTCGGGCCGATATTTGGCAGCGACTTCATACTTCAAATCTTGAGAGACGTTCATGAAATAATGGTCTTCTCTTCATAAATGGAATTTCTTCACTTGGAATTTTTGAGAGATTCTTCATATATGGACCACGACTTCTTCATTTTTCTCCAATCTTTATTTTGGATTTTGATATACAACGATCCGCCTCCTTTATAGACTTGGATCTATTTATCCTCATACCTTGTTAGGGTCTTTTCGGATACACTTCTCCATGACTTTTTGGGAGTTTTTGCTTTTCGTCGTGTGTCTCGATCCTTCATAATGATTTTCGATAAATGATTCTTCACATCACTTTTGGATCTTTAGCAACAAAACATAGCCCTCATGCCTTGTTAGGGCCTTTTCGGACTCGCCAATCTTCGCGCCCCGCTTCATAAGTTATGCCTTGGCTATGAACTCTCGTCATTACCGAGCAACTTTTAAACGATCTGGGGCTAGAAGCTAAGTAACTTCTCAAATCGTACAACCTTATTTATTAGCAGATAAATTTATTAGCAAGCGATGGGAGAATAGGCTTATAATCAACTCAAATAAATTCACGAAAGAATACCGAACTTATAATTGGCTCTATCATCTCTCGTTCTCCACAGTTTAAAATCTCAAGTGATGAGACTCGTGGATACTTAGCCTATTAAATCAAAATTTTGGGTTTTCGAGTCGCCTATAGGATCTTGCAAATTCTTAGACTCTTTCAAGTTTAGAAATCGCATCTTAAAGTTCCCTTGATAAACGACTCTCTAGGATCAATTATAGGAACTTGCGAAAAGTTCTTGTTCTTAACCCGTGAGAGTTAAGACTTTCGCGTTTTATAGCTCCCTATATAAAAGCCTAGCAAAACTTGACTTAAACACGTTAAGGATACTAGCTAGAGTAAACTCGGATTGAGTCAAAAAAATTCACAACGTTTGAAAATTAAAACCACTTATTAAACATTTATTCTAACAAAGAAAGAAAATAACTATACAAAGGGAAAAACTAATAGGCCAAAATAGATCAAAAATTTTGAAAAATGTCGAAAAATTGATTTTCTGGTTAAAATGAGGACAAATACAAGGAAAAGACCACTTAACTTCGATAGAAGTCCCCCCTACACTTAAGATAAACATTGTCCTCAATGTTTAAGCATGTGGGAGTAAACTCCCCTACACTTAAGACATTGTGCACGTTGTTTAAATCTCGCTAAGGAAAAGACAACTAAAGAGATTCCTATTTTAATATTGAGAAAATATAAAATAGTGAATCGAAAAGAGTTTAGGATAGAACCGGGAAGAAGTAGAACACGGAATCACGGGTCGTCAAGAATCATCAAAAGTGGATCATTGAAGCTCGAATCCCTGATTAAGAAGTGAGGAGAGGAAATAGCAATCCAAGGGGTCCCCCCTACACTTATGGTAAAGAAAGCGAAAAGATAGATGCATGGGTTGCCTCCCAAGAAGCGCTTGGTTTTTGTTTACCGACTCGTGAGCCTGACTCGACCTTGATCATCAACGGAAGAAACATGAAACAAATCGACCAGGATCAAAGACATAGTTTTCATCCATCAATAAGCAAGAGCTTAAGGCGAACAAGGCAAGCCAAAAGAGAAGTGGCAGGGTTCCCTTAAGCAGTGATGGAGCATGGTGGAAGCAAGGATGAAGTGGTGCAAGTATATCTTCAATTGTTCCAAAGATTTTTCCTTTTATTTCATCAGGTGGATACTGAGATGGCTTAAAGACTTCAATACCGGGGTCGAACACCTTTTCCTTCATGGGAAAATAGCACTCAGGCTCAGCCGAGTGTGAAGAAGATCCGCAAAGAAGCACAACCTCGTCCTCAGAAGGGGGACAAAGAGGTGTCAAATCATAAGTGCAACGGATTTCGGTGTCGACCGGTTTCTTCTCCTTGGACAAAATGCTCTTCAAATCCAAAGTAGGATCAAGACGATAATCTTCAAAGTCCAAAGGAGGAGCATCACTCTCATGAGGGAAGTATGTGTTGAGAAATTTAGAGAAATCTTCCTCAAATGAGTAATCGTCCAAAGTAGGATCGAGTGATGGAGGATCTTCATTAAGTGAAGAATCGCTCAAAAGAGTATCGGCCTCATCAAAATCATCGAATGTGGGCAGCTCGGGATACTCAGAAGTACAATCAAAATCATCCGAGTCTGAGCTAGAATCATCATCATCATAAGCATCAAAGACCGGTTGAGAATCATAAATGGGAGAAGCGTCCAAAGTAGGGAGAGAATCATCCACATCATCTTCAATGAGTGGATTATCAGTGGAAGACTCGAATAAAGGATTATCGTAGACGGTAAAGTCATCGAGCACATTTATCATATTCACTGATTCTCGGCCTCCAAAGGATTTGCCTGTAAGCTTCCCCATTTTAAAAACTTTAGAATCATCCCCGACTCGTAAGATTAACTCACCTTCGGCCACATCTATTAAAGCACGTCCGGTTCTCAAGAATGGCCGACCAAGTATTAAAGGAATACGAGGGTCCATTTCATAATCAACTACGACAAAGTCAACCGGAAAAGTAAATGTGCCAACTTTAAGAAACACATCTTCGGCTATACCAACGGGGTAAGCGAGAGTGCGATTTGCAAGTTCAAGAGTCATCTTAGTTGGAGTGAGGTCGGGCAATGATAGTGTTTTCCAAACACTTAGTGGCATCAAGTTAATACTAGCCCCGAGATCAGCAAGGGCAGTAAATTCTTCAGTTTTGTTGAACACGCAAGGCAACATAAAACGACCGGAATCTCCAAGCTTTTCCAGAAGTTCTCTAAGAAGAACTGCAGAGCAGTTTTCATTTAAGCGTGTGTTGGCGAGTTCAATCAGCTTCTCTTTCTTGCTAAGCAATTCCTTGAATGCTTTGACAAATTTCGGCATGTGGCAAAGTGCTTCAACAAGGCTAATGTTGATGGTCATTTTAGATAGCATATCCACATATTTCGATACTTGGCAGTCATTCTTGGTTAGATCATTGGTCTTGCCTATGCGAGAAGGGTATGGGATTCTAGGTTGATAAGGGTTAGGTGAAGGTGTAGTTGGTGAAGGTTGTGATGTTGAAGGGTCCTTCCGAGATACATCGTTATGACGAGGCGGAGACGGTAATGGTGTACTATCACTAAGTGTAAGAGGAGTAGGGATATATGGTGGTGGAGGAGGTGTAGATGATGGTGGTGAATTAGGTGGATTGACAATGGTAATTCCACTACGCGTAGTTATAACACTCACATTAGCTCGCGGATTGGTGACGGTGTTTGAAGGTAGAGAACCCGAAGAAGAAGAAGGTTGAGCTTCGGGCAAGAAACTAGCCAACAGATTCTTTAATTCAGTTATTTGAGTGATGAAGGAGGATTGAAGATTATCACGAACCTCGGTTCTGATGTCATTACCTTGCTTCAAGATATCTCCTTTCAAATTGATTATTTGGCTCTGTAGATTCTTGATTTGCTCACCTTGAGTTCTCATGATTGTGTCAACATCGGGATTAATGGGTGGGTGTTGTTGGGTGGGTGGTTGATAAGGGTTAGAAGCACGAGGTGGGATTTGGTTGCTTCTATTGTAGTTGTTGGCGGGATTTTGGTTTTGAGGAGAAAAACCGGGGGAAAGGTAATTGTTGGAACGGTAGCTCAGCAGATTTCTATCCCCTTGTTGTCTAGCTTGGTAATTTTCTGGTGAATAATTACCGTAAGCTGCATACACATTTTCCGGATTTCCTTGTGTCGAAGGACAATCGGTGTATGAGTGGGGACCGCCACATGTTTCACAAGGATTAGCAACCGCTTTAACTTGTTGTTGTTGTTGGTTTGAAGCGAGAAACGTAATACTTTTGCTCATTTCAGCCATCATGCGGGTGAGTTCGGTCATCTCAGGGTTTGCTGAGGTAGAAGAAACATTGACTCTCGTGTTTTTTCTTGAATAAGCAGAGGAATCCCAGTTCTTATGATGAGTAGTCATGTTTTCGATTAACTCTCTACACTCCTCGGGTCTCCTTTTCATGAATGTGCCACCGGCGGCTGCATTGATCGTATCACGATCTCGAAAAGTCAATCCGTTGTAGAAAGTATCGATCAAGGTGACCGGAATCATGTTGTGGTTTGGACAACGGTCGATCAAGACATTATATCTCTCCCATGCATCAAAAAGAGATTCATCGGGATCTTGCATGAAACCGCTGATCTGATTGCGAAGGCTTGTGACCATGGATGGTGGAAAGTAGCGCGAAAGAAAGCGTTGAGTTATGTCATCCCAAGTGTGAATAGAATTCTTCGGGAGACGATCAAACCATTTCTCGGCATGATGTAATAGAGTGTGTGGAAAGAGTTGTAGGCGAAGCTCATCCATAGTGGCACCAGCCAACTTCATGCTCTGGGTGATTGTAATAAACTTGTCGAGGTGTTTGTTGGCATCATCATCAGGCAGTCCTCTAAATGGGTTTGTTTGTACTTGCTGAATCATGTGGTGCTTCAACGAAAACTCAGGAGCGTTGATTTGCATCGGCGCAATCGGTCCTCCTCGTCCAAACATTGTTGGTTGACAAAGTTCCTCCATGGTCCGAAGATCGGGCTGTGGAAGAGCATTGTTGTTATTATTATTATTATTGAGGTGCGGTGGCATGTTGTTGTTGTTGACACCTGCCATATCTAAATCTTCTTGAGGCTCGGGCTCTTGATAATTAGAAGATCTAGTACGCATACACCTGAAAATGCAAAAGAAAACAAAACCAAACACAAAGACAATATATATACACAAGAAAGATAAAATCTTTTTGGATTTTTGAAATTTTTAATTTTTATGGTTTTTGAATTTTTTATGCATGAAAAATAACGTTCACAAGTGAACGGATCCCAAAAAGCAACGTGTCTCTCACAAAAAACTGTTGATCTTTACGAAAAGAGCCGGCAGCGGCGCCATTTGATAACTCGATTTTACTCAGGTTAAAAATATTCGTTGTTCCAGTCTAATCGAATTGATCTTAGTTCTCTATGTGTGACTTTGTTTTATTTTGGTGGAACAAAGATGTGTCGTTGTAGTTTTGAAAATTAAAGGTGCAAACAATTAAAGTAAAAGTGCAATCAAAATAAATCTAAGTCTAATTAAAATAAAGTGCAAGTATTTAAAGCGCGACTAAAACTAAAGGGCCATAAAGTAAATAACGCAAACTTAAATCTAACTAAGGCAAACTTAAAACGCAACTAAAACTAAAACTTAAATTAAGGCAAATAAACTTAAAGTGCGAGTAAGGAAAAAGGCGGGAAAAATAAAGCTTAAACTGAAAAGGCAGAAAACTAAAAACTAAGATTTCCCTATCCGGAATAAACTCCTATTCGGAATAAGTGCTATTTGGAATAACTGTCACCTATTCGGAAAGATAGCCCTATTCGGAATATTTGTTTACTCAGAATATTAGACCCTATGCGGAATAATCCCCTATTCGGAATAGCTGTCCCTATTCGGAATAAAGAGCCTATTCGGAAAGATCTTCTATGCGGAAAAATCGTCCTATGCGGAAAATACTTCCCTATGCGGAAAGCCAAGTCTATGCGGAAAAATCACCCCTATTCGGAATACAGGATATTCCGAATAGCAATTTCTTCAAAACCCCTATGCGGAATAATTAAATATTCCGAATAAGCAACTTCTACAAAACTGTTACGCGGAATAAATCCTCTGTTCGGAATAAGAAATATTCCGTATAGAGCTCGATCAAACAGACCTATTCGAAATGCTGCTGGGGACGAATCTGGCAAGAACAGAAAAGAGATCCGAAGAACAAGGAAAGTGAAAATAGCACGGATATAACAAAAACGAAGCTAAAATAAACACAAGATCAAATCAAACAAGCAAATAAACAACTATTAAGCATAAACAATCAATCCAATTTAATCAAACTCACAAAACTAAATCAAAATAATCAAAATCCACTTAAATAAATCAACAAAATCAAGATCATAAACATAAACAATAACAATCAAAGAATAAGAAAGGAAGAATGAGAATAACAAGATAAAGATAAAGCTTGACAAGAATTAAAAAGAAAAACTTACTTGAATTAAATGGTAATTAAGGTGCAAGACAAGGTAATTAAATGGACAAGTATTTAAATTGACAAGGTAATTAAAAGTGCAAGGTAATTAAAAGGTGGAAGGACTAATTGTCACGATTAGCCAACAAAATGGAAAATTAACAATCCTAATCTATATATAGGGGAGGATTAGGAAGCTTCCTCCCCTCCTTCATTTCTTGTTAATTGCGGGATTAAGTCCCTCCTTCATTTAATCTTCATTAATTGCGTCATTAGTCCTTTTCTTCTAATCTTTCTTTTAAATTTGGACTTTAAGGACTTGTAGCTCGGGATATCTTTTGAACTCGTCTTTAATTTCTTCAGTAAAATAGACTTGAGTTTCTCGACTTTTGATAAACTTCCGTCTTTTGACTTTTTTCTTCGATAAATCTTCAGAATTGGTCTTGGACTTCCGTTCTTTTTCCACTTTTGACTTCTCGACTCCGTCTTTCATCTTTTTCTTCAATAAAAGTCGTGAATGCCCGTGAATTCCCGTGTTTTCTCCACTTTTCGCAATTTCGTCCTAAATTACAACAAAAACACAAACCACGCATAATTCCGACATAAAAGACATAAAATACACGTTTTGGTCCGGTTATTATAGTAATTAAGTGGTAGAAAAGATGGGTGTTTACACACCTATCATCCCCCATTGCACTCATCTTGAACTTGTTTGTCATGAGTTTGGAAAAATCTTCACTCATCTTTGGACTAGAAGAGCCAAAGATGATATCATCCACATAGACCTGTACAAGCAAGAAATCCTTACCATTCTTCTTTGTAAACAAGGTCTGTTCTATGGTGCCCCTTTTAAATCCATTTTCCACCAGATAGGTGGACAATGTGCCATACCATGGTCTTGGGGCTTGATGAATTTCATACATAGCTTTCTTCACTCTATACACCTTGTCTAGATGTTCTGAATCTTCAAAACCAGGAGGTTGCATTACATAAACCTCCTCTGCAATTGTGCCATAAAGAAAAGTACTCTTTACATCCATTTGATAGACTGTAAACCCTATGCAGGAAGCATAGGCTATAAAAATCCTTATACCCTCAATCCTTGCAACAGGTGCAAAGACCTCCTCATAGTCTATCCCTTCCTCTTGTATATATCCTTGTGCCACTAAACGTGCCTTGTTTCTGACCACAATGCCTCTCTCATCCTTTTTGTTCCTAAGAACCCATCTTGTCCCAATAGGTCTGACATGTCTAGGACAATCAACCAACTCCTAAACATCCTGAATAGCAAATTGGTGAAGCTCATCCTGCATTGCTTCCACCCAACTTGGTTCTTTGAGAGCATCAAAAATCTTCTTGGGTTCCTGTTGTGACAGAAAACAGGCAAACAAACATGCTTGAACAAGAGGGGTATCAACCTTCTTGTGAATATTGGCAATAAATCCTCCATGATTCTGATGAGACCTTCTAGTTTGCACAGGAGTCATTACATCACCAATAATTAGAGGAGGAGGATGATTTTTTATTGTAGAAGTAAGCACTCCTCCCTCAATAATTATGTTGTCCTCAATCTCATCTTCCAAGTTACCAAGATCCTCTTTAGACTCTCTTCCATCATCATCTGAATGAACCCCTCCATGACTGTTTGAAGGTTCACCTTGTTCAAAATTATTGGAAGAGAAAAGATGGTCAAAAGATTTGTCAACGCCTGAACCTAAGCTGTCAACATTTGAGCCATCAATGCCTGAATTTGTCTTGTCCGCGCCAGAATTTCCTTTGTCAGCGCCTGAAGGGTCATGCATGTTTTCAACTGGTGATACTTGTGGACCACCTTTTTCCTTTCCAGCAGTAGCAAATGCATCTGTCCATATGGGAATGGTAACATACTCAAGTATGGGTGCTGATTTGTCTGCTTGTGATCCAACCTCTTCGTTAACATGTGTACCTGAAATTTCAACAATTTGTTCTTCCACAACATTTGAAGTTACCTTCACAATGTCTGGATTAGTAACAGGCATATAATTCAACGTTATAGATAGAGGTTCCAAGTCAAATAACCAATTTGGACCACTCTCAGGATCACTAGGTTTACTCTCTAAAAACCTAACATGTACTTTTTCAAGTATACGTTTTTTCTTTCTTAATGTAAACCCTATATCCTCTACTCTACACAGAATAACCCATAAAGTAGCCTTCATCACCTTTAGCACTAAACTTACCTAAGGCATCACTAGTGTCCAGAACAACTACATGACATCCAAAAGGTTTAAGAAAACCAATATTGGGTTTCCTTTCCCAAAATAGCTCATAAGGTGTTTTGTTATGGATCTTGTTGATTAATGCCCTATTCTGAACATAACAAGCTGTATTCACAGCCTCAGCCCAAAAAGCTATGGGAAAGTGAGCATCAGCCAACATAGTCCTAGCTGCTTCTATGAGTGTTCTATTCTTTCTCTCAGTACCCCATTTTGTTGTGGGGTTCTAGCTACACTAAACTGTCTAGTAATCCCTTTCTTGGCACAAAACTCATCTAATAACTTATTTCTAAACTCACCACCATTGTCACTTCTAAGCATCTTAACCTCATTACCAGACTTCTTTTCAATTTGGGTAATAAAGTTAATCAAAGTATCAGTAGTGTCACTTTTCAAAGCTAAAAAGAAAGTCCAAGTAAATCTAGAAAAATCATCAGTGATGACAAAATAGTAGGATTTACCATTTAAGCTTTCTATATTAGTTGGACCAAACAAGTCCATATGCAGCAAGTGAAGTGGTTTAGAACTAGAGTGCACTGGTTTAGACTTAAATGAGACCTTGTGCTGTTTGCCTTTAAGGCATGCAACACAAGAATGGTCATTGTGGAAAGCCTTTTCAGGCAAACCATCAACTAAACCATGTCTCACAAGTCTATTTATATTTTTTTAAAATTAATGTTCCCTAATCTTTTGTACCAAAGATTACTCTCATCAACTGAAGCTTTAGCATATAGACATGACAAATTATTATTCATCCTAATTCCATTATGATTCACATTATAAATGTCCTTATGCCTAGGTGTTCTATAATCAATGAATTTCTCATCTGGTATTTTAAAATATTTGCTCATCACCAAGCATTCAGTATCAGTGAAAAGAACCTTATTTTTGTTATCACACACTTGTGATATACTAAACAGATTATAGTCAAGTTCTTTTACCGGAAACACGTTTTCAAAACACAAATTGTTGGTGAGAAGAGTGCCTTTGCCAGTGATAGTCCCATATCCTCCTCCAAAGTACACTTTGTCACCATCTTTAATGGGGATAAAATTTGTCAGATAATCTTCCTTCCCCGTCATGTGCCTAGAGCATCCACTATTGTCACACCCCCAAATTCACTGCAGCGGAAGACTTGCTTTGGGGACTTGTGACTTCATGAGTATTCAAGAGCTTGATCCGAGAACGACCTCTACATGCCAAAGACCACAAAGTAGACTCCAAATAATCCACATAGTCAAGAACCTGAAATACATGCTTAAAAATGTCAACATAAAGTTGGTGAGTTCATAAGTTTGTTTTAAAACGTTTATGAAAAACTAGAGTTTTACCGACCACTGCACCTTGCAGTAAAATATAAGATTTTAAAAATCACAGTTTCTGTTAAATAAACTTTCTTTGATAATTTCAAAGTTTATTAATAAAAACAAAGTTTATTAATAAAAACAAAGTTTATTGATAAAAACAGAGTTTACTGATAAAAGCAGAGTTTACTGATAGTAAATATAGCTTACTGATAACAACAGAGTTTTCTAGAAATAAATAGAGTTTTCTGATAAAACAGAGTTCACAGATAATTGTTAGCGTATTCTGATAAAAACAAAGCTCACTGATAAATAATAAAGTTTTCCAATAGAATAAAATTGTTTAATGAACCACAAGATTTTCCAACCACTTAGTGACAATATAACAAATACAAAGTCACTAAATAAAATAAGGCATTTATTATTGTCTAAGCTCATGACACCAAAGCGTTAACAACACTGGTAGTATAGTCATATAATGCAGCCCCTACGGATGCCTAACCCACGACATCCGTCCTCAGACTCAAATGAAACTGTGTCCGCTTGTCCTATGTTGGACCAAGCCGGACAGGGGCGTCAACCCCGATAGATCTATCCATAACATTCGCGCTTTCGTCCGGTCATCCGGCCGAAATTAACGGTTCATGACAATGGGCCAAAGTAATTGGGTTAAAGCGGGACTTAGACCAATACATAAACGAGTATATGCACTTGTGTTCATTCTTGCAACCATTGTCTCTACCCGAGAACCAGTTAAAAAGCAGTTAAAGTTTTGGGCTACGAAACCCACAATAGAAATTTTGGTATCAACATTCATAAGTACTACGTATAACAATTAATGGAGTTGACCACTCAACACGTAACAGTTAAACCAGTTTAAAGATAGTTTATGACCAACCAAATAAGCTTAAAATTATCTTATGACAATCAAGACGTTTATAAACAGATAAACAGTTATTGACAACCAAACAAGTTTATAAGTAGTTTCTGACCAAGCATGTACCTCCCCCAAAGAGCAATAATAAAACATTTATAATTCGATTTAAAACAAGAAATTGTGGGGTATGAACTCACCTCGACGATGTAGAGCAAACGCTAGTGATGCTAATAATAGGCTCCGCACAAACGAAAATCGATATGGCCTGGTCATGGTGTTGTGGTTTACTAATCGGCTAAATCCAATAACTTAAAAATGTGTATTTGAGTTCTCGATAGATATGTACATCAACACGATCCGTTGATAAAATATTTAAGTTCCAAGTATAATAGTTCGGTGGTTGGTTAAATAAATTAAATAACTTAGACAATATGGTTCGACACATTTAAAGAAAAATCATCACTTAATTAATAATAGTCACTTTTATGTAAAAAGTATAACTTTATCAGTTTATCAATACAATAGTTACCATCTATTTTATCGGTTTACAAATATAATATTATATATTTATTTTATAGGTTTACAAAATATAACGGTATTTATTTGTTTTATCAGTTTATAAATTTAATAGTACTTATTTGTTTTATTGATTTAAAAATATAATGATAGTTTGTAGCGAACAAAATCTAAAGTATAGAATCTTATAGAAATTTTGACATGACCTACTCGTTTATACAACGTTTTCTATATTTAATAATTCTCAATATTTTCTATTTTTCAAACCATCTAAAAACACTAGTCACGTTTTAACGTATATCCAACAAGAATAAATAAATCACTATAATTAAATAATAATCATACACAACCTATGTGTTGTATATCAAAAGCAAAACTCCCTAAGTAATCTATTTAAACGCACATACAAACGTCTAATTATATTTATAGTTCTCGTAATAACGATAGTGTTCAACATATTTATTTAACCAATAAATATATATACCACCATTTTAATCCGCTTTAATACTTAATAAAAATTAGATATGTTATTAGCCGATCCTAAACCACAACGAACCATGAACTCAAATCGTGCCCGACACTTTAAACTCTCGACGACCCGCGTCCGAATGCACTCGAACACTAAAAATCAGCAAACCCAAACGCACCATTATCCATGCTGTTAATCCCAAACGCTCCCCCCTAAAGCCGGTTGTTAACCCCAACTGCTCCCCTACAGTACTAAAATCAGCAACAACACCTCTTGTGGGGTTTCTAACCGAACTAAGCACTCCCGTACTGCTGTTTACACAGTGAACCAAACACACTTGCTGCTGAAACGCAGCAAACCAAACGCACTTGCTGCTGGTACGCAGCGAACAAAATGCACCCTTAAGGCTGTTTATACAGCGAACCGAAGCACCCCTACTGCTACCAATCAACACGCCCTTGCTGATGTTTAACAAATGAAACACTCCTGCTGCTGATAAACAAATGCGCCATGTCGTGCTGATGCCGTAAACAAACGCACCCTGTTGTGTCGTCTTTACTACAAAACCAACGCACCTTTGCTAGTTACACAGCGAACCAAACAACCTGCTGTGTTGTTTCTGCCGAACCAAACGCATCCCTGCGGAGTTTCTGCTAGACCGAAATGCACCTCCTGGTGGACCAAAACGCACCCTAGTGGTGATTTTAAGCATAAACAAACACCCCAACGGCTGACGCAACAAAACCCGACGGCTGATGTAATAAAACCCACCACGAGCACTACACGGGCTGGTGGTTTCGATATAAGCAAGTAAACAAACAACCTCAGGTGGTTATTGATGGTGGTGACGTGGCTGTAGCATGGTGGTGATGTAAAGTGATGGCGGACAGCAGGTCGGTGTAGAGGATAGTGGTGTAGTGGTGATGCGATGGTGATGGTCTTGATGGATAGGTGAAGGTGGTGGCGGGTTGTAACAAGACGATGACGACAGCCGTGAGATGGTGGTGGATCGAAGTAGCGGCTGACCTACAGTGGTGATTACACAGCGGCAACAGCCGATTGATGGTGGTTATATGGAGACGATGATCAATATGATCGATAAGGATAGTAGATCGGGCTGTTTAGAGGGTTTTTGTGGCGGTGACGGATTCCGGCCGCTGGAAAACTGGTAGGCGCCGGAAAATAATATGAGAGGAGGAGTGTGTGTAGAAAAATAAGTTTAGGTTTAGGTTATGATGAAAACCCTAATTTCTAAGCTATATATATCTATATCTAAAAGTTTCAAAACTAAGTGTAACATTTAAAATAGTTGGGGGTTTGTATTGTAACTTATTTACTTACATTTCTCGTCATCTTTGCTTAAGCATAGTTCGGGGCTCGTTTGAGTTTGATAAAATTTGTTTCGGTTTTAGAAATTTGCGCCGTTCAATTTAAAATAATTTTTCCAATAAATTAGAGTATTTACTTGACAAATTTTCATAATCGTATACATTCTTATTAAAAATAGTTATTATCATCGGTTAACTCGAACAGTTGCGTTCCAAGAAAAATAAAACTCAACTCGATTGATTTCGTTTTCAACGTACGGTTTTGAAACTAAAATGAATAATATCAGATAGTTTAATAAATCTTTTTATCAAATATTTATGAATAATTAAATATAAAACTAATTTGTATCGCGTCAGTTCTCAGATTTTTACGCAGTCTTTTACAGTATGTAAAATAAACTCCCGTTTTCGAATCAGATGACTTTGATATCTCTCGAAAACGAATTTCGATTAATAAATAGTATAATTTATTATTATTTAAAGTCTAGAAAATTCCCGGTTGTCACAGTACATCCGTGTTATTTGGAGTTCGTCCTCGATCTCAATCGTTGTTACCCTAATAAAAGTGTAGACAAAAAGTTTTTGAGGTTCTATCCTGGTGTTATATCAAATATACTTAGATCTACTCACAGGTAGTTATTTCCGAACTTTTAAAATCGTTTATTCACCAATAGTTACTTAGGTAAGCAATAGATAAAAGTAGGTCATATCTGAGCGCATCTACATGTCAATCTGGCAAATCGGACATCGTTCATCGAACGATAAAATGAAACAATTCGAAGCGAATAGTCTAGAAAAATCGTCAACACTTAAAAGTCTATAAGGGTTCACCACCACCATCCAATTAGGTTCACGTCGATCGGTATATATTCAGAAAAGATTCTCGTAACAATTCGCGAATCAAACGAAGTTTAAAAATCACTCGTCAAAACGTCGTAATGCTAACATAACAAGACGAAATACGATATATTCGTATGGACAAATCCTGAGATAAAAGAAAGCACTCCAAACTAGAATGCTAAATCAATACCATAAGTAGATAGGGTCACGCCAGATATCCTTAAGCCCACTCATTTATAATCTCATATTTGCATACAGAAGCGTCCTAATCTATGCAAATATGTTTTTATAAACTTATGGTTCGGTGATTTATGATTTCTTTATTCAAATGCAAAGGCGTCCCAATCCATTTTAATAAAGACTTCATAAATCATCCTACTTAAGTGTCACCGGCAAAATACCCAGCTCAAAATCGTTAAAATCTCCAAACGATATTATCCAAAATTACCAAAAGCAAAGAGCATGAGTTGAAAATAAGCCGTCTTCGATAAGTAGACGTTTCGAACGTCCAGATCGAAGAACATAAATGTCGATAGGCGATAAAGCAGTCGTGGACGTATATCAAGTAAAGAAACTCACGGTTATAAGTAGGATAAGTATATAGTAGTCGGTTCTAAATAATCAATTATCCAATCACACAATTCTTTCTCATCCTCGAGGAAGACTCATCAAATACTAAGCTGAGTAATAATTTATCATAACCCAACCTCGAAACTCACTCACTAAGAATGGCCCCGGGTTTTGTTATGAATTATTACACATCTCAACCTTTCGATGACTCAGCTCAACTCTGAGCATATAACACATTCCACAATATCACGTAAGACTACGACTCTTACCCACCCTCGAGGTAATCCATCAAAAATCATAGGTTGTGTAACGTCCTATACTTAATTCCATCTCGCACTCAATCAAACATGAGGCCCACTGAGGCATAGTTAAGTATTGTTACACCTCTCAACCTTTTTGAATGAACTAGCTCGAACCTGGAGATTACTCACGACCAATTGTCAACAAAAGTTCACATAATGTCTCTAGGGTTTGTTATATAAAAATAAAATATGTGGGACCGTTGTGTAACTCACAGTCCCCAATAAATGTTCTACCGTTCATATATAAAAATATATTACATGTCTAAGTGCACTAATCAAGCAAGCGAACTCATGTAAACAAGTAATAACATGACAGGCAACGAGCAATAACAACCATGCATTGCAAATATTCATATAGCAGCGGAATAAGTATGATGTGATGAGTGTTACTACTAGATAAAAATGAGAGTCGGTTATAGTCTAGAGTTACTAATGCAACCTAGTTCTCTATAACCAAGGCTCTGATACCAATCTGTCACACCCCCAAATTCACTGCAGCGGAAGACTTGCTTTGGGGACTTGTGACTTCATGAGTATTCGAGAGCTTGATCCGAGAACGACCTCTACATGCCAAAGACCACAAAGTAGACTCCAAATAATCCACATAGTCAAGAACCTGAAATACATGCTTAAAAATATCAACATAAAGTTGGTGAGTTCATAAGTTTGTTTTAAAACGTTTATGAAAAATTAGAGTTTTACCGACCACTGCACCTTGCAGTAAAATATAAGAGTTTAAAAATCACAGTTTCTGTTAAATAAACTTTCTTTGATAATTTCAAAGTTTATTAATAAAAACAAAGTTTATTGATAAAAACAGAGTTTACTGATAAAAGCAGAGTTTACTGATAGTAAATATAGCTTACTGATAACAACAGAGTTTTCTAGAAATAAATAGAGTTTTCTGATAAAACAGAGTTCACAGATAATTGTTAGCGTATTCTGATAAAAACAAAGCTCACTGATAAATAATAAAGTTTTCCAATAGAATAAAATTGTTTAATGAACCACAAGATTTTCCAACCACTTAGTGACAATATAACAAATACAAAGTCACTAAATAAAATAAGGCATTTATTATTGTCTAAGCTCATGACACCGAAGCGTTAACAACACCGGTAGTATAATCATATAATGCAGCCCCTACGGATGCCTAACCCACGACATCCGTCCTCAGACTCAAATGAAACTGTGTCCGCTTGTCCTCTGTTGGACCAAGCCGGACAGGGGCGTCAACCCCGATAGATCTATCCATAACATTCACGCTTTCGTCCGGTCATCCGACCGAAATTAACGGTTCATGACAATGGGCCTAAGTAATTGGGCTAAAGCGGGACTTAGACCAATACATAAACGAGTATATGCACTTGTGTTCATTCTTGCAACCATTGTCTCTACCCGAGAACCAGTTAAAAAGCAGTTAAAGTTTTGGGCTACGAAACCCACAATAGAAATTTTGGTATCAACATTCATAAGTACTACGTATAACAATTAATGGAGTTGACCACTCAGCACGTAACAGTTAAACCAGTTTAAAGATAGTTTATGACCAACCAAATAAGCTTAAAATTATCTTATGACAATAAAGACGTTTATAAACAGACAAACAGTTATTGACAACCAAACAAGCTTATAAGTAGTTTCTGACCAAGCATGTACCTCCCCCAAAGAGCAATTATAAAACATTTATAATTCGATTTAAAACAAGAAAATGTGGGGTATGAACTCACCTCGACGATGTAGAGCAAACGCTAGTGATGCTAATAATAGGCTCCGCACAAATGAAAATCGATATGGCCTGGTCATGGTGTTGTGGTTTACTAATCGGCTAAATCCAATAACTTAAAAATGTGTATTTGAGTTCTCGATAGATATGTACATCAACACGATCCGTTGATAAAATATTTAAGTTCCAAGTATAATAGTTCGGTGGTTGGTTAAATAAATTAAATAACTTAGACAATATGGTTCGACACATTTAAAGAAAAATCATCACTTAATTAATAATTGTCACTTTTATGTAAAAAGTATAACTTTATCAGATTATCAATACAATAGTTACCATCTATTTATCGGTTTACAAATATAATATTATATATTTATTTTATAGGTTTACAAAATATAACGGTATTTATTTGTTTTATCAGTTTATAAATTTAATAGTACTTATTTGTTTTATTGATTTAAAAATATAATGATAGTTTGTAGCGAACAAAATCTAAAGTATAGAATCTTATAGAAATTTTGACATGACCTACTCGTTTATACAACGTTTTCTATATTTAATAATTCTCAATATTTTCTATTTTTCAAACCATCTAAAAACACTAGTCGCGTTTTAACGTATATCCAACTAGAATAAATAAATCACTATAATTAAATAATAATCATACACAACCTATGTGTTGTATATCAAAAGCAAAACTCCCTAAGTAATCTATTTAAACGCACATCCAAACGTCTAATTATATTTATAGTTCTCGTAATAACGGTAGTGTTCAACATATTTATTTAACCAATAAATATATATACCACCATTTTAATCCGCTTTAATACTTAATAAAAATTAGATATGTTATTAGCCGATCCTAAACCACAACGAACCATGAACTCAAATCATGCCCGACACTTTAAACTCTCGACGACCCGCGTCCGAATGCACTCGAACACTAAAAATCAGCAAACCCAAACGCACCATTATCCCTGTTGTTAATCCCAAACGCTCCCCCCTAAATCCGGCTGTTAACCCCAACTGCTCCCCTACAGTACTAAAATCAGCAACAACACCTCTTGTGGGGTTTCTAACCGAACTAAGCACTCCCGTACTGCTGTTTACACAGCGAACCAAACACACTTGCTGCTGATACGCAACAAACCAAACGCACTTGCTGCTGGTACGCAGCGAACAAAATGCACCCTTAAGGCTGTTTATACAGCGAACCGAAGCACCCCTACTGCTACCAATCAACACGCCCTTGCTGATGTTTAACAAACCAAACACTCCTGCTACTGATAAACAAATGCACCATGTCGTGCTGATGCCGTAAACAAACGCACCCTGTTGTGTCATCTTTACTACGAAACCAACGCACCTTTGCTAGTTACACAGCGAACCAAACAACCTGCTGTGTTGTTTCTGCCGAACCAAACGCATCCCTACGGAGTTTCTGCTAGACCGAAATGCACCTCCTGGTGGACCAAAACGCACCCTAGTGGTGATTTTAAGCATAAACAAACACCCCAACGGCTGACGCAACAAAACCCGACGGCTGATGTAATAAACCCACCACGAGCACTACACGGGCTGGTGGTTTCGATATAAGCAAGTAAACAAACAACCTCAGGTGGTTATTGATGGTGGTGACGTGGCTGTAGCATGGTGGTGATGTAAAGTGATGGCGGACAGCAGGTCGGTGTAGAGGATAGTGGTGTAGTGGTTATGTGATGGTGATGGTCTTGATGGATAGGTGAAGGTGGTGGCGGGTTGTAGCAAGACGACGACGACAGCCGTGAGATGGTGGTGGATCGAAGTAGCGGCTGACCTACAGTGGTGATTACACAGCGGCAACAACCGATTGATGGTGGTTATATGGAGACGATGATCAATATGATCGATAAGGATAGTAGATCGGGCTGTTTAAAGGGTTTTTGTGGCGGTGACGGATTCCGGCCGCCGGAAAACTGGTAGGCGCCGGAAAATAAAATGAGAGGAGGAGTGTGTGTAGAAAAATAAGTTTAGGTTTAGGTTATGATGAAAACCCTAATTTCTAAGCTATATATATCTATATCTAAAAGTTTCAAAACTAAGTGTAACATTTAAAATAGTTGGGGGTTTGTATTGTAAATTATTTACTTACATTTCTCGTCATCTTTGCTTAAGCATAGTTCGGGGCTCGTTTGAGTTTGATAAAATTTGTTTCGGTTTTAGAAATTTACGCCGTTCAATTTAAAATAATTTTTCCAATAAATTAGAGTATTTACTTGACAAATTTTTATAATCGTATACATTCTTATTAAAAATAGTTATTATCATCGGTTAACTCGAACAGTTGCGTTCCAAGAAAAATAAAACTCAACTCGATTGATTTCGTTTTCAACGTACGGTTTTGTAACTAAAATGAATAATATCAGATAGTTTAATAAATCTTTTTATCAAATATTTATGAATAATTAAATATAAAACTAATTTGTATCGCGTCAGTTCTCAGATTTTTACGCAGTCTTTTACAGTATGTAAAATAAACTCCCGTTTTCGAATCATATGACTTTGATATCTCTCGAAAACGAATTTCGATTAATAAATAGTATAATTTATTATTATTTAAATTCTAGAAAATTCCCGGTTGTCACAACTATCCCAATAGCCATAATCATTAACCTACTTTTGAATGCCCTGCACATAAAGAAAACAAATTAGTTTTCTTTGGGAACGCAAGCCTGAGCAGACTTGGATTCATTTGGTTGTTCAACAAGAACAGACTTAGTCCTAATGACAACCCCTTGTTCATCCCTTTTTGGATTAAACACCCAGTTAACCCCAATTGGTTTTGTTATGACCTTTGAAATATAATGAAATCTGTTACATGTCATAAAAATCCCATCTGAATTAGGGTTTTGGTCTTGCTTAGGTCTCCATGTCAAACTAGAAGAAGCTTTAGACCCCTTTCCCTTTGGTTGCAAATATTTTCCATTACTTGGTCTGGCAACGTTCCTGTCAGCGCTTAATTTGTTCTTGTCAATGCTGAAATTACCCTTATCAGCGTTGAACCTAGGGTTTGCTACAGGAACCCATTGTTTGTTAGACCACGTATTGGTCTTCTGAAAAGGTCTTTGTCCATAAGTATTAGACCCTTTAGTAAATAATGGGGTTGGTCTAACAACTTGTGGACTTTGCTGGACAAAAGGTTTGCGTTTGACAGTGTTTGACTTTCTATCAGCGTTGACCTTTGAAGCATTGACACACTTATAATCTAAATGTGAAAAACTTTCACAAGTATAACAGGCTTTTCTAGACATAGCTCTAGGTCTAGAAGAAAAGAAACCTGTCCCATTATCAATAATTTGGCTTTTTGGTGACCTAGGTTTTCTATACATTTCTGCATATTTAATACTAGGTTTTCTATCAACGTTTAAGCCAAGGTCAACAGTCTTGCCAGTAGTAGGATTGGTCACTTTTATGGGTGTAGACTCATTTGGGTTGTCACTAAGCATGCCACCCTTAACAAAAAAGGTAGGGTTGGCTTTCTTCCATTGGTCCAAATCAGTCAACTTCTGCTTGTATTCCTCTATTGGGGTAAGAACTCTTGGTGGAGGAATAAATTCCTCTTCTTGGACTTCTGGTATACTAGTCCAAGACAAGTCCTTTCTAAGGACACCATAGAAGTTCCCAGCAGGTGGTGGAACACCAGCATACTCTTTCATCCCAATCTCAGTCATATCCCTAGAATCCCTTTGTTCACTAACACATTTTTCTAGGGTTTGTGAAGCTTTATCAAATTTCTGAATTTTAAGATCTACATTATCTTTTTTTTTATAGCCTCATCTAACTTAGCCTGTAAAACACAATTGGCTCTCTCAATGATGTTTCTAACCTCAACACTATCATTTAAATCATGAGTTAAAATATTGATTTGATCTTTTAGGTCAAACTTCATTTTCTTATATTCAGCCACAGTCTTTTCAGTTTGAGTAAGAGCAAGTTGATAATTAGATAACTTGCATCTTTCATTAACGACATCTGTTGTTAATTTTAAGACTTCTTTGTTAAGATTTTCAGTATTTAGACGACAACCCTTACTAAAAAATGCATCATCATATACCTCATTGTCTGATGAAGATGAAGAGTGTGCCATGAGGGCATAGTGAACATGCTCCTCTTCTTCCTTTTCTGCAACCAAAGCTATGTTCTCTTCCTCATCCTTGGCCAAATAGCTCCAATCCCAGCCAATACCATCAATATCTTGCATAGCAACCATAGCTTTGGAATCCTGAGCCTTGATGATTTGACTTGAGGTTTTTCCAGCATTAGATCTTCTTGGAGATCCGCATTCTCTCATAAAGTGTCCCATTCGATGACAATTATAACACTCAACCTTGGATTTATCAAATCCAGCAGTGTCCTTAGCATTAAAAGTCCATTTCTACTTAAATCTTCGATTCCATCTATTTGCCCTTATGCTTGCAAGAGCCATATTCCACTTTATGTCCATCTCCTCCAAATGCTCATCACTAATTTGCTCAAGGTCCTCATATGTAATCACTGAACCATTGGGCAATGAAGCAATATATGCACACACAGTATATAGATCAATACCAACTGGCTTAACTCTTGGAGAGTCAACATTGTATGTGTCAGCGTCTGAATCTGAGGCGTTGACAAAGCTTGATCCAGTGTTGACACAAGGTGATCTAGTAACGGGGTGCATGTAGGACTCTCTTTGATCAAACTGACCTTCACTGTGTGAGAAGAAGGTGGTATCAGAGCGGGTGTCTCTCGATATTAGGATCAACAAGGTGTTGAGTCGAAGAACGAAGAAAACGTATAAAATCCGTCTATGATTTTATGTTCGGATCTCGCTGTGCAGCCGTTTTCTAACAGCGATAAATCCTTCGTTAACCGTTGGATCGTCGCGAAATTTTAGCTGGATGTTCTCAGGGTATGTGTCTTCGACCTCACCGGAGCGATCGTCGAGTTCAGGTCTCAAGAAAAAGTTATAGCTCGTCGAAGTTGGCTGCTGGTGAAGGTATAAATTTTCTGTTTTTGTTTTTATTAGATAAGATTTAGGGTTGCATCCCCTAAACCCTAGATCGACATAAAAAGCAGAAAAATACGTGGTATGTGGCTTTTGTAATGCAAGATTCTAGCTAGGTTGTTTTACAAACCCTATGTTAGGGTTTCGGTGCATAAACTTATAAACCCTAGATCTGCAACGTTGAAGAATACTACGTATGTTGCTGTTACATTAAGATGTGATCACGTGGAATTTGGATACAAAGAATTCTAATCATATGCAACAAGTGATTTGAAGGCTGCGTGATTTTTGTATCTTGGATCTGGATAAAAGTCTTCGACTTTGGTGATGGTGTGTTCACATGAACAAAAGCAAAGAACGCTTTGTATTAAAGCAGCACATCAACATTGAGTTGCTGGTCCCAGTTGTTCTTCACGTGGGATTGGTGTTTCTAATTAAGAAAAGGCTGGTAACATTCATAAAGGGTTATGTGGGGCATTATAAGAAATACACACGCATATAGTTTTTGTTGTTGCTATAAAGTTTTATTTGTGGTCCTAGTAAGTTCATAAAGGTTGATTAAAAAAAAGGGGTTTGTTTTCACTTGCAAACAATTGTTCACGTGTACAATTGTATTGGAGATGTTATCATTGATGGGGACGTAATGTTGGATATCACATTATCGTATGGCCTATGGATAAAAGAAGTCCACGAGAAGTGTATTGGTGGATAGAGACTTTTAGGCATAAAGATCGCATGGTACTTTCAATATTGGTGCTTCACGTGATGATAGTAAAACAAAGGTATTATTGGCTCAAGGATTTGATACAGTGTTTGTTTATTCATTGTGATTGAAGACACAAAGTGGTATACAGTGAGGTAATTGTTGATAAAGTTGGGTGTCAGTGTCTGATGAGTCACTGACAAGAACAAATTGCGCGCTGACAACGTCGACGCTGACAAGTATAAATTTACACGCTGACAGCGTGTCGTTCGATATATGATTTTTAAGCGCTGACAAGTATTGTCCGATATCAGACAATACATACAGAAGATATATTGGATGACTCAGGATCTCGGACAGAACTGTCGTTTAAATTTTTATGACTTGTTTTTGAAGATTGTGTTTGGTGCAATGACTTTTTATTTGATTATGTGACAAGGCTAACCTTGCGGTTATGTACCGACTTGGATTAGAAGCAGAACGACGACAGAGGCAGCAGTTGCATAAAATAAGAGGATGATATTGTACTTAGATGATTTTCATTGCAAATTGGAGGTTTCGATGAAGACGATTGATTATTGCTTCTTTGGTGTTGGAGTTGTTTTTCACAGGTTTGTATTTTATCATATCTCAAAAGACTCTCCTCTCTTTTGAGATAACTTGCTAGTTCTTTTAATGGTTGGTGACGAAGACTTGTTTGAATCTAGCAATTAGGTGACATTGCTATCACTTGAAGGAGTTACATTATCGTGCTCAATGTCTCACAAAAGGATGAGGATTTTGGCAAGAGATCGAGGTCTGCTTATATTTACTCTCATCATATAAGTTAGACGTCACATGAATAGTGCAAGATATAAGGTACAAGCTTGGGAGATTCCACTTCTTCAACAAATAGGTTATATTCGTTTTTCTTCATTCGTAATCTACAAT
The DNA here is from genome assembly GCA_025667525.1 of Glebionis coronaria. Lineage (NCBI taxonomy): Eukaryota > Viridiplantae > Streptophyta > Magnoliopsida > Asterales > Asteraceae > Glebionis > Glebionis coronaria. The sequence continues at coordinate 156,078,754 of CM046881.1, read as the reverse complement.
TAGAGTCTACATGGTTCGTGATTCATTTACATGCACCACTCAAGGGGAAGCGTTTATTAGTTGTTTATATTTAGAAGACCCCTATTGGATGAGACAAAAAGGGGAAGAAGATTCAAATATCAAGGTATGCAACTTATTATTATGTGGTGATATGTCTTTACAAGAAATCTTACTTTAAGGGGAAGCTTGTTTCATTCATGAAAGATCAAGATTTGAAGATTGGTTTTGTCATTATCAAATAGGGGAAGATTGTTGGGAATTAAGTTGATGAGACAAATCAAGAATAATGAAACAAGAAGGACTTATATGCAATTATCAAGATTTACAAGAATATGGAGCCCTTTCATACAACAAGGAGGACTTATTAGCAAAAGATGGAGGGACTCCTAGTGTAATTAGATTTCTTGTAAAAAGGGTTATGTGTAGTATATAAACACACACCCTGCATAGGTTTATTCATTCAGTTATTCACAATGTAGTCATAAAGCAAAAGTCGTGTGTTCTAGGCGTGTGTGTTCATTGTAAACACGCGTAGGTTAGTTGGTTTGAATTTAACGTTTAATGAGAAGTAAACGTTGGAAAAGTAAACACCTTGTTTATGTGTCTTGTTCAATTCCGCTATGTTTATCATATGAACGAGATGCATATCCTAGTAGCCTAAAGATCCGTGAATAATGGTTTCATCATCATATACTTTGCAAAAATATAAAATCCTACAAAACCCCGAAATTCTAAAAGAAATCAAAGATTATATAATTAGGGTTGATAAAATTACAAAAAAATTATGACTAAATCACCACATGCAATTGTGTTGTTTTCTTCTACAATCCCAAAATTAGGACACCTTGAATTACTGTCTAGTTAATGCGTTTGAAGTTTTAGGTTGATCATTGGTGTCACAAAATTAAGGCGTCTTGATTTGTTTGAGCCGGTGTGGATGTGATTATGTAGTGGCGACTGGCGAGATTTTCGATTCTTCAGCACACCCGTGATAATCTCCATCTAAAGTTTCCTAGTTGAAAACAATATAGATTTTAGAAAAGTTAAAAGTTAGAGAACTTTGCCACACTTGAAATTATTTTAGCCTTTCATCGAACACATTGTAGGCACAACCTCATCTACACTTTCTACACCATTAACGACAACCCTTTTTCCCATTGTTTCTCCATAGTTAACTACTTAAGATGTGGATAATGATGAATTGCTTATGCTTCTAAAAAGTGTGTGTGTCTCTTTCTCTCTACACTCTCACAGTGCCAATACTTCATTTTAAGAACCAATTATATTAACCCCTAAACTTAATTTGAGGTACTTACCTAGTTACCTGTTACTTACTGTAAGCTTGAGGGATTAAACATAATAGAGCAACTAAGGAATTCGGAATCCCAAAAAACTTGTAGCAAAACAATAATCATCGTTAAAAAAACAAAAGTAAAAAAAGCCCAAAATCTACTATCAAACATGTTTAAGTAGAATCAATTTTATGCAATCAAAACACATATATAAAATCAATAAATCTAAGTCCCACTTGTGTGTGTGATTTTTATAACTTGTTCCATTCAATTTTCTTGTCCATTTTCATCAATAAATTCATACTTCCAATTTTGGATTCGATTGACCTTTAATCGCCGTTGATGAACACTGGCACCGAAAAATTAAAAAAAACTTAAGCTTAATCATATGGTTGTACCAAAACAAAAAAAATTAAGATTCATACTTACAAATTAGAACTTGAACCATGCAATTGGAATATAAATATAGACTCAATAGTTCTATATCTTAGTAGGTTGGGGATTTTTTGGTTCAATGGGAAGCATTTTGTGAAAAATCAGGAGGAGGATGGAGAGGTGGGTTTGATACGATGCAGAGATGAGGGTTTCAAAATGTGGTACACGTGTTTTATCTGTGAGAGAGTTTTGTAGATGAGTCATATATATGTAAGTCAAAACAGTATTTGTTTAACATTATAGTACTATTCATAAGCATTAAAAAGTATTATTTTCATAATACCGTAACATTATGAGGAGCCAGCATCACGGTCTTTGTTATATACTTATAATTAATAGACATGACTTAGGATATAATTTATTTAAAAAACCATGTTATTATTATGAGTATTTTATTTAAATAAAACTTATGATAAAATAATTATTAGAATAATTATTCATGTTCATTTAATTAGTTAAGAAAACTTAACTTAATTAATTTATATCATTTTAAGGTAAAGTTTAATTATTTAAATCATGCAATATTATTAATTAATAATAAATTATGATAACATGTATTATTATTATTAATTAATAAATATAAGTTAAGACTAAGTATTTAATCATTATTAAACTTTACTATATAATCAAACATGACATATAATATGGTTATTAAAACTATATGTTATATTATTTTATTTATTCAATAAGCCTATTATTAATTATGAAAATATATTAAATATGGAAACATGCTATTTTTGGAAATATACTAAATATGGTAACATGCTATTTATGGAAACATACTAAATATGCTAACATGCTATTTATGGAAACATACTAAATATGGAAACTTTCTATTTTTGGAAACTTACTAATTATAGAAACTTTCTATTTTTGGAAACTTACTATTTATGGAAACTTGCTATTTTTAGAAAGTTACTATATATGGAAACCTGTTATTTTTGGAAAGTTACTATATATAGAAACCTACTATTTTTAGAAAGTTACTCATTATGTTATAACAAGTACTATAACACTTAAAACATGAAATGCACTAATCTTAAACACATGAAACATAAAGAATCAAATGATTAAACAAGAACAAGTATAATAAGTTAATAAACATGTCAAGTAAACTAAATAACCAGTATATATAAGTAAAACAGACACTTATTCATGTCCCTTTTATTATGTAGCTATCGTGAAGTCGGAGTGATCTTCTGCATTCGTTTTCGTCTTCATTTACTGGACATAAGGTACAGATATTCTGTTCTTCATTAAGGACACTCTCTTCCTATACTTAGGATTTCCCTGTTTGTAGCCATCTGTTTCCCTAGTAGTTTACGTGTCTTAAACACTCTCAGTATATGCTATGTTTTATTTTAGATTTTGCCTGAGCTATATACATGCATGCCAGTTCCACCTAGTTATGGGGGTACCATAACCATAACACTAGAGGCACCGGTATTATGACTCTTCTACAGTGAGAGTGATTGCTCGCAGCGTCCCTTTAAGTTATTTGGCTTATTTTATTATTATCATGTGGGCGAATGGGTGCATCCTAGGACAATTTTAGCAAGATTACATGGTAACTACGGTGTGTGCCTTGCATCCATTATAGGAGTTTATCCCTCCACTCATACTATAATAATTAGAGGCAACCCCTCTAATTGCATGATGAGGTCACCCTTATAAGTATTCATGCACATTGATACCTCATGACCTATATGGGCTCTGGGCATATATAAAATACAGTTTTTAGTATAAATTAAACATAAGTCTTTTCAGAATATAAAACCAGTTTTATAAACTTACACCAGGTTTTCCAGGACATACACTTATTCCGCTATACTTCATTTCATTTCATTAATTGCTTATGTTTACGCATTACATTTCATTGTCATATATCCGCACACTGAGCGTCTTGCTCAGCCGTATTTCTTTCTGTGTCCTAATACGACAGGTACTAAAGGGCAAAGCTAGGTTTCAAGAGTACGTGCATTGGATGGAGGCACCTAGTATTCTTTTCTCTTTAATGCATTTACATACTTTTGCTTTGATGGACATTGTTTAGTCCTTTCCTACATTCTATACTTATGCATTTGTGTGTGGAGCTTATGTTGGAACCGATGTTTGTTTCCGGTTTCATTTATGGTCATTTAATATTTTAGACATTGAGCTTGCATGTTTTGATGATACGCCATAATTACTACGTAACGGTCCATTTATCCAAATGGGGTGTTACAAATCTACTATATAAAGAAAAGTTAAGAAATCACAAAGTACTAATATTCACTAATCTCAAGCTAATTACAAGAAAATTACCTAAAACCAAGATTAGCATATAAAATCCATTCTATAATGAATTAAAGTATAATCTTTTGCAAATAATTATAAAACTCAACTAAGTATCATATTAAGGTAATACATTAATTTTAAACTAAGTTACAAATCATTAAAGCATAAAGTACAAGTTTTCAAAGCATAGGATCTTAAGCTCCCATACCTTAGATTATGATTACTCTATGTAAACCCTTAAACTAAGAAAGTAGAACCTATAGAAGTCATAAACATACTATATAAGACTTAGAATAAGCTTACATTAAGATATAAACCCTAATTACCCAAAATAGAAAGTCATTAGGCTTAATAATATAGAAACCCTTATATTAAGACATCCACGTAGAATCATTACCTAGTCTTTCAGGACAAGTCTACAAATACTTATAGGACTTCATTAATTTTATAAGATTATGATAAGACAATGTACAAGTACCCTAATGCACAAGGTATAAGATTTCGATGCATGACTTGTAAATTAGGTCAAAATAGGTATTTTCACCCTTTAGACATGTTTATTTAAACTAAACCATTAAACCAAATGTGAGAAATCTTTGAACACTTAAGACACAATGTCTATGACCTAAATTAAGTTTACATCAGTAACTAAGAGGAGGATAATCACATTTACTAAGATTAAACCCTAGATCATTAGAAAACCCTAATCTACATAAGTATACTTCCCATTTTGACATCAAACCTTTGTTAAACTTAAAACCAAGGACCCAAATCTCTTATATAGAATTTTTAAACCCTAATTAAGCCATAGTCATTCATTAATCACTTTCCTAAGTCCCTAATCACTAAATCACAAACCATAAGTTACAAGCCTAGTTTTTAAACCTGGTTTTGTTATTTCCCTCCAAAACTCATTTCAAACATTTTACATCCCATTATAAGTTTAAAATTCATATATTTTAATTATCCTAGGATATTTTGGCTGCCCATAAGTAGGTGCATCACCTCCTTGCTTGCTACACATCACCATTCCTATCCTAATGTTGCCGTGACCTATTTCTAGCTACAAGAGAAGATTGGATTGAAGCTAGAATCTAAGAACTTGTGTATAGCTTCAATAGAATACCTTAGTCACTCTCCTATCTATGTTACACGCACAAGAGCAAAACTTGGATCCTAAGTGTTGTAAAACTATAAATAGAGATGTATGGACTCCATTTGAAACTCGTACCCCGTTTCCTCTTAACCTCCTACCCATTCTTCATATTCACTTCTATAAACGTCCTAGGACATACCCTAAGACCATAAACCATGTCTAGAAGGAAGCCGTTGAAGCTTTTGAAGCTTTGATATCAAGTAGTGTTCATAAGAAGTCATAAGGAGCCATTTTTGAGCTACCTAGGTAATTCTTATGTTAAGAAAGATTTGATCTTGTTATAATGATATATTAGACTTGTTATAATGCCAAAATATTTTATAAAGATAATCTAAAAGAAACTAAGTCATTTCATCAATTTAAATGAAAGTTATAAGTTAAAAATGTCTTAAAACCCTAGTTTTGTATTTTACATAAAATAATAAGCAAAAGTACATTTCAAAAGCTATAATTCTAATGAAATGTTTTTATTATGATTATAAATGTGTTTTAAAACTTTGTTTTAAAATCCTAGATCATTTGGTACATTTTTAAAGAAGTTATATGATTTTTACAAGGATAAGGACTAAAACTGTCATTTGAAACTATTTAACATTTTGGGCCAAAAGTGTCATTTTATGAAAGTTAAATCTATAATAATAAATGTTGGAAAGTTTGAGGCCCTAACTTTAAATATTGAGGGTTGAAATTGTAAATATTAAAACTATACACTTAAGGGGTTAAAAGTGTAAATATGCTAAACTTATGAAATTAAGTATTAAAAAAAGTAATTATTCTTAAATTATAAACTTAAAGGATTATTTTAGTAATTTATAAAACTATATGAATGAAAACTATATGAATGAAAACTATATGATGAAACATACTTTCTAAATTATTATAAAGTATAACGATAAAAATATATTACTATGTATCATGTTAGTAGGGAACTTTATACAAAGATGTTCCATCTCGATATTACGTTCTGACTGAGTGGTTAGATTTACGATTTAAAATGCACTCACTTCTCAAACGTTTATAGAATGGCTTCTGAGTATAATGGGCCGAAAAATGATGCAATATTATCACAATTACAAGAATACATAAATAATATAACAAGAATGTTGAACTCAAAAATCAAAGACTTAATACTATACCAAATATGTTAAAACGGGTTGGTGTAAGATCAAGTTCTTGTTTGTTATCTCAAGTTATTCTGTGTGATATAAGCCTGACAAGATTTACTGGACCTAAGGTGAGTTTATTGCCTCGCTAGATCTAATTTATAAATGACTTGAAACCCCGTGAGGGGGATATATGTTAAACTAGAATACAAGTATTTTGGTATGCTTCTCAGATATGATTATTGACACTATGTTTACTGCTGCCTTGAAAGTCCCTTTTTAGTTATGAACTGTTAATCATTTCCTTGAAATGAGCGCTAATATTGTAAATAGTACTATTTGGAGACTGACATCTCATGTCTGGGCAAGTTGCACGCTAGCACCTTAGTGGTCAAACATGCATACTTTATTTTGCTAAGCATGATAGTTTGGTAGACTTCCTCATAAGGGCAATTGTGGATTTCAGATATGTCTAGTCGAGGTATCATAAGCTTAGTGCATTAATTAATTGATTTTACGGGCGAATAATAACATAGCTCAGGAAAAAGGATCTTGTATTCAAATTATTTTTAAACCTATGAATTCACTCAACCTTTGTGTTGACTTTAAGCATATATTTCAGGTTTTGATAATTGATAACATGGAGCAGCATAATGATGACGTGAAGAGATATAGACTTGGAAATTTTTGTCATTCAAACCTATTTTCTAGATCTCGGTAACCTATGATTGTACAAAGTATGTACAAGTTGTTTTATTGAAAATCTCTGATTTTGAATGATAAATTATAAAATAAGACCTTTAGGTTAATGTTTGATATAAGTTTTCATTCGTAAACTACTTGCATTGTAAGCAAGTTTGATATTGATAATCAAAGTGAAAGTTTGTTTATATCATTGTGTGTTCTTGTTTAAGTGTTAATTCCGCATAACACTTAGATTATCATAAGCATATACAAAGGTTTATCTAAGTGTATTACTTGATCTAATCTCGTATACATAAAGCTAAATCGATCTAAGATTGGGATCAACAAGTGGTATCAGAGCTTGTTGAGGAACTTTTGATCTTAAAGAACACAAGAACCCTAAAAATCACCAAAACCCTAATTTTCTCCGAAACCCTAACAACATCATGTCTGAAGCAATAACCTCCTCTTCCTCAGATTTACCAAACATCAAGATTCCCATGCTTGATGCAACCAACTTTGACTTGTGGAAGTTCAACTTTGAACAATATCTGGGGATCTATGACTACACACTCTGGGAGATTATTGAATATGGAAACACATTCAATAAGGCTCAAAAGATTCTTAATGCCATTGCTGCAAGAACAGCTGTTGCTGGATGTTCTGAAGAGGATAAGAGAGAAAAACCTGGAGATGGTAGAGTTGTGGCTGCTGATGACATAGCAAAGAGAAGGGTTGACATGAAAGCCCTAAATATTCTGAAAGTCTCTTTGGGACAAGAAAACCAGCATAAATATAGAGGCTATGAATCTGCTAGGGATCTTTGGGCAGCTCTTGAAGTTGCATATGGTGGCAATGCAGACACTAAGGAAGAAAAGAAAAAGCAACTCATGCATGATTATGCTGTCTTCAAAGCTCAACCCAATGAGAAACTGAGTAGTGTGAGAAGCAGACTTCTTGACATTACAAGCAAGTTGTCCTTCATGGGGACACAAGTTGGTGATGTTGACATTAATGCTACCTTTCTTAAAAGTCTTGGTGAGGCATGGAAGATTGAGGCAAGATCTATTCTTGCCAGCAATACCTACAAGAGCTCCTCGTTTGATGACATCTACAACAAACTAAGGCTGTTGGAAGATGAAACTCTTTTAGAGCATGGAAGCAAGTCTACCAACAGTAACATGGCCTTCTTCTCTCATAGTGAAGGTCAATTCAATCAGAAGGACTCTTACATGCATCCAGTTACTGGATCATCATATGTCAGCGCTGGAACAAGTCCTGTCAATGTCTCCTATTCAGACGCTGACACATACAAGAATGACTTCCCAAGAGTTAAACCTGTTGGTTTGGATTTGGATACTGTTTGTGCTTACATTGCTTCTTTGCCCAATGGTTCAGTGATTACATATGAGGACCTTGAGCAGATAAGTGATGAGCACTTGGAAGAGACGGACATCAAGTGGAACATGGCTCTTGCTAGTATAAGAGCAAATAGGTGGAACAAAATGTTTAAAAAGAAGATGACCTTCAATGCTAAAGACACAGCTGGATTTGATAAGTCCAAAGTTAAATGCTACAACTGTCATCGTATGGGGCACTTCATGAGGGAATGCAGATTTCCTAGAAGATCTGATGCTGGTAAACCCTCAAGTCAGGTTGTTAAAGCTCAGGATTCCAAAGCCATGGTTGCAGTTCAAGGAATTGATGGTATGGGATGGGACTGGAGCTATCTGGCTAAGAATGTTGAAGAGGATAAAGCTTTGGTTGCTGATATTGAAGAAGAAGAGCATGTTGAATATGCTCTCATGGCACACTCCTCCTCTTCATCTGATAATGAGGTATATGATGACGCTTTTTGTAGCAAAGGTTGTAGGTTAAATACTGAAAGACTTAACAAAGAGGTGTTAAGATTATTAGATGATATGAGTACTGAAAGATGTAAATTGTCTAATTACCAACTAGCTCTCACTGAAACTGAGAAAACCGTTTCTGAATACAAGAAAATGGAATTTGACTTAAAAGATAAAAATCAATATCTTAAAACATGAGTTAGAGGCTAGTATGGATATTAGAAATATCATGGAAAGGGTTAATGGTGAGTTACAGGCTAAGTTAGATGAGGCCATTAATAATAAAGATAATGTTGGCCTTAAAATTCAAAGATTTGATAGAGCCACCCAAACCCTAGGAGAATGTGTGGGTAAACAAAGGGATCCTAAGGACATGACTGGGATTGGGATGAATGACTACTCTTTGGTTCCACCACCAGCTGGTGACTTCTATGGTGTCCAACAAAAGGACCTATCTTGGACTGGTTTGCCAGAGCTCCAAGAGGAGGAATTCATTCCTCCACCAAGAGTTGTCACTCCAGTTAAAGTGTATCATCAAAAGTTGACTGACCTGAATGAATGGAAGAAAGCTAACCCTACTTTATTTGTTAAGGGTGGCTTACTATGTGAAAGTCCCAATGAGTCAACACCCATTAAGGTTACTAACCCACTCATTGGTAAAGTTGTTGACCTAGGCCCAAACACTGATAGAAAACCTAGCATTAAATATGCAGAAATGTATAGGAATACTAGGTCACCCAAGAGCCAAGTTAGCAATAATGGAACAGGCTTCTTCTCTTCTAGACCTAAGGTTGTGTTTAAGAAAGCTTGTTACACTTGTGGTAGCTTTTCACACTTGGCATACAAGTGTGTCAACGCTCCCAAAGCCAGCGCTGACAGGAACAATTTCAGCGCTGATAGGAACAAAGTCAACGTTGTTAGAAAGTCAAACGTTGTCAGACCCAAACCTTGTGTGCAGTAAAGTCCACAAGTGATTAGACCTGCCCCATTCTTTACTAGAAGGTCTAACACTCATGGACAAAGACCATTTCAAAAGACAAACACCTGGTCAAATAGGCATTGGGTTTATGTAGCAAACCCTAGGTTCAACGCTGACAAGGGTAATTTCAGCATTGACAGGACAAATTCTAACGCTGACAGAAACATGACCAGACCTAAATATTTGCAACCACAAGGTAAGGGGTCTAAAGCTTCTTCAAGCTTAACATGGATACCCAAGAAAGATCAAAACCCTAATGATAATGGGATTTCAATGACTTGCAATAGATTTAATTACATTTCAAAGGTCATTACAAAACCTATTGGGATTAACTAGGTATTTCATCCTAAGAAAGATGAGAATGGGGTTGTTGTGAGAACTAAGTCTGTTCTTATTGAACAACCAGATGAATCCAAGTCTTTTAAGACTTGGATTCCCAAAGAAAACTAATTTGTTTTCTTTATGTGCAGGGCATTCAAAGACAGGTCAATGATTATGGATATTGGGATAGTGGATGCTCAAGGCACATGACAGGGAAGGAAGACTACTTGACCAACTTCACTCCCATTAAGGATGGTGATAAGGTATACTTTGGAGGCGGATATGGAACTATCACAGGCAAAGGAACCCTTCTCACCAAGAATTTGCGTTTTGAGAATGTCTTTCTGGTAAAAGAACTTGATTACAACCTTTTTAGTGTATCACAAGTTTGTGATAACAAAAATAAAGTTCTGTTTACTGATACTGAGTGTTTGGTGTTAAGCAAGGATTTTAAGATCCCTGATGAGAAATATATTGAGTATAGAACACCTAGGCATAAGGACATATATAATGTTAATTTGAATGGGATTAAAATGAATAATAATATGTCTTGTTTTTATGCTAAAGCCTCAGTAGATTAGGGTAATTTGTGGCACAGGAGACTAGGGCACATAAATTTTAAAAATATAAATAGGCTTGTGAGACTTGGTTTAGTTGATGGTTTGCTTGAGAAGGCCTTCCACAATGACCACTCTTGTGTTGCATGTTTTAAAGGCAAGCAGCACAAGGTCTCATTCAAGTCCAAACAGGTGCATACTAGTTCTAGACCTCTTCATATGCTACACATGGACCTTTTTGGTCCAACCAATATAGAAAGTTTGAATGGTAAGTCATATTGCTTTGTCATCACAGATGACTTTTCCAGGTTTACTTGGACATTCTTTCTAGCTATGAAGAGTGACACAGCTGATATTCTAATTGATTTTATCACTCAGATTGAGAAGAGGTCTGGCAATGAGGTTAAAATGCTTAGAAGTGATAATGGTGGTGAATTTAGGAATAAGAAGCTAGATGATTTCTGTGCCAGGAAAGGAATTACTAGGCAATTTAGTATTGCTCGAACCTCACAACAAAATGGGGTTGCTGAGAGGAAAAACAGAACCCTAATTGAAGCAGCCAGAACAATGTTGGCTGATGCTCATTTTCATATAGCCTTTTGGGCTGAGGCTGTTAATACAGCTTGTTATGTTCAAAATAGAGCATTGGTTAACAAAATTCAGAACAAAACACCTTATGAGTTACTTTGGGGAAGAAAACCTAATATTCGTTTTCTCAGACCTTTTGGTTGTCATGTAGTAGTATTGGATACTAGTGATGCCTTAGGGAAATTTAGTGCAAAAGGTGATGAGGGTTACTTCATGGGGTATTCAGTGCAGAGCAAAGGATATAGGGTTTATCTTAAAGAAGAAAAACGTATACTTGAAAGAGTACATGTTAGGTTTTTAGAGAATAAGCCTAGTGATCTTGAAAGTGGTCCTAATTGGTTGTTTGATGATAGGTGTGTAAACACCCATCTTTTCTACCACTTAATTACAATAATAACCGGACCAAAACGTGTAATTTATGTCTTTTATGTCGGAATTATGCGTGGTTTGTGTTTTTGTTGTGATTTAGGACGAAAAGGTGAAAAGTGGAGAAAACACGGGAATTCACGGGCATTTACGGACTTTTATTGAAGAAAAGGATGAAAGACGAAGTCAAGAAGTCAAAAGTGGATAAAGAACGGAAGTCCAAGACCAATTCTGAAGATTTATCGAAGAAAAAGTCAAAAGACGAAAGTTTACTTAAAGCCGAGGAACTCAAGTCTTATTTATCGAAGAATTAAAAGACGAGTCCAAAGAAATCCCGAGCCAAAAGTCGTTAAAGCCCAAGATTAAAGAAGATTTGAAGGCTTAAGGACTAATGGCGCAATTAACAAAAAGATTAAAGAAGAGGAGGGACCTAAGCATGCAATTAAGAAAGAAAGGAAGGAGAGAGGAAGCTTCCTCTAACCTCTCCCCTAATCACCTATAAATACTCTCATTTTCATTTCATTTAGTTTGGTTGACTAATCGTGACAATTAGTTCTTCCATCTTTATTTTATGCACATTTAATTACTTGCACATTTAATTACTTGTCTTGCACTTTTAATTACCTTTAATTTTCAAGTAAGTGTTTCTTTAATTTCTTGCACCTTTACTTTATCTTGTTGATCTTAATCTTCTTCTACCTTTCTTTGATTTACACGTTTTTAATTGGTTGATTTGTTAAAGATTTGAATTTTATGCTTTTGATTGTTTTAAACTTCTTATTTTCATAGCTTATTTGATTTATTTTCAAGTTTATATAGTTTTTATAAAAGTTAGTTTTATATAAAAGTCGTTTTTTTTAAAGTTTATCTTTTTCGTGTCTTAAAAGTTTCTAACTTTCAGTTTTATAGCCTATTTTTACACGGTTTTAGCTAAGTTTTTAGTCTAGTGCTTATTAGAACATTAGCTTATTTACTTAGCTTAATTTCTATCCAAGTCTCCGTATTCCGACCGTGACAATCGGAAGGAAGTTATACATTCCGATCGGCTCCGATCTGAAAAGGGTTTACTTTCCGATCTATATTCCGATTGGTGGGAACTTTGGTATTCCGATCGTGGACCAGGTAAGTGGTATTCCGATTGGGTTTAGTGACAATTATTCCGATCTAGTACTTCTTCCCTCATTCCGATTGAGGTGTCTGTTTGGGTTATTCCGATCAGAATGAGTGACACATTCCGATTGTAGTCCCCAACTACATTCCGACCAAGTTCAAGTCAATTATTCCGATCGGTGCGTTTAGGATATTCCGATTGGTTAGTGCCAACTTTCCGATTGGGGTAGTTCGACATTCCGATTGTGGCCTATCGGAATATATTCCGATTGGAGGGTATTTTTCATGCTTTGTCTTGTTTAATTTTTAGTTTACGTCTTTAATACTTGTCTAACTTTAATTTCCATCACGCTTTAATTTTTAGTAATTTTAATTAAGTTCCTTTTCATCACGTTTTTAAATATTGCACCCTTTTGTTTAATTAGACTTAGATTTATTTTCACGCACTTTACTTTAACGCCACTTTACTTTCAACGACATTTACTTTTAAGTCTTGCACATTTAAATTTAAAACCAACCAAAATTATTTGTTTTCACCAAAATAAAACTGAGTCACATAGAAAACTAAGATCAATTCGATTAGACAGGAACACAACGAACACAAATCTTTTTAACCTGAGTAAAAACCAGTTATCAAATGGCGCCGCTGCCGGCTCTTTTCGTTAAGATCAATAGTTTTCTGTGAGAGACACGTTGCTTTTTTGGGATCCGTTCACTTGTGAACGTTATTTTTCTTGCATAAAAAAATTCATAAAAACCATAAAAATTAAAAATTTCAAAAATCCAAAAAGATTTTATCTTTATTGTGTATATATATTGTCTTTGTTTTTGGTTTTGTTTTCTTTTGCATTTTCAGGTGTATGCGTACTAGATCTTCTAATTATCAAGAGCCCGAGCCTCAAGAAGATTTAGATATGGCAGGTGTTAACAACAACATTCCACCGAACCTGAATAATAACAATAACAACAATGCTCTTCCACAGCCCGATCTTCGGACCATGGAAGAACTTTGTCAACCAACAATGTTTGGACGAGGAGGACCGATTGCGCCGATGCAAATCAACGCTCCTGAGTTTTCATTGAAGCACCACATGATTCAGCAAGTACAAACAAACCCATTTAGAGGATTGCCTGATGATGATGCCAACAAACACCTCGACAAGTTCATTACTATCACCCAGAGCATGAAGTTGGCTGGTGCCACAATGGATGAACTTCGCCTACAACTCTTTCCAAATACTCTATTACATCATGCCGAGAAATGGTTTGATCGTCTCCCGAAGAATTCTATTCACACTTGGGATGACATGACTCAACGCTTTTTGTCACGCTACTTTCCACCATCCATGGTCACAAGCCTTCGCAATCAAATCAGCGGCTTCATGCAAGACCCTGATGAATCTCTTTTTGATGCTTGGGAGAGATATAATGTCTTGATCGATCGATGCCCAAACCACAACATGCTTCCGGTCACCTTGATCGATACTTTCTACAACGGATTGACTTTTCGAGATCGTGATACGATTAATGCCGCCGCCGGTGGCACATTCATGAAAAGGAGACCCGAGGAGTGTAGAGAGTTAATTGAGAACATGACTACTCACCACAAGAACTGGGATTCCTCTGCATCTTCTAGGAACAACCCGAGAGTCAATGTTTCCTCAACCTCAGCAAACCCTGAGATGACCGAACTCACCCGCATGATGACTGAAATGAGCAAAAGTATTACGCTTCTCGCTTCAAATCAACAACAACAACAAGTTAAAGCGGTTGCTAATCCTTGTGAAACATGTGGCGGTCCTCACTCATACACCGATTGTCCTTCGACACAAGGAAATCCGGAAAATGTGTATGCAGCTTACGGTAATTATTCACCGGAAAATTACCAAGCTAGACAACAAGGGGATAGAAATCTGCTGAGCTACCGTTCCAACAACTACCTTTCACCCGGTTTTTCTCCTCAAAACCAAAACCCCGCCAACAACTACACTAGAAGCAACCAAATCCCACCAAGAGCTTCTAATCCTTATCACCCACCCGCCCAACAAAACTCACCCAGTAATCCGGATGTTGAGGCCATCATGAGAACCCAAGGTGAGCAAATCAAGAATCTGCAGAGCCAAATTATCAATCTTAAAGGAGATATCACAAAGCAAGGAAATGAGATAAGATCCGAGCTTCGAAATGATATTCAATCCTCCTTCAGCAATCAAACCAATGATTTAAAAAATATGCTTGCTAGTTTCTTGCCCCCTGCTCAACCTTCTTCTTCAAGTTCTCTACCTTCAAACACCGTCACCAATCCGCGAGCCAATGTGAGTGCTATTACTACTCGTAGTGGAGTCACCATTGTAGGACCACAAATTCCACCCCCATCATCTACACCTCCTTCACCACCCAAACCTAATATCCCTTATCCTTCTCGCTTGGGCAAGAACAAAATGCTAAACAAGGAGGACGCTCAAGTGACTAGCTATATCAAGATGATTTCTCAAATGAATTTCAACATTAGCTTTCTTGAAGCACTTGTCCACATGCCCAAATTTGTTAAAGCATTTAAGGAATTGCTTAACAAGAAGGAGAAGCTGATTGAACTCGCCAACACACGCTTAAATGAAAACTGCTCTGCAGTTATTCTTAAAGAACTTCCGGAAAAACTTGGAGATCCCGGTCGTTTTGTGTTGCCTTGCGTGTTCAACAAAACTGAAGAATTTACTGCCCTTGCTGATCTCGAGGCTAGTATTAATTTGATGCCTTTGAGTGTTTGGAAAACACTATCATTGCCCGACCTCACTCCAACAAAGATGACTCTTGAACTTGCAAATCGCACTCTCGCTTACCCTGTTGGTATAGCCGAAGACGTGTTCATTAAAGTTGGCACATTTACTTTCCCGGTTGATTTTGTCGTAGTTGATTATGAAATGGACCCTCGTATTCCTTTAATACTTGGTCGGCCATTCTTGAGAACCGGACGTGCTTTAGTAGATGTGGCCGAAGGTGAGTTAATCTTACGAGTCGGGGATGATGCAAAAGTTTTCAAAATGGGGAAGCTTACTAGTTTAACTTTTGGAGGCCGAGAATCAGTGAATATGATTAATGTGCTAGATGACTTTACCGTCTACGAAAATCCTCTATTCGACTCTTGCATCGATAATCCACTTTTTCATGATGATGTGGATGATTCTCTCCCTACTTTAGACGCTTCCCCCATTTATGATTCGTCACCGGTCTTCGATGCTTATGATGATGATGATTCTAGCTCAGACTCGGATGATTTTGATTGTACTTCTGAGTATTCCGAGCTGCCCACTTTCGATGATTTTGATGAGGCTGATACTCTATCGAGCGATTCTTCACATGATGAAGATCCTCCATCATCACTCGATCCTACTTTGGACGATTATTCATTTGAGGAAGATTTCTCTGAATTTCTCAACACATACTTCCCTCATGAGAGTGATGCTCCTCCTTTTGACTTTGAAGATTATCGCCTTGATCCTACTTTGGATTTGAAGAGCATTTTGTCTAAGGAGAAGAAACCGGTTGACACCGAAATCCGTTGCACGTATGATTTAACACCTCTTTGTCCCCCTTCTGAGGACGAGGTTGTGCTTCTTTGCGGATCTTCTTCACACTCGGCTGGGCCGGAGTGCTATTTTCCCCTGAAGGAAAAGGTGTTCGATCCCGGTATTGAAGTCTTTAAGCCATCTCAGTATCCACCTGATGAAATAAAAGGAAAAATCTTTGGACCCATTGAAGACATGCTTGCACCGCTTCATACTTGCTTCCACCGTGCTCCATCGCTGCTTAAGGGAACCTTGCCATTTCTCTTTTGGCTTGCCTTGTTCACCTTAAGCTCTTGCTTATTGATGGATGAAAACTATGTCTTTGATCCTGGTGGATTTGTTTCATGTTACTTCCGTTAATGATCAAGGTCGAGTCAGGCTCACGACTCGGTTAACAAAAACCAAGCGCTTCTTGGGAGGCAACCCATGCATCTATCTTTTCGCTTTCTTTACCATAAGTGTAGGGGGGACCCTTTGGATTGCTATTTCCTCTCCTCACTTCTTAATCAGGGATTCGAGCTTCAATGATCCACTCTTGATGATTCTTGACCACCCGTGATTCCGTGTTCTACTTCTTCCCGGTTCTATCCTAAACTCTTTTCGATTCACTATTTTATATTTTCTCAATATTAAAATAGGAATCCCTTTAGTTGTCTTTTCCTTAGCAAGAGTTAAACAACGTGCACAATGTCCTAAGTGTAGGGGAGCTTACTCCCACATGCTTAAACATTGAGGACAATGTTTATCTTAAGTGTAGGGGGGACTTCTATCGAAGTTAAGTGGTCTTTTCCTTGTTTTTGTCCTCATTTTAACCGAAAAATCAATTTTTCGACATTTTTCAAAATTTTTGATCTATTTTGGCCTATTAGTTTTTCCCTTTTGTATAGTTATTTTCTTTCTCCGCTGGAATAAATGTTTAATAAGTGGTTTTAATTTTCAAACGTTGTGAATCCTTTGACTCAATTCGAGTTTACTCTAGCTAGTATCCTTAACATGTTTAAGTCAAGTTTTGCTAGGCTTTTATATAGGGAGCTATAAAACGCGAAAGTCTTAACTCTCACGGGTTAAGAACAAGAACTTTTCGCAAGTTCCTATAATTGATCCTAGAAAGTCGTTTATCAAGGGAACTTTAAGATGCGATTTCTAAACTTGAAAGAGTCTAAGAATTTGCAAGATCCTATAGGCGACTCGAAAACCCAAAACTTTGATTTAATAGGCTAAGTATCCACGAGTCTCATTACTTGAGATTTTAAACTGTGGAGAACGAGAGATGATAGAGCCAATTATAAGTTCGGTATTCTTTCGTGAATTTATGTGAGTTAATTATGAGCCTATTCTCCCATCGCTTGCTAATAATTTATCTGCTAATAAATAAGGTTGTACGATTTGAAAAGTTACTTAGCTTCTAGCCCCAGATCGTTTAAAAGTTGCTCGGTATGGATTAGAGTTCATAGCCAAGGCATAACTTATTGAAGCGGGACGCGAAGATTGGCGAGTCCGAAAAGGCCCTAACAAGGCATGAGGACTATATTTTGTTGCTAAAGGTCCAAAGTGATGTGAAGAATCATTTATCGAAAATCAATATGAAGGATCGAGACACACGACGTAAAGCAAAAACTCCCCTAAAGTCATGGAGAAGTGTATCCGAAAAGACCCTAACAAGGTATGAGGATAAATAGATCCAAGTCAATAAAAGGAGGCGGATCGGTGTATGTCAAAGTCCAAAATAAAGATTGGAGAAAAATGAAGAAGTCGTGGTCCAAGTATGAATCTCTCAAAACTTCAAGTGAAGAAATTCCTATATGAAGAGAAGACCATAATTTCATGAACGTCTCTCAAGGTTTGAAGTATGAAGTCGCTGCCAAATATCGGTCCGAGAAAGGTCTCAAATCGCGAAGCGAGTTATGCCAAGATATGAACTTTTTGATATCCCGAGAAGCAGTTTTAAAAGATTTGGTCCTTTAGCTAACTATTGATTAAATCGTGCACTTTATTTTCAGACTAAATAATTATCGAAATAAGTCAAACAATGCATCTTCGTGACCATTCAAGACAAATAATAAAATATAAGAGATACCCATAGGAGTAAGGGAGTCTAAGTAAACAATTGGCCCACATGAGTTCGTGTTAGTCTACTAACTTATAATAACAATGATCTCGTTTTTAAGCTTGGTTTGGAGAAAGTGAAAAGTTGAGGATGAAGATTATTCATGACATTTTCAAAACCCAAGGTATGCTTTTAATTTCTTTGCTTTGCATTTTTATAATTTTCTATCTCTTTAATAAAGGCCAATGTGGATTGATTATGATGAAAAGTGTAAACATGTTTTGTAACTAATGCATTGCATGAGGACATTGCAATGGTCAAGTGTAGGGGATTTGATAGGTGTGTAAACACCCATCTTTTCTACCACTTAATTACAATAATAACCGGACCAAAACGTGTAATTTATGTCTTTTATGTCGGAATTATGCGTGGTTTGTGTTTTTGTTGTGATTTAGGACGAAAAGGTGAAAAGTGGAGAAAACACGGGAATTCACGGGCATTTACGGACTTTTATTGAAGAAAAGGATGAAAGACGAAGTCAAGAAGTCAAAAGTGGATAAAGAACGGAAGTCCAAGACCAATTCTGAAGATTTATCGAAGAAAAAGTCAAAAGACGAAAGTTTACTTAAAGCCGAGGAACTCAAGTCTTATTTATCGAAGAATTAAAAGACGAGTCCAAAGAAATCCCGAGCCAAAAGTCGTTAAAGCCCAAGATTAAAGAAGATTTGAAGGCTTAAGGACTAATGGCGCAATTAACAAAAAGATTAAAGAAGAGGAGGGACCTAAGCATGCAATTAAGAAAGAAAGGAAGGAGAGAGGAAGCTTCCTCTAACCTCTCCCCTAATCACCTATAAATACTCTCATTTTCATTTCATTTAGTTTGGTTGACTAATCGTGACAATTAGTTCTTCCATCTTTATTTTATGCACATTTAATTACTTGCACATTTAATTACTTGTCTTGCACTTTTAATTACCTTTAATTTTCAAGTAAGTGTTTCTTTAATTTCTTGCACCTTTACTTTATCTTGTTGATCTTAATCTTCTTCTACCTTTCTTTGATTTACACGTTTTTAATTGGTTGATTTGTTAAAGATTTGAATTTTATGCTTTTGATTGTTTTAAACTTCTTATTTTCATAGCTTATTTGATTTATTTTCAAGTTTATATAGTTTTTATAAAAGTTAGTTTTATATAAAAGTCGTTTTTTTTAAAGTTTATCTTTTTCGTGTCTTAAAAGTTTCTAACTTTCAGTTTTATAGCCTATTTTTACACGGTTTTAGCTAAGTTTTTAGTCTAGTGCTTATTAGAACATTAGCTTATTTACTTAGCTTAATTTCTATTCAAGTCTCCGTATTCCGACCGTGACAATCGGAAGGAAGTTATACATTCCGATCGGCTCCGATCTGAAAAGGGTTTACTTTCCGATCTATATTCCGATTGGTGGGAACTTTGATATTCCGATCGTGGACCAGGTAAGTGGTATTCCGATTGGGTTTAGTGACAGTTATTCCGATCTAGTACTTCTTCCCTCATTCCGATTGAGGTGTCTGTTTGGGTTATTCCGATCAGAATGAGTGACACATTCCGATTGTAGTCCCCAACTACATTCCGACCAAGTTCAAGTCAATTATTCCGATCGGTGCGTTTAGGATATTCCGATTGGTTAGTGCCAACTTTCCGATTGGGGTAGTTCGACATTCCGATTGTGGCCTATCGGAATATATTCCGATTGGAGGGTATTTTTCATGCTTTGTCTTGTTTAATTTTTAGTTTACGTCTTTAATACTTGTCTAACTTTAATTTCCATCACGCTTTAATTTTTAGTAATTTTAATTAAGTTCCTTTTCATCACGTTTTTAAATATTGCACCCTTTTGTTTAATTAGACTTAGATTTATTTTCACGCACTTTACTTTAACGCCACTTTACTTTCAACGACATTTACTTTTAAGTCTTGCACATTTAAATTTAAAACCAACCAAAATTATTTGTTTTCACCAAAATAAAACTGAGTCACATAGAAAACTAAGATCAATTCGATTAGACAGGAACACAACGAACACAAATCTTTTTAACCTGAGTAAAAACCAGTTATCATTTGACTTGGAACCTTTATCTAGAACTTTAAATTATATGCCTGTCACTAATCCAGACATTGTGAAGGTAACTTCAAATGTTATGGAGGAACAAGTTGTTGATGTTTCAGGTACTCAGGTTCATGAAAAGGTTGGATCACAAGCAGAAAAGACATCTCCTAGTCAAGAATATGTTACAATTCCCATTTGGACAGATGCTTTTGCTGCTGCTGCTGCTGGAAAAGATAATGGTGGTTTCCAAGTACCACCAGATACAAACATGCATGGTCCTTCAGGCGCTGACAAAGGCAAATCTAGCGCTGACAAGACCATTTCAGACGTTGATGGTTCAGACGTTGACAACAACAATTCAAGCGTTGTTAGCCCAAGCGCTGACAAACAAGATTCAGGCGTTGACAACAATTCTGCCCATCTTTTCTCTTCCATTTTTGAACAAGGAGAACCTTCCAATATATTTGAAGAGGTTCATCCTCATGTTGATGAAAGAGAGTCTGATGAAGAAGATATTAGCAACATGGAGAATGAAGTTGAAGATACCAGACTTTTTGAGGGAGGAGTACTTACTTCAGTCATGAAGAATCATCCTCCTTCTCAAATCATTGGTCCTGTTAATACTCCAGTTCAGACTAGAAGATCTCATCAAGGTCTTGGTGGGTTTATTGCTAATATACACAAGAAGGTTGATACCCCTCTTGTGCAAGCATGTTTGTTTGCCTGTTTTCTGTCACAACAGGAACCCAAGAAAATATTCGATGCTCTCAAAGAACCAAGTTGGGTGGAAGCAATGCAGGATGAGCTTCACCAATTTGCAATTCAGGATGTTTGGGAGCTGGTTGATTGTTGATGTTGAAGTTTTGCAACTCTTTAGGAAAAGAGAGCAATAAATTAGGGCAAGTGCACGACGATTTAGGAAAACCGTGTGTGAATGACCCTAGGTGAGTTCGTTCTCGAGGAGGCAAGTGAGTTGTGTTAAGAGTTGATATATGATGTTTGTGATTATGAACAAGAAGAAAAGAAATAAGAAAGGAAAGAAGAGACGGTTACGATTACGAATTAAACTATGACGAAAAAGGCGTACACGTAAAGTCGCAAAAAGCTACAAAATTAAAAATTTCAACCTAAAAATTAATTATGAGCTAAACCAAGTCTAAAATAATATAAATAAGGAATAAAATCCAATAAAAATATTTTAAAACCTTTTATTAATTAAATATTAAATTTTAAATGCTAATTAAAGCCCTAAAATTAAATATAATTAATCAAAATGTCCAAAATATGATTTTATTGAACAAATAACTTACTTATATTCTCTAAAAACTAAAAAGTATTTTTTATAATTTTTAAAAACTATTTTTCTATTTTTAAATTACTAAAAACTATTTTGAAATTAAAATAATTATAAAAAATAATAAAATAATGCTAAAAATAATCTACCAATTTTAAAAATCCTAAATAACTCTAATGAACAGTAGAAAAATGACAAAGCTTGAAAAATATTAAATTTTCCACTAAATGACAAAACTAGTTTAATTAAAACCCTAATTAACTTACATTAATTCTAAAAATTAATAAAAAGATGAACAGTGAAATCTTTTTTTACCAAAAACCTTAAAATATTATTCTAAGTTCAGGAAAATTGATTAAACCTAAAAATATTACTTTTTGGCACTAAAAGACAAAAACAGAAACTTTAAAGTTAATTAAAAATAGCTAATTAATCTAAAAATTACTAAATGAATAGTAAATAAAAATTTAATTAAACAGAAAAATCCTAAATTAAGTAAGAAAAATAATGGAACTGGTTTGAAGGTCTAATTCAAATTTTACCCACTAAAGACAAAAATATAAGAAAACTGATAGTGACATGTGGACTGGATTTGTCCTTTAGCTTAGCAGTGGTAAAAAAGATACTAGCAGTGGGAAAGGAGTTCCCACTGACAGTGTTAAATATTGGTCTGGTGATTTGGAGATTAGGCAAGCTCTTGTTTGTTGGAATTAAATGGCAACAAAGGCACCCCCACACTCATGGAAGTGTGGGGAGTCAAGCTAAGCAGAAAAACACCAATGTTCAATACAAATTTAGCACAAAAACAAGCAGAATCAGTTACTGTTATACACTATGCTGTCTGAATAAACTTTTGCTGGTGCACTTGGTTCTAGGACGATTTTTAGAAGGCCACAACTTGCTCAAATGATTATCAAACCACTTAAAACTAATCTATAACCCTAAGTAGTCCTATGATCTAGCGACAAACAAACTTATGAGCAGCAGTTAGCACAAAACAAGGTAGAAACAAGGACTTAACTGATTTTTAGCTAATATTACCAAACATGAGCATGCACTTGTTTTAAAAGTCCACCAAGCTAGAAGGTAAATAACAGCCACTACTAATACTCACTTACTTATAAGGCATATGTAAACAGGATTTAACCAACAAATTTCATCCAATTTCAGATTATACCCTAGTCCCAAACACCCCTTAAAAATCTTAAATCAACTTTTTTCAAACTGAATCAACACAAAACTTTACCCAACTGGATTTAATCCTTCTAAGCATGCATAAGATACTAAATGAACTCAAATCACACCATTAAACTATCATATAACCTATTTTTCATGCAAATCATGCAAAACATATAAATTTTCAGAAAAATGAAAAATAAAAGGAGAAAACAAAGGCTACCTTGTTGGGCTTACTTCCAAGCCCAACAGTGGCTGATAAGCCACCTCCTACAAGCTCGGGCTTGTGCTGAGCCTTGTGGGAGTTGGATTGGTTTGAGCACAAATAACAAGAAAATGGTGAGAATAAACTTTGGCCTTCCTTGTTTCCTGCACACCACAATCAACAAAGAGAGAGAGAACAAGCTATAAGTGATTCAATAAGCTTGGTTTAATAAGCTTATTGAATGGCTTATAGCAGTAAGCTAAAAAGATGATGAATAAGATTTTTGTAAAATCTTGGAGAACCAAAATTGAAAACCTTGTGAAACTTTTGGAACCAAACAAGGAAATTAAACAAATCAACTCAAGGAGTTAATCCTGTCTTATCAAAGCAGATTCAACTCAATCTTGAACTTGGATCCAAGCTTTTCAGAAAGAACAAGTTTCTGAAAATCTTGGATATAAGTGAAATTCTTAAAACAAAACTTGAAAATTTAAAAATGAATTCAGGAAAAACAGACTTTAAAACTTAAAGATACTGGAAAGTAAATTGGATCACAGTCTTATGCAGGAAAAACTTTTTCATTCATTTATAAAAGAAAATTACATAAAACTGGAACAAGAGTTACAATGAAATGGCTAAGTCTATTTATATTACAAACTGAAGATTCTAGAACTAGCTAACAAAGAGAAAACCCTAGCGGATAGAATTCCATAAAAGCCCTTTGAAAAGTCTTTGGTCAAATCGTCCATTCTTCAACATGTGATGTTCCAGGCTGTTTTTATGATCTTGGCCGCTCATTTGGTCCTTGGGGACAAAGGAAAACGTTTTGGAACGTTTGATTTCTGAAAGATTCGCTTTTTACCATTTTTGTTGAAGCAGGGGAGCACGGGGGACCCATTTGGTGGTCACGGGATTGGTGTTTTGTGAGTGGGATGGGATGAGGGAATGGTGAATCACTAATCTGGAGCTTAATTCCCTAAACCCCTTTGGTTTAAGTAAATTGGTGATTTAGGGTTTATGATGGGGAGGGGATTAGCAGGTAAGGTTTAGATGCTAATTAGGGGGAAAAGTTTTTAAACAAAGTGTTTACCTCCCAAAATAAACTGATTTATTTAAATTAGTTAAATAAATGAGTGGTATGGTGACATGGCTGGTGGGGAGGATGTGATTAGAGGAGGGGATGAAGTGGGTGACGTGGCGGGATATAAGTGGTGGAGGGAAGTTTGGTGTCTGGTCAGAACTGGTCCCCTATCTTTCTTCACTTGACCACTTTGTAATAAACATGCAAAAGTTGAATTCCCTTTGTTATAACTTTCAAGCAGTTGTCATTTTTGGCACAATGATTTTCAAAACTTGTTTAAAGGGCTTTTTATGCACAAATTGTATTCTTCAAGGGCCATTCTTGTAATGTCTTCAAACTTCAAGGTCTTTGACTTGTTTGTTGACTTCTTGGAGGACCATTATTGACAATTTAGTTTTGTTGAGGGACTAAATTTGCCAATTCTTCAAAGTTAAGGGTCCTTTTTGTAATTTTGACAAACTTTAGGGACCAAACTTGTAATTATGAAGATACAAGGGTATAAAGTGTCATATCTTCAAACTTGAAGGACCAATCTTCAATATTCTTCAAATCTTCTAGGGTTTTCTTTGGAAAATTCTTCATTAGGGCTTGGTTCATCGTGCGGCTTCGTTTCCCGTGTTCGTTTTTGCGTGATTCTTGTGATCTTTTGTCATTTTCTCAATATCTGTACCTAAAATACACAAGCAACAAACACAAGCATATATTTGGGTATTTTGATGATATTTAATGCATTTTAAGTCCAAAAAGAACGATGAGACCATGTATAAAAGCAGTCTCATCACTCCCCCATACTAAACCATTGCCGTGCCCTCACGCAATGCTAGAATAAAGTATCGTAGCATCTCCAAAATTCATTTTATTCACTTTATTGAAATGATAAACTAGCTACACTACTACTATTAATACTACTTGTGTTATAGACATAATGTATGATTTTCATCGCAAAATGAGACGTTTAGGTTCATAGAATAAGAACACGTGAATGCTTCGTTAGAAATAATTTCATCGTCCTCGATTTTCACTCTAATTCCATGCTAAGCGTGCAACGAGATCATTGTCATTATAAGTTAGTAATGCTAACACTACTCATATGCCCTAATCACGTACTTATCCTCCCATTATTCCTAAGTTGTATCTCTTATATTTTATGATGTCTTGAATGTTTCACGAGGATACATTGTTGACTTATGCGATAATAGAGATTTAGGTCTAAAAATAGAGTCCTAACGGTGTAACTAAGACCATCAAATCAATAACCCCTCCCAATAGACGACGATGTTAAAAAATTAAGTTGACAAGAAGAATCGATAAACACGGTTTTATAACGGTTTTGAACATGAGACTTATTACCAAGACTTTTATACGCCCCCTAACGGAAGGGCCTTATTATCTTTGGTTTACCTCCATCTTTTATTCAACTTCGCCATGAAGCTTTTATTATGACTTCGGTCTTGCCTTGCCTTTTATTATCCGCCTCATCGGTGGTTTTATTAGCCAAAGACGTATATCCTCACGCTAAAGCGAATTTTGGATCTTTAAAGCTTCGAAGATTAAGGCTTGATTCACTTTCAATTTTGCATAGATTTTAGGCCTTGTGGGGCTTCAAATTGTTTGCTTGATTTAGGTGAGCACTTGAAATCTTATTATTGGGTGAAGCTTTCGATTATTCGGGTGCCAATACTTCAAAACCGTGACGCTGGCGATACCTTAATGTCTTCCCAATTTAATTACACGGAAGTTACTAGAAAAGACTAGAAACCCAACAATCCTAACTAAACCGCTAAGTCAATATTTATTAAGCAAAAAATATTTACAAGCGAAGGGAGAATAAGCAAACAACGAGAACACATGAGTTTTTGAAAGAATACGAGTACTCTACGTTTAGCATAGTAACTTATAATTAACTCTATCATTTCTCGTCCTCATTTAAGAGACTTAGCCTAATGTGTAGTTAAGGAATCAAAGCTAAGTGCTCAACACGCACGGTCGAGTCAAAAATTACTCTTATTCTCGCCATCGGAAAACCTACATTCGTGTCTTCAAACACTTATAAAACATGAGAAAAATTTTAAAATTTGGCCATTTTTAGCCTTATTTTGCAACAAAACGATAAACAAAACGATAAACTTTGGAAAGCGTGAAGGTTTGGCAAGGTAAGTATCTATTCACCCCCCCCCCCCCCCATACTAAAGTTAAACATTGTCCTCAATGTTTCGAGTCTAGGGGTGGAAACACCCCCATACTAGAGACGTAGTCGAATGCCTAATCTAGCATGGAAAGGGTGTAACCATTAAATTAATAGCCGTTTATGAACTGTGCTAAAAACCTAGGTTAGAACAATAAAGGATATATCATGGATATTGAGAAATGTCTCCAATAGCAAACGATCGAGTGCTCCCATAAAACGAAAACGAGAGGCTCCAATCGTGAAGATCATGATCTAAAAACCACATATCACAAACAACCACGGAACAAAGGTTGGAAGGGCACGAATCCCCACACGTAAGCTACATTAGACTAAGAAAGCGATAATATGTACATAGGATAAGCATGGGACTCCCCCACGAGGCACCTCGTTTTTGATTACCGAGTCATGAGCTCGACTCGATCCCCTCAATACTAATTATCATTGGGGAAGGTGACTTGGTCGAGGTAGTTCAAGGATGGAACTTCCCCACCAAAGTAGTGCTTCAACCTATGTTCATTCACCTTGAAGTTAGGACCATCATCTTGAGCTAGCTCGATGGTCCCATAAGGAAATACTTGAGTCACGGTGAATGGACCGGACCAACGGGATTTCAATTTACCGGAAAATATTTTCAATCTTGAATTAAAAAGTAAAACTTGATCCCCAATGTTAAAAACCCGGTTTTTAATTTTTGAATCATGCAACTTTTTAGTTTTCTCTTTGTAAATCAATGAATTTTCATAAGCAATATCCCTTAATTCATCCAATTCATTTAATTGCATTTTCCGGTGTTTTCCCGCGGTCTCCATGTCATCATTACAATGCTTTAGGGCCCAATAAGCCTTGTGTTCTAACTCGATAGGCAAATGACAATTCTTTCCATACACAAGCTTATAGGGAGTGCACCCAATGGGTGTCTTATGAGCGGTCCTAAAGGCCCATAAAGCATCGTCTAACTTATCCGACCAAGATTGTCGGTTTTCCCCCACGGATCTCTCCAAGATCCTCTTCAATGCTCGGTTTGAAACCTCGACTTGCCCACTCGTTTGTGGGTGATAAGCCGTAGAAAGACGATGTGTAACCCCATATTTCCTTAGAACCCTTTCAAATTGGTCATTACAAAAATGGGTTCCACGATCGCTTATGATAGCACGAGGGGTTCCAAACCTAGCAAACAAACTTTTCAAGAACTTAACTACCACACGAGCATCATTGGTGGGCAAGGCCTTCGCCTCTACCCACTTAGAAAGGTAGTCAACCGCAACGAGAATGTACTTATTACCACGAGATGATGGGAACGGCCCCATAAAGTCTATGCCCCAAACGTCAAAGATCTCACATACTTGAATGATATTTTGTGGCATTTCATCTTTTTGTGAGGCTTTTCCTTGTCGTTGGCATGAATCACAAGACTTCACAAGATCTTGTGCATCTCGGTAAATAGTAGGCCAAAAGAAGCCGGCATCAAACACCTTTTTAACCGTGAGATTAGCACCGTGGTGACCACCCGTGGGTCCCTCGTGGCAAGCTCTAAGGATGTTAGAAGCTTCGGTGCCAAATACACAACGACGGATGATTTGATCCGCACAAGTTCGAAACAAGTAAGGGTCGTTCCAAAAATAGAACTTGACATCATGAAAGAATTTTCGTTTTTCTTGAGTTGTCATACCCTTAATGATGAAGTTACCCGCATGGTAATTTGCAAAATCCGCAAACCATGGGGTGGAAGAATCAAGTTTGGAATTCACTACACCAAGTGTCTCGAGCGGAAATGTTTCGGTGATTTCCTTGGGCTCGTAAACACTTTGGTGAGGATCTTCCAAACGAGAGAGATGATCGGCCGCTAGATTCTCGGCTCCTTTTTTGTCAACGATTTTGTGATCAAATTCTTGAAGGAGGAGAATCCAACGAAGTAATCTCGGCTTTGCATCTTGTTTAGCCATGAGATACTTGATAGCCGAATGGTCCGTATACACTATGCATTTTGTCAAGACGAGATAAGGTCGGAATTTCTCAAATGCATACACCACGGCAAGGAATTCCTTTTCCGTTGTAGTGTATTTAAGTTGAGCCTCGGTCATCGTCTTGCTAGCATAGTGAATAGGCAAGAAGTGCTTATCATGACGTTGCCCCAAAACGGCCCCTATAGCGTAATCACTAGCATCACACATTAGCTCAAAGGGGAGGTTCCAATTTGGAGCAACAAGAATGGGAGCTTCGGTAAGTTTCCTCTTAAGGATCTCAAAGGCTCGTACACAATCTTCGTCAAAGACAAAACGTGCCTCTTTTTCAAGAAGATGTGTAATGGGTCGAGAAATCTTCGAGAAATCCTTGATGAATCGTCGATAAAAGCCCGCGTGGCCTAGGAAACTCCTAACTCCCTTGACGGTTTTGGGATGAGGTAATTTGGTGATGACGTCTACCTTAGCTTGATCTACCTCAATCCCCGCTTTCGAGACCTTGTGCCCTAAGACGATTCCACTCTTAACCATAAAATGACACTTTTCCCAATTGAGCACAAGGTTGGTTTCCTCACAACGTTTTAACATTCTCTCAAGGTTCGACAAACACGAAGTAAAGGAATCACCAAACACGGAAAAGTCATCCATGAAGACTTCCATCGTCTTCTCGATCATATCATGAAAAATAGCCATCATGCATCGTTGAAAAGTTCCCGGTGCATTGCAAAGTCCGAATGGCATTCTACGATAGGCAAACGTTCCATATGGACACGTAAACGTAGTTTTTTCTTGATCACGAGGATCGATGGGAATTTGGAAGTAACCGGAAAAACCATCTAAAAAGAAATAGAAATCGTTTCCCGCAAGACGCTCCAACATTTGGTCCATGAAGGGCAAGGGAAAATGGTCTTTTCGAGTGGCTTCATTCAACTTTCGATAGTCAATGCACACTCTCCATCCGGTCACGAGTCTAGTGGGAATCAACTCGTTGGCATCGTTTGGCACAACGGTCATCCCTCCCTTTTTAGGGACACAATGAATAGGACTCACCCAAGGGCTATCGGAAATAGGGTAAATCATTCCCGCGTCAAGGAGTTTAAGGACCTCCTTTTTGATAACGTCGTGAATTTTGGGGTTCACCCTCCTTTGACTTTGGATTGTTGGCTTGAAATCCTCCTCCATTAATATTTTGTGGGTACAAAACTTGGGATCGATCCCCTTAATGTCGTATAACTTCCACGCAATCGCCCCTTTGTGATCCTTAAGAACATCGACAAGTGCGGTTTTTTCATCATTCGAAAGTTCCTTCGTAATAATAACCGGCAACTTGTCGTCCTCCTCCATATAGACATATTTGAGGTGAGGGGGTAAATCTTTCAACTCAAGGATAGGTGGTTCCTCAAGTGAAGATTTGGGCTCGATACTCATAACCTCCTCGGGTGGAGGCAATGGGAAATCGTTGAGAAAATCCTTGATAATCGAGAAGTCCTCATCGTTGTCGAGGTCTTCGTTACAAGTGCGTGGAACATCGAATTCTTCCAACGTAAAACCACCACCTTCGAAAGGAGTGAAGGTTGGTGTCGAATTATCAAGAATTGGATCTAACATAGTGGGATTGCCACTAGTTTCTTCATCACCAAACCCTAAAACTTCTTGTGAAAATTCCTCGCAAACCACGTCGATCATATCAATGAGGTTGATGGTAGCAACGGAATAAACATGAGAAAGTTGAGAATTTTGAGTTGCGTTTATAACAAGTTCCTCGTCGTTGAAACGTAAGGTGATCTTTCTAGCATGCACATCAATCAAAGCCATAGACGTATCTAAAAACGAACGACCTAAAATAAGAGGAACTTGAGGATCCGTGGGGATGTCAACAACAATAAAGTCTACGGGATAGTAGAACTTCCCCACTTTCATAAAAACGTCTTCCGCCAAACCACATGCAAGAATCGTGGAATGGTCGGCCAACTCAATAGACATTTGTGAAGGAGTAAGATTAGGAAGATTGAGCGACTTGAAGATTGCAAGTGGCATCAAGTTAATGCTAGCACCAAGATCGGCCAAGGCATAGCATTCTTCCATATCTTGAATTGCACAAGGGATCAAAAATTTACCGGGATCACCGACTTTTTGAGGTATGCGATTAAGATAAACCGACGAACAACTAGACATTTGGTGTAATTTCTCCTTGTTGTTCAACATACTCTTAAAGTTAGCGGCAAATCGAGGCATCATGACCAAAGCATCGGCGAAACTCACATTAAAGTGCAAATCACGAAACATTTTTATAAAAAGCTCAAATTGA
Organism: Glebionis coronaria; assembly: GCA_025667525.1. Taxonomy (NCBI): domain Eukaryota; kingdom Viridiplantae; phylum Streptophyta; class Magnoliopsida; order Asterales; family Asteraceae; genus Glebionis; species Glebionis coronaria. Next base: position 156,048,122 of record CM046881.1, on the reverse strand, counting down.
TAGTTGTCGCGCTCTTGTCGTTTCTCCTTCCTAAGTCTCGATGGGTAAGGCAAGGGTGGTGTGGGTTGGGGCATAGGCATAGCCTTTGGAATCTCGGGTTCCAAAATGGGTGATGGGTCAACCGTAGGTGTGGCATGAGCGGTACTTTGTGGGCTTGAAATATGCTCCTTTTCGACCACCACCTCGGGTTCTTCCTCAATTTCCTCCACCGTTGGAGTAATTGGTTGAGGAGTCGGTTCTTTAAGTGTCTTACCACTTCGTGTGGTAATCACTTTCATCTCTCCCTTCGGGTTTGAAACGGTGTTACTAGGCAAACTACCCGAAGTAGAGGCTTTGTTTCCCATTACGGCTTCTAAAATTGCATTAAGCTTAGCATCAAAATTATTAAACTTAACATCTTGACTAGCGGCTTTTTGGTCAATTCTTTGTTCAAGCCTAGCATGACTTTGCTCTATCTTGTTGTTTTGACCTCGAATTTGGTTAGCAAAATCATTTTTCAATTCATTTCTCATGGCTAGATTTTCCTTAATGAAATTAGCTAACTCCTTTGCGTTCTTAGCCGTGTCCTTAGCTTGATTAGCCATTTGCTCTTGAATGTTTTCCAAAATCTTATCATTTGAAGTAGCGTAATTCAAAAAGTCCAATGGAAGTTCTTTATTATTTTGAAGACCTTGACTTGTGTTTTGAAAATTACGGTTTTGATTTTGATTTTGCAATTGGCTACTACTACTCCCTTGATTCCCATAGTTGTTATTACCCTTAAAATTGTTCCTTTGATTGCTTTGGTAACCAACTTGATTGTTTCGATAATTGTTAGCATTTTGATTTGGTGAAAAACCCGGTGGAGTCAATTGATTAGTGCGAGGAACTTGACCGTTTTGGTTATAAGTTCCCGCGGCCGCGAAGGCACTCGAAGTGTTACCACCGTTGGTAATGCACTCGGAATAATCGTGAGCTCCACCACAATACATACAAGAAACCTCAACCGCTTTCATCGTAGCGGGAGCGGGTTGTTCACCAACTTTAAACTCAACTAACAAGCCTTTCACTATATCAAAAATTTTGTTCTCCAAATTAGCCTCGACTTGGCAAGCATCAACGGTGTGTGACAAACTAGGTGAAGATGAAGACGAAGCCTTACGAACACTCGATGTGCTACGAGGACTATACACCTTAGACCTATTCTCAATAATTAACAATGCTTCCTCGACCGTCTTACACAAAAAATTACCACTCGCGGCGGCATTAAGATAATCACGCTCATGATCGTTCAAGCCATTGTAAAACGTGTCTATTTGATGCAAGTCGGAAAAACCATGATGAGGACATTCGTGCAACATTTCCTTAAATCTATTCCAAGCCGTTGAAAAACTCTCATTATACTCTTGCGAAAACTTTGAAATCTCGTTTTTCAAGTGCGTAGTCTTAGAGGGCGGAAAAAATTGGTTCACGAATTTTGAAACGAGATCCTTCCACGTCAATATAGAATTGGGTGGCTCTTTCTCTAACCAAATTTTTGCGGGCCCCGCTAAGGAATACGGAAAAAGCATCATCTTAATCGAGTCGTTTGAAACATCCTTAAACTTGCACGTGGCGGTGAGACGATTAAATTAGCGAATGTGGTTATGCGGGTTGTCCTTTTCGTCCCCTCGAAACTTGTTGTTTTGAATCATGGACAACAAACCCGTCTTAACCTCAAAATTCTTCGCAAGGATAGCGGGAATCACAATCGCTTCTCCATAACCCTCGGTGGGTGCTTGAAGCAACTCCATCATAGTTCGATTAGCCATGGGTGCTTCTTTCACTACAATGGGTTCGTCAATAGGAGAGTCCTCACTAGTAGGAGTGAGTGATTTGTTTCTTCGTTTACGAGCACGTCTTGCTTTAGAGCGAGTTTGCATAAACGTCACGTACAACGAGAAGGCGAGCAAAGAAGATTCTTTTTGGTGTTTTTTTTTTCAATTTTTTTGTGGTTTTTGATTGTTTTTAACTTTTTTTTTGGATTTTTTGGAATGTATTAAGTAGACCAAAATCTACAAATCTCCTCCTTAATCAAATCTCTCGATTAAAGAAGCCTCAAGGAATGAAAACGAACACGTGAAGTGAACGCCTTCGATGACTTTAGAACGATGGTGGAACACCAAATCGTTCAAGAGGGTTTAATCAAATGAAACCAAGAAAATATATATGATACTTAATAATACTTTGGGCGGCAAAACCCTCGATTCACTCTCAAAATCAAATACGCACAAGCAAGCGGAGGAAACGAGGCGGCGCGAAGCACTTAAGAGCCTTTTTCCTTTAGGTCGTGAAATACAACCGCCTTATACCCACCTTATAGTTTGTATTTTCAAAATCGAGCTTTACGAAAGTATTTATCTATTTTTGCCTTTTTCTTTGGTTTGAGATTCGAATACAATGATCGAGTGATGAAATCCCGAATCAAGGTTGTGATTGCTCACGTATTTGGAATACTTGTAAATTTATTGTTCTACGTATACAATATAGTAATAATATTCACACAAAATTCGAAAAACGATAATACGTATTAATAGAGTGCTATTAATACAAATACTATTATGGCTAATATAGAAAACAACAATGGTTCAATCAAAACACAACACGCCTCCCCGGCAGTGGCGCCAAAATGATGTTGAAGTTTTGCAACTCTTTAGGAAAATAGAGCAATAAATTAGGGCAAGTGCACGACGATTTAGGAAAACCGTGTGTGAATGACCCTAGGTGAGTTCGTTCTCGAGGAGGCAAGTGCGTTGTGTTAAGAGTTGATATATGATGTTTGTGATTATGAACAAGAAGAAAAGAAATAACAAAGGAAAGAAGAGACGGTTACGATTACGAATTAAACTATGACGAAAAAGGCGTACACGTAAAGTCGCAAAAAGCTACAAAATTAAAAATTTCAACCTAAAAATTAATTATGAGCTAAACCAAGTCTAAAATAATATAAATAAGGAATAAAATCTAATAAAAATATTTTAAAACCTTTTATTAATTAAATATTCAATTTTAAATGCTAATTAAAGCCCTAAAATTAAATATAATTAATCAAAATGTCCAAAATATGATTTTATTGAACAAATAACTTACTTATATTATCTAAAAACTAAAAAGTATTTTTTATAATTTTTAAAAACTATTTTTCTATTTTTAAATTACTAAAAACTATTTTAAAATTAAAATAATTATAAAAAATAATAAAATAATGCTAAAAATAATCTACCAATTTTAATAATCCTAAATAACTCTAATGAACAGTAGAAAAATGACAAAGCTTGAAAAATATTAAATTTTCCACTAAATGACAAAACTAGTTTAATTAAAACCCTAATTAACTTAAATTAATTCTAAAAATTAATAAAAAGATGAACAGTGAAATCGTTTTTTACCAAAAACCTTAAAATATTATTCTAAGTTCAGGAAAATTGATTAAACCTAAAAATATTACTTTTAGGCACTAAAAGACAAAAACAGAAACTTTAAAGTTAATTAAAAATAGCTAATTAATCTAAAAATTACTAAATGAACAGTAAATAAAAATTTAATTAAACAGAAAAATCCTAAATTAAATAAGAAAAATAATGGAACTGGTTTGAAGGTCTAATTCAAATTTTTACCCACTAAAGACAAAAATATAAGAAAACTGATAGTGACATGTGGACTGGATTTGTCCTTTAGCTTAGCAGTGGTAAAAAAGATACTAGCAGTGGGAAAGGAGTTCCCACTGACAGTGTTAAATATTGGTCTGGTGATTTGGAGCTTAGGAAAGCTCTTGTTTGTTGGAATTAAATGGCAACAAAGGCACCCCCACACTCATGGAAGTGTGGGGAGTCAAGCTAAGCAGAAAAACACCAATGTTCAGTAGAAATTTAGCACAAAAACAAGCAGAATCAGTTACTGTTATACACTATGCTGTCTGAATAAACTTTTGCTGGTGCACTTGGTTCTAGGACGATTTTTAGAAGGCCACAACTTGCTCAAATGATTATCAAACCACTTAAAACTAATCTATAACCCTAAGTAGTCCTATGATCTAGCAACAAACAAACTTATGAGCAGCAGTTAGCAGACTTAACTGATTTTTAGCTAATATTACCAAACATGAGCATGCACTTGTTTTAAAAGTCCACCAAGCTAGAAGGTAAATAACAGCCACTACTAATACTCACTTATAAGACATATGTAAACAGGATTTAACCAACAAATTTCATCCAATTTCAGATTATACCCTAGTCCCAAACACCCCTTAAAAATCTTAAATCAACTTTTTTCAAACTGAATCAACACAAAACTTTACCCAACTGGATTTAATCCTTCTAAGCATGCATAAGATACTAAATGAACTCAAATCACACCATTAAACTATCATATAACCTCTTTTTCATGCAAATCATGCAAAACATATAAATTTTCAGAAAAATGAAAAATAAAAGGAGAAAACAAAGGCTACCTTGTTGGGCTTACTTCCAAGCCCAACAGTGGCTGATAAGCCACCTCCTACAAGCTCGGGCTTGTGCTGAGCCTTGTGGGAGTTGGATTGGTTTGAGCACAAATAACAAGAAAATGGTGAGAATAAACTTTGGCCTTCCTTGTTTCCTGCACACCACAATCAACAAAGAGAGAGAGAACAAGCTATAAGTGATTCAATAAGCTTGGTTTAATAAGCTTATTGAATGGCTTATAGCAGTAAGCTAAAAAGATGATGAATAAGATTTTTGTAAAATCTTGGAGAACCAAAATTGAAAACCTTGTGAAACTTTTGGAACCAAACAAGGAAATTAAACAAATCAACTCAAGGAGTTAATCCTGTCTTATCAAAGCAGATTCAACTCAATCTTGAACTTGGATCCAAGCTTTTCAGAAAGAACAAGTTTCTGAAAATCTTGGATATAAGTGAAATTCTTAAAACAAAACTTGAAAATTTAAAAATGAATTCAGGAAAAACAGACTTTAAAACTTAAAGATACTGGAAAGTAAATTGGATCACAGTCTTATGCAGGAAAAACTTTTTCATTCATTTATAAAAGAAAATTACATAAAACTGGAACAAGAGTTACAATGAAATGGCTAAGTCTATTTATATTACAAACTGAAGATTCTAGAACTAGCTAACAAAGAGAAAACCCTAGCGGATAGAATTCCATAAAAGCCCTTTGAAAAGTCTTTGGTCAAATCATCCATTCTTCAACATGTGATGTTCCAGGCTGTTTTTATGATCTTGGCCGATCATTTGGTCCTTGGGGACAAAGGAAAACGTTTTGGAACATTTGATTTCTGAAAGATTCGCTTTTTACCATTTTTGTTGAAGCAGGGGAGCACGGGGGACCCATTTGGTGGTCACGGGATTGGTGTTTTGTGAGTGGGATGGGATGAGGGAATGGTGAATCACTAATCTGGAGCTTAATTCCCTAAACCCCTTTGGTTTAAGTAAATTGGTGATTTAGGGTTTATGATGGGGAGGGGATTAGCAGGTAAGGTTTAGATGCTAATTAGGGGGAAAAGTTTTTAAACAAAGTATTTACCTCCCAAAATAAACTGATTTATTTAAATCAGTTAAATAAATGAGTGGTATGGTGACATGGCTGGTGGGGAGGATGTGATTGGAGGAGGGGATGAAGTGGGTGACGTGGCGGGATATAAGTGGTGGAGGGAAGTTTGGTGTCTGGTCAGAACTGGTCCCCTATCTTTCTTCACTTGACCACTTTGTAATAAACATGCAAAAGTTGAATTCCCTTTGTTATAACTTTCAAGCAGTTGTCATTTTTGGCACAATGATTTTCAAAACTTGTTTAAAGGGCTTTTTATGCACAAATTGTATTCTTCAAGGGCCATTCTTGTAATGTCTTCAAACTTCAAGGTCTTTGACTTGTTTGTTGACTTCTTGGAGGACCATTATTGACAATTTAGTTTTGTTGAGGGACTAAATTTGCCAATTCTTCAAAGTTAAGGGTCCTTTTTGTAATTTTGACAAACTTTAGGGACCAAACTTGTAATTATGAAGATACAAGGTTATAAAGTGTCAATTCTTAAAACTTGAAGGACCAATCTTCAATATTCTTCAAATCTTCTAGGGTTTTCTTTGGAAAATTCTTCATTAGGGCTTGGTTCATCGTGCGGCTTCGTTTCCCGTGTTCGTTTTTGCGTGATTCTTGTGATCTTTTGTCATTTTCTCAATATCCGTACCTAAAATACACAAGCAACAAACACAAGCATATATTTGGGTATTTTGATGATATTTAATGCATTTTATGTAACACCCCATTTGGATAAATGGAATGTCACAGGATAATCATGGCGTAATATCAAAGCATAAGGTAAATGTCCTAAAACATTACATGACCATAAGGGATAACCGGAAACAAACATCGGTCCCCCATATAAACTCATAAACATAGCATAAAGTAAAAATAATGCAAATGAAACAGAAACATATAATAGCTCCTATCCTATGCATAACCTTTCCATGCTCCTGACCTTGTGTACCTGCCGTTTGGGGACATGAAAAGAGAAAACGGCTGAGCGAGACGCTCAGTGCGCGGATATATATAATAACATGGAATAATATAGCATTAGTGAAGGCTGAATATGAAATCATAAAAAAATGAAAGTGAAAGTGAAAGTGAAAGTGCAAGTGCAGCGGAATTATGTAAGTCCTGGGAAAACCTGGTATCATGTAATAAACTTGTAACTTGTAATAAGCTGGTTTATTCTAAAAGTATCATAATCATGTAAATACTGAAAGTCTGGTGTTTAATCATGAAAACTAGAATTTAACTTATTGATTCTGAAAACATGCATTTACCGTATTTTAATTGCCAAGAGCCTATATAGGTCATGAGCTGTAACAATTGTTGCATGAATACATAGAGGGGCGACCTCGTCATGCTGTAGAGGGGTGACCTCTAAATACTGTGCTGGGTGGAGGGATCAGCTCCAATGTGAAGGATGTAGCGCACACACCACATTCACCCTGATAACTTGTAACACTTATAAGCCTAGGATGCATCCATACGCCCCACTAAACATACATATAAAATGGCCAAACTGAACATGAGTGGGACGATGTAGGATATCACTCTCCTGCATGTGAGTCACGACACCGGTGCCTCTAGTGCCGTGGTTACGGTACCTCCGTAACTAGTACATAAACTGATCATGCTTGTATATAATGCTCAGGCAATTTATTTAGTTATTAACATGATTACTGATAAGCTTAAACATATACTAGGGAAAACATTTGGCTGAAGATGGGGAATCCTAATCATGCATAGAAAGGAAGTCCTTACTGAAAGGACGGAAAATCCGTACCTCAAGTCCAGTAATGCAAACGGAGAATAACGTGGAAGATGAGAACGCGAAGAAGATCATACTCCATAACTGCTACATAAATAAAGAGGGACGTGTATGAGTATATTTTTCACTGCGTACGTAACTGATTATATTATGTCTTGGCCTGCTTGATATGTTTTAGTCTGGTTTTACTGATTTTATATACTAAGTCATGTGATTAAATAGTATAATTTATTAATTAATACATGAAAATTAAATAAATTATATGCTATATGATTTAACTAAATATAAGCATGATTTAATTAACTAAAGTGTATAAAATACTTAGGTTTAAAACATGTGTTAATATTGTATTACTATAACCTAAGTCATGGTTATTAATTAATTATATTTCATGTTTAATAATTAATTAATACTATAGTGTAAAATAAATAATTAAATACTTAGGTTAAAAACATGTATTATTTATAATAACAATTAACCTAAGTCCATGCTTCAATTAAGTAAATTATTACCATGCCAAATTAATTTAATTAACTTGTAAAATTATAACTTGTAAAATTATAACATGTAAAATTAAATGAGCATGAAGTCGTGCCTTACAATATTTATCATGACGTGAACCGGACCCGGAACCCCATGAGCCGGACCAATTTATTTAATCACTCTTGAATAATATAAGGTCTAATAAACATAGCCTAACTTGATAAGATTTAAGAAATCAATATTAAGTATAGCATAATTAATTTATTAATTAATATAACTTGTAAAATATGCTAAACCAAACAGCCCCTTAAAGTTTTTTTTAAAAAACTGTTATCCAAACGCCCCCCATTGACTGATTATAAACCCAAAAACCAAACACCCCCTTCACTGCCAGTTTCCCACTGGCAGTGATGCTATTCCCCTGTTAAAGGCTGGTTCCCCCCGCTTGTTAAAATTTCCCACCGAGAGCACCAGCTCTCGGTTCCCACTGCTAGACAAACACACCCCGATTTGTTCCCACTGTTAGCACAATCCCAGCCAGCACCCACTAAGGGTTGCGGCTGGTGGCTGTTTTTTACCACCGAGACCAAGGATGGTCTCGGTTATGCATGATCTGACAAAAACAAACGCACCAAACAAAACCCACCTCTTACTTCTTCTCGTTTAACATGTATTCCATTCTTAAAATCGGATCCAAGATCAAATAACAAAAAGAAAGAAACTGAAAACGAATTAGGGTTTCTTACGTGTTTTTAGGGTTTGGAATCGAAAACCTCAAACATCAAGCCTTGTTCTTAAATCAGGGCTGCGACTTATTCTTGATTTCTGTGGTTGAATCGACGGCATGGAGAAGGAATAAAATAAATAAAAAAAACGATCCGAATGTTTGTATTCTTAGGGTTTCTTGGGTTGTGTGTCGTAACAATAAAAGGAACAGAAAACAAGTCCCGGCCCCCTTTTATTCTATATTTTGGGTCAGCTAAGTTCATTCCCTATTGGGCCTCGGCCAAACTGCCCCCATTCTTGTACTAGTCCGCCTACAACAGCCCCAAATTTTGTTATGTTTAATTAAAATCGCGACTCGTTAAACGTTACGTGTATTCGTGTTTTACTTGTCGTAATTTATATTTCTTAGTTATTCTTATACATGTTAAACGTAATGTTATTTACGTAGTTATTTGTCGTGTTAAATAATAGTCGTGTTAATTAAATATATTATTTAATAATCGTGTTAAATATTCGCGTCGCACGATTTTAAATGGCGTGAATTATTATTTCGTGGTTTTACTTATTATACGTAAATTCATGTCGTACGTAAATAATAATAATAATATACGTATTTATTTGTCGTACTAAAATAATATACGTAATAATTATACTAAACGTTCTCAAAACGTATCATATATACGTAAATCATAAGTTTTTAAATTTATACGTAATTTCATGTACGTGGTATTCTAAGGATTTTTATGCGGGTTTTACAACTCTTCCCCTCTAAAAGAATAATTCGTCCTCGAATTAGAGATACGATATCCTGGGAGGGACATGAACGTGACGTGGCTGTAGAGAACATGGAACATGACGTGACTGAAGGGAACATGAAACATGGAGTGATTGGAAAATAACATATCTGAACTTATGGAATAAAAGGGGATAAGAACTAACATGAAAGATACATAATGATGTAATACCAAGTGTCATACTTACTGGTATAAGCACACACAAAATATTGATGTATGAGACATATTGAGACGTAGCACGTGAACAATTTTGAACGTGATACGTAAATAATTGTGAACGTGATACTTGGAGACATGGTACATGAAATATGAGAACATATGGTGAATGAGAATATGTGCAAAATATCGTGAACGTGACATGAGAATGTAGGGTAAGCATAACATAGGAACATATCGTGAACGTGCAATAACTGAGGAGGTACAATCACTGATATTAGATAAGACGTGAAATGTGACGTGAAACGTATATATGAGGATGAAAGTCGTACTAAACTTGAGTCTAGTCTCCCAAGCTTTTACAATCTTTCCAGAATGAAAGTGAATCGTAATTCATAAGATAGGATATGATCATGATCGTGAATGATGTCATGAACATGGAAGTGAAAAGCCAATCATGAAAATGAAATAAAATTAAAGACGTGGCTAAATTCGTGAATGCTAACGTGAGACATAACTTGAGAACTGAAATAATCATACAAACGTGAATGCAAATAACGAATAATAACATAAACCTTTATATAATCTGATAGCTGAAGAGTGATGTGTAATCGTACGATCATTGGCTGGAAAATAGCTGATAGTCAGCTAATGTGCACTCCTTTCGGATGAAAGAAGATATGTAGGATTGGTTAAATTGTCGAATGACGATTCAGTTATTTCTAAAGGTTGAGATGACTGCAAGCGTGTTGGTGTTCTATCTTAACTTGCTAAAAAGTCAGGAATTTAGATAGGAACATCACTACACCTTGTTTCATGTTTCTCCACCAAAATGTGGTTGAGGTCATAATACATCTTGATAGGATCTGAATACATAACAATTGGAAAGCCATGAGTCTAGGTAAAATTTAGACTACTCTTAGTGTGGGGACTTCTGGAACACATAAGTTAGGTGTAAGATTTTCTTCCTTTATGCGGAGGCATCATCATGGTAAAAATTTTACCGTGAAAACAATGTGATTTACCGTGTCACTGAAAATCAACTACATACGTATAGGAAAAATTTTAGCGTGAAAAATTCCTCCGTTATAAGTCTTGTAACATAGAGAGAATATGGTCTTCGTACTCTTCTAAACTTAAAGAAAATCATAATGCTAGAAATGAATAGAATAACGAACTTGTCCAGAGTTCATGAAAATTTAATTTCTCAAATCCCCAATTACTGCTGGCATTCGTGAACTAAAGGCACAAACATGGATTCATAATGACCATGACGTGTGTGAAGAACAGTCATGGAAGTGTCCTCTTCTTTCACTCACAACTGTTGATAGCCTGATAATAAATCGATCTTGAAAAGTGTTTAGAGTCTGGGAGTTGATTGAATGACTGAATAATACTTGGAAAAATATGGTCATGAATGGTGATAGACTTGGTAGTTCCTTCTGGTAATATATTTGAGAAAATTCTGAAGTAATCGACTTGATTAATGGATAAGAATATCGAAAGTCGTGTCATAATTGATAGCTAGGAAATTCTTCGTAGCCAATAACATATGCTTGTAAGGCATAAGAAAAAAAATTCACCAATTTTCCGGGTGGAAAACCAATGCTGAATGTATTCAGGAATCTGAACATTACTGAATATATTCTGGTACGAATAATGCATGGTCTTGTCATAAATCTGAAATGGAAGTCTATATATACTTGGGTGATATAACGACTTCTAAGATGGACATGAATATCCGAAAGTTGAAATCGTGGAATGGTCCGCACACGAAGTAAACGTGGCAGAATTCACTGAATGTGTTTCGTCCGTCTCATACGAATCGAACACTACATGACCAACAATGAACAGTAAGTTAGAGATGGTGCTGAAATCTTAGTGGCTTGATTTGTACATGGCATATCAGAACAAGTATACCCTTGGAAAGGTACCTTGAATCACTGAGGCTGAGTTTAGAATTTATGCATGAGTCGTGTGTCTTGACTTATGTCCTGAGAACTTTACATGTGACTTGTGTCTTGACTGGTGTCTTGACATGGGTCCTTGGACATATACATGAGATGACATGCCTTGACGGATGTCTTGACATATAGGGGAAATCATAATGAAAATGGTGGTTAAAGATGCTAGAATTGGCCTTGTATTACTAAAAGACAAATAAATGGTAAATGGTACAAAACTAAGAGGATAATGACATGGATCTGGAATAACAGTGTCTGGTGGATGAAGTATGTTTCAGTCGGGTGGTTTCGATCTATCGTCTTCATCCTTGTCTTATAGGATTTTCAGGTATATAAATAGCAATAACATGGTAAACAACATCTTGTAAAAGATGTCATGTGAGAAAATGTCTGAGATGAATGAGAATCGACTAGCGAATGCTTATGGAATATTGTAGGTGAAATACACATAGACTACGGCACATGGAATACACGTGGGGTATGGTACATGGAATACACATGGAACACTATACGTGGAGTTCATGTGAAAAGCATGTGAGATGACTGATGTGGTATCAATCATCTGTCATGATTTTAAAAGGGAAAACTAATTTAAACGGTTAGGAAACCGAACTGGAGTGAGGGACATGATAACCTATCAATATCAGCGTAGACATCATTCTGGTTGTATAAAGGGAACCCTAAAATTCTAATAGGATGGAAAAAAAAAGAAAAAAAAAATCTCAACGATGATTTGCATGAAAGCATGATTAATAAAAACCAACCATGACCATCACAGAAGCAGGGTTAAATGAAATCCATCAATGTCTAGCATGAGGGCATGATCAACATGATGAAAGCATAGTTTACATAAAGAGGCATGGAACATAATCATCATAAAGATGAAATTATCCTGAGGGAACATGGGACAAAACTAACATGAAGGAGCATAAACATAATCAGCATGAAAACGAAGTTAACCATGATAGTATGAAAACATACTTGACATAAGGAGACGTAGCAATAACTGAGGGTATATGAAATGTTATGACTGTTATGAAATAAGCTTGTGAATTGATGGTGTGGATGACTATGAGTCGTTTCATAATGCAAAACAATGCAACCTACATGCTAATTCTAACATAATACGATATGACATAACATAACAGATGCATGAAAAAGTTTATAATGTTTGAATCAATTTATAATGCATGAAAGCAATTTTTTTATATATTTTTTTTAAATATGCATGGTCAATAACTATGATGATATGTACATGAGTGAATGCCTATGGGTCGGTTCACAAAACAAAAAGGCAAGTGTGGACGCCTATGGGTCGGTCCACTAAACAACAAAATTCGAAAGAAAACACATGCGACTAAATAGGCCAGTCCTGTACCAACCATACTCAGTCAAAATTCCTGTAACAATGATGCATGAAATAAATGCATGAAAAAAAATGAATGCATGAAATAAATAATGGAACAACTATCTAAGAACTTAACAGAAAACATGGGACTAAATATGCACTACAGTGGTCTAATCCTTACTAGTCAAAATTCATGAGGAGATAATGTGCGTAAGCAATGACATGTAACTAAGTATGGATGACTGTTGATCAATCCATATTAGTAACATAAATCTGATGGAGAACATCATGGCTAAAAGAATAAGGTTCTGAAATTATCTATACGTGGAACAACGAGCTTGGCTTAGGAAGGTCCTGGTGACTACCCACTAGTCACAGGTCAAGTTTTAGAGCCTACAGGTCGAAACCTTGCGCTCTGATACCATAATTGTAACACCCCATTTGGATAAATGGAATGTCACAGGATAATCATGGCGTAATATCAAAGCATAAGGTAAATGTCCTAAAACATTACATGACCATAAGGGATAACCGGAAACAAACATCGGTCCCCCATATAAACTCATAAACATAGCATAAAGTAAAAATAATGCAAATGAAACAGAAACATATAATAGCTCCCATCCTATGCATAACCTTTCCATGCTCCTGACCTTGTGTACCTGCCGTTTGGGGACATGAAAAGAGAAAACGGCTGAGCGAGACGCTCAGTGCGCGGATATATATAATAACATGGAATAATATAGCATTAGTGAAGGCTGAATATGAAATCATAAAAAAATGAAAGTGAAAGTGAAAGTGAAAGTGCAAGTGCAACGGAATTATGTAAGTCCTGGGAAAACCTGGTATCATGTAATAAACTTGTAACTTGTAATAAGCTGGTTTATTCTAAAAGTATCATAATCATGTAAATACTGAAAGTCTGGTGTTTAATCATGAAAACTAGAATTTAACTTATTGATTCTGAAAACATGCATTTACCGTATTTTAATTGCCAAGAGCCTATATAGGTCATGAGCTGTAACAACTGTTGCATGAATACATAGAGGGGCGACCTCGTCATGCTGTAGAGGGGTGACCTCTAAATACTGTGCTGGGTGGAGGGATCAGCTCCAATGTGAAGGATGTAGCGCACACACCACATTCACCCTGATAACTTGTAACACTTATAAGCCTAGGATGCATCCATACGCCCCACTAAACATACATATAAAATGGCCAAACTGAACATGAGTGGGACGATGCAGGATATCACTCTCCTGCATGTGAGTCACGACACCGGTGCCTCTAGTGCCGTGGTTACGGTACCTCCGTAACTAGTACATAAACTGATCATGCTTGTATATAATGCTCAGGCAATTTATTTAGTTATTAACATGATTACTGATAAGCTTAAACATATACTAGGGAAAACATTTGGCTGAAGATGGGGAATCCTAATCATGCATAGAAAGGAAGTCCTTACTGAAAGGACGGAAAATCTGTACCTCAAGTCCAGTAATGCAAACGGAGAATAACGTGGAAGATGAGAACGCGAAGAAGATCATACTCCATAACTGCTACATAAATAAAGAGGGACGTGTATGAGTATATTTTTCACTGCGTACGTAACTGATTATATTATGTCTTGGCCTGCTTGATATGTTTTAGTCTGGTTTTACTGATTTTATATACTAAGTCATGTGATTAAATAGTATAATTTATTAATTAATACATGAAAATTAAATAAATTATATGCTATATGATTTAACTAAATATAAGCATGATTTAATTAACTAAAGTGTATAAAATACTTAGGTTTAAAACATGTGTTAATATTGTATTACTATAACCTAAGTCATGGTTATTAATTAATTATATTTCATGTTTAATAATTAATTAATACTATAGTGTAAAATAAATAATTAAATACTTAGGTTAAAAACATGTATTATTTATAATAACAATTAGCCTAAGTCCATGCTTTAATTAAATAAATTATTACCATGCCAAATTAATTTAATTAACTTGTAAAATTATAACTTGTAAAATTATAACATGTAAAATTAAATGAGCATGAAGTCGTGCCTTACAATATTTATCATGACGTGAACCGGACCCGGAACCCCATGAGCCGGACCAATTTATTTAATCACTCTTGAATAATATAAGGTCTAATAAACATAGCCTAACTTGATAAGATTTAAGAAATCAATATTAAGTATAGCATAATTAATTTATTAATTAATATAACTTGTAAAATATGATAAACAAAACAGCCCCTTAAAGTTTTTTTTTTAAAACTGTTATCCAAACGCCCCCCATTGACTGATTATAAACCCAAAAACCAAACACCCCCTTCACTGCCAGTTTCCCACTGGCAGTGATGCTATTCCCCTGTTAAAGGCTGGTTCCCCCCGCTTGTTAAAATTTCCCACCGAGAGCACCAGCTCTCGGTTCCCACTGCTAGACAAACACACCCCGATTTGTTTCCACTGTTAGCACAATCCCAGCCAGCACCCACTAAGGGTTGCGGCTGGTGGCTGTTTTTTACCACCGAGACCAAGGATGGTCTCGGTTATGCATGATCTGACAAAAACAAACGCACCAAACAAAACCCACCTCTTACTTCTTCTCGTTTAACATGTATTCCATTCTTAAAATCGGATCCAAGATCAAATAACAAAAAGAAAGAAACTGAAAACGAATTAGGGTTTCTTACGTGTTTTTAGGGTTTGGAATCGAAAACCTCAAACATCAAGCCTTGTTCTTAAATCAGGGCTGCGACTTATTCTTGATTTCTGTGGTTGAATCGACGGCATGGAGAAGGAATAAAATAAATAAATAAAAACGATCCGAATGTTTGTATTCTTAGGGTTTCTTGGGTTGTGTGTCGTAACAATAAAAGGAACAGAAAACAAGTCCCGCCCCCCTTTTATTCTATATTTTGGGTCAGCTAAGTTCATTCCCTATTGGGGCTCGGCCAAACTGCCCCCATTCTTGTACTAGTCCGCCTACAACAGCCCCAAATTTTGTTATGTTTAATTAAAATCGCGACTCGTTAAACGTTACGTGTATTCGTGTTTTACTTGTCGTAATTTATATTTCTTAGTTATTCTTATACATGTTAAACGTAATGTTATTTACGTAGTTATTTGTCGTGTTAAATAATAGTCGTGTTAATTAAATATATTATTTAATAATCGTGTTAAATATTCGCGTCGCACGATTTTAAATGGCGTGAATTATTATTTCGTGGTTTTACTTATTATACGTAAATTCATGTCGTACGTAAATAATAATAATAATATACGTATTTATTTGTCGTACTAAAATAATATACGTAATAATTATACTAAACTTTCTCAAAACGTATCATATATACGTAAATCATAAGTTTTTAAATTTATACATAATTTCATGTACGTGGTATTCTAAGGATTTTTATGCGGGTTTTACATTTTAAGTCCAAAAAGAACGATGAGACCATGTATAAAAGCAGTCTCATCAATTGTCCCAGATATGTCAGACCTATAGGGACAAGATGGGTTCTAAGGAACAAAAGAGATGAAAGAGGCATTGTGGTCAGAAACAAGGCAAGGTTAGTGGCTCAGGGATATACACAAGAGGAGGGGATAGACTATGAGGAGGTCTTTGCACCAGTTGCAAGGATTGAAGCTATTAGGATTTTTCTAGCCTATGCATCTTGCATGGGCTTCACAGTCTATCAAATGGATGTCAAGAGTGCCTTCCTCTATGGAACTATTGTTGAGGAAGTTTATGTAATGCAGCCTCCTGGTTTTGAGGATCTAGAGCATCCGGATAAAGTGTATAGAGTCAAAAAGGCTATGTATGGCCTTCATCAAGCCCCTAGAGCATGGTGGTACTTTGTCTACCTATTTGGTGGACAATGGATTCAAGAGGGGCACCATAGATTAGACACTGTTTACAAAGAAGAAAGGCAAGAATGTGTTGCTTGTGCAGGTCTATGTTGATGATATCATTTTTGGGTCTACTGATCCAAAGATGAGTGAGGATTTCTCCAATCTTATGACAGACAAATTCAAGATGAGTTCTATGAGGGAGATGAACTTCTTTCTTGGTTTACAAGTTCAGCAGAAAGAAGAGGGTATCTTCATCTCCCAGGATAAATATGTTGCTGAGATCTTGAAGAAGTTTGGCTTTTCTCCATATGAAAAGAGGGCTACTACTCCTATGGATAGAGAACACCCTTGGGGAAAGATTGGAGATGGGAAAGATGTTGATGTCAGGCACTATAGATCCATGATTGGATCCTTGATGTATCTTACTGCCTCCAGACCTGACATCATGTTTGTTGTGTGTGCTTGTGCACGCCATCAAGTGACTCCCAAAGAATGTCACCTTTATGCTGTGAAGAGGATCTTTAGGTACCTAAGATGCTATCCTGGTCTTGGTTTGTGGTACCCAAAGGATTCACCATTGGAGTTGATTGCATATTCAGATAGTGATTATGGAGGTGATAAATTTGATAGAAAATCCACAACTGGTGGGTGTCAGTTTCTTGGGATCAGGTTGATATCTTGGCAATGCAAGAAACAAACAGTGGTGGCTAATTCTACAACTGAATCTGAGTATGTGGCTGTAGCTGCTTGTTGTGGCCAAGTTTTGTGGATTCAGAACCAGCTGTTGGACTATGGGTATAATTTCATGCATACCAAAATATTTGTTGACAATAACAGCACTTTATGCATCATTAAGAATCCTGTACATCATTCTAAAACTAAACACATAGAAATTAGACACCATTTTATAAGAGATTACTTTGAGAAAGGTTTAATACAACCAGATAGGGTTGACACTGAGGAAAATGTGTCAGATTTACTAACTAAACCTTTTGATGCTGGGAGATTTCAATACTTGGTAACAAGTGTTGGAATGGTCAATCTCACATAATATGTGTTTTGGAGTCTTTTTGTAAAAGTATGTACAGGATGATGCATTGTTATTGGTCTTATTTATGATTTAGATTTTCCACTATATTTTTCTAACACTGACAAAAGTTGCTTGAACACTGATAAGTGTTTTTGCAACGTTGTCAGCAATATAATTGTCTAACGCTGACAAAGCTTCCCTCAACGCTGTCATGTGTTATCGGGGCGTTGTCAGCAACAATGTTAGTTTGGTGGTTTTCAATCTAAATGTGCAGATGGTGTTAGAAGTATACCATTGGATACAGAGTTGCTTATGGATCAATGGAGAAGCATTTGGACAAGCTTTTGTTTATGGATGATGGTTGGAATGTTTCATTCCTATCTTGACATAAATTTTTATGTTCATGCATGATTTTAGCAAACTTTTGTATCATAGTTTAAGGGGAGGTTTTAGGAACCTCTAGGATGTTTGGGTATCCATATGATACTCTTATCACAATTCTAGATTGTGTCCACAGGTGAGTATGAGTTAGTTTTTACTAAATCATGATGCACTGTAGCATGCAAAGTTGATATACTATGCATGCTGCCAAGACATTTTTGGCCTAGAATTGGTTGTGGTCTGTTGGGAGACTTGGGAATAATTTTGTTATGGGAATTACCTGGGAGTAACAAGGAATTTTGTAAGGTAACTTGGTTGTTAATTGTTTTGGTTAGCAAGGGACACTAGAGGACTGTTATGTCTATCTTGCTTATGCAAGTGTGCATAACTGGACAGTGCTTGCCGCCCTATAATAATTATCAGCTTTTGGTTATCTTCTCTAGGATAAATTACTTGTTAAGGTCATTTTTCATTTTTAAAATATTTTTATTTTTGGACGCTGACAAGAATTTTCCAAGCGTTGTTGTGACCAAATTAGACGTTGACATGGCTATAGGCAAACGTTGACAAGATTATAGCCGTTGGGCGTTGATAGGTTATTTTTTACCGTTGACACTCAATGGGACCTACCCAGTTGTTACTTTTTGACATATTTTTAGGCCGTAATTTTGGGAGTTGTTACCTCTCATTTAATGCATGAGATAAACTTATACTTTTTCAATATTTTCATGATTGTGTTTTTGAAAATACTTGCCTATTTTTGGGCCTATCACATGCATTTTCTTCTCCTATAAATTTGGCTCCTATTTTAAACAGGGTATCTATATTTCTTGTCTAACTCAATTTTCTCTTATCAACTTCATCTTCTTCACTTAAAATTAACAGCTTTGATCAATGGCACCAAAGTTTAAACCATCAGAATTGGAATTGGGGTTCAGATCTCAACACAACATGATTGCATATCTTGAAGCTGATGATACTCTGTTTCCTCAATACACACAAATGGTGGCGTATTTGAACGCATCCCCTTTAAGGTATGCTCTTTCTCATGCACCACTCATTCCAGTCACACATATTAAACAGTTTTGGAACACTGTTAGTTCCTCAACATTTAATAGAGTGACTACATTGACTTCTATTGTTCATGGGAGACCTTGGGTGGTTACTGAGGCTTTGGTACGCTAAGCCTTGCATCTTGATGATGCTGATGGTATAGCCACCCTTCCCATAAATGAAATAGAACAGGGGCTTAGGGCTTTGGGATATCCTTTTCCTGATGAAGGTACTCTAAACAAGTATCATAAGCAGGAATTTCCCCCAGCCTAGAAGTACCTCATACATGTCCTCCTTCAATGTTTGAGTCCCAAATGCACTGCACACGATGAGATCAATAGATCCATTGCAAGCGCTATTGTGTGCATTGCAACAGGGAAAAAATTTAATTATTCTAAAATGATTATTGAGGGCATGTGTAAAAACAAGGGGAACAAAATGACTTTAGCTTATCCCCGTTTTCTACAAATGGTTTTTGATGTTCAAGGTTACTGCTCAAGGGATCACAATGATTTTTATAAGATCCCTGAGCAAAAGAAAGCTATCTTTATGAAGATGAACTCACCACCCCATCGTGAGCTACCTTTAACCCAAGCTATGCTTGCTGTTATTGCAGCAGCACAACCCCAACCAGACCCCCAACCACAAATTGACCCCCAACCACAACTTGAACCAATCCCTGAACCTTTACCTTCACCTGAACACATGCAAATTGACTTAGAATCCTTCAACACTGATACATTAACTGTTGGCGTTGATGTGCCTATTTCCAACGCTGACACACAACCTTCACAAACCCAAACACCCCTTAACCAACCCACATCCACTCATTCTTCCACACCATCTTCCACACCCCCTGAATATAGGTTGATGAAACGCCAAAGGACTACTAGAGTGTTCTCCTCTGGTGGTCCTAGCCATGTAGCATAGAGAACCACCACCACCAGTGTGGCTGGTGACCTGGATGAGGCTGGGACTATTGGTTCTGGCTTAGATGCTGGCCAAGGCAGTCCCACCATCATTAAGTCCTCATCCATGCCCAATGAATCTGACTTGGGAGGTCAAATTCCCATTTCAGAAGAGGGCAGACTAGAACCAATGACTCTTATGGAATTGACGGTAGTCTGCATGAGCTTGCAAAAGCAAAATGCAAACTTAATACAAGTTGTCAGCTCACAAGGCCTTGAACTCAAGCAATTGGGGGAGAGGATTGTTGTTTTGGAGAGTGCTAGTGCAAGGAGGGGTATGGAGGAATCTTCCAAAGGGGAGGAAGATCCAATAAATCTGAGTGATAAGGGCAGCCATGATGGTCAATCAATGGATGTTGCTGAGGCCCTTACAACTTTGAAGAAACAAACAGGTTTTGATACGTCCTTAGTCTCTCCTACCAACTTAAATTTATCTTTTACAGCTATGTTGAGAGAGGTTACAAAAGGCGCTGAGGGAGGATATTTGGGCATTGACAAGGAGAATTTGGACGCTGACAGAAATATTTTGAGCGCTGATAGGACAAAATTGGGCGTTGACAGACCTACACATGAAGGTGATGTATCCCAGTCATCATCTATCATCAAGGAGGTTTCTACACAGGTATCACCATCTACCTTACCAACTATTGCACCATCAGATAAGGGTAAGGGTATAATGGTAGAAGAGATTGTTCCAAAGGATGCAGCTCAAGTTGAGTTTGATAAAAGATTAGCTGCACAAATCATGGAACAAGATAAAAAGGAATCACCATTTGTGGTGACTTCAGAAGAAGGAAGTGATGGAGCTAGCTCAGACTCAAGTGTGATGATAATAGAACCAGAAAGACTTGAGTATAGGGATGAGTTGGCTAAGGAGAAGTTGAGAGAGTTGAAATTGCAGGTTGACTTTGACATGCCAGAGGTGGTTCAAATGTATAATGCTTGGGAAGAAAGATGTATGGAGAATCCAGACTTGACCATTTCAGATCAAATATGGGGTTTGGAGATTCTTCTTAGAGTTCAGAAGGATTGCCAGGTAATTTTGAAACACAAGGCAGGCAACATTCTCTCAGAATTGAAAAGGGATAGAAGGGAGCTATACTTTATGTTGCTCAGATGTCATGGAGTTGGATGGACTTATCAGAAGTTGAAGGCTTTGACATTTGATGAGTTGGAAAGCAGGGCTTATCCCATTTGGGTGAGAGTGCAGGAAGCAAACACTCTCAGACTTCTTTCAGATGAAAGAAAGGAGGAACTTGCAGAAGAAATGGAACTCAAGGAAGCTATGGTTGTTCCCAGGCCAGTGAAGAAGGGAATTTCATTTGAGTTTCCCAAAGATATGGATCCACTATATCCAAGTGAAGCTATCATCAGAAAGAGCCTCAAGCTCTCACCTTTAGAAGCTTCAGATATGGTGCAAGTGTTACCATTAGATTCCAGGAACCCAATTGTGAGCTATGAAGAAGATGAATGTGGGTTTTGGAAGATTGGCAGATATGGCAAAGAGGTACACACTTTTACCACTCTCATTTCTTTGTTTGCAAGTTGTGATAGAGAAGACTTGGTGGACCTTTGGAGGTTGCTGGAGACCAAGTATGAGGCTGAAGCACCAACTTCAGCTAATGGAATAAAACTTTGGACCACATTCAAAAGAATGTGTGGACCAAAAGATGAGGATCCTGCAATTTGGAAGGATCTTGAAGATGACCTCAGTGGTCTTAAATGGAGGTTATATTCAGCTGCTGGTGTTTACCATTTGAGTACTACAAAGTTTGCTGAGTATCTACTTGTGGATGGTCAGTATTTCATATCCAAGGCTATTTTGGAGAAGATGAAGGACACTCAGCTGGAAATAGATTATTCAAGTGACGTGGCAAAAGATTTGATCAGATTTATTCACTATCAATATGAGAAGGTTTGTAAGATTCCTCCTAGTCCTTAATGCTTATTCAGAAACTTGATCATAAGAGTGGATATCAAGTTTAGGGGAGGATTGTTGGGAATAAATTAAGGCCAGATCACTTGAGCGCTGACAAGAGTAAACCAAGCGTTGACAAGAACAAAACAAGCGCTGACAGCTCAAGCGTTGACAAGATAAAGTCAAGCGTTGACACATTGAAGACAAGCACTGATGGGAAGATATACTCTACGCGTTTATTGTATTCTAGATTACTTCTAGTAAAGATAGGAACAACATTGTATTTTCTATATTTATCTTTACCTAGAATAGCTGATACGTAGATTATTGTACAAGGCTTCTTATGTCTATAAAAGAAGACCTTTAGGTTAATGTTTGATATAAGTTTTCATTCGTAAACTACTTTCATTGTAAGCAAGTTTGATATTGATAATCAAAGTGAAAGTTTGTTTATATCATTGTGTGTTCTTGTTTAAGTGTTAATTCCGCATAACACTTAGATTATCATAAGCATATACAAAGGTTTCTCTAAGTGTATTACTTGATCTAATCTCGTATACATAAAGCTAAATCGATCTAAGATTGGGATCAACACCTATGATCAGCGCATTTGTGTTTAACGAATAAACCCTACTGTTTATGGTATGACGTTTGGCTCCTGTTAGAAAATTTATTCATGGTAGACATGTTGTTCTACAAAAATATCAATAAGTAAACATAAACAATCATATATTATATTAGTGTGTTTGTTGTAACAAAGTTGTCATGTAAAAACTCTTTGTAGCATATTTTGTTTTACTCCAACGTATTGCTTAAGTGTTAGTCAATGAACTTTCGGTTAAATAAGTCGCACAAAATGTGTTACATGAATTCTGTAATTGTTAGTCCTATATTTTATATAGTCGAATAAGAATGTAATAGGTCATCTTAGTAGTTAATGGTCTTGTATTGTAATAGGTTAGTTGGGTTAACCGGGATTGGACCTTAAGCTAACATTGTCTAAGGTAGGGGCTTTATGCCGAAGACAGGCCAAGCCCAGCCCAAGAACAAAGCTCATGAGCCCACCAAGCTCATGGGTATATAAACCCTCTTCCATGTGTGGAAGAGGGTGTTGGTTCATTGTAACTTTCTCTCTCTAGTTTACAAAAACCTTCCACCATCTCTCTACTTTCTCTCACTATTCTCTCTCTCTCTCTCTCACTTCTCTCTATTTCTATCATATATCTTGTGTTATGGATTGATTGGGATTAACATTTGGTATCGAAAGCCTATAGTAGATAGGTGACTGAAGTTTCGTGGTTACTTTTTATTGATTTCGTGTAGTTCCAAATTTATTTTCATGTTTTTCACATTAAATCTTTCTTACAAATTGCCTACATAGTTGTGGTAGGGGTTTGTGATATTCAGTTTGGTGATTTACACGTAAAAGTTGGTATTTTTTGGCTTGATTCTTGGGTAAAAACACGAAATAACAAGTTCTTGTGGTATTCCAGAATTTGGCATAAGATTTACTCCGAAATCTGGTTAGATAAAGATTTCGGAATCTGGTGTTTTTAGCATTCCTAATTTTGGAAAGTTCCATATTCTGAATTTCGGAAACGTTTAGTATTCTGAATTTTGGAAATTTTGGTATTCCGAAATTTTTTATTCGTTTATTCCGAATTTTGGAAAGTTTCAGATTCCGGATTTGTGGTTTGTCACTTATTCTGAATTTTGTTCAAAATACGTATTCTGAATTTTGTTCAGTCACTTATTCTGAATTCTGTTCCAGCTCACTTATTCTGGATTTAGAGGTACTTGGGATTCCAAATTCTTGTAAGAAATCATATTCCGAATTTGATTTTGGGTATACAGATTCTGAATTTTATTTTGGGTATACATATTCCGAATTTGATTTTGGATATACATATTCCGAAATTGATTTTGTCTCACTTATTCTGAAATCTTTTCAAGTTAATTATTCTGAAATCTGTTCAAGCAATATATTCTGAAATCTTTTCAGAATCTTACTATATTGGCCTTCCGAATTCAAGTCTTGGTACTTATTCTGGATTTTGTTCAAGACATATTCCGAATTCTTCAACAAGCCATATTCCAAATTCTTCAACAAGACATATTCCGAATTCTTCAACAAGCCATATTCGGAATTCTTCAACAAGACATATTCTGAATTCTACAAGAAGCCACATTCTGAATTCAGGTATTCAAAACTCAGTTTTTTGTTCGAGCAATTTCTAGACGTAGCCACTATCTAGACTAGTTTCAGAACATCGTTTCCAAAAAACCAAAAAAAAAGAGTTAAAATTTTTAGGTTAAGTAAAATCAAAATTTTTCTATACTAGTTTTTGGCTATTTCTTACTCGATTGCAAAATTTGGTGATACAGAATTTTTAGGCTTACCATTATATCGGACTGAGGAATTTATAGTCGAACTGAAGAATTGTGGAACATTTCAGAATTTCAACCACACCTCATCACAACACATCTACTAAGATCCATAATCCATACACATCATATCCTCTTACTACATCCCCTCAATGGACATCTTTAATACAACGGATTCAACAACAACGTTCATGAATGAGGTTATTAAAGAGAAGATGCAGAATCCAGAGGTTCAGACAAATACTGAGACTCCAATCAGTAAACCTACTAACACGGATTCTACAACCAAAATTGTTCATGCAATCAAATACAAGATGTCGAAAGCAAAAGAAAGATGCATGGAACACATAAAGTTGCTTCAGTCACACGTACACATTCTTTCAAGAGAAGACCTAAAAGGCAGTCGTCTTGAAATTGGATTCAAACGGGTATTCGCTCTACTATTCGGTCAAGATATTGAGACATTCAGAACCACGATGCTACTTAATGTGGATCATCTCCAACAACAACTTGACAAAGATGAATTTCAAGAGGATGAATCCATGTAGGTGTTTTTAGCTCTCAATAATCAGTTCCAGCAATTCATTGACTCAAGTGGCTTATCAAACAAAGATCGAGAGTTCACAAGTACATACTTTGTCAAATATACTCTCGTAGATCTTCACGCATTCAAAGAGACGATTCTTCAGCATATGAGTAATACAAAGAAGTCAATTGCTGAAAGAACACGTCATCAACGATAATTTAAAAGAAGGGTGAATCAAAGATTGATGCAGACGAAAGAGAGCAATGTCGAAAAGGGTGAAGCATTGGATGCTTGTTCGGTTGATACAGAAAGCAGCGGGACAGAATCATAAACTCAACATACCAGCACAAGCTCAGGGAGCGATACAAAAGCCGCTGATACAACTATCGGACCCAAATGTGACGATGAGCCTATGGCTGAGGTACAATTAACAATTGATTCAAAGATTCACGAGCTCGATACTATGTTAGCTCAATAGTCAAAAGATCTTGAGGATGCCAAACTCGATTTTTCAAAGAAAAATGACAAATTTGAGGCTTATTTTGAAAAACTTGAAAAAGCAAATGTTGTTCTTGAATGAAAACTGTATCGTAAGATTCAAGATTCTAAAGCAGAAAAAGAACATTTTATAAAACAAATAAATTTGTTAGAATCTATGTTGGCTTCTCAAAATCAAAGTCATTCGCCTGCTTCATTGAGTGAAATATCTGTGCAACCTATTGACACTGTAGATAGTAATGACGTGAATGCTGATAACGACATATTTGATAATATGAACATTAAGTTAGAACAACGTGTCGCTTAGTTTGTAAAACCCGCACGCTTTTACCATGAACAGTACATATATAATCGTACGTACATGATTAGAACTTTCCTTATTTAGCACGTGTACGTTTCACGAATAGAAATTACAAGTATTACGTACGTGTTATTGCACGATAAGTATTTATCACGTATTAAGACACGATAATTATTATCAACAATAATTATAATCACGAACATGAAAATCATGAACGTAAATAATCATGAACCTATTATTATGTATTTACGTATATTTATTACGATTACGTATAAATATTTATTACGACACGAACGATAGATAATTAAATCACGTAAACACGACACGAGAACACGTAAATAATTAGAACACGGGAAAACAACGGGTTTCCCATTTGGGGGCCCACATACCCACGAAATTAGGGACAAGGAAGGGGCCTAGCCTACTTATTTTTTTACTAAATAGAAAAGAAGGGAGTTCACGTATTCATTTTACAGAGAATTAGAAAAAAAAAACAAAAACCCTACCCTCCTCCTTCTCCCTTTGTTGCCGCCACATACAAACACCACCAAGGGGGTGTTTGTTGATCTTGGTAGATCCAATTTATTGCAAGGATGTTCGTGTTAGTAAATTCCTTTTGATCCATGAATCGGTAATCTTCTTAAACCTTTTCTTTCAATTGTTTATTAGATCTAAACACATGAAATCATGGGGTTATTAAAACAAGTTAATAAACATGTAGATCTAATCATGGGGTTATTAAAATAAGTTAATAAACATGAAGATCTAATCAAGTGGGATTAAAAACATAGGGTTTAAGGGGTGTTGGTTCGGCTAAGGGGTGGAAGCAAGAGCAAGGGCTCTCGGTGGTTGTTTGATCATCACCAACCGAAACCACAAGGTCTCAGTTTGGTTTGGGTGTTTCGGTCGCAAGCAAACAAGGGACCCCGACGCATGTCGGGGTTATCCTTGGTGGTCTAAGGGGGTCTCGGCTACAAACAAACACGCACCACCGGTTTAAGCCGGTGGCGGTTTGCCATGGTTAAGGGTTGTAGATCCGGTTCAAGGGGTTCACGGACCGGTTCATGACATGTTTAGATTTAAAACACGGGTTCGGTTCACGGTTTATTTTTCAAGTTAATTATTTATTTTACAAGTTAAATAATTACAAGATTTAATTAAATTAATTTAGCATGCTATGTAATTAATTTAATTTGGACATGACTTAGGTTAATTATTAGTAATAATAATACATGATTTTGACCTAAGTATTTTAGGATTTAATTAATTAATTATTAAAACATGACATGTAATTAATTAATTTCCATGACTTAGGTTATATTAATAATAAATATTAATACATGTTTTAACCTAAGTATTATTACCTTTTATTTAATTAAATCATGTTATATTTAATTAAATCTTATAACCTATAGTTTATTTAATTTATACATAATAATTAATAAACTATACTATATATCACATGACTTAAAATATTATTCAGTAAAACTTAAGCTTATATTATTAGCTTAATAATCCAGCTTATTGCTAATTATGGAAACTTTCTATTTTTAGAAACTTATTTAATTAAGGCAGCTAATCTATTTATGAAAACTTTCTATTTTTAGAAACTTATTTATTAAAGGCAGCTAATCTATTTATGGAATCTTTCTATTTTTGGAAACTTTCTATTTTTGGAAACTTTCTATTTTTAGAAACTTTCTATTTTTTAACTTTCTATTTTTGGAAACTTTCTATTTTGGAAACAATCTATTTTTGGAAACTTTCTATTTCAGGAAACCTGCTATTTTTAGAAAGTTACTTATTATTACACAACAAGTATAATAATACAAGAAATACAAGTAATACTTAATCAGAATAGACAGAATGCGTGATAAACACAGTATAAGGCTAAAATCAGTAAAACATGACATGAACATATAAAACAAGCTATAACGTGATATAAAACCAGTTACGTACTCAGTAATCAGAATACTTATACACGTAATTATTTATGTAGCAGTAGTGATATCGAAGTAGGACTCTCTTCCGTTCGTCTTTTTCGTTCACTGGACTCAAGGTACGGATTCTCCGTCCTTTCAGTATGGACATTCTTTCCTTATTAGGATTTCCCCGTATGCAGCCAACTGTTTTCCCAGTATATGTTTTATATGTTTTGATTTGCTTATGTTTAATTAGATACATAAAGCCATATACATGCATGAACAATTTCACCTAGTTATGGAGGTACCATAACCATAACACTGGAGGCACCAGTGTTATGACTCCACCACGACGGAGTGATAGCTGGTGGCGTCCCTTCAGCTTTTGGCCATATTATTATTATTAGGTTGGGCGTATGGGTGCATCCTAGTTTACATGTTTCAGTAGATTATTCAGGTGAATGTGGTGTGTGCCTTGCATCCTTCACAAGGAGCTGATCCCTCCTACCCAAACAGTTATATTAATTAGAGGCAGCCCCTCTAATTGCATGACGAAGTCACCCCTCCAAGTATTCATGCACGTTGATATTTCATGACCTATATTGGCTTAATGGTTAACATTTTAAACAGTTTTTATAAGATAAACATAAGGCTTTTCAAACTATAAAACCAGTTTTACTAAGTTATACCAGGTTTCCAGGACTTATACATTTCCGCTGCTATTAGTCTTATTTATGTTTCATCCATTCATACTATGTTGTATATCCGTGCACTGAGCGTTATGCTCAGCCGTTTTTCTTTTCATGTTCCCAAAACGGCAGGTACCCGAAACTTGAGCATTTGGAGGATGTGCATAGGATGGAAGCTGCAGTAGACTTCATCCTTTGCCTTCATATACCTATGCTTGTTTAGTCATTTCTTATTTCCTTTACTTAATTATGTTTTGGGCTTATGTTTGGGAACCGATGTTTGATTCCGGTTTTTCCTATGGTCATGTATGTTTTAGTACATATTACCTTGCATGCTTTGATGACACGCCATAATCATGCGTGACATTCCATTTATCAAAATGGGGTGTTACAATTATGGTATCAGAGCCAAGGCTTCGACCTGTAGGCTCTAAACTTGACCTGTGACTAGTGGGTAGTCACTAGGAGCTTCCTTAGCCAACCCTTGTTATTCCACGTATTGATGTGTTCAGCGCATTGGTGTTTTAACCATGATGTTTTCAACACCTTGAGGTTCTAACCTTGATGTTTTCATCGATATTGTTCTACTAATATGGATGGACAACCGTCATTCATATTTAGTTATGTGTCATTGTTTCATGCATGATGCTCCTCGTGAACTGTGGCTATGTGGACTGAACCTCAGTAGTTCATAATTAGTCACATAAAAAAAATTCTGATAAGTTTTGACAGATGATTTTTTTATGTTTCATGTATCATTGTTGCAGGAATTTTGACTAAGTAATGGTTGGTACAGGACTGGTTGTATTTAGCCGCATGTGCTTTTATCGAAACTTTTAACTTTGGGACCGACCCATAGGCGTCCCCTCGCCATGTCTTTTGTTTTAGGACCGACCCATAGGCGTCCCCTCGCGCATATAAAGGTTTTTATAAACTGCATCATGCATTCATGCACTGTTTTCATGCATAAAATTTTTCTCATGATGTATTGGCATAAAAAAAATTCATGTCCCCTCATAAGTTACGATGTCTTTTATGTCAAGTATGCTCTCATACTATCATGGTTAACTTCGTTTTCATGCTGATGATGTCGTATACTCCTTCATTTTAAGTTGTTTCATGTTTCTTCATGAAAATTCCGTCTTCATGTTGATTACGTCTTAAGCCACTTTTGTTATTTATGCTTTCATGCAAGACATTGTTGGATTTCATTGAATCCTGCTTTCATGATAGTCATGGTTGGCTTTCATTGATCATGCTTCCAGGCAAATCATCGTTGAATTTTGCGTAACCACACTTTAGCGTTTCTCTATGCAACCAGAATGATGTATATGCTGGCATTGCCAGATTATCATGATGGTTTTTCTAACCGTTTAACCGATTGTGATTCCTTAAAATCATGACAAATGATCGACCCCATACCGATCATTTCATGTGCATTCCATGTGTACTCCATGTACCATATTCCATGTGTAATACACGTACCTTAATTCATGTGTATTTCACTTGCAATACTTCACGGGTATTCGCTAGTCGATTCTGAATCATCTCAGGCGTATTTTCACTTGCTGATATTCTACAAGATTGCTAATGTCGCTCATAACTTGGAGATGTTACTAAGGTTGATGTTGCTGATGTTTGGAGACGCTACGAGATGCGGATGCTGTTCACAACCTGGAGATCCTACAAGACGAAGACAAAGGTGTTAGAGCAAAGCAAATTGGACGAGAAGATACTTCCATCAGACGATTTCCATCAATCATTTTCCCTAATTCTTAGTTGCATGTCACACGTTATTCAGTTGTCGATTCAGTCATATGAGTGCAAACCGGTACCAGTCGGCCACTCAGCTGAATAGTTACATGAATCACAGTCATGAGAATGACCGTCATGGAACTGACAGACAAGACGATAGTAACAACTACTATGACAGCAACTATCCTAGCAATCGCAACCGAAGCTCCGGCCACGGACGTGATCAGAAATACAAAGGATCAGTAGTCCAACCGATCCGCCAGTTCTGGCATAATAACCTAATATTTGTAGTTCTATTGGTTTCCCATCACGAGACACATGTCAAGACATCAGTCAAGACACATGTCTCAAGTATACTTCCTGAAGACACATGTCAAGACACCAGTCAAGACACATGTCATGCTTACATTTCCCAAGACATGAGTCAAGACACATGACTCACGTCCAATTATGGAACATCTCTAAGAAATTCAGGGTACCCTCCAAAGGGTATATCCATTTTGTTGTGCCATGTATTAATCAGGCCACAAGAATTTCAGTACCATCACCGGCGTATCAGTAAGATCTGTCACGATTGCTCGATAACACTTCATTTCTTGCACCCATATTTCATATATTCATGACCATAAAGGACGCCATTCGTATTCCCCAGGTATACGAAGGTTTTCCTTCAGCCTAATGATAAGATCCAAGCTGCTAACGCATTACCTCGGACAGATGCGAGTTGAATTTCATCCTAATTATGGACTACGAACAACACACCATGCTATGACTCACGATTTTGTATAGTAATGTTCAGGCTCCTGAATATATTCAGCATGATTTTCCAACAGGAAAATCTGTACAAATTATTTATGCTTTACAAGCACGTGCGTTGTTAGCTATGACTGCTAAATAATCTAGCTGTCAGTTAAGACGACCACTTAAGTCCTTTTACACATAACCAGTTGATTATACCAAAATCTTACCATACATTCCAGAAGAACCTTCAAGGAGAAGGACGATACCATGAGATTATGTGTCGACTACCGTCAATTTAAGCAAATCACTATTCATAACCGTTATTCTCCACGACGTATTGACGACATGTCCAATCATTTTAAGGGTGTCAAACACTTTTCCAAGATCGGATTTATGATCATGCCGCCAACAGCGACGAGTGGAAGAGCAGGACATTTCCATGACTGCTATTCGTACACGTCTCGGTCATGCTATATTCATGATTTTGTATTAGTCTCATAAATGCTCCAGCAACATTATGGACTTAATAAATTGATTTTCCATGAACACATAAACAAATTCATCAGTGTTTTCATCTATGACAACCTAACCTTCTCTAAGGTCTAGAGAAGAGCAGGAAGACCATGTTTGCACTATGTTGCAAATTCTACGACAAGAGAAATTTCACCCTGAAATTTTCCAATCTAAATTCTGGTTGATTACAGTGACACGCTGAATCACATGGATTCACATGGTTAATCTGACCATGACTCAGCTTAGGCACAAAGGTGAGAACCCTACACTATATTAGGTGTTCTAGAAAATCCTACGCTAAGAGAAGTCTAATTTCGGAGACTCATAGTTCCACAAATTTCTATGTATCAAGTTTCTACGAAGTAAGATATAGTTACGCTCATATCTAAGTACCTGACATGCCAACAGGCTAAGATAGAACACCAACTGACTGGGATATTTATCCACCGTCGGAATTGTGATCAGAAATGGGATCTCCATGGATTTTGGTTACCAGATTAACGCAAATTCAGAAGAAGCATGGTGCTATCTGGGTTATTGTCAACCGTTTGACCAAGTCTGTAGAATCCTTACATCCGCAAGGATTTCAAAACCAGCAGATTGATCGGACGTGTTCCAGCCAGGGTTCATCCGATTACTTGGAAATCCCTCAGCTATCGGGTCAGGCAAAGGTTCTCATATGTGCTCCTTATTTACGTTCACGTTCTTGTTCAAATTTCACGACTTGCTTTCACGCTCACGTTCATGACACTATTCACGTTCATGATTGTATCTTGGCTTACGATCATACGTTCATTTTCGTTCTGGGAAGTTTTGCAAGAACTTGAGAGACCAGACTCAAGTTTAGTATAACTCTCTATCCTCAGACAGACGTTTCACGTCACATTCCACGTGTCACCTTATAGCGTTTGGCGTTACCGTAGATGTATTCCATGTTCACGATATGTTTCACATGTCATGTTCATTCCACGTTCCTCATATCACGTTCACGATATGTTACACGTATCATTGATCATGATATGTTTGCTCATACTACACTCACCATATCTCCACGTATCACGTTCAAAAAATTTCACGTATCACGTTCAAAAATTTTCACGTACTATGTTTCAATATGTCTTGCGAATCGTTGCTAATTATCAGTTAGGTTAGATTATTTTGTGTCGTCATGTTTCTGTTCCCCTTGCGTGTTAATTCTTATTCCCTCGATCAAATTTAGGGGATCTATCGTACGTTGATAACCATGAACTTTTAAGTATGTTCAAGTCAAGGTCAGGAGGACCAAGATTTATCAATTGTGTCAAGATCTTGTGAAGGAACCGTTCCAAGAGGGAAGCCACTTGGAAACGGACAAGTTCATCCGGACTTCTTATCCGTTTTTCTCTTATCAATTAGATATGTCCTTTCAGTCACGTCACGTTCCATGTCCTTTCAAGACATGTCACGTTCCATGTTCCTTTTACCATGTCACCTGCACGTCCATTTATCTTACATACCCTCTCAGTTTGATTCGGGTATGTTTATCTTTTAGTTACTTATCTATAATTCGGGTACGAATTATTCTTTTTAGGGGGGAAGAGTTGTAAAACCCGCACGCTTTTACCATGAACAGTACATATATAATCGTACGTACATGATTAGAACTTTCCTTATTTAGCACGTGTACGTTTCACGAACAGGAATTACAAGTATTACGTACGTGTTATTGCACGATAAGTATTTATTACGTATTAAGACACGATAATTATTATCAACAATAATTATATTCATGAACATGAAAATCATGAACGTAAATAATCACGAACCTATTATTATGGATTTACGTATATATATATTACAATTACGTATAAATATTTATTACGACACGAACGATAGATAATTAAATCACGTAAACACGACACGAGAACACGTAAATAATTAGAACACGGGAAAACAACGGGTTTCCCCTTTGGGGGCCCACATACCCACGAAATTAGGGACAAGGAAAGGGCCTAGCCCACTTATTTTTTTTCTAAATACTAGAAAAGAAGGGAGTTCATGTTTTCATTTTACAGAGAACTAGAAAAAAAAAACAAAAACCCTAGCCTCCTCCTTCTCCCTTTGTTGCCACCACATACAAACACCACCAAGGGGGTGTTTGTTGATCTTGGTAGATCCAATTTATTGCAAGGATGTTCGTGTTAGTAAATTCCTTTTGATCCATGAATCGGTAATCTTCTTAAACCTTTTCTTTCAATTGTTTATTACATCTAAACACATGAAATCATGGGGTTATTAAAACAAGTTAATAAACATGTAGATCTAATCATGGGGTTATTAAAACAAGTTAATAAACATGTAGATCTAATCAAGTGGGATTAAAAACATAGGGTTTAAGGGGTGTTTGGTTCGGCTAAGGGGTGGAAGCGAGAGCAAGGGCTCTCGGTGGTTGTTTGATCATCACCAACCGAGACCACAAGGTCTCGGTTTGGTTTGGGTGTTTCGGCCGCAAGCAACCAAGGGACCCCGACGCATGTCAGGGTTATCCTTGGTGGTCTAAGGGGGTCTCGGCTACAAACAAACACGCACCACCGGTTTAAGCCGGTAGCGGTTTGCCATGGTTAAGGGTTGTAGATCCGGTTCAAGGGGTTCACGGACCGGTTCATGACATGTTTAGATTTAAAACACGGGTTCGGTTCACGGTTTATTTTTCAAGTTAATTATTTATTTTACAAGTTAAATAATTACAAGATTTAATTAAATTAATTTAGCATGCTATGTAATTAATTTAATTTGGACATGACTTAGGTTAATTATTGGTAATAATAATACATGATTTTGACCTAAGTATTTTAGGATTTAATTAATTAATTATTAAAACATGGCATGTAATTAATTAATTTCCATGACTTAGGTTATATTAATAATAAATATTAATACATGTTTTAACCTAAGTATTATTACTTTTTATTTAATTAAATCATGTTATATTTAATTAAATCTTATAACCTATAGTTTATTTAATTTATACGTAATAATTAATAAACTATACTATATATCACATGACTTGGAATATTATTCAGTAAAACTTAAGCTTATATTATTAGCTTAATAATCTAACTTATTTCTAATTATGGAAACTTTCTATTTTTAGAAACTTATTTAATTAAGGCAGCTAATCTATTTATGGAAACTTTCTATTTTTAGAATTTTATTTATTTAAGGCAGCTAATCTATTTATGGAAACTTTCTATATATGGAAAATTTCTATTTTTGGAAACTTTCTATTTTTGGAAACTTTTTATTTTTGGAAACTTTTTATTTTTGGACACTTTCTATTTTTGGAAACTTTCTATTTTTGAAACAATCTATTTTTGGAAACTTTCTATTTTAGGAAACCTGCTATTTTTAGAGTGTTACTTATTATTACACAACAAGTATAATAATACAAGAAATACAAGTAATACTTAATCAGAATAGACAGAATGCGTGATAAACACAGTATAAGGCTAAAATCAGTAAAACATGACATGGACATATAAAACAAGCTAAGACGTGATATAAAACCAGTTACGTACTCAGTAATCAGAATACTTATACACGTATATTATTTATGTAGCAGTAGTGATATCGAAGTAGGAGTCTCTTCCGTTCGTCTTTTTCGTTCACTGGACTCAAGGTACGGATTCTCCGTCCTTTCAGTATGGACATTCTTTCCTTATTAGGATTTCCCCGTATGCAGCCAACTGTTTTCCCAGTATATGTTTTATATGTTTTGATTTGCTTATGTTTAATTAGATACATAAAGCCATATACATGCATGACCAGTTTCACCTAGTTATGGAGGTACCATAACCATAACACTGGAGGCACCAGTGTTATGACTCCACCACGATGGAGTGATAGCTCGTGGCGTCCCTTCATCTTTTGGCCATATTATTATTATCAGGTGGGGCGTATGGGTGCATCCTAGTTTACATGTTTTAGCAGATTATTCAGGTGAATGTTGTGTGTGCCTTGCATCCTTCACAAGGAGTTGATCCCTCCTACCCAAACAATTATATTAATTAGAGGCAGCCCCTCTAATTGCATGACGAGGTCACCCCTCCAAGTATTCATGCACGTTGATATTTCATGACCTATATTGGCTTAATGGTTAACATGTTAACAGCTTTTATAAGATAAACATAAGGCTTTTCAAACTATAAAACCAGTTTTACTAAGTTATACCAGGTTTCCAAGACTTATACATTTCCGCTGCTATTAGTCTTATTTATGTTTCAGCCATTCATACTATGTTGTATATCCGTGCACTGGGCGTTATGCTCAGCCGTTTTTCTTTTCATGTTCCCAAAACGACAGGTACCCAAGACTTGAGCATTTGGAGGATGTGCATAGGATGGAAGCTGCCATAGACTACTTCCTTTGCCTTCATATACCTATGCTTGTTTAGTCATTTCTTGATTTCCTTTACTTTATTATGTTTTGGGCTTATGTTTAGGAACCGATGTTTGATTCCGGTTTTCCCTATGGTCATGTATGTTTTAGTACATATTACCTTGCATGCTTTGATGACACGCCATAATCACGCGTGACATTCTATTTATCAAAATGAAGTGTCACATAGTTACTTCTATAAAATGAGAAATTAAAGGCTCAAATTCAGGAAAAGGTTTTTGCACTAACATCGGTAAAAAATGAATTAAGGAAGTTAAAAGGAAATAGTGTGGATACTAAGTTTGCAAAACAGTCAGTCTTGGGGAAACCTCCTTCTCAACCATTTATACCTCGCTTAGTTGCTAGACAACCGAATTCGATTAAATCTGAACGACCCAAAACGTCGAAACCGAGGTTTGCATCCCAAGTTGATGTGAGAAGCAATTTGCCAAATGTGAGACCCCCAAAATCAGGCAAGAAACACGTAGGCAGCAAGGGGGTTCCACGTCATGGTACAAGAAACAAAGAAATATTGTTGACACAAAGGTGACGTAATACACAAATATACATTAAATCATATACATCAGAGTTTTTAAACAAAGGTCCCAGAGTTTTAAAAGCGGAAAAATCTATTATTTAATTATGGTTTTGTAACTTATAGTTACCAAGAATACATGATAAACTTCTGAAAGTTTCTAGATAAAACCAAAGTTTAAATATACATAGAAATCTCCAAGCTGTGATAATATCTTGCGGGCTCCCATCCAAGCAAAGCTAAGTATTAATACCTGAGATTAAACATATAAAATCATCAACATAAAGTTGATTGATATTCATAGGTTTAGCAGTAAAGGCGTGGAACACAAACATTCATTTGTAAAACAAGTAAATAGGGAAAATGGTTATGATCATTAACCATAGCTCGAAACCATTATTATTGCTATTTAGTTCATGAACTTAAGCGTAACATCAATGTAATTTACTCTATTGAGTATTCAGCCTAAATACTCAAGTAACAAATCAAATGTTAAGTACGTCAATGGTTAAACAACCGCAACATGGGACGGGGATTGCCAGTCCCGATGGATCCACCCACAACATTCGCGCTTAGTAACACAAGTAAATTAACGGTTCATGATAAGGAGAGGAAACTTAAGGGCTATAGACTAAAAGCAATAATAATAATGGAAATCATCAAGTTCTGGAAAGCATACAAGTTCTGGATAGCATACAGTTTTAAATGAATGTGTTCTACCATGTAAAATCTCACCCCGCGTTTAGAAACAATGTGCAAATAGTAAAAAGGGGCTATGAACTCACCTGCTATAGCTATTACATGTTTATCAAGGAACAAACGTCCAATAGTCAATAAACGACTTCACGAGATATCAATCGCTCATTGATCGAGAACAAAATGCCCAAGATTGACATATGACCGAACGAGACCTATAATGACGAGACGCGTCTTAGGTTTATAAATGAAAACTAAAGAAATAAAACAAAGTTTTCTTTAATGGTTATTTATTAATTGTGCACTTGTATTACTAGCTGTAGTTTATGTTCCATGAGCCGTCTTTAGTTAGTAATTCACTATTTGTCCAATCATTTTCTTTTAAACTCATGTCTTGAAACTTGAGTATAATATAACTTAAATTAAATTTAAGCTAAAGTTTTACTTACTTAAATACTATATACTTGTTCGTATAAACGTCACATGATCGAACATAATACCTTTTAAAAATTTGTGACGTGTGTTCTATCACTAAAAGACACTATATGAAATTTTATATAATCAAATATGTAAGTTTTAATTAATACATATTTTAATTACTATGTTTCATGACCAAATGTCCATGACTAATATATAACTTACTAAATTGACAACTTTGAATCAATTACCGAGACATCTCAAAAGCATATAAACAAACTTGACATAAAAGTCAGATTCTTCCCATCGTGATCCCAACATTATTTCATATGTACACGACTCAATTTCAACACTTATCTTTTATAAAAAAATATGAGTAAGCCCAAGTATTTCTCCAAATATAATGATTAACTATTTTTCTATAGACATTAGTATATGTATATACTAACACTACGTATCAAGTATTTCCAAACCATTTAACTTTTCATAGCAAAATTTGTTTGTAATGTCCTTAAAATAATCACAAAATAGACCGGCCACATGCGTATACATTTTGAGGTAAATATGAACCTTTAATCATTCTTGTGGACATGTTAATGTGACCAATATATGGGATATAAAATAAAAATCAAGCATATAACAACACTATAATTTAAGTCAATAATCATACCTACTTTTTGTTATAAAGCTAAATTTGAACCTTCACTTTTATGTTAGAAATACATACATCTTAATTTTAAATTTCCAGAAGTTTGGTGAAAACTCTCTTTCTGTTTCTTTGAAACCTTTACATCTTACATACTAAAAGAATTAAATATAATAAGCATAGTTTCAAACTTTATTTTTTTAACATGTTTCCACTACGTCAAACACGTAGCATTTACTTAGCCACGTATCTCTCCCATTTTTTACATTTTGATTTTCGTTTCTTTTTATTATTTGTTAAATTTTGATATATGCGGGTATTATGGAAACCCGATATGAAAAATATGTGTGAAACATGAAAAATAAACGCTCAATATGAAAAAAAAATATCGACATTCGGATAACATTGATATTTCGATAATTAAATGAGGCTTATAATTTAATAAACGTTAGCGCGTCGAATAAACGAATGATGCCTAAAAGCTTAACGTAAATTACAAAAAAAATGCTCGTAAAATAAAAAAATTAAAGTGACAACAATAGAAAATATTTCTATGTCATGAAGATAATGTTTACGGTCGATGACGGGCATAGACTTTTTCGATAAATAATAATTGACACATATTCGATACGTTAAATCCCTAACCTTGCCGGTTAGTCAAGAATTCAATATTAATCGCAGAACGAACATGAAAAATAAAAGTTGGATAGTAAATATTAGCCCGAATCTTAGGAATAAAATTAGCTCGGTCTAAATGTTGATTTTAAATTTCGGGTTACTACAGTAAATAATTATGGACAAATAAAAATAAAACTTTTTATAATATCCTAATAAAATATTATCAATAATCAGAAAATATTTAAAATATAATGTAATTAAAATTTTCGAGATCTCAGGATTTACGTATGAAAAAGTAAAGAGGAACAAATAAAACATTGTAAAATCGAGAAGTAGGAATAAAAGAATAATTTAATTACCGGAAAAAAATACGAGTTCTGACAGTCGACCCCCCTAAAGGAACTCTCTTCCCTCAGAGTTCAACCGGAGACGGAAAGAGACAGAACAGATAGGGATACTTTGCTTTTAATTGGTCTTTAAATACAAAAGGGTATTTAGAGATATAATAAACATGATAAACGCTTAAACGGACAAGATGTACTGAAACGGATTAAGATTAATGATCGACGAGGAATTTCAAATCGCGTAAACCATAAAACACAATAATTCACTTTACTAAGAAATAGGAGGGTTTTAACTGTGTTATATATAAATTAAGAAGAAAATGTATATTTAATGGGTAAACAATTGCTAAGTCTTTTCTTGATCAAGATAGTGTTCAAAATAGAAGTAAACTAGGTTCAAGTTTTATTTTAGTCGTCTTGAGAAACCTGGATGATTGGATGAAATTATTGTTAAAACATGGGTTTATGATTAGGATTACAGAAAATCTATTTTCCAAATTATTTATAGTCCTTAATAGGAATGAAGTTTAAGACGGTAATTTCATTAAACTAGGATTAAAATATGATGAAAAATCAAAATAGTTCCAAAGGTAATTCATGATGTAATTCTAAACATAAGTTCAAATTTTACAAAGAAAATTTATAGATCTGACATTTTAGCTTGAGAAAGTTATTTTGGTAATTTAAATGTTTGGTAACAGTGTAAAATTTTCATAAATATAATAATATATAAAAATCCATAAAAGTGTTTAATGTATCAAATGGTAAATAGGAGTCGTATTCGGTTTTCAAAAGATGACAAGATAACAAACGAATATGAAGCAATTAATAGTCAAAATAAAATGCAAGTAATGGCATGAGAGAATAAAACGAAAGTCGTAAAGATTATGAACATGATAGAATAGAGGCATCGACGTTAAGACAATAAGAAACAAAGAACTTAGTAACTCATCACTTTTTGAGTGCAGTTGGTGTCACCAACATCGACTTAATAATTTCTCGGTAATCGATATGCGATTGAACGATAAAAGCCACACAACAATTTTCAAATCAAAGAAAAAAATTCCTCAATTAGTCATTTGTGTATGATTCAAGTAAAATGAACAACACTGGCAATTAGAGAACGAAATCAACACATGGTTTACACGAGCGAATTTTGAAGCTAAAGAATCAGACACAGATCATGACGGATATACGAAATCATTATTCACGTCCAGTCATAAATCGTTATTCGCATCCGGAGACATTTCAAAGGTATACCAAAATTTAATCAAAGAAAGTTGGTCGAGGAGAAAGTATAAAAACACTAGAACTTCCACGTACGATATCAATAGTCAGTAACTAGACGAGCGGTAAATAGAATTGTATCATGAAAGAAAATGAGGTAACAAGTAGAGAAAAGATCATTGAGTAAAGAAAAATTGATTATACTCGCAGACACGTAATTCGTTCAAAAAAATAAAAATAAAGAAACATATGCATTTGTCATGAACTCGTACTACTTGCATAACGCATAAAAGTTTTCATAATTTTATTTTAACAAGATTTTAAGGTGACTACTTTTCAGCCTCGCATGGATCATTCTAAATTACGCATAGGTGATCAGGCCATGCCTAATTTAGGACTAGCAATGCGATGCTCAGTTTCGTCAAACTAGTATTACATGTCATATGTTTTAAAATATATATATATATATATATATAATAGCATTTGTAAAATAGGAATCGAAATAATTTATGAAACGTTTTCAAGAGTAAGTAATTCGCTAGATATTTAAATCAACAATTTAATGTTACAAAAAAATCTTTTATAAGACCAAAGTAAAACAATTTGTGACAAGACATCATAAAACAATGTCAATTAAATTTATGAGGTATTATTCAAGTATTTTATAAAGTTCAGTAGAGCAATATGTAAAACTATTCGCAAACAATAGTAATTTAAGTTTATATGGTGAGATTATGATAATTTACAAATTAGTGATTGGTTAACACGAGAGTAATAAAGAGTAATTGATAAGACAATCTGTGAAATGGTTACAAGATGATAGAATTTCAAAAGGCTTAGCCGAAATCGTCATGAGACACTTGTTATCAATGATGATGAAAGATGTGAAAACAATAACTTCAAACCTCGACCAAATCAGTAGTACGTTAGAAGTAGAAGAAAGATAAAATAGAATGACAAATAAGTCATATATAAATGAAAGTATAATGGAATCCATATGTGTGCAAATACTAAATTATTCGACATAAATATGCTTTTAAGAAAGTAGAATATCAGTTTCAACACAAGTTCTTTTGCGGTAGACGTAAAACGTCATTCCAGACAACTTTCGTGTTTTGACCGACAACTATATCAGACCAGAAAATGACAATTTTACCCCTGTAGTTCTACATCAGCACCAAGTTTACATATATGCAGAAAATTAATTCTTAATTTTTACAAAATTCACACGAGCGTAACTTGCTCGTTTTTAAGGGTTACGGGTCGAATTTTATGTCCTAGACGAACGTCTCAACAAGTAGAAACATATTTTTATGTCTAAATTTTATGAAAATATTTTCTCGACATCGTTAAATTACATATAACTTTTCTGTAAAAAGTATATTTTTCGACACACCTTGAAATTTAATCAAACTTCATAACGATCCGGAATTTATGTACACACGCATGACTTGTGGATTCCATATAGACGAAAGAGAATAGATTGTAAAATTAAGCATATAAAGAAAAACATAGTATAAAATTGGTTTATGAATACCAATGATAATCTAAGAAATAAAAAACGGCGCATGACATCCGTGTCTTAGATTTCAAGATGCAATGTAGGAAGGTCTCTTGGTGGCGTAATTTTCCAAAATCACAAGATATACCGAGAAAGAAATGCAACATTAACGAATCGCACTCCTGGGGCGATGAGGATTAATGAAAGGGGAGTATACATGTTTATAGAAGTAGAATTTTATTCCAAACAATCGCCACATAATAGAGGATGAATTAGAAGATGAAGACGGTGTTTTCAAGGTATAAACAGACGTTATAATTCAAACTTGAAACGTAGAATGGTCAATGAAGTAATATTTAATTGATATACAAGTGTCGTGTAAAACGGTGACGTAAAAGTCAATCAAGGTTACGAAAACCCACAATATTATTCAACACGGATTGAAGGAATGCTTCGAGATGTGTGACTCACACGATGTACTTTAGTCTTTTTTTCGGAGACACATTGAGCTACACAATGGTTTATAGACTATTTTCTAAGACATCCAATCACAAATGGTCGGAAAGCAATTCGGATATCTAAATTGATATCTTAAAGGAGTTAAACAATGAATGCAACACGCACGGTAGTAAATTGATAATCGAAAGTTTCATCGAAAACAACACTTACTTAATCCCAAACAATGGTATCACGAGATTACACACAACATGTAAAAATGAGTTGAGAAAAACAGAGCGTTCAAAACGAATGAGTATGTGAGGTCAGTCATATCACGCATAAACGAAATAGCAATAGTACTAAGAAAAGTGAGTATGAAAAGTCGACAGCATACGCGTTCCGAATACAAGTATGTAATGCCATAACAGTTTGAAATTATTGTAACAAGATCAATTCACAAGAACAAGAACTCAAGAAATACAGTAAGGGCAGATGTAATCACAATAATATCCAATGATAATTCCTTAAGCAAAAAGGATTTTAAAAGAAGATAGTAATTATTGTCATGAGGGTATTGTAATGTTTCAAAATGTAATCAAGAAATGAAATATTACAATGATAATTAAAAGTAAATAATAAGTATTAGAGATCTACCCGCGCAGATATCGAACAACCATGGCAGATTCTGTGTTTGACACTTAGAAACATGAAATATTTGAACTTTCGGTTATAGACTAAGTTTTGAAAATGAATCAGCTCCCTATAACCATCGCTCTGATACCAATCTGTGAGACCCCCAAAATCAGGCAAGAAACACGTAGGCAGCAAGGGGGTTCCACGTCATGGTACAAGAAACAAAGAAATATTGTTGACACAAAGTTGACGTAATACAAACATATACATTAGATCATATACATCAGAGTTTTTAAACAAAGGTCCCAGAGTTTTAAAAGCGAAAAAATCTATTATTTAATTATGATTTTGTAACTTATAGTTACCAAGAAAACATGATAAACTTCTAACAGTTTTTAGATAAAACAAAAGTTTAAATATACATAGAAATCTCTAAGCTGCGATAATATCTTGCGGGCTCCCATCCAAGCAAAGCTAAGTGTTAATACCTGAGATTAAACATGTAAAATCGTCAACATAAATTTGAGTGATATTCATAGGTTTAGCAGTAAAG
Organism: Glebionis coronaria; assembly: GCA_025667525.1. NCBI lineage: Eukaryota > Viridiplantae > Streptophyta > Magnoliopsida > Asterales > Asteraceae > Glebionis > Glebionis coronaria. Next base: position 156,004,773 of record CM046881.1, on the reverse strand, counting down.
GCGTGGAACACAAGCATTCATTTGTAAAACAAGTAAATAGAGAAAATGGTTATGATCATTAACCATAGCCCGAAACCATTATTATTGCTATTTAGTTCATGAAGTGAAGCTTAGCATCAATGTAAGTTCCTCTAATGAGTATTCAGCCTAAATACTCAAGTAACAAATCAAATGTTAAATGCGTCAATGGTAAACAACCGCAACATGGTACAGGGATTGTCAGTCCCGATGATCCACCTACAACATTCGCGCTTAACAACACAAGTAAATTAACGGTTCATATTCAGGAGAGGAAACTTAAGGGCTATAGACTAAAAGAAATAATAATAATGGAAATTATCAAGTTCTGGAAAACATACAAGTTCTGGATAGCATACAGTTTTAAATGAACGTGTTCCACCATGTAAAATCTCACCCCGTGTTTAGAAACAATGTGCAAGTAGTAAAAAGGGGCTATGAACTCACCTGATATAGCTATTACATGTTTATCAAGGAACAAACGTCCAATAGTCAATACACGACTTCACGAGATATCAATCGCTCATTGATCGAGAACAAAATGCCCAAGATTGACATATGACCGAACGAGACCTATAATGACGAGACGCGTCTTAGGTTTATAAATGAAAACTAAAGAAATAAAACAAAGTTTTTTTTAATGGTTATTCATTAATTGTGCACTTGTATTACTAGCTTGTAGTTTATGTTTCATGAGCCGTCTTTAGTCAGTAATTCATTATTTGTCCAATTATTTTCTTTTAAACTCATGGCTTGAAACTTTAGTATAATATAACTTAAATTAAATTTAAGCTAAAGTTTTACTTACTTAAATACTATATACTTGTTCGTATAAATGTCACCATGATCGAACATAATACCTTTTAAAAAATTGTGACATGTGTTCTATCACTAAAGACGTTATATGAAATTTTATATAATCAAATATGTAAGTTTTAAGTAATACATATTTTAATTACTATGTTTCATGACCAAATGTCCATGACTTATATATAACTTACTAGATTGACAACGTTGAATCAATTACCGAGATATCTCAAAAGCATATAAACAAACTTGACATAAAAGTCGGATTCTTCCCATCGCGACCCCAACATTGTTTCATATGTACGCGACTCAATTTCAACACTTATCTTTTATAAAAAAAATATGAGTAAGCCCAAGTATTTCTCCAATTATAATGATTAACCATTTTTCTATAGACAATAGTATATGTATATACTAACACTACGTATCTGGTATTTCCAAACCATTTAACTTTCATAGCAAAACTTGTTTGTAATGTCCTTAAAATAACCACAAAAATAGACCGACCACATGCGTTTACATTTTGAGGTAAATATTAACCTTTAATCATTCTTGTGGACATGTTAATGTGACCAATATATGGGATATAAAATAAAAACCAAGCATATAACAACACTATAATTTAAGTCAAAAATCATACCTAATTTTTGTTATTAAGCTAAATCTGAACCTTCACTTTCATGTTAGAAATACATACATCTTAATTTAAAATTTCCAGAAGTTTGTTAAGAACTCTCTTTCTGTTTCTTTGAAATATTTACATTTTACATACTAAAAGAATTAAATATAATAAGCATAGTTTCAAACTTTATTTTTTAACATGTTTCCACTACGTCAAACACGTAGCATTTACTTAGCCGCGTATCTCTCCTATTTTTTTTACATTTTGTTTTTCGTTTCTTTTTATTATTTGTTAAATTTTGATATATGCGGGTATTATGGAAACCCAATATTTTAAAAGTTACGCGATATGAAAAATATATACGAAACACGAAAAATAAACACTCAATATTAAATAAAAAAAAACGACATTCGGATAACATTGATATTTTGATAATTAAATGAGGCTTATAATTTAATAAACGTTGGCGCGTCGTATAAACGAATGACGCCTAAAATCTTAACGTAAATTACAAAAAAATGCTCGTAAAATAAAAAAATTAAAATGACAACAATAGAAAATATTTCTATGTCATGAAGATAATGTTTACGATCGATGACAGGAATAGACTTTTTCGATAAATAATAATTGACACATATTCGATACGTTAAATCCCTAACCTTTTCGGTTAGTCAATAATTCAATATTAATCGTAGAACGAACATGACAAATAAAAGTTGGGTAATAAATATTGGCCCGAATATTAGGAATAAAATTAGAGCTCGGTCTGAATGTTGATTTTAAATTTCGGGTTACTACAATAAATAAATATGGACAAATAAAAATAAAACTTTTTATAATATCCTAATAAAATATTATCAATGATCAGAAAATATTTGAAATATAATTTAATTAAAATTTTCTAGATCTCAAGATTTACGTATGAAAAAAGTAAAGAGGAACAAATAAAACATTCTAAAATCGAGATGTACGAATAAAAGAATAATTTAATTACCAGAAAAAAATACGAGTTCTGACACCAAAACCAGTCACTCCACAATCTAGACCATCCTTAAGAAAATCTGCTTCTGCAAAACCCGATCACATGAATGCTTCAAGCAACTCTAGAAATATCTCCAAGAACATGCCTAAGCGTAGTTCAAATGACACGGGTCATAAAAGCTATCTAGAGGATGCTATGAAAATGACACACGCACGAGGTAGGAGAAAACCAAAACCTAGGAGCGTTGATCACACATCTAGGAATTCTAGACCCTTCTCGGATGTGCACAAATCCACCAAACCTAGGAACACTAGATCCTTCTCATATGTTAAGCACTTTGTTTGCACGAAATGTAACAAATGCGTGTTTAATGCCATTCATGATTGTTAGCCTTATAATTTATATAGTCGAACAAGAATGTAATAGGTCATCTTAGTCGTTAAAGGTCTTGTATTGTAATAGGTTAGTTGGGTTAACCGGGCTTGGACTTTATGCTAATATTGTCTAAGCTAGGGGCGTAAGCCCAAGTGTAAGTTAAGCCCGGCCCACGTCACAAAGCCCACGGCCCAACAAGCCTAGGGTATATATACCCTCTTCCATGTGTGGAAGAGGGTGTTGGTTACCATTTTACTTTCTCTCTCTAAAGTGTTTAACCTTCCAAATTCTCTCTTGTTTCTCTCTCTGCTTTCTTCTGTTTCTCTCTCTAAATCTTGTGTTATGGATTAATATGGGAATAACATTTGGTATCAGAGCCTATAGTGGATAGGTGATTGAAGATTCGTGTTTCTGTTCTTGATTTTCGTGCCTATTTTGATCCATATCATTCGAACCAAATTTTTTTTTGTGTTTTTTATGGTTTTTTCTTGATACAAAACTTCTACATAGTTGTGGTAAAGATTTGATATATTCACTTTGGCTAAAAACACAAAATTTTTGGGTGTTTTGATCATTTTTTGGCTTAAAATCTCGAATTGGTTGGGTTTTGTCCGAGAAAAGTGGGAATTTGGTACTATTCCGACAGGTTTTCATCGGAAAAGGGTTTTATATTCCGGCGGATATTCCGACAGAATTCCATCGGAAAAGGGTTTCATCATTCTGATTGTTATTTCAATAGTCATTCCGATAGGTATTCCAATAGTTCATTCCGACAGGTATTCTGATTGTACATCCCGACAGGTATTCCGATAGAACATTCCGACAGGTATTCCGATAGCACATTCCGACAGACATTCCGACAAGTATTCCAATGAACATTCCGACATGTTTCTGATGGAAATTTTGTTCGAGTATTTCTTAGACTTACCCACTATCTAGACTAGTCCCGGAACACAGTTTACACGAAGATTAAAAAAAGAGTTTTTTGGCTGGAAAAATCTAGAAAAAATTATTTTTTCCTATACTATTTTTAGGCCATTTAAGCTTCAATTTCAAATTTTGGCGAAGCAAAAAAAATTTGGACCAAAAATTCGAATTATCGGACCAAAATTCAAGTTTTTAGGCCATTTTAGGTTTTATTTTTTGTCAAAAATTTACATTTTCAATTTTTTTCCCTACTAGTTTTTGGCTATTTCTAACTCGATTTAAAATTTTAGTGATTCAAAAATTTTTCGGTTTACCGTTTTGTCGGACTGAAGAATTTATTGTCGGACTGAGAAAAAATTGGAATTTTCGGAATTTCAACCATAATCAAATCACAACACATCCACTAAGATCCGTAATCCATACACATCATATCCTTTTTGAGACATCCATTCAATGGACATCTTCGTGGATTCAACACCAACAACGTCCATGGCTGAGATGAATAAAGAGGAGATGCAAAATCCAGAGGTTCAAACAAATACTGAGACTCCAATTAGTAAACCTTCAAACAAGGATTCTACCACCAAAACCATTCATGCAATCAAATACAAGATGTCGAAAGCAAAAGAAAGATGCACGGAACACATAAAGTTGCTTCAGTCACACCTTCGGGTTCTTTCAAGAGAAGACCTAAAAGGCACTCGTCTTGAAATTGGATTCAAACGGGTATTCTTTCTACTATTTGGTCAAGATGTTGAGACATTCATTAGAACAATGCTACTTAATGTGGACCATCATCAACAAGAACTTGACAGAGATGATTTTCACGAGATTATATCCATGGAGGTCCTTTTAGCTCTCAACAATCAGTTCCAGCAATTCATTGACTCAAGTGGCTTATCCAAAAACGATCGAGAGTTCACAAGCACATACTTTACCAAATATACTCTCGTAGATCTTCAAGCGTTCAAAGAGACACTTCTTCAACATATGAGTAATATAAAGAAGTCAATTGCTGAAAGAACACGCAATCAAAGACAATTTCAAAGAAGGGTGAATCAAAGACTGATGCAGACGAAAGAGAGCACTGTCGATATAGATCAAGCATTGGATGCTTCTTCGGTTGATACAGAGAGCAGCGGGACAAAATCAGAAACGCGGCATATCAGTACCAGCTCAGGGAATGATCAAACAACCAATGATGCGGATATCAGACCCATTTATGATGATGAGCCAATGACTACGGTACAATTAAATGTTGAATACGATGTTCCTCAACATACTGAGCAATCTGAACCCATTCTTGACACGTATCTAGTGGAAAAGGTTGATAGCAATACCACACCTGATTCATCAGATACGAGTACTAATGGAGGAGAGACTTCTCAGGATGTTGATTCTAAGATTCACGAGCTTAAAATTCTGTTAGCTCAGAAGACTAAAGATTTTGAGGATGCCAAACTCGATTTTTCAAAGAAAAATAACAAATTTAAGGCTTACTTTGAAAAACTTGAAAAAGCAAATTTTGTTCTTGAACAAAAATTGGATCGTAGGATTCAAGATTTTAACGCGGAAAAAGAACATTTTGTGAAACAAATAAATTTGTTAGAATCAAAGTTGGCTTCTCAAAATCCAAGTCCTCCGCGTGCTTCATTAATTGAATTATCTGTGCAACCCATCGACACTGTAGACAATAATGAAGCGAATTCTAAGAACGACATATTTGAAAATATGAACATTAAGTTAGAACAATGTGTCGCTCAATTACTTCTACAAAATGAGCAATTAAAGGCTCAGATTCAGGAAAAGGTTTTTGCACTAACAGCGGTGAAAAATGAATTAAGGAAACTAAAGGAAATAGTGTGGATACTAAGTTAGCAAAACAGTCAGTCTTGGGGAAACCTCCTTCTCAACCAGTCAGAAACCGCTCAGTTGCTAGACAACCGAATGCGTTTAAATCTGAACGACTCAAAACGTTGAATCCGAGGTTTGCATCCCAAGTTGACGTGCGTAGCAATTTTCCTAAACCAGTCACTCAACAATCTCGACCCTCCTTAAGAAAATCCGCTTCTACAAAGCCCGATCACATGAATGCTTCACGCAACTCTAGAACTAGCTCCAAGAACATGCCTAGGCGTAGTTCAAACGACACGGGTCACAAAAGTTATCTAGAGGATGCTAACAAAAAGACAGAAGCAAGAGATGGGACCAAACCACAACCTAGGAGTGTTGTTCACACATCTAGGAATTCTAGACCCTTCTATGATGTGCACAATTCTGCCAACCCTAGGAACTCTAGAGCCTTCTCAGATGCTAAGCACTTTGTTTGCAAGAAATGTAACAAATGCGCGTTTAATTCCATTCATGATGATTGTATAACCCGAGTCCTGAACAAGGTGAACCACAAAGCTAGAGCATCTCAAAGACGGAACCCTACAGGAAATAGGTTTTCTCCAACTAAGTCTTCCGTTGTGCATTAGAAATCTATGACTCCTAGACCCTGTCTTAGGTGGATACCAACGTGTAGAACCTTTAAAAGAATTGGTCTTAGGTGGGTTCCTACTGGAAATATATTTCCCTCTAGCACGAAAAAGGTTCAAAGTGAACCCCAACACGGTTCTCACAAAGATATCACTAACCCACAAGCAAGCATACAAACTACTGATAAAAGTGCAGGTTATAAAGTAAAGGTTCAACAAGAACACAAAGATTTTCCATATTCATACCGTTCAACAAAAGACACTCTCAGAGTTTGGTTGCTGAAGAAGCAGATATCAGAGAAATACGTGTCTCAGGGGTTCCACAAGTAAGATTCAAAATGACTTACAGTCACATATCAGACTGTAACTCGAATGTAAAAGAAAGGGAACTTTATCTCTTAAACGATAAGTTACCCTCAAAACGAGAAATTAATATTTCTCGGACACGAGCTTCTCTTAAAACTATTCAAAAGTTTTTAGCTCGTGTACATGGATTATAGTCAAATTACAAACTGTAACCCGGGCTCACAAGACAGGAAAGTTCATCCCGATGATGACTTATCCTCAGAACGAGAAATTAAGTTTTCTCGGGCATGAGCTATCTGTAAAAACATACAACGTTTTTAAGCTCATGTACAAAGACTTACAGTCACATGTCAGACTGTAACTCGTACTTCAAAAACAGGAAACTTCATCCTGAATATGACTTATCCTCAAAACGAGAAATTCGATTTTCTCAGACACGAGCTTACCGTAAAACTATTCGAAAGTTTTAAGCTCGTGTATATAAATTCTAAGTGCATCACAGCTTAGGACTCAGACCTTAACTAAGGAAAGTTTATCTTGGACGATAACTTATCCTTCTCAACGAGAAATTCATATTTCTCGGTCATGAGCTTCTCATAAAAACATTCAACGTTTTTAAGTTCATGAAAAACGACTTCTAAGTAAATGTCAGCTTAGAACTCGAACTTCAACTTAAGGAAAGTTTATCACGGATGATAACTTATCCTTCAAAACGGGAAATTAATATTTCTTGGTCATGAGCTAGTCACAAAACAATCATAGTTTTGAGCTCATGAAAATCGGACCCGAAAGGGAAGTGTACGTTTCAGTGCGCTTTTTCTATGCAATAGAAGAGAAGTCTTCAATCATGATTATTTTAAAACCGTTGAACACAATTTTTCAAGAATTTCTCAAAACCTTTTTCTAAATCTTTCAAAATTGTGAGTTCAACACTCCCTTCCTCATAATGTGGTTTTTATATCTCAAAATTGTCATATGTTATTTTGATCAATTTTTGAGGGGGAGCATTTTAAAATCAAGCCTTTAATGTTGTTGGGGTACATCTCTGAAATTGTCATATTTTATGTATCCAACACATTCCGAAAATGATATAAAATTGTCAAATGTAATATATTATATCAGAAAAGGCATCTCATCTCCGTACCTCAACATATTTTGTGGTGTCTTTTTTTTCCAAAATTTTGTCAAATTTTGTCTCAAGACACACATATATTGTTGAGGGGGAGCAACCCGACTTAATGTTCCATGATTCATGCGTGCACACATGTTTCTCTCCCAATCGGTTTTCAGAAATTGTCATATTTTAATCAATTGGTATCTCTAATATGATGTTTTTATATTAGAGATAGGGGGAGAAAATATGATTAAAATGTAATATATTGCAACATGTGATCTTAAAGACTCAAGTGCAACTCTTTCCTTCACATGCTAAACCATTTCGTATATCGATGCATGTGTGTAGGGGGAGCGTTTAGGAAATGTAAAACTTTCAAGTGTTAAAAGTTTTGATTTTTATCAAGCACTTTGAATGGTTTTCAATGGTTTATGGTTACGATCTTTACCCAAAACAACCTACTGTCCACGACGAAACGATGGAGTCAAAAGGTGGTTTAGGATAGGAAACTAAGTCCTATGATCCAACCAGAATCGAAGGGATCTACCCAAGGACATTTCATAGCTAGAAATAGTTGTCCTTAGGAAAGATGGAGTTGAATGAAGCTGAATGCAGACCAATTACTTAAGTTAGCACTAGAACAATCACAACAAGGTGCTAGTGATGACGTGTTGGTAAGCATTGAAGGAGTTGAATATTCTATGCAACTTAGGCATAAACCGGGTTAACACATCTATCGAAGACAAGTGTCATGGACCCAGTGATACGATGCACAACCCTTCCCCATCCATTCGATTTTCTCTCAAAAGAAACTTGTCTCATTGTCACGGAGATCAACACGTATCTATTGACTTTCTCACTCCGAGTTAGTTAATATTGAAAAGGTGGCAGTCTGCTCCAGCCCCCGATTACCAAAATGCACTTATTGAGTCTAGAGCCAAAAAGAGATCAATCTATTATCTCATTTTGACACAATCGAGTCCTACGCATTATCCCTGTGATATTGCCATAACATATGAGTGATACAATTCACAATGAAGATGGAAATACTGCTTGAGCCAGCATCAAACAAGCTCATGGTATGTACCTTGTGCGATTCTACACGAATCAACCTTGTGAGAACTGGAATGCAACTAAGTTTGGATTCTTAATTGATTCAAACCTGATTCCAGGTTTCTTCGCAAAATCCGTGTGATCTTGCCAGAACATTCAGAGTGACACTCCTTAGTGCTCATAGTGACGAATGGAAATCCTTCTAGTGTCAACTTCAAACAGCACTGTGGTAGGTAACTTGCAAGATTCTTTATGAATCGAGCTTGTGACAAACTGGAAAGCAACAATGGTGCGATTCTTTTAGAATCAAACTTGTTTCAGGAATTCTGATTTGATGACTCTAATTAGACGGATAATTTATCCTTATGATTCACTCTTTACGTTCGCAGTCTGCTTTGAGACGGTCGAGTAAAGAGAACTGGCTACTACCGTCGGGAAACCCTGTCAAGGAGATTCTTAATCGAATATACCCGATCACAGGTACGGTATCTAATACCGTCTAAACGGTCTTCGCCGACTGGAGGTAAAACGCTACCGAGTTAGGATGAAATGTTCAAAGCCATTTTATCCGTGTCTATATAAGTTGTTGCATATCAAGAAGGTGGCGTAGCTGTGTAACCGATGTCGATTCAGGAGTCACAAGAGCACAAGATGGCGATAATCAAGATACTTAAGAATGTAAGAATGTAATAGGTAATCTTGTTACAAGAGCCAAAGATGAACACTATCAAGAATAGATTGAAGATCTCAAGCACTCAAAGTCAAATGACAAAGGCTCAAGATAAAGATCACAAAAGCATGAAGGAATAAAGCCGTTACAAACAAGATAAAGACCAAGATACAAGACCAAAGCAGGAAGATCTCCTCTACAAGAATGTATTCACTCAATCATCTTAAGCTTTTTAATCTTTTTAAGATGACCGATACATTAGGGGAGATTGTTAGCCCTATATTTTATATAGTCGAACAAGAATGTAATAGGTCATCTTAGTCGTTAAAGGTCTTGTATTGTAATAGTTTAGTCGGGTTAACCGGGCTTGGACTTTAAGCTAATATTGTCTAAGCTAGGGGCGTAAGCCCAAGTGTAAGTCAAGCCCGACCCAAGTCACAAAACCCACGGCCCAACAAGCCTAGGGTATATATACCCTCTTCCATGTGTGGAAGAGGGTGTTGGTTACCATTTTACTTTCTCTCTCTGAAGTGTTTAACCTTCCAAATTCTCTCTTGTTTCTCTTTCTACTTTCTTCTCTTTCTCTCTCTAAATATTGTGTTATGGATTAATATGGGAATAACAATGATGATTGTATCACTAAAGTCCTGAACAAGGTGAACCAAAAAGCTAGAGCACCTCAAAGACGGAACCCTAAAGGAAATAGTTTTTCTCTAACTAAGTCTTCTATTGTGCATGAGAAAACTATGACTCCTAGACCCTGTCTTAGGTGGATACCAAGGGGTAGAACCTTTAAAACAATTGGTATTAGGTGGGTTCCTACTAGAAAGATGTTTCCCTCTAGCACGACGAAGGTTCACGATGAACCCCCACATGGCTCTCACAAAGATATCACTACTCCACATGCAAGCATACAAACTACTAATGAAAGTGCAGGTACCAACGTCACGGTTCAACGGGAACACAAAGGTCCAATATTTGTAACTCGTTCAACCAAAGACACTCTCAGAGTTTGGCTATTGAAGAAGCATATATATGAGAAACAGGTGTCTAGGGGATTCACAATTAAGCTTCTAACAACTGCTTATAGTCAAATTATAGACTGTAACCCGGGCTCACAAGACAGGAAAGTTCATCCCGATGATGACTTATCCTCGGAACGAGAAATTAATTTTTCTCGGTCACAAGCTTCTTTTAAAACTATTCAAAAGTTTTAAGCTCGTGTACAAAGACTTACAGTCACGTGTCAGACTGTAACTCGTACTTCAAACATAGGAAAGTTCATCTCGAGTATGACTTATCCTCATAACGAGAAATTAAATTCTCTCGGACACAAGCTTGTATCAAAACTATTCGAAAGTTTTAAGCTCGTGTACATGAATTCTAAGCGCATCACAGCTTAGGACTCGAACCTCAAATAAGGAAAGTTTATCACGGATGATAACTTATCCTTCTCAACGAGAAATTAATATTTCTCGGTCATGAGCTTCTCATAAAAACATTCCAAGTTTTTAAGTTCATGAAAAACGATTTCTAAGTAAATGTCAGCTTAGAACTCGCACTTTACCTTAAGGAAAGTTTATCACGGATGATAACTTATCCTTCACAACGGGAAATTAATTTTTCTCGGTCATAAGCTAGGTACAAAAAATCAAAGTTTTGAGTTCATGAAAAACGGACCCGAAAAGGAAGTGTACGTTTCAGTGCGCTTACCGTTGAACACAATTTTCAAGAATTTCTCAAAAGGTTTTTCTAAATCTTTCAAAATTGTGTGTTCAACACTCCCTTCCTCATAAAATGATTTTTGTATCTCACAAATGTCATATGTTATTTTGATCAATTTTTTAGGGGGAGCGTTTTAAAATCAAGCCTTTAATGTTGTTGGGTATATCTCGGAATTTGTCATACTTTATGTATCCAACACATTCCGAAAATGATATTAAAACTGTCATATGAAATATATTATATCAGATAAGGCATCTCAACTCCGTACCTCAACATATTTTGTGGTGTCATTTTTCCAAAATATTGTCAAATTTTGTTTCATGACATACATATACTGTTGAGGGGGAGCAACCCGACATAATGTTCCATGATTCATACGAGCACACATCTTTCTCTCCCGTCGATTTTTAGAAACTGTCACATTTTAATCAATTGGTATCTCTAATATTAAATTCTTATATTAGAGATAGGGGGAGAAAATGTGATTAAAATGTAATATATCGCAACATATGATCTTAAAGACTCAAGTGCAACTCCTTCCTTCACATGCTAAACTATTTCGTGTATCGATGCATGTGTGTAGGGGGAGCTTTTCGGAAATGTAAAACTTTCAAAGTGTTAAAAGTTTTGATTTTTATCAAGCACTTTGAATGGTTTTCAATGGTTTTATGGTTACGATCGATACCCTAACTACCTACTATCCATGACAGAACGATGGAGTCAAAAGGTGGTTTAGGATAGGAAACTAAGTCTTATGATCCAACCAGAACTAGAGGGATCTACCCAAGGACATCCCATAGCTAGAAATAGTTGTTCTTAGGAAAGATGGAGTGGAATGAAGTTGAATGCGAACCAATTACTTAAGTTAGCACTAGAACAATCACAACAAGGTGCTAGTGATGACGTATTGGTAAGCATGGAAGGAGTTGAATATTCTATGCAACTTAGGCTGAAACCGGGTTAACACATCTAAAATAAGTGTCATGGACCCAGTGATGCAATGCATAACCCTTCCTACCCATTCAGATTTCTCTCAAAAGAAACTTGTCTCATTGTCACGGACATCAACACGCATCTATTGACTTTCTCACTCCGAGTTAGTTAATATTGAAAAGGTGGCAGTCTGCTCCAGCCTCCGACTACTAAAAAGCACTTATCGAGTCTAGAGCCAAAAAGAGATCAATTTTTTATCTCATATCGAGTCCTACGCATTATCCTTGTGATATTGCCAGAATATTTGAGTGATACAATTCACGATGAAGATGGAAATCCTGCTTGAGTCAACCTCAAACAAGCTCATGGTAGGTAACTTATGCGATTCTACACGAATCAAACATGTGATAACTGGAATGCAACTAAGTTTAGATTTTTAATTGATTTAAACTTGATTCTAGGTTTCTTCACAACATCCGTGTGATCTTGCTAGAACATTCAGAGTGACACTCTTTAGTGTTCACAATGACGAATGGAAATCCTTACAGTGTCAACCTCAAACAGCACTACGGTAGGTAACTCGCAAGATTCTTTATGAATCGAGCTTGTGACAAACTGGAAAGCAACAATGGTGCGATTATTTTAGAATCAAACCTGTTCCAGGAAATCTGAATTGACGACTCTAATCAGACGGATAACTTATCCTTATGATTCACTCTTTATGTTCGCAGTCTGCATTGAGACGATCGAGTAAAGAGAACTGGCTAGTACAGCTGGGAAACCCTGTCAAGGAGGTTCTTAATCGAATCTACCTGATCACATGTATGGTATCTAATACCGTTTAACGGTCTTCACCTACAGGAGGTAAAATGATACCGAGTTAGGGTGAAATGTTGAAAGCCATTTCGTCCGTGTCTATATATGTTGTTGCATATCAAGATGGTGGCGTAGCTGTGTACAAACCGAAATCGTCTTCACATGTTCATACTAAAAGTTAAAGTCTTCCGCAACTCTGATGGATATTTGAAGGACTAACTACAACTATATTTGTATAGGAGTTTGTTAGCCTTTCGAACTCAACAAAGTATGAACATGTCGATTCAGAAGTCACAAGAACATAAGATGGCAATAATCAAGATACTTAAGAATGTAATAGGTCATCTTGTCACAAGAGCATAAGATGAACATTATCAAGGATAGACTGAAGATCTCAAGCACTCAAAGTCAAATGACGAAGGCTCAAGATAAAGATCACAAAGGCATGAAGGAACAAAACCGTTACAAACAAGATCAAGACCAAGATACAAGACCTAATAAGGAAGGCCACCTCCATAAGAATGTATTCACTCCATCATCTTAAGCATTTAAAGATGATCGATACATTGGGGGAGATTGTTAGCCCTATATTTTATATAGTCAAACAAGAATGTAATAGGTCATCTTAGTAGTGAATGGTCTTGAATTGTAATAGGTTAGTCGGGAAAACTGGACTTGGACTTTAAGCTAATATTATATAAGTTAGGGGCTCTAAGCCCAAGAAAAGCCAAGCCCGACCCAAGAACAAGCGCAGGAAATCCTCTTAAGGCGTGGCATATATATACCCTTTTCCATGTGTGGAAGAGGGTGTTGGTTACTTTCACTTTCTCTCTCTAAAGTGTATAACCTTCCACCATTCTCTCTACTTTCTCTCACTACTTTCTCTCTCTAACTTCTCTCTATTTATATCTTATGTATTGTGTTAAGGTTGATTGGGATTAAGAGTAACTATGACTACATGAAGTTTCAAGTACAACTAACTTGTCTTTCTCCTAAGCTAAATAGGTAGACTTGCTTTTTATATCTTTCTAAGTAGATGACAATTAATATTTTGTTAGGCAATTCCACACTCAATTGCGAAGACTAATAAGAACTTGATATTGCAAATTTTTTAATTATGTGCATATTTATGTTACCAGCTTTACTTGGGATGAAACCATATTTAATGAATAATTGAATACCTACAAAAAAATAGGTTAGCTTAGAAGCAGGTCACTTTCATGCATAGTCGTTCTTTATTTTCTTTATTATGTCAACAAGTGCCCAAACCTCTAAGTACTAGCAATCAAAAGCAGGCGAAAATGTAACTGATGAAACTATGATGAAAGTATCATCTGGCTGCCCGAAACTTAAAGAAATCAACATTAGCTATTGCAAAAATATCACTCATACTTCTCTAGAAATACTGGGAAAAAGATGTGCCAACATATTAATTCTAAAACGTAATGGCTGTAAAAAAGACGGGGACCTTGGAGCAGGCGGAATTGGAAAATTCATTGCAAATGCAGATAATTGATGTTAAAATGTAACAGGCAGAATAGCAGCTCAAGGGAGCAAGGAGGTGGATTTTTGACGCGTTGGTGATTTCTCTCTATTATATTTATATGTTGAAATACTAAAGGTGCGTTTAGTTGGATGGAAAACACCTTGTTTTCCACAAAATGTTTTCTAGAAAACATGGAAAATAGAAAACGCGTTCAAATCATCATTTTTCAAAAAATATCTTTACAAAACACAAAATTCCTATTTTCCCCTTTTATACACAAAACAAGAAAACAATTTTTTTTTGTTTTCCATGTTTTCCTTTTAACACAAAATATCTATTTTTCTCTTTATTTTTACGTTTGCGTTGGAAATTTTGCTTTTTCATCAGTATTTTACGTTTTCGCAAATATTTTACATTTTCGTCAGTATTTTTACGTTTTCCTCAATAAATTTACGTTTTCGTCAGAAATTTTACATTTTCGTTAGTAAAATTACGTTTTCGTAAGTAATTTACGTTTTTGTCAGTAAATTTATGTTTTCATAATTATTTTAATGTTTACGTCAGAAAATTTACGTTTTCATTAGTAAACTTACGTTTTCATCAGTAAATTTACGTTTTCGTCAGCAATTTACGTTTTCGTCAGTAAATTTACGTTTTTGTCATTATTTAACGTTTTCGTCAGTAAATTTTACGTTTTCGTCAGAAATTTTACGTTTTTGTCAGTAAATTTACGTTTTCGTCAGTAAATTTACGTTTTTGTCATTATTTTAACGTTTACGTGAGTAAATTTACGTTTTCGTCAGTAAATTTACGTTTATGTCGGTATTTTTACGTTTTCGTCAATAAATTTACGTTTTCGTCAGTAAATTTATGTTTTTGTCATTATTTTAACGTTTATGTCAGTAAATACGTTTTCGTCAGCAAATTTACCTTTTTGTCGGTACATTTACTTTTTCGTCAATAAAATTTTTACGTTTGCAAACGAAAACGTAGAATTGCAAACGGAAACGTAAATTCACTGACGAAAACATAAATTTACTGACGCAAACGTAAATTTAGTGACAAAAACGTAAATTTACTAACGAAAACGTAAATTTACTGACGAAAACGTAAAAGTACTGGCGAAAACAAAAATTTACTGACGAAAGCGTAAATTTACTGACAAAAACGTAAAATTTCTGACGAAAACGTAAAATTTACTGACGAAAAATTTACTAACGAAAACGTAAATTCACTAACGAAAATGTAAATTTACTGACGAAAATTAAATTTACTGAGGTAAACGTTAAAATAATGAAAACGTAAATTTACTGACGAAAACGTAAATTTAGTGACAAAAACGTAAATTTACTGACGAAAACGTAAAAATACTGACGAAAACCGAAATTTTATGACCCAAACGTGAATTTACTGACGAAAATGTAAATTTACTGACGAGAACGTAAAATTGCTGACGAAAACGTAATATTACTGATGAAAACGTAAAATTATTGACGAAAACGTAAATTTAATGACGAAAACGTGAATTTACCGAAGAAAACGTAAATTCACTAACGAAAACCTAAAACAAAAACACTTGAACATGTTTTCTAGTTTTGATAAATAGAAAACACAAACACATATTTCTCTAACTAAACGCGTTTTGTAAATTTTCAAGTGTTTTGTGGAGATGGAAATCCCTTCTCTTTTTCTACAAAACAAAAAATAGAAAATGATAGAAAATGTTTTCCAACTAAACGCGGCCTAAGCGTTTCCGATGAAACTTCCGTGACAACATGATCCTTTTGCTACGTTTGAAATTTCTAACTTTTGCTATGTACATACATTGAAGTAACACACTATTTATTATTTCCTTCTCATGGGAGATCCTTCAAAATTTAGATCAATGGATTTTTTAACGGGTGGAAGTCACGCCAGGGAAAACCGAAATGGGTCTGCTACTTATAATAAGTCTTCAAGTGACGTCTTTTTCTTTTCAAGTTCATTACCCATTTTGCCCAGTGAAAAGTGTATGCACATGTCGCCTGATTTTAAAAAGGTGATCGATTCTTACATTTTCCTTATGTTTCGTTAATTTGTTTTATAGCAGTATAAAAACCTGGATAAATTTGCTTATTTTCTCTTAAAACATAAAGCCCTACTATAACCATTCGTTTTTTATATTATATTAGGATTTTTCTAATTAAGAGGTTTTTATTCCAAGGTGTTGATCACATAATAATAATAATAATAATTTATTTTTATGAATTAAAGAGAGTGACGAGGTGAGAAAGGATGGTATAAGTGACCGGTCAAGAGCATATACAGAGTATTAATGAGGGTTCTGAATTAGAGATTAGCTTGGATAATCCATACATCCTGATGCGTTTCAAAGGTACTTTCATCTATGCTAATAGAATGTGAAGGTACAACTTTCAATACAAACCAGTCACACACAGGAAAGATGTAGTAAGTTTGTGAAGTCTTCCTCTGAGAATATACCTTTATTTCTGACCGATTGATTTGCTATTCGTTATGCAGGCAAATGATGCTCGCAAGGAATTTTATGAAAAGAAAAAGAAACTCTTGATCTGAAGCAGGAAGTTGTGGGACTAAAACAAGAACTCAAAGTTGTAAATCATCAATGCGTACTACTATTCAATGAAGTTCATAAGGCCTAGAAAGTTTCTTTCACGTTGCAATCAGATTTAAAGGTTCTTGAATTCACATTTGGTTTTATATTACTCTAGATATGTGTTTGATGCTTTTTTTTAAATGATTATACATGCTGCTAAGATTTATTCATTATCGATTTGGTACAGGCAGAAAACATAAGAAAACATTATGTTGTAGAAAAGCACAAAACAGAACAGGATCAGAAAACATTATGCTTGCAGGAAAAACTTAAAAGCATTGGGACACATCTAAATGCTGCTCTTCAGTCCATTGAGAATACGTCCAAAATCACCTCAACCTCAACAGGAAAAGAACAAATGACCGCTTCCCTTATCTGTCTTACTTGAAGTATGTATTCCATAAACATTAATTACAGTTTACTCTATTTACATAAGTTATACATTTTTAAACAACAGTTTTAGAGCAAACATTCTTTTACCAAATTCAACCTGCTAATTATAACATGTTAGATTTACATCAGAAGCTACCGTTTACAAAATCACTAGACCGAAGTCCTGGTAATATAAAAAACGTCAAGTCTCCAGCCAGAAACTTATACAATCCAAATGTTCCCAACAACAAACACACAAAGCGTTCTAAAAAACGCTCGCACTTCGCCGCAGCGGAGCGCGGGCACAAATCCTCGTGAAGATAAAAAAGCAAAAGACACATAGCAAGAGAAGTAATGCGAGCATATAACCCAAGTACTCTGTACAAGTCAAGAGGAACATAACACCCTGAAAGATGAAAGAAACAAAGAAACAAAGCATCGGGTCATACAACGCGCGACGACAAATTAAACAAATAAGCATAAGACAAAAACCAAAGGCAAACATATGTGAAAAAGGCAAGAAGCAAAAAAGTAAGACGTGGTGGGTTCACACACCATCAATCTTGTATCTCCACACCACTAATCATTAAAAAGCATAAAAACCTGTAAGTACTGAAGTGAAAACATATGCAAAATTTCTCTTGATGAAGATGTCTAGTACAAAACTTAAGTAATTTATATTTTTTATTCATCTCACTACACTTATTTAAAATTAAACATCCATTAGTCACTATCAATTCAGAAATTAAACAAAACAAACCCTTAAAACAAAAAAGTATACAATCAAAATATATAAATCTTGAAATTAATGATCAGCCACGTAAATCTAGAAAGCGGCGGTTCCATGGATTCACCCATTTGTAGTGAAAGCGGCGGTTCCCAAGCGGTGTGTCGATTTCCGGCAACCCATCGTCATTTCCGGCATCCGCAAACACTATCAGATTATATAAAAACCCATATGGTGTTTCGATTCCTTTATATCTGCAAAGTTTATTTCTTTTAATGATCGGATCTAACTGGTATATCGCCGCAGACGCCTCAACCACAGGTTGAGATGGTGATGGTGGCGGTCAACGATGGCTGCAGTTGTTTCCGGCGAGGGCTGATCGAATTTGTTTTTGGATAAGGAATATCATATCAAATTAGTTTTTGTTGTTAGTATGAGATTTTGATTTATTAGAAGTGGATAAAGATCTGAAAATTTTTGGTTGAAAAGAAAGAGATGAAGATAGGAGAGAGAGAAAACTGAGAAAAAAAATGAAAACATAAAAACCTTAAATTATTAGTGGGAAAATAAAAAAGTTAAACTGACACTCTGACATATGAAAATGGTGTTGGTCAAGCGGTGTGTATACCACACACCTCAAAAGTAAAGGCGTATAAAAGCGTGGAAGCAAGTGAAGCTAAGAGAACATACGAGTATAGGCACATACAGAGAAACAAGACAAAAATAAAGAACACCTGCGAGAGCAAAAAAGAACGAGAAAGACGTAAAACAAAAGGCCTCCAAACCTAAATAAACTACCACGCGCCTAACAAGCAAAAAGAGGACAATCATTTCAACTATATAGCTAGCATCTAACCTCCTAATCTAAACGCAACACAAAAGAGCAATACAAATAAGAAAAAACAAGAAGTAAAACCAATAAGGCATAAAAAATCATGGAAGCAAAAGGAGCAATACAACATTTTACTTATAGGCAATTCTATGAACAATCTACTTATATTCGGTTGACTCAAACCTCGTAAATGACATAAACTCAACTAATCCGAGTTTAGAAAAAGTCGAGTTTAGGTATGTTACTTTTAGTTTTTACTTGACTTTAATTGGATCTGAATCGATCAAGCCAACCTCTAACATAAATGTCAGAGAAACGAGCATAATTGAGAGTTGAAACTAACTTGAGAGTTAACAAGTGGAATTTTTTATACAAGGTTGAACATAACTTGAGAATTGAAACTACGCGTTGTACATAAATTTTAGGCTATGTTTGACACATAAGTTTACGAGAGCTTATTGAAAGATGAAGTTATTGTTTTTAAATATAAACTACTTTTGAAAATAAATCTCGGAATTGGTTTACATAATTTGTAAGAGTAGTAACATGTTATAAAAAAAATTAAAATTAACTATCAAATACAGATGAAAAACTTCATAAGAAACAAACAAAAGTGGCCAAACGTACTCATATCGATAACTTCTTCACACTCGCATATCTTGGCTTTGAGTTGATCGATCAATATTATGATTGTTGCATCCATCAATCACTTCACATGTAAATTGTATAGTTACTTGTACTTTCGTAATCGTATTTGAGATTCTGAGTTATAACAAATGTGAGTTTCAATATTTTAGTGTATATAGTCGACACCTATTATAAACTAAAATACTCTACATTTAGAAAGAAATCTTAAAACAATTTCCACATTTAAAAAATTCTGAAAACAATCGTCTATGAAATAATTAAACGATAATATAAGATTTTCAAGTACTCGTACAAGGCGAATCCGCAACATGGTTAAACAAACCAATTAACAAACGATTAAGTCTGTCATTATAGAACAAACTAAGAGCAACTGCAATCCTTCCAAATGTTTATGACTTTTTTTGTTTCTACGATTAATATTTCATTAAATATCATAGTTTAAAAGTCATTTGTATAAAAGTTTTTCAATGCAATAAAACTTTTCAAAAAGCTTGATAAAAAAAAAGTTTGCATTTAATGGGGTAGAAGATGGTCACTCACAAAGCTTGCATTTAATAAAAACAGTTCGGTAGAAAAAGTGTCAAACGCTTCGCAGTGTAAAAATCTTTGTATGAAAAGTCATTTACAAACTTTTGTCACAATGCAAAAACTGATGTAATAGTTTTTTTTAATAAGAAAAAGTCTTTCAAAAACCAAGCTATTGCAGTTGTTCTCAGAGCATTTAAATTGGGGAAAGTCATATAAAGTTTTTTGCTATTTCAAAAAGCCATTTTAGTGTATTTTTGCATTGTGATGATAGCTTTTTGAAAAGTTTTTTATCAATAACTTGATAAACTACAAGTCATTCTTCAAAGCTTTACATTAACTAGTTTCCCATTAAATGTTTTAAATATATCAAGTCTTAAAAACTTGATGCTATTGTGGATGCTTTAAGTTACACAAACAATTACAACCAACTGAGAGCTAACTCGATTAGTCACTAAAGATAACTTTAAAGAAATATTTTTGAAGAGGTCTCAAATTGAAGTCTCACTAAGGGTCTTCAAAAGCCCGAATTTTTAGAGATTTATAGTTTCAAAACTTGCATACATTCCAAATCAATAACTACTAACTAGACATTTAAAAAAAAAGTCATACAAAAAATTACATTTGTTTAGTCTAGTTTCATTTGCGGGTCTCATAAGTGAAACAAGACTCGTAAAATAAACATCAGAAGTGAACAAATGCACAATAAACAAACATATATCTAGCTAACTAGTTTGCATAAACAAGTTCTTAGATGCCTGATTACAAGCTATATCTAAAAAAGAAAACCACTGATGGAAGGCTGGTAAGATATGAGGAACACAAGTAGAGCAACAATAACGGTTAAGCCCCATGGCGAGGCACCAGCTCGATGAATGGCACCTGGCTCGGACCCTGGCATTGGAATGCTAAACCGGTCCGGTGTCGAGAGCCAGTGAACTACAATGATCAAAATCAAAGGCGAAAGCATTAGCAAACTTTGCAACATTTCAGCAGCTGTAGACTTGACAACATCATAAACCAAGTATCCTAAGACCACACTTAACACAATGGCAACTATGGGCATGAACCATTGGTCCCATGAACCAAAACTCCAAGGATTATTTGTTTCATTGTCACCATTGTCTTCAAAAGCCATGAATGGAAAAAGTAGATAAAATAGTTGAAACTTGAAAGTGCACAAATAAGTAATTTTGTCAAACGAACATTTTACTTGATTTAGGCCCTACTCGCCACTGTTATTTATTTTACAACATTAACAATTATTGTCCTTTGTTTTTGCTTTCTGCAATACATTTCCATTCTATTGGGTCCCTGGGCCATGCGATGATTGTGATTTTACATATTAGAATGCAACTCAAATCTATTACTAGTATTTTAGCATTGAATGTTTTACCAGTTTTGAACAATTTTTTGAACTCCCAAAGTCGTAAATTCGTAATTGCTATATTTTCACTTCGTCTCAAATATTTATTCTATGTTTTTATTTTTGTATATCTCAAAATAAGAGGTGAGATCCTTATAGAATATGCATCAAAAAAAGAAGGAAGGAAACAATCTCAACCATCCATTCAAGTTCCATCTAATGGTCTATATTAATCTTTTTAAATTTAATTTAAAAACCCATTTTCATCCTCTTTCTTAAAAATTAAATATCTCTCAAACCGTTAATCGTTACGAAAAACTAATTATACCATCGCGACGGGAATTAAGTTATCTTTCTATAGATAGGCACTTCTATACACTTTCGGCAAACTTTTTTTTTAAAAATTTACGCATAAAAAATTACATGTGATTCTCGAAAAATTACATGTAATTTTCGAAAATTACGTGTAATTTTTTTGGCGAGAATTTTTAACACTGTAAATCGTTAACTTTTGTGTGAATTACATGTAATTATGTGTGAATTACATGTAATTTTTGTAATAAAATAGTTTATTAGTGTTAAATGCAAATCACATGTAATTATGTGTGAATTACATGTGATTTTTGTAATAAAGTGGTTAGTTAGTGTTGAATGAAAATTACATGTAATTTTGTGTGAATTACATGTAATTTTGCTCAAATCACATGTGATTTTATAAATAATTACATGTAATTTTGCTCAAATTACATGTGATTTTATACAAAATTACATGTAATTTTGCTTTAAATCACATGTGATTTTATAAATAATTACATGTAATTTTGCTTTAAATCACATGTGATTCATGTAGACTCACATAACTTTACATCTAACTTTCGTCCCATTTGACGCGTTAGTCTTTTTTTTAAGTTACATGTTTTCATAGATTTTTATTTTCAACTTTAATACCAATAATCTAGAAACCAAGTAAATCACATGCGATTCGTGATAAATCACATGTAATTCGTGGTAAATCACATGTGATTCGTGCTAAATAACATTTTCTTTTCATTCCTCACATCATCCATCCTTCCGAAGTGGTCTTGTGATCCATGTATGCTATCTAAAGTGGTCTTGTGATCCATGTATGCTATCTTGTGATCCATGTATGATAATTACAT
Organism: Glebionis coronaria; assembly: GCA_025667525.1. Classification (NCBI taxonomy): domain Eukaryota; kingdom Viridiplantae; phylum Streptophyta; class Magnoliopsida; order Asterales; family Asteraceae; genus Glebionis; species Glebionis coronaria. The sequence continues at coordinate 155,982,215 of CM046881.1, read as the reverse complement.
GTGAATTTGCTTGCATTACATGTAATTCGTGGTAAATTACATGTGATTCAAACAAAAGCACATGTGATTCATCTAAAGTGGGTTTGTTAGAAGAAGTTAAAGTTTTGAAATGTTTGAATCACATGTAATGCAAGCAAATTCACATGTAATTATCATCGAATTACATGTGATCCAATGCAAGCAAAATCACATGTAATTATCATCGAATTACATGTAATTCAAGCAGACAATTTAATATATTAACAAGATTACATGTGATTAAAAAAATCACATGTGATTCATCTAAAGTGGGTTTGTTAGAAAAAGTTAAGATTTCAGAATGCTTGAATCACATGTAATGCAAGAAAAATCATATGTAATTATCACCGAATCACATGCAATTCAAGCAGAATTACATGTGATTCAAACAAAATCACATGTAATTTAGAAGCCAATTTGTTTTATATATTTTACATAAATGAAAACATAATACGTGATTAAAAAAATCACATGTGATTCATCTAATGTGGGTTTGTTAGAAAAAGTTACGGTTTCGGTATGCTTGAATCATATGTAATGCAAGCAAAATCACATGTAATTATCACCGAATCACATGTAATTCAGAAGCCAATTTGTTTTACATATATTTTTTTTGGGTAAAGGGGACTCCACCCCGGTAAAATGAACATATTTTATATTAATGGCAACAAACATTTTAATATATTAACAAAATTACATGTGATTCAAACATTTTAATGTAATTCACATAAATCACGTGTGGTTTTAAAATAATAACGAAAATATTTTTGTCATTTAATAGACGGTTATTTTCATATACTTTTAACGATTTTACAATGTTGAAATTCTCGTCAAAAAAAATACACGGGATTTCACAAATCGCATGTGACGTTACAAATTCAAATGTGATTTTTAAAATAATTAATCAAACATGAGTTTTCGAGAATTACATGTAATTTTTCGAGAATTACATGTGATTTTTTTACGAAATTTTTTAAAAAAAGTTCGCCGAAAGTATATAGAAGTGCATAGCTATGGAAAGATAATTTAATTCCCGTCGTGACGGTATAATTATTTTTTCATAACTATTAACGGTTTGAGAGATATTTAATTTTTAAGAAATAGGATGAAAATGTGTTTTTTTAATTAAATTTAAAAAGATTAATATTGGATGGTGGAGATTGCTTCCTTTGTTCTTTTTTGGATGCATGTTCCTTATAGAACTTTTCTCCTCAAAATAAATGTCTACTTTGCATTTCTAACTATAAAAATGAAATTAGCGAGTAGAAACTTTCAACTAGGGGTGTTATTTGGGTTGACTCAGTTTTGTTTAGGTCAATTCGGATTGAGTCAACTCGAGTTTAGACTAAAAAATTTGTATCCGAACCCAGTCCTAATTAGAACTCGGGTTATTCGGGTAAAGATCAATTCAAGTTCGAGTTAACTCGAATATAAGGAAAATGTCTAAAAAATTGCTTGTTTAAGTATATTTATAATGTAGAATATGGTAGTCGGGTCGAATCAAGTCAGGTTGGTCTGGTTCGAGCCAAGGCTAAAAAATCTATATCCAAACCTGACCTTATTTAGAACCCGGGTTAGCCAGTTTACCCAGATTAACTTGAATAAGCTTTTTTAACCGAGTAACTCGACCCAAATAGACTTGATCGAGTTCGATTGGGTCACTTTCTTGACACCACTACATCCCAGTATAAGGAAATAGGACATAAAGACTTATACAGTGATATATAACCATCAAAAGGTTAATGAGGCTGCTTAAAAGAAAAATCTTCAGCAACGCATGTGTGATTATAAACCATGGATGGGCACAAATATGACATGCATATGCATGTGCGTGCTAGCGTGTGATCATAAAAGTACTCGCTATATGATTAGAGACTAGGTTGAGTGTCAACGTTCGTTGTGATGTTTTTTGGTTTCGTTCATATAGCAAACAATACACTATACACAAAGAGTTATATCATACATATGAGTAAAGACACCTTAAGAATGTGATTATAGTGAGAGACGGCTCAAGGGATGTGCAAGCGGTACCGTCGCATCAGACTTCACTTGAACGAGGGGCACATTTTTGTACTATTTATATATTGAGATGTTATATGTTAAACATGTATGAGTTATGTAATTTAAGTTTAAATAAAATTTCTCTTTAATTTAAAAGTATAAAGAGACTTGTTAATCATTATTGTCTAGTGTCTCCGACAACAATAGGCCGGCCCTGATTATAGTGGTTCATAAAGCTCATTAGAATCCTTGTCAGCCACATCCTTAGATAGTCCACCAATGAAAATCTGCGATCCATGAGGCGTAAGTGTAAGAAGCTCAGCATGCTTCTCATTATTATCATCTCTTGTACCAACATCTAACGTCGTCTCTTGAAAATCATTTTGTGATGTATAGGATACAAATCTTCATGATCAACTCCTTGGGCACTTCTCCAACCGTGGAAATCTCCCCCGTTTTGCAGCCACAAAGCAGTGAATCACGACGCATCCGTTTTTTCCAGAAGCAACTACCCATGTATCTACTTGAACCACTGAAAAAATTAAGAGCTACATAACATGGCGATCACTATGACAAGCTTAAACATTATGACTTAAATTGGAAAACACTTGATAAATAAGTGTAAGAATCATAGACGAATATGCTTATTCAACACCGTTTCTTTTTCAGTAAAATATGTCAAGAATAAAAAAACTAACTCGAATCAATTGAAATCAAGTATCATAACAACATAAAGATTGTACAAAAATGACAACTAAATTATTTTACTTCTTAGGCTTTAAGATAGAGTTCTAGCTTGTAAATACTTAACTATTAGTCATCCTAAATAAATACAATAAGGCCTCGTTTGTTTTTAAGAGGTTTTACCTCTTCATCTACAAATCATATCTGCAGAAGAAGAGGTGTATCTAAAGTCTTTATCTACATGAAAAAGACCGTTTGTTTTTTATACTATTGAAGTACTTTTTTCCTACTTTTTATCTCATCATCTTTTTCACTAGCGTTTTTTTACCTTTTCATCTGTTTATGTACGTTTTAATTTTTATGTTTTTGTACATTGTTGTCCGACTTTTACGTTTTCGTCAGTGATTTTACGTATTCATCGGTACCGTTTCATCAGTAACTTTACGTTTTCGTCAGCAATTTTACGTTTTCGTAATATTACGTTTTCGTTAAATGCCGTTCAAAAAAATATATTACGTTTTCGTTATTAAATTTATGTTTTCGTCACTAATTTTACGTTTTCATTAGTGATTTTACGTATTCGTCAGTATTTTTACGTTTTCGTCAGTAAATTTACGTTTTCGTCAGTAATTTTACGTCTTCGCCAGTACTTTCACGTTTTTTCAGAAAATTTACGTTTTCTTCAGTAAGTTTAAGTTTTAGTCAGTAATATTACGTTTTCGTTAGTAAATTTATGTTTTCGTCAGTAATTCTATGTTTTCGTCAGCAATTTTATGTTTTCGTCAGTATTTTTACGTTTTCGTCAGTATATTTGCGTTTCCGTCAGTAAATTTACGTTTTCGTCAGTAAATTTACGTTTTCGTCAGTATTTTACGTTTTCGTCAGTAATTTTACGTTTTCATTATTAAATTTATGTTTTCGTAAGTAATTTTACGTTTTCATCAATAATTCTACGTATTTGTCAGGATTTTTACGTTTTCATCAGTAAATTTACGTTTTCGTCAGTAATATTACGTTTTTGTCAGTATTTTTTCGTTTTTGTCTGTTTTTAATGTTTTTGTCAATATATTTACGTTTTCGTCAGTAATATTACGTAAAATATAGATGAAAACCTACTGACGGAAACGTAAATTTACTGACGAAAAGGTAAAATTACTTAAGAAAATGTAAAATTACTGACGAAAACGTAAAAATATTGATGAAAACGTAAATTTATTGAGGAAAACGTAAATTTGTTGACGGAAGCGTTAAGAAACTAACGAAAAAGTAAAATTACTGATAAAAACGTTAATGTACTGACGGAAACGTTAAATTACTAACGAAAACGTAAAAGTACTGACGAAACTTACTAAAGAAAACGTAAATTTATTGAGGCAAACGTAAATTTACTGACAAAAACGTAAAATTACTGACGAAAACGTAAATTTACTGACGAAAACATAGAGTTACTGACGAAAACCTAAAATTATTGACGTAAACGCAAAATTATTGACAAAAACGTAAAAATAGTGACAAATACGTAAATATACTGATTAAAACGTAAATTTACTGACGAAAACGTAAAATTAGTGATGAAAACATAAATTTAGTGACGAAAACATAAAAATACTGACAGAAACGAAAAATTATTGACGAAAAAGTAATATTATTGACGAAAACCTAAAGTTATTGAGGAAAACGTAAAATTACAGATGAAAACGTGAAAGTACTTACGCAAACCTAAAAGTATTGAGGAAAACGTAAAATATCGGAGAAAAACGAATATTGAAGGTGTTAGTGGGAGGTGAGTGTTGAAAAGAAGTGAAAATAATAGGGAAGAAGAGAAAGTTTGTGTTTTCAAAGTGAAGAGGTAATAAGTGATTTTTATCACTTTTGTCTTCAAAAAATAAACAAAAAAATTTTGCCCGCTTCAGACAAAAGAGGTAAAAAGAGGTTAGAAAAAATTATTTAAAAAAAACAAACAAAGCCTAAGCGTTAGTACCACTTAGATTTCCTTTTAAACTACCATTAATCATGGCCTCATAATGCATAACATTTAACTTATGGTTTCTAACGTTGGCATTTCCATAATTGTTACGACAATAAATAGAAGGACCTATATTATATAAGCAACTACCAAAGTAGAACTGAATTTGACATCAATACAATAGAGCAAAAAAGCTATTCTTTATAATGTTTCAAGTGTTTGAAACAACAAAGAGGATACAAATGATCAAGTTGAGAAAACAAACTCATTAGAATTAACTTATGGGGGAATATTGTTACCTAAAAAGCATAAGCCACAATCACATAAGAAAGAACGTTACTCACTTGATCAATGAAAGACTTAACAATATCATTTTTCTAATCATTCAACCTATAACCACGTATACTTACGTATTAAGAAACCAAATATTAGTGAAACAAGTTAAAAAGCATCGAAGACCTCATAAATTGGGTAAGGTTATGACTTAAAATGATCATTCGTGACTAATGTTTTACTAATACAATATATGTATGTAGTTTCGGTTGAACATCTTAAATGCATCCTTATGTCCAAGGACTTCTAATCGATATATTATCAAGTATCCTAAGGCATTATTTATATAAAAATCTATTAACCTATAGGTTCATAAGTAACACCTATAGGTTCATAAGTAATCCTAAAACACATAAGCTATTGTAATATAAAATGATAAGCGTAAAAAATAAAAAGAATGAAAAAATAGAATAAGACCATTGACTAATAATTTTCACAATATTTTGATACAAAATGGAGCAAGATATGAGTAGCAAAATACCCCTTTTACTGCAAAATGGGTGTTTGGTTTCTGTTAAAACATTTGTCAAACACCCCTTATGCTGAAAATGGGTGTTTGGTTGCTGTTAAAAGAACTTGATCCAAACCATATAATAAAGAACTTGATATAAACCATATAAAAAAGAACTATATCCAAACCATATTGTTAAAACAGTTGGCAAACTACAAAATTATTGCGAATATGCTACTGCAATCCTATACATTTATGACTTTATGCTGAAATTTAATTCTTGTATAAAGCTATAAAAGAACAAAGGTTTCCAATTAAAAAATAAAGAACTTGTCATTTGAGCATGAAAAGTAGAAGGTTCACAGGTAGGCACTATTGTTGACACAACGGATGAAATAAATAAATCATATTTGAGTAATATTATTTCACATACATAAACCCTTACGCAAAAGTAGGTAAATAAAATGAGCAGTCACCTTCATTGTGTGTAAAACTAGATTGATATATGTCAACGACATACATGCCTGAAGAATTTGCTCTGCACGGGCTTTGAACATCTGAGGCGAAAAAAATAGTGTAGTTCCAATTAAATATTAACAAAGTAGTTTTAGAATAGCGATTATGAGTTCATTTGGAAAAATGCACATTTTCTAACTGTGTCGGTTAGTTGTTTGTTGATTTGACGATTGTCCAATATGTCTGTAATTGAAGTCGTTGTTACAACTTGGTTATTTACACCACATCAAAGGTCGGATCGGATGACATGCGTGAGGAGTGTTGAAATTTAACAACCTAATGTATCTAATATACACGCATCTAGAGTAAATGTAACACCCCATTTTTGGTAAATGGAATATCACGCGTGATTATGGCGTGTCATCGAAGCATACAAGGTAATGTCTTAAAAACATTAAATGACCATGAAAGGAAACACCGGAAACAAACATCGGTACCCCAAGTATAAGCTCATCACACACAAACATAAGTACTGTAAAGGAAAAGGAGTAAACAATGTACAAAGAAATAAGTAGCAAAATGTATAATGAAATGCATAAAGTAGAGAAGGCTAGATCGCTTCTAATCCATATGCACGTACGCTTAAAGTCTACGAGCGCCCTTGAGTACCTGCCGTTTGGGAACATGAAAGGAAAACGATTGAGCATAACGCTCAGGGCACGGATATACAAGCATAGCATGGAATAACCTAATCATAAAGACTAATTGCAGCGGAATAATATAAGTTCTAAATTCATGTTCATAAAACTGGTTTTATAGTTTGAAAAGACTTATGTTTCTATGAAAATATGTATTAATTAGCCAAATAGCCCATATAGGTCATGAGGTTCCACCGTGCATGAATACCTGGAGGGGAGACCTCGTCATGCAATTAGAGGGGTTGCCTCTAATTAAATAATATGGGTAGGAGGGATCAACTCCTAGTGAAGGATGCAAGGCACACATCGCATTCACTCTGATAATGCTGGTAAAACATGTAACTAGGATGCACCCATACGCCCCACATGATAATATAATATAATGGCCAAAGCTGAAAAGGGATGCCACGAGCAATCACTTCGCCGTGGGGAAGTCATAACACTAGTGTCTCTAGTGTTATGGTTATGGTAACTCCATAACTAGGTGAAACTGGTCATGAATATATATGATAGGGATCTTAAACTAACATAAGTAATCAAATATATAAAAAAATACTGGAAAAACAGTTGGCTGCAAATGGGGAATCCTAATAAGGAAAGAATGTCCATACTGAAAGGACGGGAAATCCGTACCTTATGTCCAGTGAACGAAGAAGACGAAAGAATGGAAGTCCTACTTCGATCTCATTAATGCTACATAAATAGGGTACATGTATAAGTATTCTGGTTACTTAGTACATAACTGCTTATATCATGTCTTAGCTTGTTTTATATGTTCATGTCTTGTTTTACTAGTTTTAAGGTTATGCTATGTTTATCATGTATTCTACGTATTCTGATTAAGTATTACTTGTATTTCTTGCATTATTATATTTGTTGTGTAATAATAAGTAACTTTCTATAAATAACAGGTTTCCTAAAATAGAAGGTTTCCAAAAATAGAAAGTTTCCAAAAATAGATTCACTTCTTAAAATAGATCAGTTTCTAAAAATAGAAAGATTCCAAAATAAAAAGTTTCCTGAATTAGGAAGTTTCCATATTTAGAAATAAGCTGGATTAATAAGCTAATAATATAAGCTTAAGTTTACTGTTTAAACAACATAAGTCATGTGATTATTTGTATAGTTTATTAATAACATCATGTTAATTAAATAAACTATAGGTTATATGATTTAATTAAATATAAGCATGATTTAATTAAATTAAGATGTATAAAATACTTAGGTTAAAAAATGTATTAATATTATATTAATTATAACCTAAGTAATATTTATTAATTAATTATACTTCATGTCTTAATAATTAATTAATACTATAGTCTAAATAAGATAAGTAAATACTTAGGTTAAAACATGTATTATTTGAAAATAATAATTAACCTAAGTCGATAATTTAATTAAATTAATTATAAGTCATGTTAAATTAATTTAATTAACTTGTACAAATTTTAGTCATTAACCGGACCCGTGAACTTAATTTAGACATGTCGTGAACCGGACCGAATAAACCTTTGAACCGGACCAAACAAACACCCCTTTAACAGTGGCAAACCGGCTCGGCCGGTTGCCACTGCTCGAGTAAAAACACCACATGCTGTTGTCGGTGGTTTGTCTCGGCTAGCCGCTGACCACAACGGTGTTCCCACCGGTTGTGTGTCGGTGGTTACCCTTGCTGCAGCCACGGTTCCCCCTGCTTGACCCAAACTGCCACCAGTTATGTGCCGGTGGTGGTGGCTGCCTGCTGCCGAGACCCCAACCGAACCACAAGGACACCCCGACTTGCGTCGGGGTCCCTTGTCCCTACTGCCGACCGAGACCAACACCACCGAGATCCTAGATCTCGGTTGGTGGTGCGAAGCAAGACACGCCGAGAGCCTTAGGGCTCTCGGTTGGGTGTCGGCCGAGCAAACCAACCCACAAACACCTTTCAATTTACCCCCATGACTTGTTTAACATGTTTTTAATTCTTGTTTTATATAAACCCATGATCACATGTTCATAATTAATTAAAAAGAATAAAAGAAAAGGGTTTACGGATTACCGAATGCGTGTAATGATTGGAGAACAATAACACGAACACGATGCTTGTGGCAGTTTACCGAATGCGTATATGAATTAAGTACGTAATTACGTGTTCGTGATTTTTACGTTCATGATTTCATGTTTGTGATTATAATTATTATTGTTAATAATTATCGTGTACTATTACGTACTTAATACTTATCGTGTAATAATACGTACCTAACTTCTGAAATTACTAATCGTGACACGTGTTCATGCTATAAAAAGAAAGTTTTTATATGTACGTACGTTTACTAAGTGTATTGTTCATGGTAAAAGCATGCGGGTTTTACAACTCTTCCCCCCTAAAAAGAATAGTTCGACCCCGAATTATAGATAAAGTAAACTGAAAGAGGAACATACCCGAATTCAAAATATGAAATGAGGGTAAGAAGCCCGGTTAGACTCCTCTGTTTCTCAAGTGGCCTCCCGCTGGGTATGATCCTTCCAAAGGATTTTGACGAATGGAATCGTCTTCTTCCTCATGACTCGTTCTTGCCTGTCAAGAACTCGTTCGGGTTCCTCTATGAAGGTAAGATCTTCACGAATCTGTTCCAGTGGATACTGAACCATGTGAAGGGGATGATAATTGTACCCTCTAAGTAAGGACACATGAAAAACGTCATGAACGTGAAAAAGCTGCGGAGGTAACGCTAAGCGATAAGATACTTCACCGACTCGCTCGATGATATCAAACGGTCCGATGAATCGAGGACTGAGTTTCCCTTTGATTCCAAAACGTCTAACACCACGTGTCGGTGATACCTTAAGAAAGACATGATCTCCTACGTTGAAATGTAAGTCCTAACGATGCTTGTCGGCATAACTCTTCTGACGTGTACGAGCTTCTTGTAATTTCTGCTTAGCTACAACGACCTCCTCGTTGGTCAACTCAATCATCTCCGGTCCTTCAAGTGTTCGCTCACCAACCTGATCCCAACAGAGTGGGGCGCGACACTTCCTGCCATACAACATCTCGAATGGTGCACACTTAATGCTGGCGTACCAACTGTTGTTGTACTCAAACTCTACTAATCAGATATAATCATCCCAGTCTCCTGTCCACTCCAATGCACATGCTCGGAGCATGTCTTCCAATGTCTGAATCGTCCGCTCCGATTGTCCGTCTATTTGAGGATGAAAAATCGTGCTAAGCTTAAGTTTTGTTCCCCAAGCTTTCTGTAGACTCTTCCAAAATCGCGAAGTGAATCGAGGATCTCTGTCCGAGACGATACTTGATGGAGCATCATGAAGTCTCATGATCTCCTTCTTGTAAGTATCAGCGAGTTTGCTGACCGGATCATCGTTGCGGATCGGTAAGAAATGAGCTGACTTAGTAAGTCGATAACCGATAAACCAAATCGCACCATGCCTCCTCTTTGTCTGCGGAAGACCGATAACAAAATCCATGCTGATCTTGTCCCACTTCCACTCTGGAATGTCTAACGGTTGTAGTAGACCAGTAAACCGCTGATGCTCGATCTAAACCTGCTGGCAGGTAAGACATTTGGAGACATAAGTAGCAACATCCTGTTTCATACCAATCCACCAAAAGTACTGTTTGATATCGTGGTACATCTTGGTTGAACAAGGATGAATGGAGAATGAGGCGCTATGAGCTTCAGCTAATAACGCTTCCCTAAGAGTAAGATCATCAGGAACACAAATTCTGGTGCCCTGCCATAAGATAACATCGTCATCTAACCAAAACTCCGTTTGCTGATCCAAGTTTTGAATGATCGCCCAAATTTCACCATCATCCTTCTGCGCTTCTTTGATCCTAGAGAATAACTCAGGTTCCACTATAAGATTAGCCCAGTAACCGTGTTGTCCACGTACCATGATCTCAATGTCTAATCGCTCCAAGTCTCTTATAATCTCTTCCTCAATCTTAATACCGTTGATCACCCCGGACTTTCTACTAAGTTCATCTGCCACTACATTCGCCTTGCCGGGATGATACTGCAGATTAATGTCATAATCCTTCAACAGCTATAACCATCTTCTATGTCTCATGTTCAGCTCACGTTGAGTGAAGATGTATTTCAGGCTCTTGTGATCTGTGAAGATGTCACATGATTCCCCATACACGTAGTGCCTCCATATCTTCAATGCAAACACGACTGCTGCAAGTTCCAAGTCATGCGTAGGGTAATTCTCCTCATAATGCTTAAGCTGTCGTGAAGCGTACGCAATCACTTTCCCATGTTGCATGAGAAAACAACCAAGTCCATTCCCTGAAGCATCATTGTAGATTTGAAATCCACCTGTACCAGATGGGAGAGTAAGAATCGGTGCAGATACTAACTTCTGCTTTAGGTCTTCAAAGCTATTCTCTCTTTCTTCAGTCCAACCGAATTTCTCTCCTTTCCGCATCAGTTTGGTCAATGGCAGTGCTAAACGGGAAAAGTTCTCTACGAACCTACGGTAGTAACCAGCTAAGCCTAGGAAACTGCGAACTTCAGTCGCTGATGTAGGTCTTGGCCACTTGGTAATAGCCTCAACCTTTGTTGGATCCATGGTGATTCCTTCTGCTGATACAATGTGGCCTAGGAACGCCACCTTGTCTAACCAGAACTCACACTTGGAGAATTTAGCATACAACTGCTTCTGGCGAAGTATCTGTAGTACAATACGAAGATGGTCTTCGTGTTCCTCCTTTGACTTAGAGAAAATCAGAATGTCGTCAATGAAGGCAATGACGAACTTGTCCAGGAACTCATGAAAGATACGGTTCATCAGATCCATGAAAACAGCTGGAGCATTGGTCAGGCCAAATGGCATGACTACGAATTCGTAGTGCCCGTAGCGTGTACGGAAAGCAGTCTTGGCGATGTCCTGCTCTTTAACTCGTAACTAATGATAGTCCGACAATATTGGAGAAATGTTTGGCCCCTTGGAGTTGGTCAAACAATTCATCAATGCGTGGCAACGTATATCTATTCCTGATGGTGATCTTGTTAAGCTCACGATAATTTATGCACAGACGCATGTTGCCATCCTTCTTCTTTACGAACAGAACAGGTGCGCCCCACGGAGAAGCACTAGGTCGAATGAAACCGCGTTCCAATAGTTCCTGCATTTGTTCCTTTAACGCCTTTAGCTCTATGGGAGCCATGCGATAAGGAGCCTTAGAAATTGGCTCAACTCCTGGGATGAGCTCAATATTAAACTCCACTTCACGAGCAGGTGGTATGCCCAGAAGTTCTTCTGGAAACACGTCTGGGAATTCTGACACGACCGGCTGATTCTAGATAGATGGAGATTCAGCCTCCAGATCATGAACAATAGCAAGATAGCCCTCACAACCATGTGACAGTAGTGCACGTGCTTGTAAGGTTGAAATTATTTGTACAGACTACAGACCTTCCGGGTACGAACCCGTTGTGAATATACTCTGGTGCATTTACATCACCGAAGATGACCCGATATGTATGGCAGTCAATGGTGGCGTGATGTTTGGATAGCCAGTCCATGCCTAATATCATGTCAAAATCGCACATATCCAGTGGAAGTACGTCAACTACACGAATCTTGTCGTCAAACTCTAGGGAAAGGCTCTTGTACCCATGGGTTATGCATACAGAGTCTCTTAGAGGCGTGGAAACGTTTAATACATTCTCTAATTGCATAGGGGATATCCTAACATTCTTTGCATAAGTAGTAGAAATGACCGAGTGAGTAGCACCCGTGTCAAATAAAACACATGCAGCTTGACCATACATATACAAGATTCTAGTGATGGTACATGTAGACTTGTTGGCCTGATCGCGAGAAGTCATGTACACCCTTCCACTAGTAGGAGGTGGCTTGGAATCAACATGACCAGATGTGCCCTCCATCTCGCCCTTGCGGCAGTCCTTCATGCGATGACCAGTAAGGCCACACTTGAAGCAAGCATCGTTGTCGCGGCGACATGACCCTAGGTGCCTATGGTTTTAGGTAGTGCAGAGAGGGTGAGTGTACCCTCCAGCAGGTGCCCTTGCTGGCTGGGAGCCTGTTCGGAAAATATAACACCCCCAATTTATATTGCGCAGCGGAAATACACAATTGGGTGTTATTAACAAACTTCATTTCACAAACTCTTTATACGACCTAAAAACAGTATATTTAGAAATAAATAAGAAAATGATTTAAATCAATGTCTAAAACCTTCAATCCCAAGTAAAATCAGTTTAAAAATATATCATAGTAGCGTACAGGTTCCCCAAGGATCTTAACAAATCGACAACCTTTTTCCAAAACTGGACCATATACTATAAATTTATGACAAAAGGGAAAGAAATCCGTTTTAGACCGAATTACTACAAAAGCAATCCCGCAATCCTTCTCCAGCAAGCTCCGCAACTCAACAACTTCAATACTTGAAATACATGCTTAAAATCATCAACACAAAGGTTGAGCAAGTCTATGGGTTTAACAAAACATAGTTGAACACATCGTAAAAATCATTCACAATTGTTTAATAGCATTGTGGCCATACAATCTATTAATCAGGTATTTCATCTTATAGCAATAGCTAATGAATTATATTAAGCTCATGACACCGAACCCTTAACTTAGTCACCCACGCCAAATGCCAGCATGACTAGAAGAATTCCAGTTCCCCTACTAGGGTATCAATTGTAAGAATACCAATTCTCATTCTCGTAAAATATCCTTCCCAGAGGTTACTCAGCGTAATGCCCTGGTCTCAGATAGGGTTGTCAGCCCAATAGTACTATTATTAGAATAAGCGGCTATTCCCAACTCACAACACCAAGTCAGAAGATAGTTAACGGCTCATGAATTTAGGGACTTTTGCAATTTAGGTACTTATACAATTCAATTCATCAAAGGCAACATTCAGGTCCAACAATTACTCATGACATGTGTTCATTTTACTTCAAATAGCATGTATCCCCCTCGCGGGTTTTAAAATCATTAAAACAAGTAGAAAGCGAGGCTATAGACTCACCTGAAGTATTAACAGTAGTACGACGACTTTCAACGATCGATGATGCCCGGCTAACACGAAATTCACAATCTATCAAAACAAAACGCGTGCCTTTAATAATTCATCCAAATAATATTTCATACTTAATAAAATGAAATAAACATTTCAAAATCAAAATCAAACTCACACCATACCCAAATTAATAAATCCTTCTTACGTACACTTTTATACTTTTATTCTTTCAAAAACTGTCAATAAATATACGTTAATCGTCCAAACTGTTTTCCGTACTTAAACACGTCAATAGCATACGGTACTAATCAGAAACTTCACTTACTATATATAGAAAGACCTCCCAAAAGTTGGTTAAAAGATTTTACTTTTAAAGTTCCCTGCCCGGCTCATCTTCGAACTACAAAAACCGGACAGTTTTACGTCTACAACTCATATAGTCTTTTTAACTTATTTATTTAACTCCGTTAACAAAAACGACACTCGACTTTGAAAATAAACTCAACATCCTCATGATTATAATTTAACATCAGTACTTGACACATTTCAAAATCCTTTTTATAGTCCCCGAGATTCGATCCGAATATCGACAACAATTATATATTGTGACGATACTCGTCTCCCGGTACACGAATATTCAAACTAACGTAACTTTTCGCTCGTTTGGAGCTAGAAGCTCTACCTTATACCAAATCGAAGCTTAAGACATCCTCTACAACAATATCTAGTTAGTTCATACCAAACTCAAACTCATATTTTCTGAAAATTAAGTTTAATAATCTGTTTAAAAACACATCTTTAAATATCATTCAAAATCATTTTTCACCACATTTTAACATTATTTTTACCACTATAATCATCCCTATATCACTACTTTCAATCATAACACACTAAATCATCCTAGATGATCAGATCATAAAAACCCAACTAGATATCTTCAACATGCAATCATCAAAATTAATATATGTCAACATAAACACCTACATACAACAAGAATTTAAGATCAAAATACAAGATTTTTCACCAAAAATGGGTTTTACAAAAATGTTCTTGCATGTAAGAAATTTTCATACCAATGTGTAGAGAATCAAAAGATTAAGATGGGTCTTTGATTAGAATTAAGAGATTCAATCTCAAAATCAAAATTTTTGGGGTGTTTGTGTGGTGTGGAGATGACGGAAACAAAGAGGAGGGAGAGGGGAGAGAGGAATAATTTTGGTGGTGGTGGATTGTGTGTGTTTGTTGTGTTTAATTTCTAATTTATATGGAAAAAGTTTAGCGTAGTTTTTGCCAATTGTGATTCTTGTGGACCAAAATGCAGATACTTGGTTAAAAAGCGGGAAATGACTATTACTCACTTTTGAAAATATTTACGGGTCTCGGGTTTCATAAAAATGCTTCTCAAAACTTAAAACGCACACAAAATATGATAATATATAGTCCCGGCACGACTTAATACGACATTAAAATAAAAACGTCAAAATATTAAACATCGACATGTCTAAAATAAAACGTAAAATTTCTAGGCATCCGTTGATATCGTCATCACTAATAATCCTCGCAACTTGTCAAAACGTAAAAATATAACTTTCAATCATCATCCAAATCAAATCACCAATCCTTATGACAATCAATCTCGTCAAAAATTTCAAAAATATACGTAAAAATATAATTAAATAATGACCACGGATTTGGGTTGTCACAGAAAAGTACACATGAGACATGGCTTATAGGTACAAAAGGACAATGCGGAAAATCGTAAGACGTAATACCAGTGATAGCTGTACGGTTAGGCTGTGAACCTCTTCGGTCTTGCTCCATTCCGTTACCATGATTCCTGGTAGAAGATGCTAAAGTGTCAGAATTATGAATTATAAACGTGTAACATAAGGAATGAGTAAGTTTAGGGACCTGCTGCTGTTGGGGTTGCCAACGTTGCTACGGTAATTATCATTACCGCCACGCCTATCCGTAGCAGAACGGTCTTGAGTCTGACCGTTACCCTTGGGCTGAGTAGGCTGTTGCTGAGTAGCCGGTTGAGACCGGTCCCCAGTCTTCTGCCTGAAAGATGCAGTTTAAAGAGAAAGATAAATATTGGATAGTACTGAATGAATTTGAAATGATCACCGCTGAGTGACGAACAAATACCTCTTCTCGGGTCTCTCTGCTTCCCCAAATTCCTCTATCTCCTACAACATCTCCAGCTTACGTGCTGCATCGTCTACTTGTACCACCGTGTTGAAGGTAGCACACACCAAGTTGTTGGCGACCGGTGTACGAAGAGCCCAACGAAAGTGGTATGCTTGCTCTTCGGTAGTACCTGCTGCTGCGCCAAGAAAACCAACCAAACGAAGAAAGCGCTGCATGAACTCATTGATGTTCTCCCCAGCTCTCTGCCTAATCTCGTGGTACTCCCTCTTCAACTTGTCTTGCTCAGCCTTGGGGAAGAACTGTCCCATCACTAACTCCCTGAACTGAGCCCAAGTCAAGCAAGCCACCCAATTGTCACCACCCTCAGACTGCTTCACTGCCTTCCACCATCCAAGTACGTCGCCTTCAAAATTGTAACAGGCCAACCTCGACTTAAAGACGGGGTCGCATCCCATTACATCAAATATCTTATCGATATGAGCTAACCAGCTTTCAGCCTCACTAGGGCTGTCAGTTCTCTCGAAGGATCGAGGACGTTGTTTGTTGAATCTCTCTAGCCATGTGACCAGTGTTGCTGAAGGAGGAGGAGGAGGATGATTAGGATGCTGGTGCTAGTGCTGATTGTTGGCAGCTTGCACCTAGGCCCTGATGTCGTTCCTCAGCTGAGGAAGCAAAGCCTGCATCGCAGTTTGGACTGCTGCATTGAATTGTTCCTGCTCGCGTGTGAGAAACCATCTGACAGTATAAACAAAATGCATGAATAAACTGATAAAAACATAATATATATTTATGAAAAAAAATTTATGCCAATAAATCATGAGAAAAAATTTATGCATGAATGCATGATGCAGTTAATGAAAACTTTATATGCGCGAGGGTAAACGCCTATGGTCAGTTCACCCAAAACAAAAGACATGGCGAGGGGACGCCTATAGGTCGGTCCCAAAGTTAAAAGTTTCGATAAAAGCACATGCGACTAAATAGGGCCAGTCATGTACCAACCATTACTTAGTCATAAACCTGCGACAATGACATAGGACATGAATGCATGAAAACCGACTGTCAGTTCTAGGAAGACCATAGTGACTACCCACTAATAACATGTCATGTTTTGAGAGCCTACAGGTCAAAGCCTTGGCTCTGATACCATAATTGTAACACCCCATTTTTGGTGAATGGAATGTCACGCGTGATTTTTTGCGTGTCATCAAAGCATACAAGGTAATGTCTTAAAAACATTAAATGACCATGAAAGGAAATACCAGAAACAAACATCGGTACCCCAAGTATAATCTCATCACACACAAACATAAGTACTTTAAAGGAAAAGGACTAAACAATGTCCAAAGAAATAAGTAGCAAAATGTATGATGAAATGCATAAAGTAGAGAAGGCTAGATCGCTTCCAATCCATATGCACGTACGCTTAAAGTATACGAGCGCCCTTGAGTACCTGCCGTTTGGGAACATGAAAGGAAAACGGCTGAGCATAACGCTCAGTGCACGGATATACAAACATAGCATGGAATAACCTAAGCATAAAGACTAATAGCAGCGAAATAATATAAGTTCTAAGCAAGCTGGATTCATGTTCATAAAACTGGTTTTATAGTTTGAAAAGACTTATGTTTCTATGAAAATATATTAATTAGCCAAATAGCCCATATAGGTCATGAGGTTCCTCCGTGCATGAATACTTGGAGGGGAGACCTCGTCATGCAATTAGAGGGGTTGCCTCTAATTAAATAGTCTGGGTAGGAGGGATAAACTCCTAGTGAAGGATGCAAGGTACACATCGCATTCACTCTGATATGTAACTAGGATGCACCCATACGCCCCACATGATAATATAATATAATGGCCAAAGCTGAAAAGGGACGCCACGAGCAATCACTTCATCGTGGGGAAGTCATAACACTGGTGCCTCCAGTGTTATGGTTATGGTACCTCCATAACTAGGTGACACTGGTCATGCATGTATATGGCTTAGGCTCTTAAACTAACATAAGTAATCAAACGTATAAAACAGTACTGGGAAAATAGTTGGCTGCAAACGGGGAATCCTAATAAGGAAAGAATGTCCATTCTGAAAGGACGGGAAATCCGTACCTTATGTCTAGTGAACGAAGAAGACGAAAGAATGGAAGTCCTACTTCGATCTCATTAATGCTACATAAATAGGGTACATGTATAAGTATTCTGGTTACTGAGTACGTAACTGATTATATCATGTCTTAGCTTGTTTTATACGTTCATGTCTTGTTTTACTGATTTTAAGGTTATGTTGTGTTTAACATGTATTCTACGTATTTTGATTAAGTATTACTTGTATTTCTTGTATTATTATACTTGTTGTGTAATAATAAGTAACTTTCTAAAAATAGAAGGTTTCCTAAAATAGAAAGTTTCCAAAAATAGAAAGTTTCCAAAAATAGATTAACTTCTTAAAATATATCAGTTTCTAAAAATAGAAAGTTTCCAAAATAAAAAGTTTCCTGAATTAGGAAGTTTCCATATTTAGAAATAAGCTGGATTAATAAGCTAATAATATAAGCTTAAGTTTACTGTTTAAACAACATAAGTCATGTGATTATTTGTATAGTTTATTAATAATATCATGTTAATTAAATAAACTATAAGTTATATGATTTAATTAAATATAAGCATGATTTAATTAAATTAAGGTGTATAAAATACTTAGGTTAAAACATGTATTAATATTATATCAATTATAACCTAAGTCATGTTTATTAATTAATTATATTTCATGTCTTAATAATTAATTAATACTATAGTCTAAATTAAATAAATAAATACTTAGGTTAAAACATGTATTATTTGAAAATAATAATTAACCTAAGTTCATGATTTAATTAAATTAGTTATAAGTCATGTTAAATTAATTTAATTAACTTGTACAAATTTTAGTCATGAACCGGACCCGTGAACTTAATTTAGACATGTCGTGAACCGGACCAAATAAACCCTTGAACCGAACCAAACAAATACCCCTTTAACATTGGCAAACCGGCTCGGCCGGTTGCCGCTGCTCGAGTAAAAACACCACCGGCTGCTGCCGGTGGTTTGTCTCGGCTAGCCGCTGACCACATCGGTGTTCCCACCGGCTTTGTGCCGGTGGTTACCCCTGCTGCAGCCGTGGTTCCCCCTGCTTGACCCAAACTGCCACCGACTGTGTGCCGGTGGTGGCGGCTGCCTGTTGCCGAGACCCCAACCGAACCAAAAGGACACCCCGACTTGCGTCGGGGTCCCTTGTCCCTGCTGCCGACCGAGACCAACACCACCGAGATCCTAGATCTCGGTTGGTGGTGCGAACTAAGACACGCCGAGAGCCTTGGGGCTCTCGATTGGGTGTCGGCCGAGCAAACCAACCCACAAACACCTTTTAATTTACCCCCATGACTTGTTTAACATGTTTTTAATTCTTGTTTTTTATAAACCCATGATCACATGTTCATAATTAATTAAAAAGAATAAAAGAAAAGGGTTTACGGATTACCGAATGCGTGTAATGATTGGAGAACAATAACACGAACACGATGCTTGAATTTTATTAACCAAAACTCAATCAAACACCTCCTTGGTGTTTGTTGTTGCCGGCGGCCAAGAGAGGACAAGAGGCTAGGGTTTTAATTTTTTTTGTGTAAACTCTGTGAATGAAAATGTGTTTCCTCTTTTGTTATTTTAGTAAAAATCAACATGGGCTTGACCCTTGTCTCTTTGGTGCCGCGGCATGTAGGGCCCACAAGAAGAAAAACCCGAAGTTTTTCCCGTGTTTTAATTTACGTGTTCGTACGTTCGTGTTTTTGTGTTTAAATGTTCGTGTTATATTTAAATAATTGTATGTAACGATATTAATCATATTATATGAATTAAGTACGTAATTACGTGTTCGTGATTTTTACGTTCATGATTTCATGTTCGTGATTATAATTATTATTGTTAATAATTGTCGTGTACTATCACGTACTTAATACTTATCGTGTAATAATACGTACCTAACTTCTGAAATTACTAATCGTGACACGTGTTCATGCTATAAAAGGAAAGTTTTTACATGTACGTACGTTTACTAAGTGTACTGTTCATGGTAAAAGCATGCGGGTTTTACAGTAAACGCAGTGGATATGATCGATAATCTATGCAAAGAACGACGATCAAGAACCCTAAAATTTAGTCCACACGACACTTCAATCAATGTCTGATTCACCATAACCCAAGGATCAAGTTAGATTTTCCATAAGATAGTCTATACAACACTTCAATTAATCACCTTCGATTGACAGAACTTGATTAAGTTATACTTAATAAAAATAAAAACCCGAATACTAAAACTTGATCAGCCGAGCTTCAAATTTCTAGCCCGAGCTCTACTCATCATATATTACTCGTGCTAGAATTTCAATCCGAGCTCAACCATTTCTATATTTAGAGCTCAAACTCGATGAATACTATACTATCAAACTTGATTTGACTTAATTTTTTTTTATAAAAATAGAGTATATACACATATATAAAAAGTAAAACGAGAACGCGATATACGCGGCTTCACACGAACCGAGTAGTTTGGAGCTCGAGCGTTCGATACGCCGACCATTGCAGCTAGTCGGTATTCCTTCCTAGTCCCCAACTTTATAGAATATTTAATTTTATTGGATAACAAAAATATCCTAATTCAAACACTAGACAAAAAAAAGAACTTAAAAAAAAAGAAAAATCCTTAATAAGAAAAAGAAAAAACCAAGAACAAGAAAAGCCCCCTTTTCTAATTTATCATCACCTCTCTAATTTAAACCTAAAAAAAAAACCCAAACCTATACATACACAAATTCACCTTATACTCATATCTTTTTTAATTTAATTTAATTTATTAGTAATTAAATTCATCATCATCATCGTTGACTAGCTAGTTTTAGGGTTTATACCGATGGCTGACGCGAGTGGTGGTTTGAGTGCTAACAAGGTTACTGGTCAGGAGGAAGAAGGGAATACTGCTCCTCCTTTTCCTGAAAGGGTATAATCCTTTTTTTTTTTAATGTTTTTATGTTTTTTTATAATGTTTTTTAAGGTTTTTTTTTTTTTTAGGTTTTTTTATAATGTTTTTAAGGTTTGTTGATTAGTTGAAATGTGAAAAATTGTTTTTTTTTTTTGGTTTTTTTTTTCGGCGTTGTTTAGGGAGTTTGGTATTTATTGTTTTGGATATAGGTGGAACCAAGGATTCGAAAGCGTTTGTTGGTCGTGTTCTATTTATTGTTTATGCGTGTTCTTGTAGTTTCGGAAAGTAGGATGACGTAATTGTAGTTAAACTAGTAGCATTGTATGGGGGAGGTAGAATGTAGACAGATCCTGTCCCTACCCCGGGATAAACCCGAAAGTAGGGAGACTGCTTCTGGGAAGACCTCTGTCTAGTGTAAGTGTGCGGGTGGGAGTGTGAAAGTGTGGAATAACAAGGGTAATGAGTCGAAAAGGAATAAGACGAGAAACAAGCATACAAAGCTAATAGGCAAATACCATTAAAAGATCTTAGGAGAAAAAATGACATAAACGTATAAAGGATTTGCTGCAAGAGGACATAGTATATAGAATAGATGATGGTTGGGGGTGTTTAATACTTTATAAGGTTGTGATTGGAGTAAATGATGCGATTGATAGTGACGCTAGATTTTTTCTGTTAAAAGTGGATTTTTGAGTCTTAATAAGCGTTTTGGATTTTCAGTTAACCATTTGAATGCTAGTGGCGTTGTGAAACCATGACTAGTTTTATTGTGTTATTGTTAAACCCATGAAAGATAGGTTGTGCAGTGATTCCTGATCTTGGATAGACTACACTAGTTGCTTGTTACTATCATACCTTACTTAACCTTAAAACTCCGATAGACTAAGCTCGAAAGAGGAACCTGTGTTTCTGGCTTTAAAGTGTCTGTTAGGTTGGAATTGAAAATGTGATTTATTTTTTTCCAGTTTATAATTGGATTTTTTTAGTGTTGATATATGTTAATTCTTTAATGCAGAACGAGCTAATTTAGTTAATCGTTTGATGGTTGATTTTCAGGTTCAAGTAGGTGGATCACCAATATATAAGGTTGAGAGGAAGTTAGGGAAAGGAGGATTTGGTCAGGTGTTTGTAGGTCGGCGTGTTTCTGGCGGAACTGATCGTATATCGGGTCCTGGGGCAATGGAGGTAATTTTGTATTTAAAAACAAGTTACTATGCTGCGAGAGTGTAATTTTCTCTGAACCTATTGCCTAATATATTATCTTTATTTTGTTACAGGTAGCGCTTAAGTTTGAGCACAAGAATAGCAAAGGATGCAGTTATGGTCCTCCGTATGAGTGGCAAGTTTACAAGTATGTGTTAATTTTCTAATATATTCTAGTCAAACAAAACATAGTTTCGTTTTGATTATGGTGGAACTGACGTTCATGGCCTTTTGGTTTAACAGCACACTAGGTGGCAGTCATGGTGTGCCTAAAGTACACTATAAAGGAAAGCAAGGAGAGTACTACGTAATGGTATGATTGGCAGTTTTTGTTTGTTTATCATTTGTATGAAAGCTTTTAAACAGTCTTAGAGATTTGTTGTCTGACATTGTCTTCTCACCCTTCCAGGTAATGGACATGCTTGGGCCTAGTTTATGGGACGTGTGGAATTCATCAGGACAATCGTAAGTTTTTAAGCCCGTGAACAAGGTTTTGGTTTGTGCTCTTCTATTGGGTTATTTTAGGTTATATGCTCAGAAGTTGTGAAGTAACCTAGGTCAAACGTGTGGGTTTGTTGAGCATTTGAGGGTTTTATCATAGCCGAGTCTCTTATATGATTGTTAGCTTGTCAGGTTACCTCCCCTGGAAAGTGAGTGGCAGTGGTCTGTATGCTGTTACTCACTTTACCATGTGGTAGAAAATCTTTAGTCTTAAACCCACCAGCCCACACATGAGCAATTTTAAAGCATACAAAAGCAGGGAGGTACAATCTAAGCAGAATACTGAAGAAAGTATTTCACATCCTACATGGCTAGGAAATATACCTCAACTCTGTGATAGCTTTATAGAGTTTTAGATGTAACTTCACCTAGATTTGTGTATTTCTTTCTTCATCTTTGGACCATGTTAAATATTTGTTGACTATGTCAAATTTTCAGGATGTCATCGGATATGGTATCTTGTATAGCTGTGGAGGCGTTATCAATTTTGGACAAGATGCATGCAAGAGGGTACGATATCCAACTCATACTTCTTTTTGTTAGGTTTCAAATTATTATTTTTTGAATAACAATAAATGGATGTGTTTATCTTTCATTCATTACGTTGAATGTTGTCTGTTCCTTAGTTACGTGCATGGAGATGTAAAGCCAGAGAACTTTCTGCTTGGTCAGCCGTCAACATCTCAAGAAAAGAAATTATTTCTTGTTGACCTGGGGCTGGGTAAGAAATCTCAATTCACGCCTGAAGATGAGTTTTGTTATTTTCTGGTTTCTCTTTTAACTGTATTTTCAATACATTAAATGCAGCAACAAAGTGGCGAGAGTCTGCTAATGGTCAACATGTCGATTATGATCAGCGTCCCGACATGTTCAGGTAAACTTTAAGTATCGCTTATTTGAAGATCATGCTCATCATACCTATTTGAATTTCATTATAACTGTTAGGCATGTCATTACAGGGGAACAGTTAGATATGCTAGTGTGCATGCACACCTTGGTAGGACTGCTAGTAGGAGAGACGATCTTGAATCTCTTGCTTACACACTCATATTCCTTCACCGTGGCAGGCTGCCCTGGCAAGGTTATCAGGTGATAAGAACCTTCTGTCAGCCTACAAATTTATTATCTATTTGGTTGATTGCATGCTGATATGTGGTTTTTCTGATCAGGGTGACAATAAATCGTTTCTAGTCTGTAAGAAGAAGATGGCCACATCCCCTGAAATGTTGTGCTGCTTCTGCCCTCCACCCGTAAAGCAGTTTCTGGAGATAGTTGTGAACATGAAATTTGACGAAGAGCCAAACTATCCCAAGCTAATTTCTTTGTTCGAAGGACTGATAGGTCCGAATCCTGCCATAAGGCCAATAAACACAGATGGTGCTCAAAAGGTGACCCCTATTCTGAATAGTGGATCATTTCGTATTATGTTGATGAAATCATGATAACAGTTTCTTAATGTTTCTGCTTTGTCTTCAATTGTAGATTATATTTCAAGTTGGTCAAAAGAGAGGCAGATTGAATCTTGATGAGGAAGACGATGGGCAGCCTGCAAAGAAAATCCGAATGGGGGTACCTGCTACTCAGTGGATATCAATTTACAATGCCAGGCAACCAATGAAACAGAGGTAGCGGTCTTTATTAATTAATTTACCTTTTCTTAAGCAGCACGTGTCAATAATCTAGTCACAAGATCTTTTATTCAAGTTTCTTTTTTATTTTGCATTAGGTATCATTACAATGTTGCAGATGCCAGATTGAGCCAACATGTTGACAGAGGAATTGCGGATGGTTTACTTATAAGTTCTGTGGCATCTTGTTCCAATTTGTGGGCTCTAATAATGGATGCTGGGACCGGCTTTACAAGCCAAGTTTATGAACTGTCTCCATTCTTCTTACACAAGGTAGATTCTTCACCTTCCCTTTTACAGGTGTACAACCACAAGGATCTGAAAGCTTTCTAGAAGTTTATAATTTTTCCTTTCCCTTTTTTGTTGTAGGAATGGATTATGGAACAATGGGAGAAAAACTACTATATCAGTTCCATTGCTGGCGCTAACAATGGAAGCTCTCTTGTGGTCATGTCAAAAGGTTTGTGGATCAACAATATGCTATGAGGGTTCCATATTATGCACCGACTCTTAGCCTTCTGGTTTTGATAAGAACTTATCTATGCAGGAACCCAGTATTCTCAACAATCCTACAAAGTAAGTGACTCCTTCCCATTCAAGTGGATAAACAAGAAATGGAGAGAAGGCTTTCATGTGACCTCCATGGCAACTGCTGGTACCCGCTGGGGTATTGTCATGTCTCGTAATGCTGGCTTCAGTGATCAGGTATCACCTTCCATCGTTGATAACTGCCAGTGCTGTCTCTATTTAGGATTGGTGACATATGTATGCTGTAATCTTTATTGTCTGCAAATGTTATTATGTGTCCCTGATTAATGGCTTTTGCTTTGTAGGTGGTGGAACTTGATTTTCTTTATCCAAGTGAGGGCATCCATAGACGGTGGGACAATGGTTACCGTATCACATCAACAGCAGCTACGTGGGATCAAACTGCCCTTATTTTGAGTGTGCCCCGTCGAAAGCCTGGTGACGAAACTCAGGAAACTTTACGGACATCACAGTTTCCAAGCACACATGTTAAGGTTAGTCTACACCTCCTCTGTTTTTTGTAATTTTAACACTTGACTGGATTTATGTTTTGGAATATTACTGAGTTTAGCCCGTTAACTAAAAACTCTTTAATATATATACAATTGAGCAATCTCATTCTTGTCTACAAAACACTGATATAGTGATGCCGGCTGTGTAATTCTCTAATACCCTAAAAACTTGCAATGGTTATGTTTTCTGCCAACTCTTTTCAAGTTTTACTTTTAATTATAGGTTCCTACCTGCTTACTAGGTCTTTGCGCTAATCAACACATATCAATAAGCGAGATGTTTCTTTGTTAGAAAAGTGTTTCTTTTGTCTAACGAATGTCTAGTCTTCATGAAACAAAGTGACGATTACTAATTTATGTGCCCATCTATATTAGAATATGGATATGTAATAGCGTGGCATCTATGCTTATATAATATTACAGACGTATAATTTGACTGTTTAACATGTGTTATGTTTTCGTAATATGCAGGAGAAGTGGGCCAAAAATCTGTATCTTGCATGCGTTGCCTACGGAAGAACTGTGTCATGAAAACCATGGTATGTGGTTTGACATTTTGTTGGAAGTTACATATCTTGTTTTAAACTTTGCGGAATTTGTGATGAATGGTGTTAGGAGTTGGATTACATTCAAAATGTTTGTAAAACATGTTATTTATTATAGAGACCGTGTATAGTTGGTACCTCCATACAGCTCGTTTCAGTGTCTGTTGCTCATGCTATCCTTGTCCCCTGCCACAGGTGTGTAAACATCCGGACTCGTTGGGAAATTTTGAGTCAAGGACCCTCCAAAGACTGGTCAGAGACTAGTCATTGGATCGGTCAATACCGGACATTATCCGAGAGTCCGAAAAGGTTGGATCTAACTATTGTATCTATACTAATAGGCCTTTGAGGTAAGAGCATTAAGCTTGTGATGGAGGATTGTGTGTATGCTTGAAAGGTTATTGTGACTAGTTAGTTAGTGGGATAGAGCCCGCATGTTTGTCTTATGTTATGCTTTCTTTCACATAGAGTGGATGTTGTAAAGAAATAACATAACATTGTAAGCTTTGGATAGATTCTGGAAAATAGGACGGGTCGTGCAAGAAATTCTTATTTTGAGATTTTCAGGATTGGTGTTGTGCAGTCAACCTTACATGTTACACCCTTTCCATAAAATTTCTCAGGCTGACTCGTTGGGTTGTTTTTTTGTGTGTGCTCATTCTAAGGTTGACTCGTTGGATTGTTTTTTGTGTGTGTGTGTGTGCGCGCGCGCGCTCATTTTGCCCTCGCGTAACAATCAATCTCAGCCTGCAGAGATAGGCCGAGATCTGTAGCAAAAAGCACATGCAAGACCAAATTGTAGAATCCACGCTATGTTGAAAGTGAATCGGTGATGTAATACTCTAGAACCATCAATTTCATACAAAACAAATAAAAAATACATTGGAATGGCCAAATCATTTGAATCATATATCGAATTTACCCGAACATGATATAGATTAAAAATGACTAATGAACTTGTGTTGTGGGTCAAATGTTAAAAAAAATACTAATTTGGTTACCGGATAACTAAGGCTAGGCACAACGCATGGGGGTCGCGACCTAGTTTTTTCGGCCGGCGACCTAGTGCGACCTATTTGCCACAACCCGGCGACCTAGTGCGACCTAGTTGAAAAAAAAAAAAAAAAAAAAATTTTTTTTTTTAAACACAATAAATTTAATAAAAAACATTACATTTATTTAAAAAAAAACATTACACAATTATTCGAATTTAAAAAACATTAAACATTAAATGGGTGATATCGCCATTATCCATTGCGATTATTCCAAATGTGTTCCACTAGATCGGCTTTTAGGTTGAGATGTAGATGTGGATCGACTATTTGCTGAGTAATTTGAAGCCTTTCTTCATGCGTATTTATCGGATCGTTATCAGCATGTTCTTCTACTTGATGATAATTGGGTGATATCGCCGCCCCCTATGTTTAATAACCATATTGTGTAATATGATACACGTGTACATTATGTCTGATAGTCGACTTTTTGACAATCCTCGGGCCGGGATATCAATCATCTTCCATTTTGCTTTCAATACACCGAAGGCTCG
Organism: Glebionis coronaria; assembly: GCA_025667525.1. Lineage (NCBI taxonomy): Eukaryota > Viridiplantae > Streptophyta > Magnoliopsida > Asterales > Asteraceae > Glebionis > Glebionis coronaria. The sequence goes on along the minus strand of CM046881.1, from coordinate 155,954,971 downwards.
CTCAACATCTTTTCTTGCTGCTTCGTGCTTCGTTTTATACAATCTTCGTTTATGATCATTTGTCGGCGGATCTTGTATAGACTTAATAAGAACCGACCATTGCGGATATATCCCATCAGTAAGATAGTATCCTCGACGATAATGCACGTTGTTAGCCACGAATCCCAGTTCAGGTGCTTTCCCCGATTTAAGATCATTAAAAATAGGGGACTGGCGTAAAACATTCACGTCGTTATTCATCCCAGCTACACCAAAGAATGCATGCCAAATCCATAAGTCTTGCGATGCAACCGCCTCCAATAAAATGAACGGTGTTGACCCCTGATCACGCCTACTAAATTGAGCTTTATAAGCAACGGGACAATTCTCCTACGGCCAATGTGTACAATCGATACTTCCTAGCATCCCAGGAAACCCGTGTTTTTCCTCGTGAAAAGCATAAAGTTTCTCCATGTCAGTATAAGTAGGCTTTCGCAAGTACTCTGTACCATATAATTGCATTATGCCGGTACAAAACCGTCGAAGACACTCTCGTGCTGTTGTCGCACCCATTTGCAAATATTCGTCTAGAGAATCAGGCACGGCTCCGTACGCCAGTTGACGAATAGCGGATGTGCACTTCAGCAAGGGCGAAAGACATTCTCGATTCAAAGCATCCGTTGAGTTTCGAAAATAAGCATAGTTATTTTTCAAATCGTCAACAATTTTTAAGAATAAATCGCGATCCATTCGGAATCGATCACGAAATGTCTCTGCTTCATACTGCGGCCCTTCAGTAAAATACGCATCTACTAGACGATTATGTGCACCCTGATAATCTCTATATATATACGACCGTTTTTTGGGGCGTGATGCTTCATAAGCCTGTTCGCAAGCTTGCGTAAAAGCTTCTAACTCACTAGTAACTTCTTCTTCGTCGTCGGAAGAGTCGGCAAAAAACAATTCATAAGACATTTTTGGAGATTCGTGTGTTATATTTTTGTGATAATTGGTAATAAAAATAGGGTATTTATAGGCTTAAACAAATATGATCGTTTGGAATTTTTTTTAAAAAACCTAATATGACCGTTTGAATTTTTGGCTTAAACAACTCACAATTTAACTAGGTCGGGACTAGGGTCGATTTGCCCACAATTTACACCGGCGACCGAATCGCCGCAACGCGACGATTCGGTCGCGACCGACGATCGACCGAAATTATTCCGGGGCGTTGCGCCCAGCCTAAAAGAATTTGTGAGTACCCTGAATCGGGGTAGAATGACCGGAGTGTCAAGGTAGACTTACGTGTTGACGGATTTGAGAGTGACGCATTAGACTTACATGTACGTAATAATAGGCATAGCTAAACAAGAATATGCACCACTAAAAGAATTGAAGCATGTGTATTATGTTATTGTGTTTGGCTACGATTGAGATCCTCTCAAGTTTATGTAAGTGTGATCGATCGATATTGTTCCCTCATAAAATAGTGAGGCCTAATGATCAAGTGGCCTGGTTTTCTTTTTTTATTGTGAGAGAACACTACTGGTCAAGTTCAATGTCAACTTAAAAGAAACTCAATCCGTTTAGCTACTACTAATAATCATCTCGAATTAACTAATAATGCGCCTAGCTAAACATACAAGAACTTAACATATATGCAACACTAAAACCAGATCTAATTTAGAGTAATGCTATTTAGACCTACTAACTATGCCTAATAACATGCCTAATGCATCAATCACTTGTACATTTGCATTATGCATCTTCTCTCTCCAATTCTCCACCAATCACTTTTTTAAATCCAGCAATCAAATCATTAGGCATACAAGTAGGCTTGCTAATTAGGCATACAAATCATTTTTCTAAAGATTAACTTCAGCAAAATGTCAAAGAAAAGATGAAATCTTTTTGAAAAGCTGGATTGATTCATTGTATTTTGGCAGACCTTGTTGTTAGGCAATATGCTAAACTAACTCTTGAAGAGAGTGGAGCGAGACCGATAACACAGTATAACTTATAAGTTATAACGACCTGTATCTCGTTCAGTAAAACTGAAATTTTACTATTGATAAAGTTCACGACTTCACAATGATAAGTCAGCACCAGTCAATTTTCATTAGCATCCTAAGCCCCCAATGTGCAAATATATATATAAGTAGTAATAGACTATCAGGTAAACATGTTATAACAGTTGCCAATTTAAGACTAAACTCTCATCTTTAAAAAGAACTAGAAGACTGTTCTTTCCATATTCGGCCTGACACTTTGAGCTTCAGCTCTTGCCTCTCCCCACCAGAAAAGAACAACGCGATATTCCTTGTTATGATAAGCCCGTCAAGACTGTCACGAACAGTCTGGTGACTATCACGAATGCTTCTTGGGATCCCTTGCCATTTCATCTTCCTCCCGTTTCCTCCAACTTCGAGACTGTAGCTGAACTTGTTGGCATCATTTTCATCCCCCATGAAACGCAAAAACGCCATGTAAACTGGTGATGTTCCCAGATGAAAAGCTTCAAAATGCAAGCAGAATTGGTATCCAAAGCAGTTGAAAATCTGCGTCCGAACAAGATACATCAGTGATTCAAACTACTCTATGGTTAGGGACCATTTACGTTTTTAGAAGGTGGTTAAGTGTAAACAAAGGCGTTGCAGGATCTTACAGTTAACATCCAAGTAGCATTTTCAATTTCATGAGGATTGGGCTTCACATAACGGTGGTTGAAGCTAGACCCATCATGCATATCAACATTATGATCAGCCTTCAGATGCGCCACAATGAAAGGAATATCACCTGTGACTAGACATTCTGCACCGGCATAAGGACAATTATACCCCCGATGCTTGCAACTCTCCTCGTGCTTCACTCTGCTATGATACGGTAAAATATCTTGGCAACCATAACAATGGTACTTGCAAGGCAACTCGATGGACTCTGCAACTTTTTCTAAAGCCAAACACCTTATATTTCCAAGCTCATGCCGACATATCGGGCAAACGTTTTGCACTTTAGTTTTGCACACAACACATAGCGTGTGTCCGTTTGGACACTGCACAAAATTTATAATTACGACACTATTCAAGTAATCATATCCACATACACATTAACACATAGATAATGAATGCTTAAGAATGTACCTGATGAATGGGAGGGCACATTATGTTCAGGCACACAGGACACTCAAGTAGCTCATGCACAGCACTGTTTGACGCCAACCCGAGCCTTCCACCAGCAGAACCATGTATTCTATGTCCACTTCTACCTTCAACATTTGGAGACTTTACAGCAAAATCAGCAAGTACGCCACGTGATTCAGCGACATCTTGGTAAACATTGCCTCCAGGAGCCATATTACTCTCACTTTCTGACCTCCTTGTTTACACTCCTGACAATTGTAATCAAACTAAAACAATCAACTTGCGCATCAAGTGATGTAGGATATCAGATAAAAGGGAACCAAAAATTAGGCAGACATAGATTAACAATTACACACAAATGTAACATATTCTAACAACCTACGCAATAGAAACATGTCTTCTAGCAACCTGAAAACCTCAATTACGCAAACATCCTAAGCGCCTTATAATGCCACTTACATACTCATTATCCAAAACCATTTTCTTCTTCTAAAAGCGCAATAATCCGATAATCAGTCAACTAACACAATTCCAAACAAAAGCTCACACCTTCTCCCCCTAAAGGCTAAATCATTACCCAAAGGCGCGCCTTTCCGCCCAGATGCACGCGCGCCCTAATATATGTAACTAATAAGGTTCAAAGTCCTTCAAACCTTAAACAGACACCTAGGAAAAAACTATGTATATAAAAAGTCAACTCAATATACATAAAGTTGACATTTTTCCATCAAAATCAAGCAAATCAAACACACCCAGAAACAAAAACCTAATAAAGATAACATAGGAATGAAGAACTAACCAAGAAAAACAAAACCCAGATGGGAAATCAGTCAAACTTCATAATCAACAAACCCATTATTGTTGTTTGCAATGACATTAAGCTTTTTTAATGTATGAAATAAGAAATCTTGAAGATGAAGGATGGGTTAAATTGAGTGAATCTAGCTAGGTAGGATTAAATGTACCACAACGGTTGTAATTAAATGTAATGTAATGTAATGTAATGAAATAAATGAATATATTATGATTTTTATGTATTTATGTATGATGTGTGTTTAACAGCTAATAATAAAATATTATTTTTCTAGTTTAAAGTTTTTTTTTTTATTTTATTTATTAATATTTTCATCTTTTCAAAATTATTATCTTTTCAATAAAAATACACATTTAAAAAAAATACATTTATTATACCATTCTCTCTTACTTTTTGATATAACAATAATTTTATTTTTAATTAATTATTTTTTTTTAACTTTTTAATTATCAATTAAATTGAAACATACTAAAAAATATATTTTTGAAAATTTAAATTAATAGTTCAGTAAAAATAAATAAGGAATATAAATTAAGTTTATTAAATTATATGTTTTTTATTAAACTGTATATTTTTTGTCGGTGGACTATTGATATGTGGAAGAGAGTATAATAATATTAAAAGTGAGAAAGTATTTTTAATAGAAAAATTATTGTTGTTTCGTGTTGTCTTTTTTGAAGTTAGTTTTGGATTTTAATTAGACATATGTGCACGCGTTGCTATGTTATTATCAAAAGCTTAACTTATTCATAATCTTATTGGGAGTTTGTGACTGGTTTCAAATTATTTCAAACAAATGAGTAAATTACACATTTCGTTTTGGGCCTGTCATCTTAATTTATGTGATAAGATCACACAGCGTTACAGTGCAATCCCCTATAAATCTTATATCAGCTTTAACATTTTAAAATCAACATTCTCGTAATTGAAAACCTTATGAATTTTTTGATATACTTTTAATTTTTGAAAAAAAAAACATTTAGTTTTTAAATATATGTTAAATGTATCCGTCAATCAAAATATTTTCTAGTATTATAATCCAAAATTTTCTGTACACCTCATAATATTTAGTCTTGATTTCGTCCCTGCATATAACACTACTTTTGGATTTATCTTTTTCTTAAAATCACTCGCAAACATCATCGTTTTCATTTGTTTCGGGTGTTGTCAAAATAACGCCACCTCCGATGGTGTTTGTTTTTTTTCCTTCGTCGGTATAATAACACCATTAACGTTGTCCACCTCACCCCAACCACCTCCTTTTGCGTTATCATACCCAAGCCTCTAAAGTTTAGGAGTGTTTATCAAATTAAGTGTTTGTGTATAAGAGTTTTAATTAGTTACTTATTAAAAAAAGAAAAAAGTTAACAACTTATAAATAAAAAGTATTCACGACTATTAAAAAGTTAGTGCATCGTAGATATATGCTATAAAAAAGGTAATTTATTGACATGGCGGTGAGTTGATCATATATTCAACTCAAAATGGCGTATTCTATTGAGAAATGAAAATGCCCCAAGAGACGATAAGGATTTGAGTTAACTATATTTTGTCCTTATAGGTTGTCGAGTATAACAGTTTTGGTATAAAAGTCTGAAAATAATAGATCTAGTTATATTCTAGTTGGCCCATAACACTTTTGGTTCATTTTTTGTTGATTGTTAGTTTAACCTATTAAAAAAACTTTAAATAACTAAAATACCCTCGTGTGATGATGCACAATGACAATGATTAAGATGTCTCATTTCTTATCTTTTTTATTAGTTAAAAAAACTTGAAAATATTTTTTTAATTGTTGCATAAAAACATCAAATGTTCTTCAAACTTTCTCATACAAAAAGTTGTCATGTTACCCTCACTTCTTCATCCTCGTCACCTCTATTTCTTAACCGTACAAAATCATTTATCCTGCATTTCACTAAATCCTAACAAATCCATAAAACAAACTCTTCACAACAAGGAACTCCATGACTACGACGACACAATCACTAGCACCACCATGTCGATGGCGTGGTTGGATGGTTTATGTTGAGGTGACGATGGGCGACGGGGCAGTCATTGTGATGGATATGTAACAAGTTATCAGATATGTGCTGATTTGTGGGCGGCGAGTCACGATTTTCACTTTTTACGGGTGGGCGATGATTGGATTTGTGCTGATTTATGGGTGGTCGGTGATTGGTTGTGGCACGGGTCATGTGTTTTGTTCGGCAACCGGTTGGGGGTCAAGGTTTTCATTTGTAGAGGATGTGTTCTTTGAAGAAGAGAAGAAGAAATAGTAGTGGTTATGTGTTTTACACTTGGTTCTTGAGTTTTAGATGAAAGGATAAAGAAAAGATTATGAAGATGAAAAGAAAAGGAAAAGTAAAGGAAATGTTGTTTATATGCTTGCGAGAAAAAAAACGAAAGTAAATAAGAATCATGTTAAAGGAAAATAACTTGTTAGATTACATGTATGCCCTTAGTTCTTATGACCAAATATTGTAAAAAGAGCATTTTAGTCTTTATACAACTTATAATACGATTTCGTTTCCCTTTCCTCCCAAAAGTGAGAGAAGAGTTTTATAAACAAAACTTCATCTCTAATTCCTTTTCCTTTCTTAAAAAAAAAATAAAGAACACAAAAACTTTCTTTTTTCTTTCATTTCCTTTCAAATATTAACTCGATAATAAAATGAAGAAAAAAGAAATATGTATAATCTTTAGTGGGCGTGGATGAAAAGACAGTTGTGCCCTTCTAGTAAACGGTCAATCTTAGTCAAACAAAAGTTTAGGACTAAAAGTGTTACAAATCAACCAAAATAGGATTGAATCCATTATTTTTCAAACTTTTGGACAAAAACTACTACACTTAACAAATCATAAGAATAAAAAATGTAGTTAACAATAAGGATTTTGTATTTACATTTTCCCCACTAAAAAGGAAGGAAATAACCCTATAATTATATACGAGGAAGGACATACTAACCCTAAATTTTTCTTTAACATGTCAATGGAAAAAATGTTTGGCTAGTAAGTATCTTACTGGGTTAGGTATTGGTAATATTTTTGCATTGAAAAGATCTATTCTATTCAAATTGTTGGGTCAGTATTTACTGACCTTGAAGCAACTCTATGATTTAAATATAAATTCCCCCTAAGTGTTTCATGCTCAGCAGTAAGGCCAGTCTGCTGAAGGATGACCAGAGGAACAAAGTTCCTACTGAAGACTTTATAGCTGAAGAAAGTTCAGCACTCCCCTTCCAGTGAACTTAGAAGACAAAGGAGTCTTCGCTTCAAATACTAGGCGGTCTAGTTGCTGAAGAACAAGGACTGAAGAAGGGCTTTCAGTTCAGTTTGGTTTGACAATACCAAACTGAATGATGTCAATCTCCTCTAGGATACTGAAGACTCTTCAGTATTCTGATGGTTTGCATTAGGCGGGAAAAGATGACTTTAAGTCAAAGTAGGTTGCTTGTATACTTAGATATAAGTACAACCTTTATCTTTTCTAGAATAGTTTAATATGTACTTTGTACTGTTTATCCAACATGGGCATCAACCACCCACTGGATAAACCCATGCATTGGTACATGCAATATGCAAACCCTAATTACACTGCCTATATAAGGAGTGTACAACTGGGAGAGAAAGGTTAACCAATACAAGAGCTTAAACTCTGGAAAACCTTTCTCTCTCGATACCAACTAAACCATATAGCCAAGATGCATATGAACATTTAGATTGGAGCTTAGACTTTAACTTTGGTTAGACGTTTAAGTAGAGGAGATCAAACCCCATTGTCATTCAACCACTTTGTTATTCCGCAAACAAAGTGGGTTATAGATTCTTTATTTGATTCTAATAAAAGTCTATACGTTGAAAAGTATATTGGTATTGTTGTTTTAATCTTTCATAGTTCTTATCTATTGTTAAAACAACACACTTGAGTCAAAGTAAGAGTTATTACTTAAGATAATAGGTAATAACGAATTACTAGGGAACAACAAGTGGTATCAGAGCAGTTTGATTAGTTAAACTCTTATTTTCTTAAACTGCTCATTAAATAGTTTTCAAATCAAGATCCAAAATGGCTCAAGTTATACCACAAACCCTAGAATATAGGGGTGGCCAACTCAATGCTTCTCCTGTACTAGAGGTAGCCAACTTTGCAAATTGGAAGAAGAGGTTTCTTGTCCACATGGTTGGAATTGAACCTTAATTCCTTGGAATCATTGAAAATGGTCCTTTTGTTCCCATGGTTAGGGACAATAAAAAACCTGAAGCACAATGGACTGCTGATAAGAGAAAAGCTGCTAACCTAGATCAGCGTCTCAAAAGTCTCATGATGTTTGTGCTCCCAAATGACCGAATGAATTCTATTGTAAATTGTAAAACAGCCAAAGCAACATGGGATGATCTTATTCTTTACCATGAGGGACCCTCTGATGTAAAAGAAACCAGAATCATGGATTTAAAGCTTCAATACAACACCTTCAAGCACAAAGAAAGGGAAACCCTCACACAGACATTCACCAGATATAAAGCATTGATGAATGAACTTGTGAATGATGGTGTTGAGCTTTCAAAACTTGAAATCAACAAAGTTTTTGTTAATGCACTGCCAAAAAAGTGGCTCAGTTATTGTCAAAAAAGTGGCTCAGTTATTGTCAAAGCTTGAGAAATGCTAATCACATTAAAGATTGTGATCTAGCATGTCTTTTTAGAAAACTTAAATATGAAGAAAACCTAGTTGATAAGATTTATGAAGGCTCAAGAAAGAGTAAAGCATTAACCATTGCTACACCCTTGTCCATAACCTTCTTTAGTGAGGCTGTCATTCAAGACTACCAAGATAGTCCTGATGATGAGGAAGATACTAGATCTAGTGAGGAATATCTGAATGACCTCAAAGAGGAATTTCATGAAAGAGCACTTCTAGCCAAGTCTAGAAGGTTCTTTAAGAAAGGAGGCAAGTTCTCCAGCTCCACAAAAGCTTCAGTTGACACTGATTGCTACAAATGTGGGAAGACTAGTCACTATGCTAGGGATTGTTATTCAAAAACATCTCTCCCTTCATATTCCTCACCAGCTCAATTAAGACCATCTGGTCAATCATCATTTCAACCAAAACAAATTGCTTCTACTCCATTTCAGCAAAGCAGGGTTGAACTTAGACCAACAAAAGACTTTGAGGCCAAATACAGAGAAATCAAGGCTAGATTGGCCTTAATGAGTACTGAAAGCTCCTCATCCAAGACTCCCAAGCAAGACAAGAACAAAGGGCTTGTTGTTGAAGCCTATGAATGGGATGAAGAAGATGTTTCTTCAGATGATGATGAAATGGTGAATGTAAAAGTGCTGATGGCACTTGCTGATGATGAAGGGGCCAATTTAAATGTTGTGACCAGAGAAAGTGCCAGAAATGGTGAATGGGCCAATGTCACAATCAAAAAGGTACAAACTCTTCTTGAATTAGAAGCTAAAGATGACATTAAATTTGTCTTTGATTACTTGTGCATTGATCTAAAATTTGTTGAAGAGCAAAGAAACAATTTGCTTGAAAAATTTCACAAACTTGTTCTACAACTTGAAGATTTTGAAAGTAAGCAAATAGAGCTAAAAGAGGCTAAACTTGATATTCTTACCTTTCAAAAATTGAACAAAGAAATTTTAGAGGAAAATAACTCCCTAAGAGTTGAATTAAAAGAAGCAAAAGATATTGTTAAATCTTGGCTTAGAAACTCTGATAGGGTTAATCAATGCATAAGTGAACAAATACATGCTCAAAAGAGGAAAATGCTTGGTGCTGAAGGATCCTCCAGCACCAAACCTATCGTATTTGTCAAAGCCTTAAATGAGGATGGTAGCTCGATCCCTGACATTGAAAGGTCAGGTGAAGAGAATTTACCCAATCATGACACTGGACGAATCCTTCTTCCTGAGTTTCAAGCAAGTGTTGACACTTCAGCACCAGTTGAGTCCTCAGTTACTGAGGATGACTCAGATGATGATATAGAGAATGAAGTAAGTACCCCACTTCCTCCTTTGGAGAAGCTGGCTGGTACTGAACCCTCTACTGGACCCAATACTATCCAGTCTATCATCAAGTCACACACCACACACAAAGGTAGTTCTTCCAAGCATGTCAAAATTGACACTTAAAAGAACTCTTCAGCTCCTGCTGAAGGTTCATATATGGGAACTACCTCTTTAGGTTCAACAAATAAACTGAAGAATGCTAGATCTGAGGAAGATGAGAGAATGTCTCTTGTCATGCAAGAGATCAATGATCTTAAATTGCAACTCAGGCAGCACAAAACACCAACACGATTCAGAGATGAACCTTCAGACTCTCCTCATCTCAAGTACAAGACACAATTTAAAAGGGCTTGTGATTTATGTTGTATAAATAACCATCTCACTGAAACTTGCCTAAAAGTGATTTATTGTACAAAATGTGAAAGGACTGACCATTGCACTTGTGAACACACTTAGTATATGCTGGCCAAAACAAGTGCTGATGCTCACAAATCTAAAGCATCTCATTCCAGGCGAAATATGCCTTTCCCACCATGCATTCATTGTGGTATGGGCAATCATCACTCAGATGACTGCCACTATTACCCTATTTGTAATATTTGTGGAAGTTATGACCATGACACTCATGGACATAATCGAATCATCTCACTCAGAAGAGATATTAAACCAAGAAACCCAAACTCTATTACCAAGTGTGTGAGACATGTGGAAGCGATGTCCACACTACATCTGATCACAACCATATAGAATGGTTTAGAAGAGGTGAATCCCTCCAGGCTAAGAAAGCAAAAGCTGTTCGGACCTCTTCTTCTTCTGAGCAATCACACATACCCTCAACAAGAGGACCCTTCCGATCTAGAACACCTTCTAGATCTAAAACCCCCACCCAACAAAGGTGGGTTTCAAAACGAAACTGACCATTTCCTTAACTTGTGTAGTGATCTCAGGAAGCCTATTTGGTACCTAGATAGTGGCTGCTCAAGGCATATGAGTGGCACCAAAAGTTATATGCACAAGTATAAGGAGGAACAAGGTCCTAAAGTTGTTTTTGGTGATAACTCATCAGCTACTACTATAGGATTAGGTTCAGTAATATGCAATGGTATAGTTTTCTCAAGGGTAGCATATGTAAACGGATTGAAGCACAACCTCATCAGCATAAGTCAACTTTGTGATGCAAAGTATCTTGTGCTGTTTGATGACAAAAAGGTACAATCTTCAACTCCAATCATGAAATTGTGATGATTGCTCCCAGAGTCAAAGATGTTTATGTCATGAACATGAACTCTACTCAGGAGACATGCTTCTTTGCTAAAGCCTCCAATATTACCATTTGGCTTTGGCATAAGAGGCTCTCACATCTCAATTTCAAAACAATAACTCTGCTGGCAAAACAAAATCTTGTTATTGGTCTTCCTTCACTTGTCTACTCCAAGGACAAACGATGTTCAGCATGTGAAAAAAGGAAGCACCATAGGGCCAGTTTCAAAACAAAGCAAACTTTCTCAATCAAAGAAAGTCTTCATTTGCTTCACATGGACTTATTTGGCTCAGTATCACCTAGGGCCATTTGTCATGAAAAATATACACTTGTCATTGTTGATGAATAATCTAGGTACACCTGGGTATATTTTCTGACAAAGAAAAGTCATGCACCAGATGCCATTATGTCATTCATCAAAAGAGTTGAAAATCAAAATGACACTCATGTCAAACAACTCAGAGCTGACAATGGCACTGAATTCAGAAATCACTCACTGATCAAGTTTTGTGATGACAAAGGAATTTCCCAAAATTTCTCATCTCCTTACACACCTAAACAAAATGGTGTGGCTGAAAGAAGGAACATAAATTTGATTGAAGCAGCAAGGACAATGCTTGCTGGATCTACTCTCTCTAAACATTTTTGGACTGATGTTGTAGCCACTGCTTGCTACACTCAAAATAGATCCATCATTGTGAAGAGACACATGAAGACTCCCTATGAAGTCTTCAGGGGGGGAATTCCAAACATCACATTCTTACATGTGTTTGGGTGTCCAGTATTCATTCACAATCACAAGGATCACCTTGGAAAGTTTGATGAAAAATCTGATGATGGGTACTTTCTTGGATACTCCCTTGTATCTAAAGCATACAGATTCTTCAACACAAGAAGACAATGTATTGAAGAAACCTATCACATCACATTCAATGAAAGTTCCGAAGCTCTCACTTTTACAAATCCATCAGATGATGAACTTCATATACATGAATCTTAAAATTATCCATCTGATGAATTTCATCACTATGAGCCTTCTCAAAAATATCAAACAAGCAACTCAGTCCCTCATATTGATCCATTTGAAGATATGACAAGTCCTACAAAAGGAAAACCTTCATTATCACATACTGATGGCTGTCAATCAAATAATGATCAATCTCAAAATGATCAAAATGATCAGCAAGGGAACACAAATGACCAAAATGGTCAGCCTCAAAACAATCAGCATGCTGACACACATGATCAAAATGATCAATCATATGCAGCTGCTGAAGAACAATCTGAGCCCCTTGCTCAAAGCTCTCCTATCATCTCTAGGGAATTAGGTCTTAGATATGCTGCTTCTGACCAAGAAGGAAGCCCTCCAATGTTTGAACCCTTGTCCACTGAATATCCTTCAGTTGACACTAGAGACATTCCAAGTCCAAGTCCACGTCATGGACTTCCAAGCTCTAGCTCTAATCATGATACCAGTACCTATTCTCCAGCTCCACAAAAATCTTGGACTCAAAATAGTCACATACAACTGGTGAACATAATAGGTAATCCTGGTGAAGGTAGAGTCACTAGATCTATGGCAAAAAAAACTGAGTGCTGCTTCATCTAGAGAATGCCTCTATGCAAATTTTCTCTCAGAAATTGAACCTACAAAGGTTTTTGAAGCACTCACACACCCTAGATGGGTGGATGCCATGCAAGAGGAACTCAATCAATTTGAAAGAAACAAAGTCTGGAAATTGGTTCCTCTTCCATATGGTAAATCAACCACTGGCACCAAATGGGTTTATAAGCTCAAAAGAGATGAAACCAATATAGTGACCAAAAATAAAGCTAGACTGGTGGCCCAAGGATTCAATCAAGAGCCTGGTGTTGATTTTGATCAAACCTTTGCTCCAGTTGCACGTATGGAAGCCATACGAATCTTCCTTGCATATGACACTTACATGAACTTCATCATCTACCAAATGGATGTCAAAAGTTCATTCCTAAATGGTGACCTAAAAGAAGAAGTTTATGTTACTCAGCCTCCTGGCTTTGAGAGTAGTAGATACCCAAATCATGTCTACAAGCTTTACAAAGCTTTGTATGGACTGAAGCAAGCTCCAAGAGCATGGTATGAAACTCTCTCAACATTTCTCATTGAACATAAATTTGTCAGAGGAAAAATAGATAGCACCTTGTTTATCTATAAATCTAGAACTGACACCATTCTGGTACAAATTTATGTAGATGACATAATCTTTGGTTCTACAAGCTTGAAACTTTGCAAACAATTTGCCAAGCTTATGACCAACAAGTTTGAGATGAGTATGATGGGTGAACTCACATACTTTCTTGGCCTTCAAATTAAACAATCTAACCAAGGCATCTCCATCAATCAAGAAAAATATGTCAAGGATATGCTGAAGAAGTATGATATCAATTATGCTTCAGTGAAGACTCCAATGGTACCCCCTAACAACTTAGGACCTGATCTCAATGGACAATTAGTCAATGAGACTCAGTATAGAGGTATGATTGGGTCACTCATGTACTTAACTGCAAGAAGGCCTGACATTCAATTCTTTACATGCCTTTGTGAAAGATACCAAGCAGATCCAAAGGAATCTCACCTTACTACTGTAAAGAGAATCTTCAGATACCTAAAAGGTACTCCAAGTCTAGGTCTTTGGTACCCCAAATCCTCAGGATTTGATCTAAAGGGGTACTCAGATTCTGACTATGCTGGATGTAATTTGGACAGAAAAAGCACTTCTGGTGCCTGCCAAATGCTAGGTGGCAAACTTGTGTGTTGGAGTGCTAAAAAGCAACAAACAGTTGCCATGTCTTCAGTAGAAGCTGAATATGTGGCAGCTGCTGGATGTTGTGCCAATGTTCTTTAGATGAAAAGCCAACTGGCTGATTATGACATAGAATATGAAAAGGTACCAATCTTTTGTGATAACACTAGTGCTATTGCAGCATCCAACAATCCAGTCCTCCACTCAAGAACAAAACACATTGATATCAGATATCACTTTATCAGAGATCACATTGTGAAAGGGGACATTGAATTACATTTCATCCCCACTCAATACCAACTGGCTGATATCTTCACCAAACCATTGGATGAACCAACTTTCAAAAGATTGATAATGGATCTTGGCATGCATTCACTGAAGAAGCTTGAAGGTTCAGCATTTCTTAAAAGATTTTGATTAATGTTAAGTAGCATTGACTGAGTAAAGGAGTGTGTAATGTCATGTGTCTATTTCACTTTATGTGATTGTGTATATGATGTTTTGTCGCCTTATCTGATTCACTGAAGTTGAACAAATAATCACCAGTCATCAAAAGATTCCTTCAGCAATGCTGAACAAAATTTTAATACAACTGAGTAGCTAGGCCTGAGTAGAGGAGCGTGCAGTGTCATATGTCTTGTTCACTTATGTCAACATGTATATGGGGTTTTGTCGCCTCATCTGACGCATTGAAGCTCACAAGTATCGCCATCAGCTTCAGCATATCTGAGCAACAACATTTAAAACCTATTAATCATGTGATTCAAAAGAGACAATGGCATTAATTTCTTGTGAATAAAACAAACATCCTTTCAAAAAGGTGTCATTTGTTAATTAAGGAAATTTCAAACGTCTCCATCCACAGTCAACAACTCCCTGACACATGGGGCGTTTCACTGTTCAAAGCAACAGAAAATCATACCTTTTTGCAAAACATTAATGAGAAAGTTTGTGCCAAATGTTCAAAAGAAACCCTAAAAGATTTATAACTTTTTCAAATGGTTTTAATAACTTTTTACAAATCAGAAAGTTTTTATATAATCCCTAACGATTGGATTTCACTCCACGCTTACAAATCTTTTCATCAAAAAACACACACAGACTCTCTCTTTTTCAAAACACACACAGGAACATGAATGGCTGAATCATCTTCCACCCCTAAGATTACCAAAATTACTCTTAAACCATCCACTCATTTTAACTATCCCACTGATGATATCTTCTTCAAACCCAACAACATCACCTTGCTCAAACCTGAATCCATTAAGTCTGTTCCTGTGGAACAAGTTTTGACTTATCTATCCAAAAGTGTTTTAAGGTATGCTTTATTTGAGGATCCTGGTATGATGTTTCAAAATGTTCTAAAAGAATTTTGGTTTACAGCAGAGGCTTCTAACAACAAGAAGTCCATTGAGTTTGATTCTACCACGATTGGGATTCATGGTAGATTTGGGTTACAATTATTTAGAAAAGTTTTGGGGTTAGATTATTTGGAAAACCCTAATGAGTATGAAGCAATACCTGATGATTTTATGGTTGTCAATTTTTTTTAAAGAGATTGGGTATACTGAAGAAATTACTGAAAAAGGAGGGTTAAAAAGAAGTGCTTTGCCACCAAGATGGAAATTGTTGATGACCATTCTCATTGAATTTTTTTTTGGGGGGGGGGGGGGGGAACTGGAGGCCTTGACCATATCAATAAAAAAGATGCTATTATTTTATACTATCTGGCCAAGGGTGTCAAAGCTGATGTTAGGAGGCTTATTTTTGAAGATCTCCATGGGAAGCTTGAGAAAAAGACTAGAGAGAAAAATGTTGTATACACCAGATTTCTATCTCTCCTCTTTGCTGACCATCTTGGAAATGACTTTTCAAAAATCAATGGAGAGAACCTAATTTTTAAGACCTTTGATCTCACTCGCTGGATCATTCCAGTCAGCACCATTGATCCTCCTCTTACACAACCCATGCTGGACATCTGCTCAGCAGATGGTCCAGTAGTGTACAAAGCTCCCAAAGACACTTCTCCAACTGGAGAAGGGGATCTACAAAGCAAAAGCCTGGATCATCTGGACCTCGTCAGAAGCAAACGTCAATTAACACCAAGAAGGTTAGACGTGAGTCCAGAAAGAGGAAAACCCTCACACAATCTTCCTCAAAGAAGATTGATGATGGTTCCCAAGGCCATGCTTTGAAGAAGACCAAGTCCCTGGCCAAGGACAAGAACCCCAGTCAGCCATCACCTTCAGTCTCTGCTGGAGTTGATATGCATAAAGAGGGCCAGCAAGCAAACCATCTCTCAACTTCTTTAGGAGAGAAGGGTGAAGATGGAGCTCACCCTCAGCCCAGTAGTGTGGAGTCAGCATTGGTAAGTTCTTTAAATCTGAATATATGTCATACTTTAGTACCAATTTCTATCACTTGTCACTCTGAGTCTGCATCAAGGAATGATGTGTCAGCAAATCCAACAGCTGATGCTGACCCTGGCCTATCTGTTTCTAATGATGTAGCTCCCTGACAACAGGGTTCTACTGAAGGAACCAAAAACACTATCATTGATCTAAACTTATCAAAGACTCTTTCTCAGGATCGATCAGGTCAAACCAACCCTGGTGGTGAAGGGCTTGAAACTGATCCACACACTCATGATGATGCTCCAAAGATTCCCAAGGAAGTGCATTTCACCACTAGAGCCAAGGTGGGACACTTGCCTACGTTTGTTGTCAGTATGTCTGGAGATGATCTGGAGAAAGAACTTGGGTTCAATGAAAGAACTCCAGTCAATCTAGATGACA
This sequence comes from Glebionis coronaria, assembly GCA_025667525.1. Classification (NCBI taxonomy): domain Eukaryota; kingdom Viridiplantae; phylum Streptophyta; class Magnoliopsida; order Asterales; family Asteraceae; genus Glebionis; species Glebionis coronaria. The sequence goes on along the minus strand of CM046881.1, from coordinate 155,938,178 downwards.
GTGATGAAGAACCTGCTGATGCAACACAAAAGCCACTTTCCTCCAGAACTGAGCAGGTAAAAGAATTAACCAATCAAGTGTTGATTCTTCAATCACAAGTTGCCAGACTGAAAGAAGAAAAGGTGCTTGTTGAAAATGAAATCTCAACTATCAAAGCAAGCCTACCTCCTCCTTCTGCTGAACAAATTAAGGATGTCATCATTGCTGCTTTGAAGCCCTTAGTCCATGATATGGCCACCACCACTACCTTAAAGCAAGAGATGTCCTCTCTAATGGACTCCATCAACGGTGCTTCCATGTAGTTTGTTGGGAATAAATTATAGTAGTCTACTTGAGCGCTGACAAGAGAAAAACAAGCGTTGACAGGAGTAAAACAAACGCTGACAGATTAAGCATTGACAAGAAGAAGTCAAGCGTTGACACATTGAAGACAAGCACTGATGGAAGGATATGATCTACACGTTTATTGTATTCTAGATTACTTCTAGTAAAGATAGGAACAACAATGTATTTTCTATATTTATCTTTACCTAGAATAGTTGATACGTAGATTATTGTACAAGGCTTCTTATGTCTATAAAAGAAGACCTTTAGGTTATTGTTCAATATAAGTTTTCACACATTAAACACTTTCATTGTAAGCAAGTTTGATATCATTAATCAAAGTGAAAGTTTGTTTACATCTTGTGTGTTCTTGTTTAAGTGTTAATTTCACATAACACTTAGATTATCATATACATATACAAAGGTTTCTCTAAGTGTATTACTTGATCTAATCTCGTATACATAAAGCTAAATCGATCTAAACTAGGGATCAACAAGTGGTATCAGAGCTTGTTGAGGAACTTTTGATCTTAAAGAACACAAAGAACCCTAAAATCACCAAAACCCTAATTTTCTCAAAACCCTAACAACATCATGTCAAATCCAGAAATAACCTCCTCCTCATCACCTTTGCCAAACATCAAGATTCCCATGCTTGATGCAACCAACTTTGAATTATGGAAATTAAACTTTGAGCAATATCTAGGGATCTATGACTATACACTCTGGGAGATTATTGAATATGGAAACACATTCAATAAAGCTGAAAAGGTTGCTGTTGCCATTGCTACAAGAACTGCTGTTGCTGGATGTCCAGAAGCAGATAAGAAAGAAAAACCTGGTGATGGTAGAGCTGTGTCTGCTGAAAACATAGCAAAGAAAAGGGTTGACATGAAAACCCTAAACATTTTGAAAGTCTCTTTGGGACAAGAGAACCAGCATAAATACAGAGGTTATGAATCTGCTAAGGACCTTTGGGAAGCTCTTGAAGTTGCATATGGTGGTAATGATGACACTAAGGAAGAGAAGAAGAAGCAACTCATGCATGATTATGCTGTTTTCAAGGCTCAACCCAATAAGAAGCTTAGCAGTGTGAGAAGCAGACTGCTTGACATTACAAGCAAGTTGTCCTTCATGGGGACACAACTTGGTGATGTTGACATTAATGCCACTTTTCTTAAAAGTCTTGGTGAAGCATGGAAGATTGAGGCAAGATCTATACTTTCCAACAACACTCACAAAAGTTCTACTTTTGATGATATCTGCAACAAACTGAGGCTGTTAGAAGATGAAACTCTTTTGGAGCATGGAAGCAAGTCTACCAACAGTAATATGGCCTTCTTCTCACATAGTGAAGGTCAATTTGATCAGAAGGACTCTTACATGCATCCGGTTACTGGATCATTATGTGTCAACGCTGGAACATGTCCTGTCAACGCCTCCTATTCAGACGCTGACACATACAAAAGTGACTCACCAAGAGTTAAACCTGCTGGTTTGGATCTGGATACTGTATGTGCTTATATTGCTTCTTTGCCCAATGGTTCAGTGATTACATATGAGGACCTTGAGCAAATAAGTGATGAGCACTTGGAGGAGATGGATATTAAGTGGAACATGGCTCTTGCTAGTATAAGAGCAAACAGGTGGAATAGAAGGTTTAAGAAGAAGATGACCTTCAATGCAAAGGACACTGCTGGATTTGATAAATCCAAGGTTGAATGCTACAATTGTCATCGTATGGGGCACTTCATGAGGGAATGCAGATCTCCTAGAAGATCTGATGCTGGCAAACCTTCAAGTCAAATTGTTAAGGCTCAGGATCCTAAGGCCATGGTTGCAGTGCAAGAAATTGATGGTATGGGATGGGATTGGAGCTATTTGGTTAAAGATGTGGAAGAGGATAAAGCTTTGGTTGTTGATATAGAAGAAGAAGAGCATGTTCAATATGCTCTCATGACACACTCCTCCTCTTCATCAGATAATGAGGTATACGATGATGCTTTTTGTAGTAAAGGTTGTAGGCTAAATACTGAGAAACTTAACAAAGAGGTGTTAAGATTATTAGATGATATGAGTACTGAGAGATGCAAACTGTCTAACTATCAATTAGCTCTCACTCAAACTGAGAAGACAGTTTCTGAATACAAGAAAATGGAATTTGATTTAAAGGATAAAATAAATATCTTAAAACATGAGTTAGATGCTAGTAATGATGTTAGGAACATCATGGAAAAGGTTAATAGTGAATTACAGGATAAGCTAGATGAGGCCATTAAGAATAAGGATAATGTGGGCCTTAAAATTCAAAGGTTTGATAAGGCCACACAAACCCTAGGAGAATGTGTTAATAAACAAAGGGATCCTAGGGACATGACTGGGATTGGGATGAAAGACTACTCTGTGGTTCCACCACCAGCTGGTGACTTTTATGGTGTCCAACAAAAGGACCTATCTTGGACTGGTTTACCAGAACTCCAAGAGGAGGAATTCATTCCTCCACCAAGAGTCATTACCCCAGTTGAAGAGTATCAACAAAAGATGACTAACTTAAATGAATAGAAGAAAGCCAACCCTACCTTATTTGTTAAGGGTGGCTTGTTGTGTGAAAGTCCTAATGAGTCAACCCCCATTAAGGTAACAAACCCAATCACTGGTAAGGCTGTTGACCTTGGCTCAAACACTGTTAGAAAACCTAGTGTCAAGTATGCAGAAATGTATAGGAATACTAGGTCACCTAAAAGCCAAGTTAGTAATGATGGAACAGGCTTCTTCTCTTCTAGACCTAGGGTTGTGTCTAGAAAAGTCTGTTACACTTGTGGTAGCTTTTCACATTTAGCATATACGTGTGTCAACGCTTCCAAGGTTAACGCTGTTAGAAAGTCAAACGTTGTCAGACCCAAACCTTGTGTGCAGCAAAGTCCACAAGCTGTTAGACCTGCCCCATTCTTCACTAGAGGGTCTAACACTCATGTACAAAGACCATTTCAAAAGACAAATACTTGGTCTAATAGGCAATGGGTTTCTGTAGCAAACCCTAGGTTCAATGCTGACAAGGGTAATTCAGCGTTGACAAGACCAAATCCAACGCTGACAGAAACGTGACCAGACCTAAATATTTGCAACCACAGGGTAAGGGGTCTAAAGCTTCTTCAAGCTTGACATGGAGACCCAAGAAAGATCAAAACCCTAGTGATAATGGGATTTCAATGACCTGCAACAGATTTAATTACATTTCAAAGGTCATTACAAAACCTATTGGGGTTAACTGGGTATTTCATCCAAAGAGGGATGAACAAGGGATTGTTATGAGAACTAAGTCTGTTCTTGTTGAACAACCAGATGAATCCAAGTCTACTAAGGCTTGGGTTTCCAAAGAAAACTAACTTGTTTTCTTTATGTGCAGGGCATTCAAAAACAGGTCAATGATTATGGATATTGGGACAGTGGATGCTCAAGGCACATGACAGGGAAGGAAGATTATCTGACTAACTTCACTCCCATTAAGGATGGTGATAAGGTTTACTTTGGAGGCGGATATGGTACTATCACAGGCAAAGGAACACTTCTCACCAAGAACTTGCGTTTTGAGAACGTATTTTTGGTAAAGGAACTTGATTACAATCTTTTTAGTGTATCACAAGTTTGTGATAACAAAAATAAAGTTATGTTTACTGATACTGAATGCTTGGTGTTAAGCAAGGATTATAAGATCCCTGATGAGAAATATATTGATTATAGAACACCTAGACATAAAGACATATATAATGTGAATCTGAATGGGATTAGAATGAATGACAATATGTCATGTTTTTATGCTAAAGCTTCAGTAGATGAAAGTAATCTATGGCACAGGAGACTAGGGCACATAAACTTTAAGAATATAAACAGGCTTGTGAAGCTTGGCTTGCTTGATGGTTTGCCTGAAAAGGCTTTCCACAATGACAACTCTTGTGTTGCATGTCTTAAAGGCAAGCAGCACAAGGTCTCATTCAAGTCTAAACAGGTGCACACTAGTACTAGACCTCTTCACTTGCTTCATATGGACCTATTTGGTCCAACCAATATAGAAAGTTTGAATGGTAAATCATATTGCTTTGTCATCACAGATGACTTTTCTATGTTTACTTGGACTTTCTTTTTAGTAATGAAGAGTGATACAGCTGACACTTTAATTGACTTTATCACTCAGATTGAGAAGAAGGCTGGTAATGAAGTTAAAATGCTTAGGAGTGATAATGGTGGTGAATTTAGGAATAAAGTGTTGGATGATTTTTGTGCCAGGAAAGGGATTACTAGGTAGTTTAGTGTTGCCAGAACCCCACAGCAAAATGGGGTTGCAGAAAGAAAGAATAGAACCCTAATTGAAGCAGCCAAAACCATGTTGGCTGATGCTCATTTCCCCATTGCCTTTTGGGCTGAGGCTGTTAATACAGCTTGCTATGTTCAAAATAGAGCATTGGTCAACAAGATACAGAATAAAACACCTTATGAGTTACTTTGGGGAAGAAAACCTAATATTGGTTTTCTTAGACCTTTTGGTTGTCATGTAGTTGTTCTTGATACTAGTGATGCCTTAGGTAAATTTAGTGCAAAAGGTGATGAAGGCTATTTCATGGGGTATTCAGTGCAGAGCAAGGGTTGTAGGGTTTATCTTAAAAAGGAAAAACGTATACTTGAAAGAGTACATGTTAGGTTTTTAGAGAATAAACCTAGTGATCCTGAAAGTGGTCCAAATTGGTTGTTTGACTTGGAACCTTTATCTAGGACTTTAAATTATATGCCTGTCACTAATCCAAACATTATGAAGGTAACTTCAAATGTTGTGGAAGAACAAGTTGTTGATGTTTCAGGTACACAGGTTAATGAAAAGGTTGGATCACAAGCAGAAAAGTCATCTCCTATACTAGAGTATGTCACAATTCCCATATGGACAGATGCTTTTGCTGCTGCTGGAAAGGATAATGGTGGTCCCCAAGTACCACCAGATAACAACATGCATGGACCTTCAGGCGCTGACAAAGGCAAATCTAATGCTGACAGGACAAATTCAGACATTGATGGCTCAAACATTGACAACAACAGTTCAAGCGTTGTTAGCCCAAACGCTGACAACCAAGGTTCAGGCGTTGACAACACTTTTGCACATCTTTTCTCTTCTACATTTGAACAGGGTGAACCTTCTAATTTATATGAACAGGTTCATCCTCATATTGATGAAAGAGAGTCCGAAGAAGAAGATATTGGCAACCTGGAAAATGAGATTGAAGACACCAGACTTTTTGAAGAAGGAGTTCTCACTTCTACCATGAAGAATCACCCTACTTCTCAAATTATTGGTGATATTATGACTCCTGTTCGGACTAGAAGATCTCATCAAGGTCTTGGTGGATTTATTGCCAATATTCACAAGAAGGTTGATACCCCTCTTGTGCAAGCATGTTTGTTTGCCTGTTTTCTGTCACAACAGGAACCCAAGAAGATATTTGATGCTCTCAAAGAACCAAGTTGGGTGGAAGCAATGCAGGATGAGCTTCACCAATTTGCAATTCAGGATGTTTGGGAGCTGGTTGATTGTCCTAGATATGTCAGACCTATAGGGACAAGATGGGTTCTAAGAAACAAGAGAGATGAAAGAGGTATTGTGGTCAGAAACAAGGCAAGATTAGTGGCTCAGGGATATACACAAGATGAGGGGATAGACTATGAGGAGGTCTTTGCACCAGTTGCAAGGATTGAAGCTATAAGGATCTTTCTAGACTATGCATCCTGCATGGGCTTCACTGTCTATCAAATGGATGTCAAGAGTGCCTTCCTCTATGGAACAATTGTTGAGGAGGCATATGTGATGCAGCCTCCTGGTTTTGAGGATCCAGAGAATCCAGACAAGGTGTATAGAGTCAAGAAGGCTATGTATGGACTTCATCAAGCCCCAAGAGCATGGTATGGTACTTTGTCTACTTATTTGGTGGACAATGGATTCAAGAGGGGCACCATAGATCAGACATTGTTTACAAAGAAGAAGGGTAAGGATGTTTTACTTGTTCAGGTCTATGTTGATGACATCATCTTTGGATCCACAGACCCAAAGATGAGTGAGGATTTTTCCAAGCTTATGACAGACAAATTCAAGATGAGTGCTATGGGGGAGATGAACTTCTTTCTTGGGTTACAAGTTCAGCAGAAAGAAGATGGTATCTTCATCTCCCAAGATAAGTTTGTGGCAGAGATCTTGAAGAAGTTTGGCTTTTCTCCACATGAAAAGAGGGCTACTACTCCTATGGATAGAGAACACCCTTGGGGAAAGATTGGAGATGGAAAGGATGTTGATTTCAGGCACTATAGATCAATGATTGGATCATTGATGTATCTTACAGCCTCCAGACCTGACATCATATTTGCTGTGTGTGCTTGTACACGCCATCAAGTGACTCCCAAAGAATGTCACCTTTATGCTGTCAAGAGAATCTTTAGGTACCCAAGATGTAATCCTAGTCTTGGCTTGTAGTACCCAAAGGATTCACCATTGGAGCTGATTGCATATTCAGACAGTGACTATAGAGGTGATAAGTTTGATAGAAAATCCACAACTGGTGGATGTCAGTTTCTTGGGAGCAGGTTGATATCTTGGCAATGCAAGAAACAAACAGTGGTGGCTAATTCTACAACTGAAGCAGAGTATGTGGCTGCAGCTGCTTGTTGTGGACAAGTTTTGTGGATTCAGAACCAGCTGTTGGATTATGGGTATAATTTCATGCATACCAAGATATTTGTTGACAATAACAGAACCTTATGCATTATTAAGAATCCTGTACATCATTCTAAAACTAAACACATAGAAATTAGACACCATTTTATAAGAGATTGTTTTGAAAAGGGTTTAATACAACCAGATAGGGTTGACACAGAAGAAAATGTATCAGATTTACTAACTAAACCTTTTGATGCTGGAAGGTTTCAATACTTGGTAACCAGTATTGGAATGATCAATCTCACATAATATGTGTTTTGGAGTCTTTTTGTAAAAGTATGTACAGGATAATGCATTGTTATTAAGGATTTAGATTTTCCACTATATTTTTCTAACACTGATAAAGGTTGCTTTAACGCTGATAAGTGTTATTGTAACGTTGTCAGCAATATATTTGTCTAACGCTGACAAGTGTTTCTTTAACGCTGACAAGTGTTATCGGGGCGTTGTCAGCAACAATGTTAGTTTTGTGGTTTTCAATCTAAATGTGCAGGTGGTGTTAGCATTATACTATTGGATACAGAGTTGCTTATGGATCATTGGAGAAGCATTTGGACATGTTTTTTTTATTTATGGATGATGGTTGGAATTTTTAATTCCTATCTTGACATAAATTTTTTATGTTCATGCATATTTTTAGCAACATATGTATCACAGTTTAAGGGGAGGTTTTAGGAACCTTTAGGACTTTTGGGTATCCTTATGATACTCTTATCACAATTATAGATTGTGTCTAGAGATGAGTATGAGTTAGTTTACTAAATCACGAGGCACTGTAGCATGCAAAGTTGATATACTATGCATGCTGCCAAGACATTTTTGGCCTAGAATTGGTTGTGGTCTTTTGGGAGACTTGGGAATGATTTTATCATGGGTTTTACCTGGGAGTAACAAGGAATTTTATAAGGTAACTTAGTTGTTAAGAGTTTTGGTTAGCAAGGGACACTAGAGGACTGTTATGTCTATCTTGCATAAGCAAGTGTGCATAACTGGACAATGCTTGCCGCCCTATAATAATTATCAACTTTTTGGTTATCTTCTCTAAGATAAATTACTTTGTTAAGGTCATTTTTCATTTTTATAAATTTTTATTTTTGGACACTGACAAGTATTTTACCAAGCGTTGTTGTGACCAATTTAGACGCTGACATGGCTTTGGCAAACGTTGACAAGAATATAGTCGTTGGGCGTTGATGGGTTATTTTTGACCGTTGAAACTCAATGGGACCTACCCAGTTGTTACTTTTTGACATATTTTTGGGCCATAATTTTGGGAGCAGATAACTTTCAATTAATGCATGAGATAAACTTATTTCTTTTCAATATTTTCATGATTGCATTTTGAAAATACTTGCCTATTTTTGGGCCAATCACATTCATTTTCTTCTCCTATATATTTGGATCCTATTTTAAACAGGGTACCTATTATTCTTGTCTAACACAATTTTTCTCTTATAACTTCATCTTTATCAATCATTCAAACAGCTTTCAACAATGGCACCAAAATTTAAACCAACTGATTTGGAATTGGGGTTCAGAAGTCAACACAACATGGTAGCATATCTTGAAGCTGATGATACTCTGTTTCCCCAGTATACACAGATGGTGGTGTATCTGAATACATCCCCTTTTAGGTATGCTCTTTCTCATGCTCCACTCATTCCTGTCACACATATTAAACAGTTTTGGAACAATGTAAGTTCCTCAACAGTTAATAGTGTGACTACATTATCTTCTATTGTTCATGGGAGAACATGGGTGGTTACTGAAGCTTTGGTACGCCAAGCTTTGCATCTTGATGATGCTGATGGTATAACCACCCTCCCCATTAGTGAAATAGAACAAGGACTAAGGGCTTTGGGTTATCCTTTTCCTGCTGAAGGAACTTTAAATAAATATCATAAACAGGAGTTTCCCCCAGCCTAGAAGTACCTAATACATGTCCTCTTACAATGTTTGAGTCCCAAGTGTACTGCACACAATGAGATCAATAGGTCTATTGCAAGTGCTATTGTGTGCATTGCTACTGGGCAAAAATTTAATTATTCCAAAATGATTTTTGAGGGCATGTGTAAAAATAAAGGGAAAAAAATGACTTTAGCTTATCCCAGATTTTTACAAATGGTTTTTGAGGTGCAAAATTACTGCACAAGGGATCATGATGATTTTTATGAGATCTCTGTGCAAACGAAAGCAATTTTTTATGAAGATGAACACACCCCCACATCGTGACCTACCCCTAACCCCTGCCATGATTGCTGTCATTGAAGCAGCACAACCCCAACCAGACCCCAACCCCAAATTGACCCAATACCTGCACCTTTACCTTCCCCACAACATATGCAAATTGACCAAGAACCCTTCGACGCTGACACATTAAATGTTGGCGTTGATGTGCCTATTTCCAACGTTGACACCAATCCTTTACAGACCCAAACACCCCTTAACCAACTAACATCCACCCAATCCCCATCTTCTTCTCCCCCAACACAATATAGGTTACAAAAACGCCAAAGGACTGCTGGAGTGTTCTCCTCTAGTGGTCCTAGCCATGTAGCAGAGAGGACCACCACCACAAGTGTGGTTGGTGCTATGGATGAGGCTGGGACTATTGGTTCTGGCTTAGAAGCTGGCCAAGACAGTCCTACCATAACTAAGACCTCATCCATGCCCAATGAATCTAACTTGGGAGGTCAAATACCCATTTTAGAAGAGGGCATATTGGAACCAATCACTTTGATGGAATTGACGACAGTCTGCATTAGCTTACAAAAGCAAAATGCAGACTTGGTACAAGTTGTCAGCACACAAGGCCTTGAACTCAAGCAATTTAGGGAGAGGATTGTTATCTTGGAGAATGCTAGCACAAGGAGAGGGATGGAGGAATCTTCCAAAGGGGAGGATGAACAAATAAATGTGAGTGATAAGGGCTCTCATGATGGTCAATCTTTGGATGTTGCTGAGGCCCTCACAAGTTTGAAGAAACAGACAGGTTTTGATACGTCTCTAGTCTCTCCTACAAACTTAAATTTGTCATTTACAGCCATGTTGGAGGAAATTGCAAGAGGCGCTGAGACAGGTGAGTTGAGCGTTGACAAGCAGAATTTGAACGCTGGCATGATTATCTTGGGCGCTGACAAAGCAAAATTGGGCGTTGACAGACCTGCAAATGAGGTTGATGTATTCCAGTCATCATCCATCATCAAAGAGGTTTCTTCACAGGTATTACCATCTACCTTACCAACAGTTGATCCATTAGATAAGGGTAAGGGTATTATGGTAGAAGAAGTTGTTCCAAAGAATGCAACACAAATTATGGAACAAGAAAGAAAGCAGGTGGGTGAATCACCTTTTGTTGTCACTTCAGAAGAGCAAGAAGGAAGTGATGAAGCCAGTTCAGACTCAAGTGTTATGATCATAGAACAGCCAGAAAGGCTTGAGTATGGTGATGAATTGGCAAAAGAGAAGTTGAATGAGCTGAAATTGCAGGTTGATTTTGATATGCCAGAGGTTGTTCAGATGTACCATGCTTGGGAAGATAGGTGTATGGAGAATCCACATTTGACCATTTCAGATCAGATATGGGGTTTGGAGATTCTTCTCAGAGTACAAAAGGATTAAGGTCATTCTGAAACACAAAGCAAGCAATGTTCTTGTTGGGAATAAATCTAGGCCAGAACACTTGAACGCTGACAAGAACAACTTAAGCGTTGACAAGAGCAAAGTGAGCGCTGACAGCATAAGCGTTGACAAGATAAAGTCAAGCGTTGACAGATTGAAGATCAGCACTGATGGAAGATGTGAGCTACACGTTTATTATATTCTAGATTACTTCTAGTAAGGATAGAAACGACAATGTATTTTCTATGTTTATCTTTACCTAGAATAGTTGATTCGTAGCTTATTGTACAAGACTTCTTGTTCTATAAAAGAAGATCTTTTAGGTTAATGTTTAATATCAGTTTTCATAGTATTCGCAAGTTAAACCTTTCATTGTAATCAACACGATTATTCTAATACAAGTGAAAGTTTGTTTAACATCATTGTGTTTTAGATCAAGTGTTAATTCCGCATAACACTTTGTTACTTTATTCATAAGCAAAGGTTTCTCTACGTGTAGTACTTGATCTAATCTCGTATACACAAAGCTTAATCGATCTAAGTTTGGGATCAACAAGTGGTATCAGAGCTTGTTGAGAAACTTTTGATCTTTAAGTAACGCAGAACCCTAAAACACCAAACCCTAAAACCCTAAAATTCTCAAAACCCTAAAAACATCATGTCTGGCACAAATCAACCTCCTGCTTTGCTTCAAAACAACTTCTCAAACCCTAGTATCAAAATTCCCATGTTTGATGCCAGGAACTTTGAACTTTGGAAGTCCAATTTTGAGCAATACATAGCTATTCATGACTACACTCTTTGGGAAATTATCGAATATGGGAACACATTCGATAAAGCAGCAAAGATTACTGCTGCAATTGCCGCAAGGACAGCTGTTCCTAATTGTCCTGAAGCTGATAAAGTGGAAAAGCCTGATGATGGGAGAGCGGTAGCTGTTGAAGATATAGCCAAGAAAAGGGTGGACATGAAAATTTTGAACATCTTGAAACATGCCCTAGGTCATGAGAATCAGCATAAGTACAAACGTTTTGAGTCTGCAAAAGAGCTTTGGGAAGCTCTTGAAGTAGCACATGGTGGCAATGCTGACACAAAAGAAGAAAAGAAGAAGCAACTCTTGCATGAGTATGCTGTCTTTAAAGCTCAACCTAATGAGAATCTCAGCAGTGTGAGAAGTAGACTTCTTGACATCACAAGTCAACTTTCCTTCATGGGAAAACAGATTGATGACCCTGAATTGAATGCTACTTTTCTCAAAAGCCTTGGTGATGTATGGAAGATTGAGACAAGATCTATTCTTGTCAATAACACCCACAAGACTTCCAGGTTTGATGACATCTTCAACAAGTTAAGGCTGTTGGAGAATGAATGGCAATTGGAGAGTGATAACAAATCTTCCAGTAGCAACATGGCTTTCTTTTCACAAAGTGAAGGCCAATTTGATTCCATGAACTTCTATGGACATTCAGCATCTGGATCTCAAGGCGTCAGCGCTGGATGTCAATCTGTCAGCGCTGGATCATATCCTGTCAACGCTTTGTACTCAAGCGCTGACACACACAATCATGGCGCTGATAGAATTAAACCTGCTGGTTTTGATCTTGATACTGTGTGTGCATTCATTGCTTCTTTGCCTAGTGATTCAAGGATTACTTATGAAGATCTTGAGCAGATAAGTGATGAACAATTGGAAGAGATGGACATTAAGTGGACTATGGCTCTTGTAAGTTTAAGAGCAAACAGGTTCAATAAAAGGTTCAAGAAGAAGATGACCTTTAATGCTAAGGATGTTGCTGGCTTTGACAAGTCCAAGGTGGAGTGCTACAACTGTCATAGGATGGGGCACTTTATGAGGGAATGTAGATCTCCAAGGAGATCTGATGCTGGGAAGCCTTCTAGCCAAATGAATAAGAACCCAGATCCCAAGGCCATGGTTGCTGTTCAACAAATTGATGGCGTTGGAGAATGGGATTGGAGCTGGATGGCTAAGAATGAGGAAGAGGACAGAGCTTTGGTTGCTGAAGTTAAAGAAGAGCATGCTGAATATGCTCTCATGGCACACGCCTCCTCTTCATCAGACAATGAGGTATATGATGATGCTTTCTGTTCTAAGGGTTGTCGTTTAAATACTGAAAAATTAAAACAAGAGATAGTTAAATTATCAGATGAGGCAAGTACTGAAAGATGCAAAGTATCTAACTATCAAATTGCTCTTACCCAAACAGAAAAGACAGTAGCTGAGTATAAGAAAATGGAGTTTGATTTAAAGGATCAAATAAACATCTTAAAACATGAGTTATTTCAGAGTAAAGATGTGCAAGATATAGTAAATAGGGTTAATCTTGATTTGATAGCTCAGTTAGAGGAGGCTAACAAAAATAAAGATAATGTGAGTCTTAAAATCCAGAGGTTTGATAAGGCCACACAATCCCTAGGAGAGTGTGTTAGCAAACAAAGAGACTCTAAGGATATGAGTGGGATTGGGATGAATAATTATACTGTTGTTCCACCACCAGCTGGGGATTTCTATGGTGTCCAATCAAAGGACTTATCTTGGACTGGCTTGCCAGAATGCCAAGAGGAGGAGTTTATTCCTCCACCTAGAGTGACTTCCCCAGTTGAGGAATATCAGCAAAAGCTGACTGACCTAGAAGAGTGGAAGAAAGCTAACCACACTTTGTTTGTTAAGGGAGGGTTATTGTGTGAAAGTCCAAATGAGCCCACACCAATCACAAAACAAATTGATGATCCTAAACCTATTAAGATCACACACCCCACCACTGGCAAACCTGTTGACTTTGGCCCACAAAATGTTAGAAAACCTAGTGTTAAATATGCAGAGATGTATAGAAATTCTAGGTCACCAAAAAGCCAAGTTAGTAACCATGGAACAGGCTTCTTTGCTTCTAGACCTAAGACTATGTCTAGAAAAGCTTGTTACACATGTGGGAGCTTTTCACATTTGGCCTACAAATGTGTCAATGCTTCCAATGTCAACGCTGATAGGAACCATTTCAGCGCTGACAAAAGTCAACATAGGTCAAACACTGTCAGACCCAATACTTTTGTGAACAAAAGTTCACAAGTTGTTAGACCAGCCCCATTCTTTTCTAGAGGGTCTAACACACAAGGCCTAAGACCTTTTCAAAAGTCAAATACTTGGTCAAATAGGCAATGGGTTCCTGTAGCAAACCCTAGGTTCAACGCTGATAAGAGCAATCGGGGCGCTGACAGGAGTAATGTCAGCGCTGACAGACACACTGCTAAACCTAGGTATTTGCAGCCACAGGGAAATAGGTCTAAAGCTTCTACTAGCTTAACATGGAGACCAAAACAAGACCAGAACCCTAATAATACTGGTATTTCTATGACATGCAACAGGTTTCATTATATTTCTAAGGCATTGTCAACACCAATTAGGGTTAACTGGGAATTTCATTCAAACAAGGATGAAAATGGGGTTGTTATGAGAACCAAGTCTGTTCTTGTTGAACAACCAAATGAATCCAAGTCTTCCAAGGCTTGGGTTCCCAAAGAAAACTAATATGTTTTCTTTATGTGCAGGGCATTCAGAAGAAGATCAATGATTATGGATACTGGGATAGTGGATGCTCAAGGCACATGACAGGAAAGGAAGACTATCTGACCAATTTCTCTCCTATTCAAGATGGTGATAAGGTATACTTTGGAGGTGGCTACGGCACAATCACAGGAAAAGGAACCCTTGTCACCAACAATCTTAGGTTTGATAATGTCTTCTTGGTGAAAGATCTGGATTATAATTTGTTTAGTGTATCACAAGTGTGTGATAACAAAAATAAGGTTCTTTTCACAGATACTGAGTGCTTGGTGTTAAGCAAAGATTATAAGCTCCCTGAGGAGAAATACATAGATTTTAGAACACCAAGGCATAAAGACATATGTAATGTGAATCTTAATGGAATTAAGGTAAATAATAAAATGTCATGTCTATATGCTAAAGCCTCAGTAGATGAAAGTAATCTTTGGCACAGGAGACTAGGGCACATAAACTTTAAGAATATTAATAGACTTGTGAGGCTTGGTTTAGTTGATGGTTTGCCTGAAAAGGCTTTCCACAATGACCACTCTTGTGTTGCATGCCTTAAGGGCAAGCAGCACAAGGTCTCATTCAGGTCTAAACAGGTGCACTCTAGTTCTAAACCCCTTCACTTATTGCATATGGACCTCTTTGGTCCAACTAATATAGAAAGTTTGAAGGGTAAATCATATTGTTTTGTCATTACTGATGATTACTCCAGGTTTACATGGACTTTCTTTTTAGCCAAGAAAAGTGAAACTGCCCTAAGTCTGATTAATTTCATTACCCAAATTGAAAAGAAAAATGGTAATGAGGTCAAAATTATTAGAAGTGACAATGGGGGTGAGTTTAGAAATCAGTTGTTAGATGATTTTTGTGCCAAGAAAGGGATTACTAGGCAGTTTAGCATAGCTAGAACCCCACAGCAAAACGGGGTTGCTGAAAGGAAGAATAGGACCCTTATTGAAGCAGCCAGAACCATGTTGGCTGATGCCCACTTTCCTATAGCCTTTTGGGCTGAAGCTGTTAACACAGCTTGTTATGTTCAGAATAGGGCATTGGTCAACAAGATACATAATAAGACACCTTATGAATTACTTTGGGGAAGGAAGCCCAATATTGGCTTTCTCAAGCCATTTGGTTGTCATGTAGTTGTTTTAGAAACTAGTGAGGCCCTAGGTAAATTTGATTCTAAAGGTGATGAAGGCTACTTCATGGGTTATTTAGTGCAGAGTAAAGGATATAGGGTTTACATTAAAAAGGAAAAACGTATACTTGAAAAGGTACATGTTAGGTTTTTAGAAAGTAAACCTAGTGATCCTGAGAGTGGTCCAAATTGGTTGTTTGACTTAGAACCTTTATCTAGAGCTTTAAATTATATGCCTGTTACTGATCCAGACATTGTGAAGGTAACTTCAAGTGTTTTGGAAAAGAGAATTGGTAATGTTTCAGGTATACAGGTTGCTAAGGAGGATGGACCACCAGCAGTTGAATCATCTCCCACACAAGAATATGTTACACTTCCTATATGGACAGATGAGTATTATGCTGCTCATTCAAGGGGAGGTATGGAGGAGTCTTCCAAAGGGGAGGAAGCAAGAAATCTGAGTGATAAGAGCAGTCAAGATGGTCAATCATTGGATATTGCTGAAGCTCTTACTACATTGAAGGAACAAAAAGGTTTTGATACGTCCTTAATCTCTCCAACAAATTTAAATTTATCATTTACAGATATGCTGAGAGAGGTTACACAAGGCGCTGAGGGAAAATATTTAAGCGTTGATAAGACAAGTTTGGACGCTGACAGAAGTATTTTGGGCGCTGATAGAGGAAATTTGGGCGTTGACAGATCTGCATATGGAGGTGATGTATTCCAGTCATCATCTATCATCAAAGATGTTCCTACTCAGGTATTATCATCTACCCTACCAACAATTGAACCAACAGATAAGGGTAAGGGTAAGTTGGTAGAAGAAATTGTTCCAAAGAATGCAGCTCAGGTTGAATTTGATAGAAGATTGGCTGAGCAAATGATGGAACAAGGTGAGAAGGAAAAGTCACCATTTGTTGTGACTTCTGAGGAAGAAAGTGATGGAGGCAGCTCAGATTCAAGTGTGATGATTGTTGAACCAGAAAGACTTGAGTATGGTGATGAGCTTGCTGGGGAAAGGCTGAGAGATTTGAAGTTGCAAATTGATTTTGATATGCCAGAGGTAGTTCAAATGTACAATTCTTGGGAAGAAAGCTGTATGGATAATCCAGACTTGACCATTTCAGACCAAATATGGGGTTTGGAAATTCTTCTTAGAGTTCAGCAGGATTGTAAGGTGATGTTGAAGTACAGGGCAAGCAACATTCTCTCTGAATTGAAAAGGGATAGAAGGAAGCTCTACTTTATGTTGCTCAAATGTCATGGAGTTGGATGGACACATCAGAAGCTGAAGGCTTTGACATTTGATGAGTTGGAACATAGGGCTTATCCTATTTGGGTGAAAGTGCAGGAAGAGAACACTTTCAGACTTCTTTCAGATGAAAGAAAGGAGCAACTTGCAGAAGAGATGGCAATCAAGAAAGCTATGATAGTCCCTAGACCAGTAAAGAAGGGATTTATTCTTGAGTTTCCAAAAGATATGTCTCAACTATATCCAAGTGAAGCAATCATTAGAAAGAGCATTAAGCTCTCCCCATTAGAAGCTTCAGATATGGTTCATGTGTTACCACTAGATTCCAGGAATCCAATAGTAAGTTATGAGGAAGATGAATGTGGATTCTGGAAAATTGGAAGATTTGGCAAGGAGGTACACACTTTTACCACTCTCATATCTTTATTTGCAAGTTATGACAGAGAAGACTTGGTAGACCTTTGGAGGTTGCTAGTGACCAAGTATGAGGCTGAAGCACCAACTTCAGCCAATGGAATAAAACTTTGGACCACATTCAAAAGAATGTGTGGGACAAAAGAAGAAGATCCTGAAATATGGAAGGATCTTGAAGATGACCTCAGTGGTCTTCAATGGAGGTTATATTCAGCTGCAGGTGTATACCATTTGAGTTCTACAAAGTTTGCTGAGTATTTACTTGTAGATGCTCAGTATTTCATATCCAAGGCTGTTTTGGAGAAGATGAAGGACACCCAGTTGGAGATAGACTATACAAGTGACGTGGCAAAGAATTTGATCAGATTTATTTATTACCAATATGATAAGGTTTGTCAGACTCCTCCAAGTTCTTAATGTTTATTCAGAAACTTGATCATAAGAGTGGATATCAAGTTTAGGGGAGGATTGTTGGGAATAAATCTAGGCCAGAACACTTGAACGCTGACAAGAACAACTTAAGCGTTGACAAGAGCAAAGTGAGCGCTGACAGCATAAGCGTTGACAAGATAAAGTCAAGCGTTGACAGATTGAAGATCAGCACTGATGGAAGATGTGAGCTACACGTTTATTATATTCTAGATTACTTCTAGTAAGGATAGAAACGACAATGTATTTTCTATGTTTATCTTTACCTAGAATAGTTGATTCGTAGCTTATTGTACAAGACTTCTTGTTCTATAAAAGAAGATCTTTTAGGTTAATGTTTAATATCAGTTTTCATAGTATTCGCAAGTTAAACCTTTCATTGTAATCAACACGATTATTCTAATACAAGTGAAAGTTTGTTTAACATCATTGTGTTTTAGATCAAGTGTTAATTCCGCATAACACTTTGTTACTTTATTCATAAGCAAAGGTTTCTCTACGTGTAGTACTTGATCTAATCTCGTATACACAAAGCTTAA
Organism: Glebionis coronaria; assembly: GCA_025667525.1. NCBI lineage: Eukaryota > Viridiplantae > Streptophyta > Magnoliopsida > Asterales > Asteraceae > Glebionis > Glebionis coronaria. The sequence continues at coordinate 155,920,139 of CM046881.1, read as the reverse complement.
TCGATCTAAGTTTGGGATCAACAGTTCTCTCAAATTTGAAAAGGGATAGAAGGGAGTTGCACTACATGCTACTCAGATGTCATGGAACAGGATGGACTCATAAGAAGTTGATTGGTTTGACATTTGAAGAGTTGGAGTGCAGAGCTTATCCCATTTGGGTTAGAGTGCAGTAAGAAAACACTCTAAGACTTCTTTCTGATGAAAGAAAAGAAGAACTTGCAGAGGAAATGGAGCTCAAGAAGGCAATGTTTGTTCCCAGACCAGTGAAAAAGGGAGTTTCTCTTGAGTTTCCCAAAGATATGGATCCATTACATCCAAGTGAAGCTGTTATAAGAAAGATCCTCAAGCTTTCACCATTAGAAGCTACAGATATGGTACAAGTGTTACCACTTGATTCCAGAAACCCCATTATAAGTTATGAAGAGGATGAATGTGGGTTTTGGAAGATTGGCAGGTATGGAAAAGAGGTTCACACTTTTACCACCCTTATATCTTTGTTTGCAAGTTGTGATAGAGAAGACTTGGTAGACCTATGGAGGTTGTTAGAGGCCAAGTATGAGACTGAAGCACCAACTTCAGTCAATGGAATAAAACTGTGGTCAACATTCAAGAGAACGCGTGGACCAAGAGATGAAGATCCTGCTATTTGGAAGGATCTTGAAGATGACCTCAATGGTCTTCAATGGAGATTGTATTCAGCTGCTGGTGTTTATTATTTGAGTTCTACAAAGTTTGCTGAGTATCTACTTGTAGATGGCCAGTATTTCATGTCCAAGGAAGTCTAGGAGAAGATGAAGAACACTCAGCTGGAAATTGATTATTCAAGTGACGTGGCCAAAGATTTGATCAGATTTATTTATTACCAATATGAGAAGGTTTGTAAAATTCCTCCTAGTTCTTAATGTTTATTCAGAAACTTGATTACTAGAGTAGATATCAAGTTTAGGGGAGGATTTTTGGGAATAAATTATAGCCAGTCTACTTGAGCGCTGACAAGAGAAAAACAAGCGTTGAGAGGAGTAAAACAAACGCTGACAAATTAAGATTTGACAAGAAGAAGTCAAGCGTTGACACATTGAAGACAAGCACTGATGGAAGGATATGATCTACACGTTTATTGTATTCTAGATTACTTCTAGTAAAGATAGGAACAACAATGTATTTTCTATATTTATCTTTACCTAGAATAGTTGATACGTAGATTATTGTACAAGGCTTCTTATGTCGATAAAAGAAGACCTTTAGGTTATTGTTCAATATAAGTTTTCACACGTTAAACACTTTCATTGTAAGCAAGTTTGATATCATTAATCAAAGTGAAAGTTTGTTTACATCTTGTGTGTTCTTGTTTAAGTGTTAATTCCGCATAACACTTAGATTATCATATACATATACAAAGGTTTCTCTAAGTGTATTACTTGATCTAATCTCGTATACATAAAGCTAAATCGATCTAAACTAGGGATCAACAGAGTTTCCACCAGAATTCACACCAGTTCCTGGCCAAGTTAATACCTTGTGTGATTCTGTGTCCAAAATCAAAGATAGAGTGGCGTTGCTGGAGAAACAAAAGTTGACCATATCTGATGAGGTTCAGCAGAAGCTACAAGCCCTTGAAAATGTTCCAGAAATGCTGGCCAAGGTAACTACCACTCTTAATCATCTTTGTGGCCTCTTCCCTACTGATGGGTCATCAGAAGCTACTGGGCAGTCTTCTGCTGAGGGGGAGAAAAACACAATCCAACAGCTTTTTCAGAAACATGCCCAAAATAAGGCTTAGAGACAATCCATTGTCTATGAGTCACCAATCACTGAAAAGAGCCCAACAAAGGGTAAGGGGGAGTCATCAGCCAAAGATGATCATATGCAAAGGCTGACCACAAGAGGGGAAACAACTGACAGTGGTTCACCTCCCTTTATACCCAAAAACAAAGGAAACCTTACTATGAATGATCGTTTGATCAGCACTGGAGTGGCCACTCAGGAAGAACTTAACAATCTATACAAGCTTCAACAAGAAGAAAAGCTAAGAGATCTAAAACTATGCTTGTATGAACAAATTGGAAAAGTTGAAGTAGAAAGTGTCTTCAAGAAGAAAGTGTTATATGAAAAATTTTGTATAACAAGGCTTAAGAGAAGAAATATCTCACCAATCACCAATGTTGACATGTTGACCAGCAAAGGCGACATCAATCTCAAGTTCTATAGGGGTGATGGAACTGATGAGATACTTGAAAACTTTCAAGGAAAAGAACTTTCGTACACCAAATGGATGGAGATGAGAATGATGATTGAGAAAAGAAAATCCAAGAGATGGGATGAAGTTCACACCAGAATCGAGCACTATATGAAAAATCATGAAAGACTAGGTGAAATTCTAAACATCAACACTCAAGTTTCTCTAGAAGATCAAGATCCAATACTGGAGCTGAACAAAAGAGCAAATCTGATACAACCTGAAGTTGGTGACATCTTTGTCACTACGAAGAACTACGAAGGCCTTGTTCAGTTTCAAAATCATCTCCCTGGTTATGTACTGGACGAACCAGAACTAGGAATGATTATGTTCAATCATCAAGAACGTCAAGACTTTGTGGGCATAAGTGATCTTGCTGAAATGAACAATGAACTTCTCTCGAATGTTCAAAGGATCTTTTACTCTCTTTATAGTGGTCCAGGACTTACTGATGCTGCTAAAACCTTCAGCATGTGCTTGCTTGCTATATTGGACCACTGAAACTCAGATCCATTAACTCAGACTTCCATCATTGAAGAACTTAGGCCAAAGGAGAACTAAATAATCATTTGTAATATTTTGTTGTAATTTGTAATGTTTTTAATAAATGATTATCTGATGTTTATAAGTTATTAATTGTTCAGTGCAAGTAAGAAGAAGTTGTTATGCTCACTTACTACTGACATTAGACTTAGGCTATTTGTATATCTAAATAGGGGGAGATTTTTGGGTCAGTATTTACTGACCTTGAAGCAACTCTAGGATTTGAATATAAAATCCCCCTAAGTGTTTCATGCTCAGCAGTAAGGCCAGTCTGCTGAAGGATGACCAGAGGAACAAAGTTCCTACTGAAGACTTTATAGCTGAAGAAAGTTCAGCACTCCCCTTCCAGTGAACTTAGAAGACAAAGGAGTCTTCGCTTCAAATACTAGGCGGTTTAGTTATTGAAGAACAAGGACTGAAGAAGGGCTTTCAGTTCAGTTTGGCTTGACGATACCAAACTGAATGATGTCGATCTCCTATAGGATACTGAAGACTCTTCAGTATTATGATGGTTTGCATTAGGCGGGAAAAGGTAACTTTAAGTCAAAGTAGGTTGCTTGTATACTTAGATATAAGTACAACCTTTATCTTTTCTAGAATAGTTTAATATGTACTTTGTACTGTTTATCCAGCATGGGCATCAACCACCCACTGGATAAACCCATGCATTGGTACATGCAATATGCAACCCTAATTACACTGCCTATATAAGGAGCGTACAATAACGAGAGAAAGGTTAACCTATACAAGAGCTTAAACTCTGGAAAACCTTTCTCTCTCGATACCAACTAAACCATATAGCCAAGATGCATATGAACGTTTAGATTGGAGCTTAGACTTTAACTTTGGTTAGACGTTTAGGTAGAGGAGATCAAACCCCATTGTCATTCAACCACTTTGTTATTCCGCAAACAAAGTGGGTTATAGATTCTTTATTTGATTCTAATAAAATTCTATACGTTGAAAAGTATATTGATATTGTTGTTTTAATCTTTCATAGTTCTTATCTATTGTTAAAACAACACACTTGAGTCAAAGTAAGAGTTATTAATTAAGATAATAAGTAATAACGAATTACTAGGGACCAACACAAATGGATATGGAGATTCAAGGTGGCTTATAAGGATCTCTGGGTCAAGGTTATCAAGAATATTTATGAGATTAGTGGTCTTATAGGAGAGGGGTCGTTCCCGAGATCTACCTTTAGTTCTTGGATTGTGATTTAAAGGCCACCAAACGTCTTGTGAGAAAGGTACCAATCTTTTTTCTTTGCGTAAACGAAAGGTTGAGGACGAATCTTTCATTTCCTTTCGGGATGATGATTGGTGTGATAGTAAGCCTTAAAAGTTGCAATTCCATGGGGTGTACACTCAAGATGATGCCGAGTCATGTACCATTGTGGAGCGTTTGAGACTTTCGGATTGGTTCTCGGTTTTCAAAAGGCCCCCGAGAGGAGGTGATGAGCTCCCTCAATACACGGATTTGAGAGTTTGTACAGCTCGGGTTACACTCTCTTCCTAGGCTAATGATTGGATCTGGTCTCAAGGTTTTTCGGTTGGGTTTACGATTGTTTCATGTCGTGGTTATATTGATGATGTCTTTTTGGATGTCGATATGTGGCCACTAGATGGAATCGTTTAGTTCCTTCTGAAGTTAATGTCTTCTTTTGGAGATTAAAGTTCAACATGATTCTCACTAGAGTCAACCTGTATAAGAGGTATTGATATAGGCTCAGTTTAGTCTTTGGTTTGTGGTCATGATGTTGAAACTGCTAATCATCTCTTCTTCTAATATGAGATGGATGCGGATATGGGTTTTAGTAGCTCGTTGGTGGGAGTTAGATCTTTTGGTTATGTCTTATATTTTAGAGTAGGACGATTGTACTGATAGTGCTAGTCTACCAAACAAAGTTAGGAATCGCTTGGATGTTGTTGCGCTTACGATTGTACTGATAGTGCTAGTCTGCCAAACAAAGTTAGGAATCGCTTGGATGTTGTTGCGCTTACGTTGATGTGGTCGATTTGATGCTTTCCGAATAAATTGTTGTTTAGTTTTATAAAACCCGTCAAGGTGGTTCTCATGGATTTCATCTAGTCTCAGCCTTTTATTTGAATCAGTGCTAGAAATTCTAAATTTCATGTTTTTTTGGATTAAGTGGATGCAAATTTCTAGATCATATGTAAACTAAGGGTGATCATGAGGCGGTTTGGGGCGGTTTTATGCTAAAACCAAAAACCAAACCGCAAACTCCGATTTTTGCATCTAGCAAATCATTTGATTTCATTTTTGTTTTGTTTTTTAATTGTAGCAGTTTGGTTTCGGTTTTTCTCTTTTCACTTTGCGCATTAGGTTTTCTATTTACAAAAAACCACATCAATATTCTATCACTTTCTACACAAATTAAACTCATCATTTTTTTTTATTTTTTTAAACTCATCATAATTCATCATAATTAAACACATCATAAATTAACTCATCATAATTAAACTCATCATAAAAAAAAAATTAAACTCATCATAATATCAAGTTGCAACCAACAATAATAGTTTCAATCAGTTATATACACTACAATAGCTACCATCGAATTATATAAAACAAAAAATACATAATGAAAATTCTTATATAGCAATCATAAATCTAACAAAGTTAGGTGAAAAATTCACAATAAATAATTTTAATATCTTTTACAAATGTGTATATGATGAGACTCGTATTATACATGTTTTCATTACCCAAAACGGACTAAAAACGGATAAAATATAATAAAAAACGTTCCAAACACCCTTATATTGTTGTTTGTGTATGTGTAGGCACATATATAGAGAATTCACATGGAAATCAACAAAATAAGCAACAACGAACACGTGAAAAAAAGTTGCATAAAAGAATCGAACCCGGATGTGGAATTTCCAAAAATATCATTGAAGTTTTGAAGATGTACAAGTTTGGTCCTTCAAGCTTGGAAGAATTACACTTTACACCCTTGTAAACCTCAAAAATACAAAAAGGGTCCCTAAAGTATAAAGACCTGTCAAGATACACCCTTGAAGAATCAAGAAATTACTAAACAAGTCCTTTTACATAGTTATATCAACCCCAAGGACTTAATTTGCCAATTTGCAAAATATATTACAAAGGAAAAACTACCATAATATTTTGCTAAATTGAGGGACTATTTCTGGCATAGTGAAAGTATGAGGATCATTATTGCCAACATCCATACCTATATTGCTCGGGTATTACCCAAGCCCAATCATAAACGCATCCCACAGCCCACCAATTTTACCCGTTTTATATTAATGAGCCCAAAGTTTGAAAGCTTAATTAATAATAAAATTGGGCGCTAAACACTCACTGTTTACCCAGACAAGATTAAACCCCATTATTTAACCACCAACAACCTTAATCCACCTGTCCCATTTACCTCAATTGTTTATGTTAATGCAATAATGCCTAAAAACGTTACTTGCATTTTTCGGTCTCGCTTTGTTTTGATTACGACAATATGTAAAAACAAGCATTTACAAAAACAACGAAAAACGAATTCTTGAGTTCAAGTATTTTTCATTTCTATCATTATCACTTAAGGTATGTACAAACAAGTACTCATCCTAATTAAGTGATCAAGGATTTAATCTTTCCTTAAAACTTACTTTTTATTAAGTGTGACAAGTTTTTATTAAACTTTCTTTTGAGAAAATGTTTTATTAAATTAATTATTTGAAAATTTGAAAATTTGAAAATGGCATATTCTATCTTAGTTTGGAATATCCTTTCAGGATATTTTAATCACCAGATTCGAACCATACCACTAAAATACAAAAAGGAGCGGAGTCTACTCTAGCGGTTCCTTAAGTGGCTATGCGGTTCCTTATCGATAAGGAACCGCGGGCTGCAATAAAGAACCGCAGGCAGATATAGCCGTTGGATCCTTGTCTTATAAATAGTGGATCATTCTCAGATTTTCTCTTCACCTCTTTTGCACATATAATTCCAGATTCTTTCATACTTCTAAAATCACTCAAATCCTTGGTCATTTGGTTGATTACTTGTTTAGAAGTGAATCTTTCTTCTCCCATCTCTTCCTCTCCAAGTGCAAAGAGAAGAACACTTTCATCCTTGAAGTGTCGTGTCTACATTAAAGATCCGTTGAAGATCAAATCTTATTTAGTCATTGTTGTGTCATAGTTGTGAAGATCCAAGTAGTTGTGTCTATTTGGAAGTTGTGTATGTACTAAGGTTTATACTTGTTCCTTAAAGTATACTAGTGTAGATTGGTCCTAGCTAAGATTAGGGCTCGACTTTTAGCTTAGAGTCGGAAATTGGATACGCAACGTTGTGTACCGTTTCTCCACCTTAAGGAGCTTGTTGATTAGTGAACTCTCGAGTAAGGAGTACTCGAGGAGTGGAGTAGGGACGAGGAGTGAGATTCGTTGCCGAACCACTATAAATCCTTGGTGTTTGGTTTGATCTTTCTTTCCCTTATCTCTTTACATTCATTTTTCTTTATACTTGTAATTATTAGTTTAGTTGCACTATACCTTGTTCATATTGTGTATAAGAAGGTTTCACATAATCACTCAAGTCTAAGTTTTTGAAAATGATTTTTAAAAACCATCTTTTGACAAGTAAATTTTAAGAAACTATTCAACCCCCCCTTCTAGTTTCTATAATTGGTATCAGAGCGTGGTTGCTCAATCCTTTTTAAAATATATTGTATTTTAAAACTTGAATCGATCTATGGATTCCAATAGGTACCTAGAAGGGCAATCCATGCAAAGACCACCTCTTTTTGAAACTGATAGCTTTATTTATTGGAAAAATAGATTTGAGTCTTATGTGAAATCAAAAGATTTAGATCTTTGGCAGATTATTACCCATGGTGATTTTTTGCCTTATCAATATAATTAAGTTTCTAAAAGCAAAGAGATAGTCACTTTTTACAAAGCTAATGATGACACTAAAAGGAAACTTGCTAAAAACAATGAGGCTAAAATGGTGATTTATAATGCTTTACCAAAGAAAGAGTACGAAAGGATTTTTATGTGTGAAACCGCTAAAGATATTTGGAACACTCTTTTAGTAACCCACCAAGGTAATATCCAAGTCAAAGAAAGCAAAATCAATCTTCTTGTTCAACAATATGAACAATTTGTCATCTTAGAAGATGAAACTATTGATAGTGCATTTACTAGATTTAGCACTATTATTACTAGTCTAAAAGCACTTGATGAAGGTTTTTCTAGCAAGAAAAATGTTAGGAAGTTTCTTAGGGCATTGTATCCAAAGTGGAGAGCCAAAGTCACGACGATTGAAGAATAAAAGGATCTCACCACATTATCACTCGATGAACTAATTGGCAACTTGAAAGTTCATGAGATGATAATTTTGAAGGACTCAGAATTGGTGACAATCAAGAGTGAAAGAAAGTCTCTAGCACTTAAAGCCAAGAAGGCACAAAGTGACCATGAAAGCTCCTCAGATAGTGATGATGAGGAATATTCCATGGCGGTTAGAGACTTTAAGAAGTTCTTCAAAAGACGAGGTCAACACGTGAGACAACCAAGCAACGAAAAGAAATCCTTATCTGAAAATCGTTTTACCAAGGACGATAAAGGTGATAGGAAATGATTTAGATGTGGTGATCCGAATCATTTCATCAGTGATTGTCCTAAGCCTTCACGCGACAAGAACAACACGACATTCGTTGGAGGTTCATGGAGCGATAGTGGTGAAGATGTTGAAGACAAGCCCAAAGATGAGAAATGTCTCATGGCTCACACTTCTAAAGAGGTACATTCCGAAACCGATTACTATAGTAATAATATTTCTTCTCAAGATGATACAGAATAAGTAGGCCAATACAATAACTTACACACAGTTAGCCTTAAATTCATTGAAAAGAACAAAGTGCTAAAATCAACTAGAACTAAGCTTGAAAATGAGATTAGTGAGCTAAGAGAGAAATTAACTAAGCTTGAGAAAAACAAAAAAGTTGATTTAGGTTGTCTAAAATGTGAAAACCTTAGACAAGATAATGAAGATCTCAAGAGTACCTCCATTAAATTGGAAAAGTTCATGAAAGGTACTAGTGCTCTTGATGATATGTTAAATAAACAAATTCATTCTAAGGAAAGACTTGGTTGAGTTATAACACAAATGAAGCATCTACTAGTGAACCTAAACAAGTTAGGTTTTCAGAAAAACGAACCACTGTACGCGGTACGCCAGTATATGGCGCGGTTCCCTATTTCTATGGAACCACGAGTACTGATAACGAACCGCGGATAGACGAGAGTTTTTGTGAAAATCCTGAACTTTCTGAAAATTCTATTTTAGGAACATATTCTTATTAACAAGGTCAAAGTACCTATTATTGAAAAGCCTACTCTAGATAATATCTACAAGCCCTTGAGTAAACCTCTAATGGGAACTAGAAACTAATCTAGACAAACATCTACTCCTCCAAGAGTATGAAATGAATCAAGACCTAGAAGTAGAACACCTACACAAAAAGGGACGATCAAGCTAAGTCACGACCTAGAAGTAAAACTACAACACCTAGAAGAAATAACAATAATTCTAGATCAAGATCAAAGACACCTAGGAGAAACAATGGACAACAAAACGACCATATGAATTGGAATAATTACCAACAATAATACTTTTCCCCATGGGGAATGTCTCCTCCATTCATGCATCCCAACCAAATGCAAGAGATGTTTGGAACTAACAACTTTGGACCCATGAGATATTGGGGACCAAATGTTTAATCTTGCGTGTTGTTACCTAGATATGCTTGGGGATCGATTTAAAGCCCGACGAGTGGATTAAGGATAGTGGATGTTCTAAACACATGACGGGTAATCGAAGTTTGTTCTCGCACTACAAAGCATATGATGGAGGTAAGGTTACATTCGCAAGTAATCGACTTGGTAATATCATTGGCAAAGGTACGGTCTCTCTTGACTCTATGACCATAGAAAACATAGAGCACGTAGATAACTTAGGTTTCAACCTTCTAAGTATAGGTCAAATTTGTGACAATAGGTGTAAGGTCATCTTTTCGGAATATGACAGTGAAATCGTAAAAGATGGAAAGATCATTGGAAAAGGTGTTAGAAAGCATGGGCTTTATGTCATGAAGGTCAATAGGAAGTCAAAGGACAACTTATGTCTAGCGACTTTAGATGATATTTCTACTCTTTGGCATAGGAGATTAGGTCACGCTAATATGCGTTTAATTAAATCTTTAGTCTCTAAGGAGTTGGTAAGACATCTTCCCAAGATGAAGTTTGATAGTCACCTTTGTGATGCTTGCAAAGTTGGGAAGCAAGTTCACTCAAGTCACAAAGCCAAGAATTTGGTTTCGACCTCTCGGTGCTTAGAGCTCATACATATGGATCTCTTTGGACCTTCCGCCATACGGAGTTATGGAGGTAACCTTTATACCCTAGTCATAGTTGACGACTATTATAGATTAACTTGGACTAGATTTTTGGCGTCTAAGAATGAGGCTTTTCGATTACTTCGAAATCTTTGCTCGAAGAATCCAAAATCAACTAGGATGTTCAATTGTCTCTTTTAGGACGGATCATGGTAGGGAATTTGATAATGAAGTACAATTTTGTGCCTTTTATGAAGCTCATGGTATTACCCATAACTTCTCGGCCCCTCGCACTCCTCAATCAAATGGGGTAGTTGAAAGGAAGAATAGGACCCTCCAAGAGATGAGTATGACGATGTTAAATGAGCAATCTTTGCCTAAAAATTTTTGGTGCAATGCCGTGGACACATCGACTTATATTCTCAACCGAATTCTTATTTGAACTTTCTTAGGATTGACCCCCTATGAGATTCTTAAAGGTAAGAAGCCCTCATTGGATTACTTTAGGGTGTTTGGAAGCAAGTGCTTCATTCTCAACACCAAAGATTACCTTAAAGTCGTATGAAGGTATCTTTTTAGGTTATTCCCAAACTAGCAAAGCCTACATAGTCCTCAATAGAACCTCGGGTGTAATTGAATAATCACTTAACATGACATTTGATGAAACCCCTCCTTCATCTACATCACCTTTGGTAGATGATGACTTGGATGAAATAGACATAGTCAAAGCCAAAGATGTAAGAAACATAGGAGTTGAAGACCTTAATGTTGAAAAGGGAGTAAACATTAAGGAGTTAAAGGATCATGCTCTCGACAATGTCATAGGCGAATTAAATCAAAGGACCCTAAGATCTCATGTCCAAAATCAAAGTAACTTCTTTTGTTTCGTCTCCTTGATTGAACCAAAGAATGTTAAAGAAGCCTTGATGGACGAGAGTTGGGTCATCGCCATGCAAGAAGAATTGAATCAATTCATTGCTAATGATGTTTGGGAACTTGTTCCTCCACCTAGAAGTTCAACCATCATAGGAACCAAATGGGTATATAGGAATAAGTTAGACAAAAATGGTGTTGTGTCTCGTAACAAGGCTAGACTTGTAGCTCAAGGCTATAATCAATAAGAAGGTATTGATTATGACGAGACATACGCACCCGTAGCCAGATTAGAATCCATTAGAATCCTTTTAGCCTACGCTTGTGCCTTAGACTTTAAGCTTCAACAAATGGATGTAAAGAGTGCGTTTCTTAACAGTTTGATCAATGAGGAGGTATATGTGGCTCAACCTCCCGGCTTCATTGATTTTGAGAAACCGGATCATGTTTACAAGCTTATGAAAGCACTTTACGGTCTCAAACAAGAACCTAAAGCTTGGTATGATAGACTTAAAGCGTTTCTTGTAAAACATGAGTATACCATGGGAATGGTAGTGATGAGACTGCTTTTATACATGGTCTCATCGTCCAAATCGGGCTTAAAATGCATAAAATATCATTAAAACTGTCAAATATATGCTCGTGTTTGTTGCTTGTGTATTTTAGGTATGGATATTGAGAAAAGACAAAAAGATCACAAGAATCATTCAAAAACGAACACGGGAAACGAAGCCGCACAATGAACCGGGCCCAAATTTGGATTTTACAAAAATACCCTTGAAGTTTTGAAGATTGGCAACTTTAGTCCCTCATTTTTGAAGACTTGGCAAGATAAGACCTTGACGAAATCAAGTTATGCAAGAATGGTCCTTGAGGAATGAAGATTGTACAAGTTTAGCCCTTGGAAATAGAAGAAATTACATTTGAAGTCCTTGTATTAAGTTTGAAAACTTAATTGTGCCAAAAGTGACAACCTGCCAAACTTAAATACAAAGGAAAAGAAGATTGTTGCCATTTAATGCAAAGTGAAGAGAGTAAGAAACCTTGGGGGCCATTACTGCCAAATAAGCAAACCTATACCCCCAATACAAACCTTACACGTCACCATACCCACCCATTTACCCAAACCCTTACCCATTAACCCAGTCCAAAACCTACAACCCGTCCCAATAACCAGTTTATTAAACCTGGTCAAAAGGTCAAACTAAATTTCCCACTAAACACAAAGTTTAAAAACCTTAATCCCCATTTCAGATTAAACTCCCTCTAAACACCCACATAAACCCTAAAATTTCCAGGCCTAATTCACTCAAGATCTAAGGGGTTTTACCCATGCTTTTCCAGATGGGTAATTCGTCCCATCCACATCAAAACCCACCCACCATATTCCCTTTACACTCACCCCATGTGCCTCCCCCATGGTCCCCTGACCCGTCACTTTCTCCTCAATACCAAGAAGGGACAAGATGAACGTTTATGATGTATTCCTTGGTCCCCAATACAAATCCAACGTCCAAGATCACTTCTCCAAGCTGGAAACAACCCAAGGCTCACATGATACCATTTTGACTGATTTTTTAAACAAGACCCAAGGGCTTTTTGGAGATTTCAGCTGATTAGGGTTTACATTTTCTTGTTTTCTAGATAGTTCTATAGTGTAGTATATATAGAGGACGCATGTGTCCCTATACTCTTGTTCTAGTTTTAGCTTTTCACATTTTGTAATCCCTTCTTATAAATTAATAGAAGTTGGTGTTTGTGAGCAAAGTAATTCCTTTTTATATAAGTTGTAAAAGTTGGTATGTGTGTAAAAGCTAGCTGAGTTCCAAAGATTTGTTAAGATCTTTTTTTGAGTTGTCAAAAACAATTTCAAAAAAAAGTTTCTGAAAAAGTGAAGACTTGGTATAATTTTGTTCTAAGCTGATTTTCCAAAGTTTTTAGGTGTTTGTTAAGTGTTTTTGAAAGGAAAAAGTATTTGAGGTAATTTGTGACAAAAGGTTAAAAGGTTATAAAAATCAGATTTTTCTTGGTGTTCTATTTTTTTTCTTAGCAGGTTTCATAGGAAGCTTGATTTGCCCAAGGGTTCTGCACAGACCCGGGTCTGTTGGAGGTGGCTAAGCAGCCATTGTTGGGCCTGGATGTAGGCCCAACAAGGTAGTCCCTTGTTCCTATTTCATTTTTATATATTACTGATTTTGGGTGATATATGTGATTATGCATGAAAGTTGGTTATATGATTGTTAAGCTGTTGGATATTACTTATTTCAGTTTTTTATGCATGTTAGAGTTGATTAGGATCAATTTTCTTGATTTGTGATTGAGTTTGGTGTGAAAAATTTGCATTTCAGATTATAAAGGAGTGTTTGGGTATGCTGTTTAAACTAGTTTAGGTGAGTCTTATTTAGTTTAAAGCAACTTTAACAAACCGCATCTAAGTAGTCTAGGATGTATTGGTAGGTTGTTTCAATTTTGATAAGTTATTAAACAAGTTTGTATGCTAAATGTTTGGTAAAAATAGTCAAAACTAGTAATCCACTTTTCTGTTTATTATCAAGTGAAATTTGCCATCAAATCTTGATCATAGCTAGAGGTTAGGTTAATCTAGGATTATTGATAGTTTTTATGTCTCTTGGTAAACTTATGTGCAAGTATTGAAGGTTTAAATCTCACTTTTGTGCCTATTGCACCAGCATACTATTCATCAGATACGATTTGGTTTAATCAGAAACTTTCTTGGCTTCTTTGGTGCTTAATTTGCTAAGTGATTTGCTTGTTTTTGTGTTTACTCAGACTCCCCACAACCCAATTGGTGTGGGGGTGCCTTTTGTCCAAAGAACAAGCTCCAAATAAGCTCTCCTGAGCTTATTGGTCTCCTGACCAAAATATTACACTAGCAGTGGGAACAAACTTCCCACTGGTAGTTCTCTTGTTTCCACTGCTAAGCTAGAAAACAAAACCAAACAAGTGTCACTTTCTGAAAGTTTGGATTTTTGTCTTTTGTGACTGAATTTGTGAATTAGACTTTCAAACCAGTTCCATTATTTTTCTTATTTTATTTAGGATTTTTCTGTTTAATTAAAATTTTTATTACTGTTCATTTGCTATTTTTTAGGTTTTATTGCTATTTTAATTACTTTTATTATTTCTATTTTTGGCATTTAGTGCCAAAAATATTCATTTTTTAGTTTTACAATTTTTCATAGACTTAGAATATTATTTTAAGATTTTTGGTTTTAAAATATTCTACTGTTCATCTTTTTATTATTATTTTTTAGAATTAATTTAAGTTAATTAGGGTTTTAAATTAAACTGTTTTTGTCTTTTAGTGGTAAATTTAATATTTTTCAAACTTTTTCAATTTTCTACTGTTCATTAGAGTAAAATAGGATTTTTAAAAGTGCCTAATTATTTTTAGCATTATTTTATTATTTTTTTATAATTATTTTAGTTTTAAAATAGTTTTTAGTGATTTAAAAATAAGAAAATAGTTTTCAAAAATTAGGAAAAATACTTTTTAGCCTTTAGATAATATAAGTAAGTTATTTGTTCAATAAAATAATATTTTGGACATTTTGATTAATTATATTTAATTTTAGGGCTTTAATTAGCATTTAAAATTGAATATTTAATTAATAAAAGGTTTTAAAATATTTTTATTGGATTTTTATTCTTATTTATATTATTTTAGACTACTTTTAGCTTATAATTAATTTTTAGGTTTTAAAATTTTTAATTTTGTAGTTTTTAACGGTTTTACGTGAACGCTTTTTCGTCTTAGCTCGATCCGTCTTCGTAACCGTCCGTCATTTCTTTCTTATTTCTATTTTCTTTTCTTCTCAATATAATCACAAACTTCAATCAATTCATTACACAACACACGTGCCTCCTCGGAGAACGAACTCACTTCATTATTTGGGTCATTCACACACGGTTTTCCTAAATCGTCGTGCTCACTTGCCTTATTTTGTGCATCCTTTTCCTAAAGGGTAAGCAAAAACTCCTACAATCATTTTGGCGCCGCTGCCGGGGAGGCGTGTTGTGTTTTGATTGAACAATTGTTTTTTTATACTAACCATAATTAGTATTTGTATTAGTAGCACTCTACTAATACGTATTATCGTTTTTCGGTTTTTGTGTGAATACTATTACTATATTGTATACGTAGAACAATAAATTCACAAGTACTCCAAATACGTGAGAAATCACAACCTTGACTTGGGAGGTCATTACCCAATCATTGTATTCGAATCTCAAACCAAAGAAAAAAGGCAAAAATAGATAAATACTTTCGTGAAGCTCGATTTTGAAAAATACAAACTATAAGGTGGGTATAAGGCGGTTGTATTTCACGACCTAAAGGAAAAAGGCTCTTAAGTGCTTCGCGCCGCCTCGTTTCCTCCGCTTGCTTGTGCGTATTTGATTTTGAGAGTGAATCGAGGGTTTTGCCGCCCAAAGTATTATTACATATCATATATATTTTCTTGGTTTCATTTGATTAAACCCTCTTGAACGATTTGGTGTTCCACCATCGTTATAAAGTCATCGAAGGCGTTCACTTCACGTGATCGTTTTCATTCCTTGAGGCTTCTTTAATCGAGAGATTTGATTAAGGAGGAGATTTGTAGATTTTTGTCTACTTAATACATTTCACCAATTTCCAAAAAGGTTAATACCATCAAAAACCACAAAAAAATTGAAAAATACAAAACACCAAAAAGAATCTTCTTTGCTCGTCTCCTCGTTGTACGTGACGTTTATGCTAACTCGTAATCAAGCAAAACGTGCACGTAGACGAAAGAACAAAACTCCCACTCCAACTCATTCTAGTGAGGAGTCTCCTATTGACGAACCCATTGTACGAGAATCACCAACCATGGCGAATCGAACTATGATGGAGTTACTTCAAGCACCCACCGAGGGTTATGGAGAAGCTATTGTGATTCCCGCTATCCTTGCTGAGAATTTTGAGGTGAAAACGGGTTTGTTGTCGATGATCCAAAACAACAAATTCCGTGGTGATGAGAAGGACAATCCCCACAACCATATCCGCCAATTTAATCGTCTCACCGCCACGTGCAAATCTAAGGATGTCTCGAATGGCTCGATTAAGATGATGCTTTTTCCGTATTCCTTAGCGGGGCCCGCTAAAATTTGGTTAGAGAAAGAGCCACCCAATTCTATATTGACGTGGAAGGATCTCGTTTCAAAGTTCGTGAACCAATTTTTTCCGCCCTCTAAGACTACGCATTTGAAAAATGAGATTTCTAAATTTTCACAAGAATCGAATGAAAGTTTTTCAACGGCTTGGAATAGGTTTAAGGAGATGTTACATGAATGTCCTCATCACGGTTTTTCCGACTTGCACCAAATTGACACGTTTTACAATGGACTTAATGATCATGAAAGGGATTATTTGAATGCCGCCGCGGGTGGTAATTTTTTGTGTAAAACGGTTGAAGAAGCTTTGGTCATAATTGAAAATAGGTCTAAGGTTTATAGCCCTCGTAACACACCGAGTGTTGCCAAAATAGGCTCGTCATCGTCTCGTAGCATTAATGCTTTACATGATGAAGCAAATGAAGAAAATCGGTTTTTGATAGATTTGCTAGCCTTATGTCCCATTGGAAAGCTCAAGAAGCTTCAAATTCCGCTTCGGTTAAAGCGGTTTCTAAGAGTTGTTTGTCGTGTGGTGGAGCTCATGATCTTTCCGAGTGCATTACCGCGGATGGTAACACTTCGAGTGCTTATGTAGCCACGAGAACTTATAACCAAAACGGCCAAGGTTCCCGCCAAAATCAAGCTCCACCAAATCAAAATGCTAATAACTATCGAAACAACAACCAAGGTGGTAATTATCAAGGCAATCAACGCAATTACAACAAGGGTAATTATCAAAGTGGAAATGGGCAAATTTCAAACCAAAACCAAAACCGTGATTTTCAAACTTCTACTCAAGGTTTTCAAAATGATCACACCAAAAATCTTCAAGGAGAGTTTTTGAATTATGCTAAGGCAAACGATGCTAAGTTTGACAATATGCAACGTGAAATGGTTAGCTTAAGGTCCGAGTTGAAAAACGAGCTTAAAAACGAACTTGCTAATGAACTTAAAACTCATGCCAATAAAATGGAAGGAAACGTCACACGTCTCCAACAAAATAAAAAAAAAATGGAGCAAGGTCAAAATGAGATTAAGCAAGAGTTGTTAAAAGCGGATGCTAGGCAATCTAAGTTTGAAGACCCAATGGCTAAAATGTTTGAAGCTATCCTGTGTAAGCCCCCTTCTTCGGGTGGTCTTCCTAGTGATACCATCGTGAACCCGAAAGGAGAATTGAAGGTTATTACTACTCGTAGTGGTAAAACTTTCAAAGAACCCATTTCTCGTCCAAGTACTTCTATGGAGAAGGAAAAAGAGAAAGAACCCGAGGTGTTGGTTGAAAAGGAGCACATTCAAAGCCCACGAAGTACCGCTCAAACCACACCTACGGTTGAACCAACACCAATCATGGAACCCGAGATTCCAAGGCCGTTGCCTATGCCTATGCCCCAACCCACACCACCTTTACCATACCTTTCAAGACGAGACAAGGAAAAGGCACAAGAACGAAATAATTATCAATTTGAACTCTTTATGAAAATGTTTCGTGACTTGCATTTCAATATAAGTTTTGCCGACGCCTTAGTCATGATGCCTCGATTTGCCGCGAACTTCAAAAGTATGTTGAATAACAAAGAGAAATTGCAAAAATCGTCTAGTTGTTCATCGGGTTTTCTAAGCCGCATACCTCAAAAAGTCGGTGATCCCGGCAAGTTTTTAATCCCATGTGCTATACAAGACATGAAAGAATGCTACGCCTTGGCCGATCTTGGTGCTAGTATTAATTTGATGCCTCTTGAGATTTTTAAATCGCTCAATCTTCCCAATCTCACTCCTTCAAGAATGTCAATCGAAATGGCCGATCATTCTACGATTCTAGCTTGTGGAGTAGCCGAGGACGTCTTTGTGAAAGTTGGAAAGTTCTACTATCCCGTAGACTTTATTGTTGTTGATATTCCTATCGATCCTAAAGTTCCGCTAATTTTAGGTCGATCATTTTTGGATACCTCGAGAGCACTTATCGATGTGCATGCAAGGAAAATCACTGTTCGTTTCAATGAGGAAGAAGTCGTCATTAATGCAACCCAAAACTCCACACTTTCTCATGTGTATTCTATCACGTCTTTGTACAATGTCAATCCCATCAAAAACATTTGCAAAAGAATTTCAAATAGAGTTTTAGGAGTTGTTGAGAAAAATGAAGTTCCCTCCCCTCCGCCGGTGGAGGTTAAGAGTGTTAAGCCTACGCTTCCAATTGTGAATGATTCTTCGGATGATGAATATGTTGATCCCGATGGGGAAGTTTTCTTTGTCGACAAACGTTTTGAAAACTTACCACCACCTTTGCCAAAACGCTTTTCAAATGTGAGAATTTTTAGTGTGACTAATATTGATTTAGAAACACCAAATATTTTTGACATAATTAAGTCAGGTTTTCACAAGGAGAGTTTAAAAGATGAAAAAGGAAAAGATTTTGAATTGAATTTAAAAGATTTTTCTACAATTCTAACTCCGTCATCACCGCGTGTATTGAGTACTACAAGCTCGTCTTCTCCTTTTGACGATGCTTTGTGTGGACTTAATGTGGGGGAATCCCCTTATGTTCCCTCCCCTTTCTCCACCGAGGACGAGATATTTGATCCTGGAATTGCTTATATAGGGAAATCTCGGTCTTCCACCGATGCAATAAATGGAAAATCTTTTCATTTGATTGGTGCGAGTCTACCTCGAGTAGCTCAATGTTTCTATGACTTACCCATTGTCCCACCCTTATATTTCTTCTCATCTATTTTCTTGAAACTCTTTGAGTTTTTGTTGACTCACGATGAAGTGGCGTTAATTTGTTTTTCCAATGAAAACGAGAACGCCATCTTCGATCCCGGTATTTTGCACTATCAAAGGACTTAGTCCTTAATACCGGTTGTTTTTGGGCCTTGTTTATCATGTAAGCCCCACTAAAAATTGACCATACCAAGATAATCCCTAAATGATCACATTTATGGGGATTCGAGTCGAGCTTTTGAATCGGTTATAAAAAACAAGGTGCCTCGTGGGGGAGACCCATGCTTATCCATGTACATATTAATGCTTTCTAATTAGTTTAATGTGAGGGGATTTGTGTCCTTCCAACCTTTGTTCCGTGGTTGTTTGTGCATTGTGGTTTTTAGATCATGATCTTCACGATTGGAGCCTCTCGTGTTCGTTTTATGGGAGCACTCGATCGTTTGCTTTGAAGACTTTCTCAATATCTAAATGATATATCCTTTGATGTTCTAACCTTAGGTTTTTAGCACACTTCATAAACGGCTATTAATTTATTGGTTACACCCTTTCCATGCTAGATTAGGCATTCGACTACGTCTCTAGTATGGGGGTGTTTGCACCCCTAGACTCGAAACATTGAGGACAATGTTTAACTTTAGTATGGGGGGGTGAATAGATACTTGCCTTGCCAAACCTTCACGCTTTCCAAAGTTTATCTTTTTTGTTGCAAAATAAGGCTAAAAATGGCCAAATTTTAAAATTTTTCTCATGTTTTATAAGTGTTTGAAGACACGAATGTAGATTTTCCGATGGCGAGAATAATAGTAATTTTTGACTCGACCGTGCGTGTTGAGCACTTAGCTTTGATTCCTTAACTACACATTAGGCTAAGTCTCTTAAATGAGGACGAGAAATGATAGAGTTAATTATAAGTTACTATGCTAAACGTAGAGTACTCGTATTCTTTCAAAAACTCATGTGTTCTCGTTGTTTGCTTATTCTCCCTTCGCTTGTAAATATTTTTTGCTTAATAAATATTGACTTAGCGGTTTAGTTAGGATTGTTGGGTTTCTAGTCTTTTCTAGTAGCTTCCGTGTAATTAAATTGGGAAGACATCAAGGTATCGCCAGCGTCACGGTTTTGAAGTATTGGCACCCTAATAATCGAAAGCTTCACCCAATAATAAGATTTCAAGTGCTCACCTAAATCTAGCAAACAATTTGAAGCCCCACAAGGCCTAAAATTTATGCAAAATTGAAAGTGAATCAAGCCTTAATCTTCGAAGCTTTAAAGATCCAAAATTCGCTTTAGCGTGAGGATATACGTCTTTGGCTAATAAAACCACCGATGAGGCGGATAATAAAAGGCAAGGCAAGACCGAAGTCATAATAAAAGCTTCATGTCGAAGTTGAATAAAAGATGGAGGTAAACCAAAGATAATAAGGCCCTTCCGTTAGGGGGCGTATAAAAGTCTTGGTAATAAGTCTCATGTTCAAAACCGTTATAAAACCGTGTTTATCGATTCTTCTTGTCAACTTAATTTTTTGACATCGTTGTCTATTAGGAGGGGTTATTGATTTGATGGTCTTAGTTAAACCGTTAGGACTCTATTTTTAGACCTAAATCTCTATTATCGCATAAGTCAACGATGTATCCTCGTGAAACATTTAAGACAAAATAAAATGTAAGAGATACAACTTAGGAATAATGGGAGAATAAGTACGTGATTAGGGCATATGAGTAGTGTTAGCATTACTAACTTATAATGACAATGATCTCGTTGCACGCTTGGCATGGAATTAGGGTAAAAATCGAGGAAGACGAAATTATTTCTAACGAAGCATTCACGTGTTCTTATTCTATGAACCTAAACGTCCCATTTTGCGATGAAAATCATACATTATGTCTAAAACGCAAGTAGTAATAGTAGTAGTGTAGCTAGTTTATCATTTCAATAAAGTGAATAAAAATGAATTTTGGAGGTGCTATGATACTTTATTCTAGCATTGCGTGAGGGCACGGCAATGGTTTAGTATGGGGGAGTGATGAGACTGCTTTTATACATGGTCTCATCGTCCAAATCGGGCTTAAAATGCATAAAATATCATTAAAACTGTCAAATATATGCTCGTGTTTGTTGCTTGTGTATTTTAGGTATTGATATTGAGAAAAGACAAAAAGATCACAAGAATCATTCAAAAACGAACACGGGAAACGAAGCCGCACAATGAACCGGGCCCAAATTTGGATTTTACAAAAATACCCTTGAAGTTTTGAAGATTGGCAACTTTAGTCCCTCATTTTTGAAGACTTGGCAAGATAAGACCTTGAAGAAATCAAGTTATGCAAGAATGGTCCTTGAGGAATGAAGATTGTACAAGTTTAGCCCTTGGAAATAGAAGAAATTACATTTGAAGTCCTTGTATTAAGTTTGAAAACTTAATTGTGCCAAAAGTGACAACCTGCCAAACTTAAATACAAAGGAAAAGAAGATTGTTGCCATTTAATGCAAAGTGAAGAGAGTAAGAAACCTTGGGGGCCATTACTGACAAACAAGCAAACCTATACACCCAATACAAACCTTACACGTCACCATACCCACCCATTTACCCAAACCCTTACCCATTAACCCAGTCCAAAACCTACAACCCGTCCCAATAACCAGTTTATTAAACCTGGTCAAAAGGTCAAACTATATTTCCCACTAAACACAAAGTTTAAAAACCTTAATCCCCATTTCAGATTAAACTCCCTCTAAACACCCACATAAACCCTAAAATTTCCAGGCCTAATTCACTCAAGATCAAAGGGGTTTTACCCATGCTTTTCCAGATGGGTAATTCGTCCTATCCACATCAAAACCCACCCACCATATTCCCTTCACACTCACCCCATGTGCCTCCGCCATGGTCCCCTGACCCGTCACTTTCTCCTCAATACCAAGAAGGGACAAGATGAACGTTTATGATGTATTCCTTGGTCCCCAATACAAATCCAACGTCCAAGATTACTTCTCCAAGCTGGCAACAACCCAAGGCTCACATGATACCATTTTGACTGATTTTTCAAACAAGACCCAAGGGCTTTTTGGAGATTTCAGCTGATTAGGGTTTACATTTTCTTGTTTTCTAGATAGTTCTATAGTGTAGTATATATAGAGGACGCATGTGTCCCTATACTCTTGTTCCAGTTTTAGCTTTTCACATTTTGTAATCCCTTTTTATAAATTAATAGAAGTTGGTGTTTGTGAGCAAAGTAATTCCTTTTTATATAAGTTGTAAAAGTTGGTATGTGTGTAAAAGCTAGCTGAGTTCCAAAGATTTGTTAAGATCTTTTTTTGAGTTGTCAAAAACAATTTCAAAAAAAAGTTTCTGAAAAAGTGAAGACTTGGTAGAATTTTGTTCTAAGCTGATTTTCCAAAGTTTTTAGGTGTTTGTTAAGTGTTTTTGAAAGGAAAAAGTATTTGAGGTAATTTGTGACAAAAGGTTAAAAGGTTATAAAAATCAGATTTTTCTTGGTGTTCTATTTTTTTTCTTAGCAGGTTTCATAGGAAGCTTGATTTGCCCAAGGGTTCTGCACAGACCCGGGTCTGTTGGAGGTGGCTAAGCAGCCATTGTTGGGCCTGGATGTAGGCCCAACAAGGTAGTCCCTTGTTCCTATTTCATTTTTATATATTACTGATTTTGGGTGATATATGTGATTATGCATGAAAGTTGGTTATATGATTGTTAAGCTGTTGGATATTACTTATTTCAGTTTTTATGCATGTTAGAGTTGATTAGGATCAATTTGCTTGATTTGTGATTGAGTTTGGTGTGAAAAATTTGCATTTCAGATTATAAAGGAGTGTTTGGGTATGCTGTTTAAACTAGTTTAGGTGAGTCTTATTTAGTTTAAAGCAACTTTAACAAACCTCATCTAAGTAGTCTAGGATGTATTGGTAGGTTGTTTCAATTTTGATAAGTTATTAAACAAGTTTGTATGCTAAATGTTTGGTAAAAACAGTCAAAACTAGTAATCCACTTTTCTGTTTATTATCAAGTGAAATTTGCCATCAAATCTTGATCATAGCTAGAGGTTAGGTTAATCTAGGATTATTGATAGTTTTTATGTCTCTTGGTAAACTTATGTGCAAGTATTGAAGGTTTAAATCTCACTTTTGTGCCTATTGCACCAGCATACTATTCATCAGATACGATTTGGCTTAATCAGAAACTTTCTTGGCTTATTTGGTGCTTAATTTGCTAAGTGATTTGCTTGTTTTTGTGTTTACTCAGAGTCCCCACAACCCAATTGGTGTGGGGGTGCCTTTTGTCCAAAGAACAAGCTCCAAATAAGCTCTCCTGAGCTTATTGGTCTCCTGACCAAAATATTACACTAGCAGTGGGAACAAACTTCCCACTGGTAGTTCTCTTGTTTCCACTGCTAAGCTAGAAAACAAAACCAAACAAGTGTCACTTTCTGAAAGTTTGGATTTTTGTCTTTTGTGACTGAATTTGTGAATTAGACTTTCAAACCAGTTCCATTATTTTTCTTATTTTATTTAGGATTTTTCTATTTAATTAAAATTTTTATTACTGTTCATTTGCTATTTTTTAGGTTTTATTGCTATTTTAATTACTTTTATTATTTCTGTTTTTGGCATTTAGTGCCAAAAATATTCATTTTTTAGTTTTACAATTTTTCATAGACTTAGAATATTATTTTAAGATTTTTGGTTTTAAAATATTCTATTGTTCATCTTTTTATTATTATTTTTTAGAATTAATTTAAGTTAATTAGGGTTTTAAATTAAACTATTTTTGTCTTTTAGTGGTAAATTTAATATTTTTCAAACTTTTTCAATTTTATACTATTCATTTGAGTAAAATAGGATTTTTAAAAGTGTCCAATTATTTTTAGCATTATTTTATTATTTTTTATAATTATTTTAGTTTTAAAATAGTTTTTAGTGATTTAAAAATAGGAAAATAGTTTTCAAAAATTAGGAAAAATACTTTTTAGCCTTTAGATAATATAAGTAAGTTATTTGTTCAATAAAATAATATTTTGGACATTTTGATTAATTATATTTAATTTTAGGGCTTTAATTAGCATTTACAATTGAATATTTAATTAATAAAAGGTTTTAAAATATTTTTATTGGATTTTTATTCTTATTTATATTATTTTAGACTACTTTTAGCTTATAATTAATTTTTAGGTTTTAAAATTTTTAATTTTGTAGTTTTTAACGGTTTTACGTGAACGCTTTTTCGTCTTAGCTCGATCCGTCTTCGTAACCGTCCGTCATTTCTTTCTTATTTCTCTTTTCTTTTCTTCTCAATATAATCACAAACTTCAATCAATTCATTACGCAACACACGTGCCTCCTCGGAGAACGAACTCACTTCATTATTTGGGTCATTCACACACGGTTTTCCTAAATCGTCGTGCTCACTTGCCCTATTTTGTGCATCCTTTTCCTAAAGGGTAAGCAAAAACTCCTACAATCAGTAGACAATACGCTCTTTACAAAGAAGAAAGGTTCTCACCTCATTATCGTACAAGTATATGTTTATGACATTATATTTATTTCAACTTGTCAATCATTGTGTGATGACTTTGCCAAAATCATGCATGATGAGTTTGGAATGAGTATGATGGGAGAACTTAACTTCTTTTTAGGACTCCAAATTAAACGAATGAACGATGGTATTTTCTTTTATCAATCCAAGTATGTTAAAGAAATGCTAAAGAAATTTGGATTAGAAGATGCTAGACCAATGAAGACCCCTATGGCCTCAGATACTAAACTCACCGTAGATGATGATTGTGAGTCGGTAGACAACACAAAATATAGAGGTATGATTGGTAGTTTGTTATACCTAACGGCAAG
Organism: Glebionis coronaria; assembly: GCA_025667525.1. Lineage (NCBI taxonomy): Eukaryota > Viridiplantae > Streptophyta > Magnoliopsida > Asterales > Asteraceae > Glebionis > Glebionis coronaria. Next base: position 155,895,362 of record CM046881.1, on the reverse strand, counting down.
TCGACCGAATATCATGTTTAGTGTTTGCCTTTGTGCTCACTTCCAAGAGGCTCCCAAAACCTTGCATCTTGAAGCGGTTAAGCGTGTCTTCTGATACATTAAGGACACTATACATTTAGGATTATGGTATCCTAAAGGGACCGACGTAGAAACCATTGTCTACGCAGACTCAGATCATACGGGAGACTATGTGGATCGGAAAAGCACTAGTGGAGTTTGTACCTTCATAGGTTTTTGTTTAACGTCTTGGTTCTCTAAGAAACAAACCGCTCTTGCTATATCCACCACGGAAGCCGAGTATGTGAGTGCCGGTAAAGCTTTTTAACAAGCTCTATGGATGAAGCAAGCGCTTGTTGATTACGGGATTTCTCTTGATGATGTTCCCATCATGTGCGACAATAAGGGTGCAATAGACCTTAACAAGAATCCCGTGCAACATTCGCGAAACAAGCACATAGAAATTCGCCACCATTTCCTTAGGGATAATGTTCAAAAGGGGAACATTACGATTGAGAAGGTGCCCTTGGTAGAAAACTTAGCCGATATCTTCACTAAGCCATTTAAGAGGGAACCTTTTAATTATTTGCGTCTAGGTCTAGGTTTAATGGAACATATTCCTTAATTGCGCATTTTATTAATCGAGTCTTTTTCTTTTTTAGGTCTCTTCTTTCTTTGAGTTATTGAGTCTTGTGAACTCTTTTTGGAAAACCTCTCTTCACTTTTTCAAAATTCTCAAAGTTCTTTCAAAAATGGTCGAGAAATGTTTTTGCATTGTTAATTCAATCTAAAAACGTTTTTCATAGCTTCTTGCTATTAATCATGAGCTTACATAATTCATTTGTATGTGTCTCTCAAATATAGCAAGAACAAAAGAGAACTATGGAGGATTATTGTGTCATGACTTATTGTCTAGCTATACACACCTCCAACATCGATTTTCTTTAAAATCCATGTATTTTGGTCAAAACCTTGTTTGGTGAGTTCTTGTGTGTTTTCTTTGTCTATCTTTGCTTTTTAGCATAACTCAATGATTAGTTAGACTAGAAAAATAAGATTTGCTGAATTAGAAAATCCTCCCTCATCACCAAAATCAACCCTCTGTGAGCGATTCTTTATAGACACCGCGGCTCCATATCAATATGGAACCACCGGTGGAGAAAAGGAACCGCGTAAAGTGCTTCCTATTTCGGGTATTTCTGAAACTCCAAATTTGTTCCAACACTTTTTGGAATCTTTGTTTCAACCATTTGACCACCCTCGAAATAACATGAGCTTTCTCTATTTAACCCTAAGCATTTTGTATCCTCTCTCAAATCAAAATGTCTTATTCTCCAAATGAAAGCCTTGATTCTCCTCCATTTTCTCCAATTGCTTTCAATCCTCATTCACTCAAGAACACTCAAAATCACATTTCTTCTCCTTCTAAGAATGTTGATTGTGGAACTTCTTTTCTTCCACCTCTACCCTTTAGTGTTCTTCCTCCTTCACATGATAACGTCATGCATCATGGAACATATTGTCATTGTTGTCAATATCAACATCTTGCTATGGCTCATATCTATGGGGAGTTGAATTACATCAAAAGTATCTTAGTCAAATCTTCTCTTCACTATAACTATGAGATTACTACCAAGCCACCACCACCTCCTTCCGCCACTACCTTGTCTTTTATCTAAGCATTGGTTGCTTATCTCAATACATCTAGTTCAAGCAAATCTTAGAGTTCTAGTTTAACAAGGATTAGATTTATGCTTTTGGCTTGTTTTATTTTACATACATCTTTGTATGTTTTGTTTCCTTGTATCTTTTTTTCATGTTTTCCTTTTAACATGACTTATCTTGGATCTTAGTTTCTTCTCTTTTATCTTTTATTTTTTTGTGTGACTTTTGCTATATCTTGTTGGGTGTTTCTTCTCTTCTACTAATCCTTCTATGTAGCTTGTCACCATATCTCGATTCCTTGGTGCCCCAAGCAAGGGAGAGTAAGCACCAAGGAGGAGCATTTTCAAAGTCCGGTTCTTCTCTTCTACAAATACTTTTGCAACCTTTTTGCTTCGACAAAAGGAGAGAAGTGAAATAAACTCGTCTTCTAAAATCTTGTTTTTCTTGTGATTGAGTTTATGTATTCTCGAAATAAAAAAGGGGAAGATTGTTAATGCAATTATGCCTAAAAACGTTACTTGCATTTTTCGGTCTCGCTTTGTTTTGATTACGACAATATATAAAAACAATCATTTACGAAAACAACTAAAAACGAATTCTTGATTTCAAGTATTTTTTATTTCTATCATTATCACTTAAGGTATGTACAAACAAGTACTCATCCTAATTAAGTGATCAAGGATTTAATCTTTTCTTAAAACTCACTTTTTATTAAGCGTGACAAGTTTTTGTTAAACTTTCTTTTTAAGAAAATGTTTTATTAAATTAATTATTTGAAAATTTGAAAAATGAAAATGGCATATTCTATCTTGGTTTGGAATATCCTTTCAGGATATTTTAATCACCAGATTCGAACCATACCACTAAAAGACAAAAAGGAGCAGAGTCTACTCCGGCGGTTCCTTAAGTATCTATGCGGTTCCTTATCGATAAGGAACCGCGGGCTGCAATAAAGAACCACGGGCAGATATAGCCGTTGGAGCCTTGTCTTATAAATAGTGGACCATTCTTAGATTTTCTCTTCACCTCTTTTGCACATATAATTCCAGATTCTTTCATACTTCGAAAATCACTCAAATCCTTGGTCATTTGGTTGATTACTACTTGTTTAGAAGTGAATCTTTCTTCTCCCATCTCTTCCTCTCCAAGTGCAAAGAGAAGAAAACTTTCATCCTTGAAGTGTTGTGTCTACATCAAAGATCCATTGAAGATCAAATCTTATTTAGTCATTGTTGTGTCATAGTTGTGAAGATCCAAGTAGTTGTGTCTATTTGGAAGTTGTGTATGTACTAAGGTTTATACTTGTTCCTTAAAGTATACTAGTGTAGATTGGTCCTAGCTAAGATTAGGGCACAGATTTTAGCTTATAGTCAGAAATTGGATAAGCAACGTTGTGTACGGTTTCTCTACCTTAAGGAGCTTGTTGATTAGTGAAATCTCTAGCAAGGAGTACTCGAGGAGTGGAGTAGGGACGAGGAGTGAGCTTTGTTGTCGAACCACTATAAATCCTTGGTGTTTGGTTTGATCTTTCTTTCCCTTATCTCTTTACATTCATTATTCTTTATACTTATAATTATTAATTTAGTTTCATTATACCTTGTTCATATTGTGTATAAGAAGGTATCACATAATCACTCAAGTCTAAGTTTTTGAAAAGGACTTTTAAAAACCATCTTTTGACAAGTAAATTTTGTAAGAAACCGTACTTTCCCAACATTATATTCTTTTATTCGTGTTTTTGAATTTTCCAACGTATTTTCATTTTCTTGAATACTTTATATGTAAATTCTGAGATTATGATAATTTTAATAAATTATACTTTTCAAGTATTTTTTGATTATTGATAAGTACTTTATATGGAATTATAAAATTTTATTTTATTTTTCCATATTCATTTAAATCAAAGTTTTTGATTTAAAATCACCCGCGTGCGTTTTACAACGAGTTTACTCAAAATCAATGAACAACGAGAATTCCTAGTGATCACGATACCGATGGATGCCCAAAATTTTACATTTCATTATCGATTGTTTCGAGAATTAATAATTTCGACGATTTCATTTTAATTACGTGTTAAGTCGTGTCGGGAAATCATACTATCATATTTATGATGCATCTTAACTTTTGAAAAGTATTTTTACGAAACCCGAGCCCCGTAAATATTTTCAATATTTACTAATAGTCATTTTATACCCTTTAAACTATTAAATTTCTTTTAAGCCCAAAAGAATACACATTTTGCAAAACAAGCCCCTCCACCCACTATATATTTTTTTTCACCAAAATCTTCTCATTTTCTTAAAAAAAGAAACACACACAAAATTTTACCACTCTCCTCCCTCCTCCTCTTTATTTCCGCCACCCTAAACCACCATAAACACCCCTCAATCATCTATTTTCATCATGTTTTAACAAAAACTAATTCAAGTCTCATGTTTATAATGTTCTTGTGATTGTTTTGACACCAAAATCCTTCACATGCATCAACTTTCAAGATTTTTATGATTCCATGGTTGATTTGTGTTTTGATCATCATGCATGTGATGATCTTGGTAAGATTATCTTGTTTTGATCATAAAAAGTTTGGTTTTTGATCTTTGATTTTGGTAAAATTTGACATACAAGTGTTTTAGGAGTGTCTGGTTGATGGGTATGATAGTAGGGTGATTTTAGGGGTATGGGAATGATTAGATTTGGTTGGAAAATTTAATTGTTATGATTTCTAAAAGAGTATATTACATCAGTGAGTTAAAGGCTGTGTTTCGTGGGTTTAAGATTTGATATAGGCTGAGATTATTTGACTTTATTGTAGAGTTTTCCAAGATGATCGTTTTGGTATAAGATAGAGCTTTTAACTTATTACGGATCAAAAGTTATGCTAGTTTTAGTATTCGTGTACCAGGAGACGCAAATCGGCACAATCCGAAATTGTGGCTGATTTCGGGTCGACTCTCAGGGACTTTAGGTTTGGTTAGATAATGGATACAACTGGTTTTCAAAGTTTATAAACTCAATATGATGATTCTAGTAGTGGGTCTAAAAGACGGATTGTCGAGAGAATACTTTTAAAGTAGTATAAACGGTTTTATGAAACAAGTATACAATTCTGTCCCAAATTTTAGAGTTGAGTAAGTATCGAGCTGATGGGTTTAAAAGTATGAACTTTGGCTCAAATTTTGGCAGGGTCTTATATAGGTTATAAGTGACCTTGACGCCAAGTTTCATCTAAATCGGACAAGTCTAGATAGGGTAGATCGGTGTGTACATTCAGAGTGTACTTGTTGATTTGTATTTTGGACACGTAGTTCAATGCTCGTGTGGCGTGAGTTTGAGTATTCACTATTGGACATGGTGACTTACTCAAGTGTTTAGTAATTATATAAATGACTTAGCTACTAGTCCGAGTAAGGTAAAGGGATAGTTTGACTTGCGTTGACTTGGCATCTTATGACGGGTCAATTCCAAGTGTACAAGTGTTTAAACGGGTAGTGTTGGATAAATGGGTTAGTATGAATTCATTTGGTTCGTGTCATTGGTTTTGAAATACGAATACTTTGAAAAATTTGAGTCATATTATATTTGGTATATATCGATATTTGAGTTCGAGTCTTAACGCGCGCCTTATTGTGATAGGTTGTGGTTTTCGTGTTTCCCGGGCATCCATATCGTCGGTGATCGTCTCACTACCAATGTTTCTACTCAGCTTCTGAGTACCGTGATTCACTTACCTCGTGGCTAAGGTGAGTTCATAGTCCCTTTTTACTTGTACATAGTTTCTAAACACGGGGTGAGATTTTACATGCTGGAACACAACCATTTAAAAACTGTATGCTATCCAGAACTTGTATGTTATCTAGAACTTGTATTCTATCTAGAACGTGTATGCTTTCCAGACTTTCGATATTATTATTGCTTTTTAGTCTATAGCCTTAAGTTTCCTCTCCTGATCATGAACAATTAATTTCGAGTACTAAGCGCGAATGGTGTGGGTGGATCCATCGGGGTTGACTATCCCCGTCCCGATTACCTTGACGCACTAATATTTGTTTATACTTGAGTATTTAGGCTGAATACTCCCTAGAGGAACTTACATTGAGTTAAGCTTCGGTTCATGAACTGAACAACAATAATAATAATAGTTTTGGATTATGGTTGACGTATATAACCATTTTCCCTACTACGTGTTTACAAATGAATGCTTGTGTTCCACACCTTTACTACCAAACGTATGAATATCACTCAACTTTATGTTGACGATTTTACATGTTTAATCTTAGGTATTATTACTTAGCTTTGCTTGTATGGGAGCCCACAGGATATTATCGTAGCTTGGAGATTTCTGTGTATATTAAACTTTGGTTTTATCTAAAAACCGTCAGAAGATTTTTTGTATTTTGGTCACTAAATGTTATAAATCATGATGAAATAATAAATTTTTTCGTATTTAAAACTCTAGGACCTATGTTTAAAACTCTGTTATTTTATGATGTAATGTACATGTTTTTATTACGTCAACTTTGTGTCAACAGTAATTCATTGTTTCTTGTACCATGACGTGGAACCCCCTTGTTGCCTAGTTGTTCCTTTATCTGATTCTAGGGGTCTCATAGATTGGTATCAGAGCGATGGTTATAGGGAACTGAGTCGTTTTCAAAAACTTAGTCTATAACCGAAAGTTCAAATATTTTATTGTTTCTAAGTGTCAAACACAAAATCTGCCATTGTTGTTCGATATTTGCGCGGGTAACTCTCCAATCCTTATTATTTACTTTTAATTATCATTATAATATTTCATCTCCTGATTATATTTTTGAAATATTACATTACCTTAATGACGATAATTACTATGTCTTTTCAAAGCCTTCGTGCTTCATGAATTATCATTGGATATTACTTGATTACATATGCTCTTAATGCATACCTTGAATTCTTGTTCTTGTTGCAATGATTTTATATTGTTATGACATTACATACTTGTATTCAGAGCGCGTATGCTGCCGACTTTTCATACTCACTTTTCTGAGTACTATTGCTATCTTGTTTATGTGTAATACGACTGACCTTATATACTTGTTCTTTTTGAACCGTCTATTTTTCTCTACCCACTGTTACATGTTGTGCATACTCTCGTGATACCATTGTTTTGGGGATTGAAGAAGTGTTGCTTTCAATGAAACTTCCGATTTTCATTCTACTACCGTGTATGTTGCTTCCATTGTTAAACCTCTTTTAAGATATCCATTTAGATATCCAAATTGCGTTCTGACCATTTGTGATTAAATGTCTTGAAAATTAGTCTACAGACCATTGTGTAGATCAATGTGTCTCCGAAAAAGACTAAAGGACATCGTGTGAGTCACACTTCTCGAATCATCCCTTGAAATCCGTGTTAAATAATATCGTGAGTTTTCGTAACCTTGATTGACCATTACGTCAACGTTCTACGCGACACTTGTATATCGATTAAATACTACTTCATTGACCATTCTACACTTCGACTTCGAAATACAACGTTCGTTTGTACCTTGGAAACACCATTGTCATCTTGTAATTCATTCCCTATTATGTGACGATTGTTTGGAACACGATTGTACTTCTATAAACTTGTATCCTCCCTTTCATTAAACCCCCTCGCTCCAGGAGTGCAACCCGTTAATGTTCCATTTCTTTCTCGGTATGTCTTGTGATTTTAGAAAAATCGTGCCACCAAGAGACCTTTCTGCATTGCATCTTGCAACCGAAGACACGGATGTCATGCGCCGTTTTTGGTTTCTTAGATTATCGTTGGTATTCTTAAACCATCTCTATACTACGTTTTCTTTACATGCTTAATTATACAAACTATTCTCTTTCGTCTTTAAGGAATCCACAAGTCTTGTGTGTACATTAATTCTGGGTTATTATGAAATTTGGATTTAATTTCAAGCTGTATCGACAAATATATATATTTCTACTTGTTGAGATGTTCTTTTAGGACATAAAATTCGACCAGAATATCTTAAAAGAGAGCCAGTTACGCTCATTTGAAATTGTAAAACTTTAGAACTTATTTTCTTCATATTTCTAAAACATCATTTTGTTGACAGACTTAATGCAAGGGCATTTTCGTCCATTTTTAATCCGTTTCAAGTCTCGGGTAAAACTAGAAAGTTGTTCAGAACATCGTTTTACACCAAACTGCTTTTGACTTCGAGTCTTAAAAATATCATTTAGCGAGTTAATGGGTCTGGTCAAACCCAAAAACCAAACCCAAAAGTCAAAGTTGACTAAAAAGGTCAAAACTGATAGAAGTTAAAAATATGGTTTGAAGCATTTTAAGTTCGCGTGAGCTCGTAAAATTTTAACTAATGATATTTTATAACCATGAAACATTGATTGCGTTTGAAAACGTTTACAAATAGTAACTTGAGCTCGGTCATACATAAATATTGAATTTTTAAGAACCAAGTGATTTGATAAACTGATGCTCTACTTTCTTAAAAGTGTATTTTTGTCAAATAAATTACGATGTGCACACCTACGGATTCCTTTATCCTTTCTTTTATATATGACTTATTTGTCATTCTATATTGTCGTTCTTTGCTTCTATCGTACCACTGATTCGGGCCGAGGTTTGAAGATCTTGCTTTCATATAGTTCGTTATCATCTTGACACGTGTCTCCTGACGATTCCTGCTAAACCTCTTAAAACCTTATCACCTTGTAACCATTTCATTGACTGTCTTAAACTACTCTTTATTACCCTCATGTAACCCACTCGTTATTTTATAAGATGTCACCATATGAATTTAAACTGGTATCGTTTGCAAAAAGTTCTACAAAATGTTCTACATTGGTCATTGTTTTACGATGTAAATTCCCAATTTGTCCAACAATTGGTCTTGTAAAGAATTCTTGTAACAATAAAATTGTTAATTTAAACACCTAGCCAATTAATTGCTGGCGAAAAGTTTCATAAATTATTTTGATTCCTGCTTTTATAAATGGCATTATATACATATTTTAAATCATATGGTACGTAATACTGGTTTGACGAAGCTGAGCATCGCATTGCTAGTCCTAAATTATGCATGGCCTGATCACCTATGCTTAATTTAGAAGGAGCCATGCAAGGCCGAATAGTAGTCGCCTTAAATATTTAACCAAGAATCAACTTTTTAATTATTTTCCATAAAAAGTTAGATAAAATGAAAGTTTTGAAATCTTTTACATCTTATGCGAGTAGCCGAGTTCGCGACATACACCTATGAACCCTTATCTTTTCTTGAACAAAGTACATGCCTCAAGCACATAGTTCCTTACTCAACGACCTTTGTTTTACTTGTTACCTCATCTTCCTTCGTGATACAATTCTTGTTACCACTTGTCTAATTTCTTACCATTGATACCAGACTTGAAAGTTTCAACGTTGTTATGCTTCTACAACGATCAACCTTCTCTATCTATTTTGGTAGACCCTCGAAACGTCTCTGGACGCGGATAATGACTTATGATTGGACGTGAATGATGATTTCGTGCATATATCATGATTATGTGTTAGACTCTATCATTTTGAAATTCATTCGTGTGAATCATGTGTTGATTTCGCCTTTCATTGCTAATGTTGCTCATTTTACTAGAATTACTCTCAAGTGACTTCTTAATAATTTTCTTTGATTCGAAAATTCGTTGTGTGGCTTTTCTCTTTCGATCGTGTAACGACCATCGAGAACTCTATAAGCCGTTGTGGTGATGCCAACCACACTCGTGAATTAATCATTGTCAAATTCATTGTTTCTTATTGTCCTTATCATCGATGCATCTATTCTATCATGTTCAATAAGAATTGATACGAATTTCATTTTATTTCCTCTTGCTATTGCTCGCATACAAATTGTTGACCTTTATATGTTTTATATTCGTTGTTATCTTGTCACCTTTTGAAAACCAGAAAATGTTACATGTTTATCACTCGATTCCTTAATCACCTACTTGGATTTCTAAAGATCGTTACAAATTTGTACGAACAATTCACATTCTATCAAATGTTTAATTTGCCAAAATACCCGTTTCAAGTTTAATGTCGGATCTATACATCCTCTTGGTAAATTCATAACTAATGTTTAAAAGGATGTCAAGTTGTATCTTTTAAAGTATTTGATTTTATTATACTTTACTTTCAATATAATGAAATTATTAAATTAATTTATTGACAATGATTCTAAATAACTTGGAAAATATGATTTTTTCGAATGGTAACGATAAACCTGAGCTTCTAACAGAAATTTCTTGCAGTCATCCAAAAGTTCTTAAGCCGATCAGGATAACTATTTTGAACTTTTATACTTTTGCTTAGAAAATCCTGATCAAGAAAAAGATATAGCAACAACATACTCACTAAATATAGATAGTTTGATTTTAAATCACTACACCTTGTAAAATTTTCTTTTAATCAAGGAAATATTTAAACTGAGTTTTAAAATAATACCAAAATCCTAGACAACTGATTGTGACAGATTGTATTTTAAATGATCATATGTAATTCATTTTTTTTCCTTCTATTTCGCTTGTAACTAGATTCTTATATTTTAAGATTGTCATGCTTTACAGTTTGCGCGATTTGCGATTCCTTGTTGATTAGAAAACTTGATTCATTTTAGCGCACTTTGTCCGTTAAGCGTATCTTGTGTTCATTCTATCTATTGATATTCCTCTGTACTTAAAGGTCATTATTCTAATCCGAGTTTGAAAATTTATTCTAAAAGGAGCTATGAAACTCAAGCGTAGCGAAATTTTAGTTGTGAATGTACGCCGTGGTGCAGAAATTACCTGGGAAGCAATGAGTTTGTTCTACACTTTGTACCTCCTCTGGTTGAATCTCTACTGTTTCCAAGAGAACTCTAAGGGACCAGAGTTCCTTTAGGGGGGGAGACTGTAAGAACCCGTACTTTCCCAGCATTATTTATTCTTTTATTCGTGTTTCTGAATTTTTCAACGTATTTTCATTTTCTTGAATACTTTATATGTAAATTATGAGATTATGATAATTTTAATAAATTATACTTTTCAAGTATTTTCTCATCATTTAAAGATAAATACTTTATATGGAATTATAAAATCTTATTTTATTTTTCTATATTCATTTAAATCAAAGTTTTTGATTTAAAATCACCCGCGTGCGTTTTACAACGAGTTTACTCAAAATCAATGAACAACGAGAATTCCTTGTGATCACGATACCGACGGATGCCCAAAATTTTACATTTTATTATCGATTGTTTCGAGAATTAATACTTTCGACGATTTCGTTTTAATTACGTGTTAAGTCTGTCGGGAAACCATACTATCATATTTATGATGCATCTTAACTTTTGAAAAGTATTTTTACGAAACCCGAGCCCCGTAAATATTTTTAATATTTAGTAATAGTCATTTTATACCCTTTAAACTATTAAAGTTTTTTAAGCCCAAAAGAATACACATTTGGCAAAACAAGCCCCTCCACCCACTATATATTATTTTTCCACCAAAATCTTCTCATTTTCTTACAAAAAAAAACACACACAAAATTTTACCACTCTCCTCCCTCCTCCTCTTTATTTCCGCCACCCTAAACCACCATAAACACCCCTAAATAATCTATTTTCATCATGTTTTAACAAAAACTAATTCAAGTCCCATGTTTAAAATGTTCTTGTGATTGTTTTGACACCAAAATCCTTCACATGCATCAACTTTCAAGATATTTATGATTCTATGGTTGATTTGTGTTTTGATCATCATGTATGTGATGATCTTAGTATGATTATCTTGTTTTGATCATAAAAAGTTTGGTTTTTGATCTTTGATTTTGGTAAAATTTGACATGCAAGTGTTTTAGGAGTGTTTGGTAGACGGGTATGATAGTAGGGTGATTTTAGAGGTACGGGAATGATTAGATTTGGTTGGAAAATTTAATTATTATGATTTCAAAAAGGGTATATTACATCAGTGGGTTAAAGGCTATTTTTCGTGGGTTTATGATTTGATATAGGCTGAGATTATTTGCTTTTGTTGTAGAGTTTTTCGAGAGGCTCGTTTTGGTATACGATAGAGCTTCTAACTCATTACGGATCAAAAGTTATGCTAGTTTTAGTATTCGTGTACCGGAGACGCAAATCGGCACAATCCGAAATTGTGGCTGATTTTGGGTTGACTCTCGGGGACTTTAGGCTTGGTTAGATAATGGATACTACTGGTTTTTAAAGTTTATAAACTTAATATGATGAGTCTAGTAGTGGGTTTAAAAGGCGATTGTCGAGAGAATACTTTTAATGTGGTATAAATGGTTTTATGAAACAAGTATACAATTCTGTCTCAAATTTTAGAGTTGAGTAAGTATCGAGCTGATGGGTTTTAAAGTATGAACTTTGGCTCAAATTTTTGGCAGGGTCTTATATAGGTTATAAGTGACCTTGACACCAAGTTTCATCTAAATCGGACAAGTCTAGATAGGGTAGATCGGTGTGTACATTCGGAGTGTACTTGCTGATTTGTATTTTGGACACGTAGTTCAATGCTCGTGTGGTGTGAGTTTGAGTATTCACTATTGGACATGGTGACTTACTCAAGTGTTTAGTCATTATATAAATGACTTAGCTACTGGTCCGAGTAAGGTAAAGGGATAGTTTGACTTGCGTTGACTTGGCATCTTATGACGGGTCAATTCTAAGTGTACAAGTGTTTAAACTGGTAGTGTTGGATAAATGGGTTAGTATGAATTCATTTAGTTCGTGTCATTGGTTTTGAAATACGAATACTTTGAAAACATTTGAGTCATATTATATTTGGTATATATCGATATTTGAGTTCGAGTGTTAACGCGCGCCTTTTTGTGATAGGTTACGGTTTTTTGTTTCCCGGGCATCCATATCGTCGGTGATCGTCTCACTACCAATGTTTCTAATAAGATTCTGAGTACCGTGATTCACTTACCTCATGGCTAAGGTGAGTTCATAGCCCCTTTTTACTTGTACATGGTTTCTAAACACGGGGTGAGATTTTACATGGTAGAACACAACCATTTAAAAAGTGCATTCTATCCAGAACTTGTATGCTATCCAGAACTTGTATGCTATCAAGAACGTGTATGCTTTCCAGACTTTCGAGATTATTATTGCTTTTTAATCTATAGCCTTAAGTTTCCTCTCCTGATCATGAACTGTTAATTTCGAGTACTAAGCGTGAATGTTGTGGGTGGATCCATCGGGATTGACTATCCCCGTCCCGATTACCTTGACACACTAATATTTGTTTATACTTGAGTATTTAGGTTGAATACTCCCTAGAAAAACTTACATTGAGTTAAGCTTCGGTTCATGAACTGAACATCAATAATAATAATAGTTTCGGACTATGGTTGACGTATATAACCATTTTCCCTACTACGTGTTTACAAATGAATGCTTGTGTTCCACACCTTTACTGCTAAACCTATGAATATCACTCAACTTTATGTTGACGATTTTACATGTTTAATCTCAGGTATTATTACTTAGATTAGCTTGGATGGGAGCCCGCAGGATATTATCACAGCTTGGAGATTTATGTGTATATTAAAATTTGGTTTTATCTAAAAACCGTCAGAAGATTTTCTGTATTTTAGTAACTAAATGTTATAAATCATGATGAAATAATAAATCTTTCCGCATATAAAACTCTGGGACTTATGTTTAAAACTCTGATATTTATGATGTAATGTACATGTTTCTATTACGTCAACTTTGTGTCAATAGTAATTCATTGTTTCTTGTACCATGACGTGGAACCCCCTTGTTGCTTAGTTGTTCCTCTATTTGATTTTGGGGGTCTCACAAATTTTAAGAAACTATTCAACCCCACCCCCTTCTAGTTTCTATAGTTTCAAAGGGCTTTTAGCCAAATTGTTCCAAGTTGCCATTTAACCAACTTTTAAACACAACCACATGATCTATTGTGCCACATCATCTCATATGGACCCTTCCGCATGCTCCCCTGCAAAAAAGTGAGCTCAAAGACAAAAACTAAAAAAGAGGACCAACGAACCATATACTCCTACTTGTTGCCCACATCAAATGGATGATCAAGATAAACTCATCAAGATGGCAACACATGGTACAGAGCAGAGATCACAACATGACTTATTGACTAATTTCAAATTCTTCAAAAGATCCGAATCTTCCAAGGGCAAGATAAGAATTATAGCGGCTAGGGTTTATCTCATAGTTTGTATATAAGCTTAGCACATCAGTGTATTTTCCTTTGTTCCAAAATCTTTGTAAACCCTAAATTTTGAACATTTAAAGTGATTTTTAGGCCTTGCAATATTTTGTGTTCCAATTTATTTTCCTGCATTTTAAAATTATTGCCTTTTCCTTTTATGCAATTGTATTTTCTTTTCATCAAAAAGCTTTTTGTTTAAAGAATTTTGGCTAAAGTATTTTGAGATCCTTTGATGTATAAATTGATCATAGCAATTTAATTATGAAAAAATCAAGTTGTGGTGAAGTTTATATATTAAAGTTACAATCCTGTTCAAGTTACTTTTGATTTACAAGATTTTGGTTCCAATTTGTTTTCCAAAAATCTATTTTCTGTTTAGCTTGTTAACTGTGCATTAAGCTAGTCAAAATCTCATTTGACAACTGAGCTTTGGACAAGTTTCTTGTGCTTTTAGTGTGTTTTTCTGTGTTTTGTGCAGGTTTTGAAGAGATTTCATACCTTCTCACTTCATTACTTTAGGTTGTGTTGTAGAACCACAATTAAGCTAACCATAAGCCAAGATCCTTAACATAAGTTCACACTAGTTCATTTGAGCATTTAGCCTGTGGCATCAGTGATTTTCCTTGGTGTGGATGTACATCAAGGGTGGTTAGTACTTTGAACCCCCTATATGTTTGATCCGTCCCTTGGTGGTTTTGTGTGAAGTTTTTTTGACTGGTTGTGCTTCGTTGTTAGGACTAGTTGTTTAATTCTTGTTATTCTAGTTTGTTATGCATGTTTGAGTTTTAGTCTTGCTTAATTTTAGCTTAGAAATCAACTGCTTGTTATTTATTTTGCCTGTTTTAAATTTAAGAGGTGTTTGGGGTTGCTTGTTTGAAGCTTGGGTGACATAAGGTTGAAGCCTGCTAATGCCTGAACCCTTTTGTTAGTTTAAATATACCTATAATCAATTGGTAGTTTTAGAACTTTTGTGTAAAATTTGGATCTTACTTGTTTTTTCTTATTATGCAAACATTGTCTGATTTCATGTTACAATGTTTTGTCTAATATCTATAGACATAGGCTGTGTGTTATTGGATAAATTATTGATATCTATTGAACCTATGGTAGTATGATAACTTGTGTGCTTGATTTGAGCTTTAAAAATTTGCAAAAATTGTGCCTGCATAAGTTCAACACATCAGATTAATTTTCTATGTGGAATTTTAGATTTAGGTTGTGTAACTTAGGAAGCTGTTATTTTGAGTAATTGCCTACATATGTTTAGAGTTAGGTTGTAGTCTAGAGCTTATCTGTGGCTTATAAGATAAGCTAAAATTCATCATTTTGTCAATTACATCAGCACACTATAGCTAGCTTTCAATTCCCTTACATTTTCTTTTATATTGTTTCTTGCCTGTGTTTATTTGTGTTGTGGTGTGTTCTTTGCTATGTTGTATTGTTTTGTTTGATGTTATAGGTTGATAAGCCTAACTGGCTTATTAACTGCTTATTTACCAAAAAAAGGCCTACTGCCAAGATTACAAGTAAAAGGATTTGACCTCAAATCCTAACAAATATCACATTTTTGCACTTTTTTTTAGCTTATAACTAGTTCCAGTTCATTTCCTTTCAAAAAGAAAACAACTAAACATATTAGAATATCATATATATAACTATTTAAAAATATAAAAATATATTAATTTTGTAGACTTAAGTGGGGCGGGGTGGTTTTTCGGTTCGGTTTTATACATACAACCAAAAATCGCCCAAACATTCGGTTTTCAAAAATATCAAAACCATCCCTTCGGTTTTTCAATTGGGTGAGTTTTTTTGTGGGTT
Source organism: Glebionis coronaria (assembly GCA_025667525.1). Lineage (NCBI taxonomy): Eukaryota > Viridiplantae > Streptophyta > Magnoliopsida > Asterales > Asteraceae > Glebionis > Glebionis coronaria. The sequence goes on along the minus strand of CM046881.1, from coordinate 155,879,660 downwards.
TTTTTTCGATTTTTTGGTTTTTTGTTGTATTTTATGCTCGCCCCTAATGTAAACTTTTTGTGTTATCTCTTGCGTTTTTGTTAGTTTTTTATTTTATATTACTGCCGTTAAAAAACATATTTGAGAGATTCAACAATTTATTCTTGATGGTGTATCGACGAGTGATTCTCTATTTCCCTTGGTTTTTATAATTCATACATCCCAAATTATATGATTACTTTCTTAGTTTAATTTGTGTATAAATTAGTGTAAACTACTGATGAGACTCGTATTATATATGTTTTCATATCCCCAAAACGAACTTAAAATGGATAAAATATCATCAAAAACGTGTCAAGGACCCTTGTATTGTTTGTTTGTGTATGTGCAGACATGGATATCGAGAATTCACATGGAAATCATAAAATCAAGCAAAAATGAACACGTGGAACGAATTCGCATAAAAGAACTAAAGCCGGATGTGAATTTACCAAAATACCCTTGAAGATTTGAAGATTTACAAGATTGTTCCCTCAACTTTCAAATATTTACACTTTTTACCCTTGAAGAATCAAGATATACTACAAAGGTCCCTAAAGAATGAAGTTGTACATCTATGGTGCTTGAAGAATGAAGAAGTTGCAAATCTAGTCCTTTTCCAAGTTTTAACAAACCACAAGTACTTGTTTTAATATTTCCCAAAGTGTTTAACAAAGGAAAATGCTGAATACAAGTGAGGGGCCATTTTCATATTGTTTAATAGTTGTAGAGGGGTATTATATGCCAATTCCACAAAGTTATTACCCGATTTACCCAACGCAACACCATAGCCCACACCCCAGCCCAAGATTGTTACCCGTTTTTTATTCAACCAAAAGTTTAAACAATAAAAAAAACGCGGTTAACACTAATCCATTTCTCAAATAGGATCTAAACATGAACTGTTTATCCTTAAACCCTAAACTTCCCACCCAGAACTAATAGCACTTAAACCAAGGGGCTTTTATAAATTGATGATGGGGATTTGTTATTACAGCTCACCAAACATAGTACATCACCCAGAAAACAACTTACCATCTAATGTCCCCTCACCAACCATCACATGTCACGGGTTCTTTTACATAACCTGCCATATTGAACAAATTGACGTCCTAGATTCAATTGAGTGCTCCTCAAACAAGATTAAAGGGTTGAGATCAAGTATACAACTATAAAACATCACATGGGTCAAGCTTCGTCCAAGAATATTTTAAAGAAAATTCAAATTCTGAAATCACTCAAGAGAACTTTTGGTATTTTATGTTTATGGTTTTAGTGTTTAGTAGCTTCTTCAACCTTGTATATATAGCCTAGCATAACTGTGACAACCGTGGTTTTGAGGTTCGTCACTTGGTTTTATTTTAAGGTTAATTTATGTGTGACTATGTGATTTGCGTGTTTACATGTTATTTTGCGTGAACGAGGTTGGTGTGGATATCGTTTATGGGTATAAAGTACTCATAAGTAAATCGAGAAACGGTTATTTCATGTTCATGAGCTCACAAATTAGTGACTATGAAATGAAATGGTGTTATTTTGGTGTTTTACGTATACATATAAGTATTATTGTAAATCGTATTTTTTACGATTTAGGGTTTAGCGTTTAGAGGTCTCAGATGAAGTATTTAGTCACGGGAATAATTTACGGGATGGTTTTAAGTCATTTAGTACTTAGTTATAAAGTTTATTTCATATTTTAAGAATTTTCATAAAACTGTATATTTTACGTATTTTACGGTAACCGCGTAAAATTGACTAGTTAAAAGGTTTAGGTGTAATTAATTAATTAAGGGATTAAAAGATAAATAAAAAAATAAATATAAATAAGGAATAATAAAAAACAAATTTAAAAAAAATAAAAAAATAATAATTATATTTTTGGAAAATACTTTTGTAAAGTCGGTTTAAAGAAGAAAAAAAAGAATGGGTAAAAGCCCATTAGAATTTGTATTAAATTAAGAAAAGACTTGTTTAAAGGGTATAAATACATTGCTACTAAAAAAAACACAGATCTTTCTCCAAGAAAAAAAGAGGCGACGTGGTTTTTACAAAAAATTAGGGTTCTTCCAAAAATCTTGGTTTTGATAAATTAAAGGTATAATCTTAATTTAATTCATGTTTTATTAATTAATCATGTTTACAATGTTAATTAATCATCATTGAGATGATTAGGGTTTAATTAATTTTCTAAAAAAATAGGAATTAAGATCTATTAATGATTTTAGGGTTCTTGTTTAATAATTTAGGGGTAATTAATGATGTTTAGAAGGTTAGTGCATAAAGGCGTAAAACAGTCTGATTTTTAGGGCTGTCTTGTGTCGACTGTTCCGGGCAGTAGGTAGCACCTTTGGTCGAGTTTCTTTTTTTTTTGTAAAATTAAGTTCAGAGAGTATACCTTTCAAAAATGTAAGGTTGGTCGAAAATGGAGTTAGGGAAGGTCGCCAAACAATTTTTACAAAAACAGTGTGCTGTTCAAGAATAAATTTAGATTTCAGAAATTTGAGTCAAAACCTAACCAAACGGATGAGATAGCCAAAGATTTTTGATTTGGGAACTTTTTATAATGTATATAAAAGGACTGGAGGTTTTCAATAAAAGTTATGGTGTTTAGGTCGGGCTTTTGGTGTCGAACATTTAGCATGTATAGAAAATCAGTTTTGGTGAAAACGACTTTTGGCGTAGAGACTAAACGGAAGGGTTAAATGTGTAAGTAGGAAGTAAAATTGGTTTTTGGAGTTCTTAGATCATATAAAAATATAAATCCAGTAGGGTAGGAACCAAGTGTGGTGTTAAGTTCACTTCATGTGATCGTTTAGTGACTAGTAAACCGTACCGGGAAAAAGCTGGATTTTTACGTATGGAGTAGCTTGTAGTGGGAGAACTAGATAGTGGGGATTGGGGAATTAGATTCATCTCCTTGATTTTTACTTAACTTGGGTGTTAAGACCTGAGCTAAGGGTGTCGTGTATGATTTTATAGGTTTGCAGGAGTGCTAGCTTGCTGTGCTATCAGGTGAGTTTCATAGTCCCATATCTTTTAATGATTTTCACTTCCAGATGGGATGGAAGAGACACTGTATGGTTTTGTAACTAATGTTGTGAATGTTTTTATGGTTTATGATGGACTTGTGTGTGCACTTATGTGATTAACTGCTATGTGATTCTTGATTGTGTTTATGAATTGAATCGGGGGACACGCCATCTCAGTTATTATGGTTTGACTTGGTACCAAGGGGATGTTGACAAGGCGGGGCCTTGGGGAGGTACATAGATGTGTGAGCATCTATGGGACCAATGGATAGTGACAAGGCGAGGCCTTGGGATTGGTACATAGGTGTATGGGCGCCTATGGTACCATGGTGTTTAGTAAGGCTGGGAGCCTTGGATTTGGTTTGGAATGATTGATCTTGAATGTTAGTTGTTAATGCATACTTGTAGCACATTGTCCATATGTTTAGTGGTTTATGGTTGTTCACACCTTATTATAATCTATTTTCGGATGGAGTCTAAACCTATGACTCTCACCAACATTACGTTGACGTGCTTTAGTGTCTCTTTCAGGTGATAAAGTGGTTAAGCGTGAGAACATATGTGGCTAGGATTGGAGTCGCGTAGGAATGCATTTAGAAGGAGATCCTCGTTCCTTCTTAGTTTATTTTTCTGTTTGTTTCAATAAGTGATACTATGAACCTATATGTTGATTTGTTTGTGTTATTTGTTTGTCTTAGGTAAGAGGTAGGACTGTTACCTACTTACCTAGACTCCTGCATTGATGAGATATTGTCCTGACATTTGTGTCACCTTTTATGACATTTCTAATTCATATAGTTCTCTCTATGGACACGCTATTGTTGTGATGATATCCATGCGTCGCGTCCCATATTCCGCCATGGTGGGGTGTGACAGAATGGTATCAGAGACAATGGTTATAGAGAATTAGGTTGCCTAGTCTAGTAACCTAGTCTATAGCTTAAGGGCCCTTGCATATAGGCGTCATAGGAGTATGTGTGCATTTTATATTAATTAAAGTTTTCTGGATGTTATTGGTTTTTACTTGCGATTTTTGTTAAGTTTTGACTAGTATGGGTTGAACCATAGTAGTTCATACTTAGCCACATGTTATTTTCTTTTCGGGTTGTGTCTAGTGAAGGTTGAACCATAATCATCCACGCTAGTCATTGTTGTATTTTGCTTAAATTGTACATTATAGTACATAATTTGGTACATGGTAGTTTTTGTCTTTTGTTGAGTTATTTTATGTACCTGAGGTATAGTATTTTCTTTTGATGTTTAAGTCATGTCCCTAAGGATCATGTGGTGCTTCGAGTTATTAGGAGTAGGTGGATATGAAGGATTTTAAGCTGTTTCCACTCTTATGGGCGACATGACTTATAACTGATTATGTTTTCGTTTTGGATTTAGTCTATGCTGTTTTAGCTAGACTATGGATTTATGTATTTCAAGAGTTTGACTATGTTATTTTAATTGATGGAGTTTTGGACTTTTTTGGTTATGTGGTTATGAGCTTATGTGAGTAGATGGATATATGTGTTATGTGTTGTATTAATTCTTATAAGTGTCATCATAGGAAGGAGTGCATTGGGGAAAGGGTAATTGTATAAGTATGATGGCCAACATAGTTATACAAGTACCACAACTTCAATGGATTCCTAAGTATGATTGCATGAAAGAGGGTTAGTACATGCTTGTATAGTAGATGTTAGACGGATTTAAGTATATGTATCCCAATATGCCTATATATGTATGATCCCCTATAATTATCGATTGTATCCTTAGGAGGGTGGCTAGCTCGCTTCTTTTTATATATTCAACCTCCGTTGTGGCGTATTCTTCGAGTTTCCTATTTCACGTGTCCGTTTTAAAATGGTGTCCTTGGTGTTAAGTATATTGAAATAAATTGAGATTTCTTTTGGGATAATGAAATCTTTTGTGTTGAGTCTTACATTCCTTTTTGTCGGTATATATTGAATAAACTTGGAAATCTACTATAGGGTTGGATAGTTGGTTGTATACGGTAACATAAGGGTAAGGTGTTGGAATCGTGTTTGAAACAAGATGTAACATAAGAATTCTTAATCAACAATTATTTATTTCAAAATTCTAAAAGACTTTTTTTTAAAATAAAGCGAAATAAAATTTCTTTCTACTTACATAGTTTATATAATTGAGTTTAACAGATTTACGTCATTTATAATTATTTATACAAGGTTAAATTGAGTTCATGAAAATTTCACATACAATTATTTCTTTCATTTAAAAGGATTACATTAATCACTAAGTTTATTATATAGTTTTTAAAACAACTAGTATAAAATTGTTTTGGTCGTAACTTGTTCGTTTTTATAGCTTTTTGGGTGATTCAAAAGCCTAAAGTTACGTACTCGGAACGTAATTTTCAAATATTCAGAATGTATAGTCATGGGAGGTCAGTATCCTGGTCGAAATTATTGTACAAGTGTCGGGTTAAAGGTTGAGTTTTGAATAGTAGTTTATTTTTATGATTGGGATGCCCGGGATACCTAGTCTTTGAGTTGAGTTTTGAGTTCGTCAAGAGGGTTGTTTATAGATTGTTTGAGTCACATAGATGTGGGGAGGTAAAGAAAAAAAAATTATAAAAAAATATTCTTTTGGAAAAGCTGATCTTGTGCACGGTTTAAATAATATGTCGCGGGGCGTAAGATGTTTTGGTTGCCATTAAGTGTTTCTTGGATCATTTTTCTTTGTCATGAGTCATTTGAATTGGTACCTGCTTCAGTTTTCCTTTTGAGTTTTCGTGGTTATGGTCTGTTTTAACTCGTGCACGTGAAATGTCGTTAGTTATCCGTGGGTTTGATTCGTTGATCGTATCTAGTGGATTTAGGATGTAGTTTTGGGTTCGTATTGATTGGGAGCGTTGAGGTAGACATATGAAAGGCTTGGTCGCGCCTACACGATTAAGTAGGTGGCCCTGAGAGAATGGTCGGAATGCCCTTAGTGGGGATGAAAGAGTTAAAAGTTCGTAGACGAACTAATGTGGTCATGAGGCCTCTTAGGAGTTCCAAGGGAGATGAATAGAGATTTGTATAATGTATGGATATTGGCACAAGTAACGCGCCATAGAGAGTGTTAGAAGGGGATATAATACCTCAAAGGTATTTATGAATGTTCGTAAGGCATGTAAGTTTTCCGAAAATTTCCTGAGATTTAGTAGGTTGCCTATTACTGTGAGGTAGAACCATAAATAGAGCAAGTAGGAGAAGTGAGAGGAGTTGTAGTTAGTGCCTTTCCAAGGAAATTGTTGATGGAATGATTTTAAGAGCAAGAGTTGTTGGAAATTGCAACGGATGCAAGGTAAGATTTGAGTTGCTTAGTAGTAGATTGGCTGTGAAAAGCGGTTGAGTGGTCTGATAAGAGGAAGTATTGGTCTTTTCGAATACGTGTAGATTTTCGCGAGTAGAACGAGGTAGAAATTTATTCGTATTGCTTCTAACAGAGGGTGCATGGAGGACGTAGTTGAAACTGCTAAGGATGTTGTATGAACGCTTTGGGTTTACGGTTATGATTTTGGCTTCACTGAGGCGCTAGCAGTTTTCATGGAGTCAATGAACTGGGGGGGCATGACAATATATAAACGAGTTGTCATCGGGAGCATCGACGACATCTTCATCTACTCAAATCTAAGAAGGAGAGTGAGGCGAATTATGAGTTGGTTTTGGAGTTGTTAGGAAAGGGAATTATACGTGAGATTTTCAAGTGTGAGTTTTAGGATTAAGTTGGCCAGGACGAGTAGTCAGAGATGATGGTATATCGTGGAACCAACAAGGGGCAAAGTGAAGAAGGATGAGGAAGCGTTTTGGAGGCTGAAGAGGTGATTGGATAATGATCCGGTCTTGGCATTATCAGAAGGACTGGATGAATTCACGAAGCATGACGATACGTGGAGCACGGATTTGGAGGTGTACGAGAACGACAAAGAAATGCGATTGCTTATACGATGCAGGAACTGAAGATTTGGAAGAACTAGATAGACTTAGTTAGTGGAGCTGGATTGTTATATCTGCCTAGAATGCTAGAGGCATTTGGGGTACGAGACGTAGAGAATGATCTATACAGATCATGAACGTCTCCAACACATATTTAATCATCTTTGTTAATGCAATAATGACTAAAAACGTTACTTGCATTTTTCGGTCTCGCTTAGTTTTGATTACCACAATATGTAAAAACAAGCATTTACGAAAACAACGAAAAACGAATTCTTGAGTTCAAGTATTTTTCATTTTACCCATTTTCACTGGATAAACAAGTACTAACCTTAATCAAGTGATCAAGTGATTTAATCTTTTCTTAAAACTCACTTTTTATTAAAAGTGACAAGTTTTTATTAAACTTTATTTTTAAGAAAATGTTTTATTATATTAATTATTTGAAATTTGAAAATGGCATATTCTTATTTGGCTAAGAATATCCTTTCAGGATATTTTTTATACCCAGATAAGACCTCCACCACTAAAGGACAAAAAGGAGCAGAGTCTAGTCCGGCGGTACCTTAGCACCTAGGCGGTACCTTATCGATAAGGTACCGCGGGCTGTGATAAGGTACCGCGGGCAGATATAGCCGTTGGCTCCTTTATCCTTTAAATAGTGGACCATTCTCAGCTTTTGACCTCACCTCTTTTGTACATTTATTTCAAGATTCAAACCTCTTCTTTAATCACTCAAATCTTTGATCATTTGTTTGATTATTACTTGTTTAAGAAGTGAATCTTGTTCTTCCATCCCTTCCTCTCCAAGTGCAAAGAGAAGAACACTATCCTAGTGAAGTGTTGACTCCACCACCAAAGATCCTTTGAAGATCTAATTTTATACACTTGTAGTTGTGTCATAGTTGTGAAGATCCAAGTAGTTGTGTCAATTTGGAAGTTGTGTATGTACTAAGTATAGTTGTGTAGATTGGTCCTAGCTACGATTAGGGCTCGACTTTTAGCTTAGAGTCGGAAATTGGTTAAGCGACGTGTACGGTTTTATCCACCATAAGGAGCTTGTTGTGTAGTGAACTCTCGAGTAAGGAGTACTCGAGGAGTGGATTAGGAACGAGGAGTGAGCTTCGTTGCCGAACCACTATAAATCCTTGGTGTTCGGTTTGATCTTTCTTTACCCTTAACTCTTTACATTCTTTATTCTTTATACATATACATGTGTTAGTACTAGATTAGTTACACTATCATTCTTTATTCTTTGTGGATATATTTTTATTAGTATTAGTTTAGCTACACTATCATTGTTCATATTGTGCATAAGAAGATTTCACATATTTCCTCAAGCCTAAGTTTTTGAAAAAGGATTTTTGGAAACCATATTTTAACAAGTAAATATAAGAAACTATTCAACCCCCCCCCTTCTAGTTTCTACAATCTTGATTGAACATTTGGAAAAGGTGATGGGTGGAGTTAAGTGATGAAAGAAAATTGCAAGGCTAAGTACCATTTGGGAAAGGCAAGCATGGTTGATGAGACATGGAATAAGAAGAATGAAGTGAAGCTGAGACGAAATTGAACTATATGGATGACGTATTAGGGTGGTTTGGATGAAGGATGTAGGTTGCAAGAGTTGAGTTGTCTAAAGCAGAGAACGCGTCAACATGTATGTTGTGTGGCTTGGATAATCATATGGAGAAAAGGGACGTAGACTATACTTCCTACATAGATAGGAGTAGCTTAGAAAGGCCGATATAAGGACGAAGTTGGTGAAAGGGATACATAATGGGGTGGAGGAATAAGTACGACGAGAGTTGGGTGATAGTCGATAGACTGACTAATTCATCTCATATTTCAAGAGGAATGAGAAGTCACGTAGTTGAGAAGTTGGAAGAATTGCGTACTGATGTGATGGAATAGAGGGTTTTGCGTAAAAGTTAGCCTAATATGTATGGAATGCCTTATGAAGGATTATGGCAAGGGAAGAAACGATGGGAAGCAAGCGTAGTATACCGTTGATAGACTAATGTTTGGTATGAGCATACCATATGGGTAATTGAGAAAGACGCCTAGAGCATTGGCGTGAGATTTGGAGACAGTTGGAGAACGCATTATATTAGGAAGAATTCTCCTACAAAGAGAGAGTCACTGGTGAGAGGGGCATATTCCCCATTGATGAGGATGTAGGGAATAAAGGAGGAAACGCCTAAATTATAGGCTGAAGACAGGATATAAGATGGTATGAAAATTAAGATTGTGGAAATACAAGCGAAAAGTAGTATGGAGGAAGAATGATTAGAGGGAGCAAGAGGTTGTCAAGATGGTGGGGTGATATTGAAGGGAAAACCATTATAGCAAGAGGTTAGTAGTCAAGAACAATGTAACGTTCACCTCGAGAAAAGGTGTAGCACTTGTTAGTATGAAGGATTGTTAGTTACTTGGTTCCGAGCATGGGAAAGCAAGGATGGGGTGGTGGTTATGACATGTTTCATGTGAATGTTATGGGAAGCTTTTGGTTATGCAATCCTGCATATACCATTGGATGTGATAAAGGTTGGGAGAACTTCTGAATGATGGAAAATCCGTAGAGGATAGAAGCCCTTAGGTCTGGTGATAGGAATTGTTGTAGAAACTGTTGGAGTTAGTTCATAGGAGATGAGGTGGATCACCGTTACAGTGGGATGAAGTTCGAAGCGGCCAACGTATTGGACCGGAGGTGGATCGAAAAACTATGGAGGTGGTGGCAGAGACTAAGTAGAGGTTGAAAATAGCAAAGAACCGACAAGAGAGCTATGCGGACAAGAGGCGTAAGCCGTTGAGATTTGAGATAAAGTTATGCTAAAGGTTTCACCATGGAAAGGGGTGATGCGGTTTGGAAAGAAAAGGGAAGTTAGCACCTAGATTTGTGGGTCCATTTGAAATCCTTGAAAGGATTGGGCTAGTGGCGTATAGGTTGAGATTACCGGAGGAATTGAGTAGTGTGCATGACGTATTTCATGTATCAAACTTGAGGAAATGCTTAGCAAGAACTGACTTTCAAGTACCGTTAGATGATATTAGTATGGATACGAGTCTTCGTTTTATCGAAGAGCCGATAGAGATTTTGGGTCGTGAAGCTAGGACGTTGGATAAAAAGGGTAATATACCGTAGTTATGGGTAGATGTAATTTGGAACATGGACTGGAGTTCACATGGGAACGGGAAGGATTTATGAGGAGCAAGTATCCTCAGCTAATTGATAATGACGATCCTAAGGAGTAAATCTCGGGACGGGATTTCTATTAGGAGGGAGTGATGTGACAACCGTGGTTTTGAGGTTCGTCACTTGGTCTTATTTTAAGGTTAATTTATGTGTGACTATGTGATTTGCGTGTTTACATGTTATTTTGCGTGAACGAGGTTGGTGTGGATATCGTTTATGGGTATAAAGTACTCATAAGTAAATCGAGGAACGGTTATTTCATGTTCATGAGCTCACAAATTAGTGACTATGATATGAAATGGTGTTTTTTGGTGTTTTACGTATACGTATAAGTATTATTGCAAATCGTATTTTTTACGATTTAGGGTTTAGCGTTTAGAGGTCTCGGATGAGGTATTTAGTCACGGGAATAATTTACGGGATGGTTTTAAGTCATTTAGTACTTAGTTATAAAGTTTATTTCATATTTTAAGAATTTTCATAAAACTGTATATTTTACGTATTTTACGGTAACCGTGTAAAATTAACTAGTTAAAAGGTTTAGGTGTAATTAATTAATTAAGGGATTAAAAGATAAATAAAAAAAATAAATATAAATAAGGAATAATAAAAAAAACGAAATTTAAAAAAAAAAAATTTAAATTTTTGGAAAATACTTGTGTAAAGTCGGTTTAAAGAAGAAAAAAAAGAATGCGTAAAAGCCCATTAGAATTTGTATTAAATTAGGAAAAGACTTGTTTAAAGGGTATAAATACATTGCTACTATAAAAAACACAGATCTTTCTCCAAGAAAAAAAGAGGTGACGTGGTTTTTACAAAAAATTAGGGTTCTTCCAAAAATCTTGGTTTTGATAAATTAAAGGTATAATCTTAATTTAATTCATGTTTTATTAATTAATCATGTTTACAATGTTAACTAACCATCATTGAGATGATTAGGGCTTCATTAATTTTCTGAAAAAAATAGTAGTTAAGATCTATTAATGATTTTAGGGTTCTTGTTTAATAATTTAGGGGTAATTAATTATGTTTAGAAAGTTAGTGCATAAAGGCGTAAAATAGTCTGATTTTTAGGGCTGTCTTGTGTCGACTGTTCCGGGCAGTAGGTAGCACCTTTGGTCGAGTTTATTTTTTTTATAATTAAGTTCAGAGAGTCTACTTTTTAAAAATGTAAGGTTGGTCGAAAATGGAGTTAGGGAAGGTCGTCAAACAATTTTTACAAAAACAGTGTGCTGTTCAGGAATAAATTTGGATTTCGGAAATTTGAGTCAAAACCTAACTAAACGGATGAGATGGCCAAAGATATTTGATTTGGGAACTCTTTATAATGTATATAAAAGGACTGGAAGTTTTCAATAAAAGTTATGGTGTTTAGGTCGGGCTTTTGGTGTTGAACATTTAGCATGTACAGAAAATCAGTTTTGGTGAAAATGACTTTTGGCGTAGAGACTAAACGGAAGGGTTAAATGTGTAAGTAGGAAGTAAAATTGGTTTTTGGAGTTCTTAGATCATATAAAAACATAAATCCAGTAGGGTAGGAACCATGTGTGGTGTTAAGTTCACTTCATGTGATTGTTTAGTGACTAGTAAACCGTACCGGGAAAAAGCTGGATTTTTACGTATAGAATAGCTTGTAGTGGGAGAACTAGATAGTGGGGATTGGGGAATTAGATTCATCTCCTTGATTGTTACTTAACTTGGGTGTTAAGACCTGAGCTAAGGGTGTCGTGTATGATTTTATAGGTTTGCAGGAGTGCTAGCTTGCTATGCTATCAGGTGAGTTTCATAGTCCTATATCTTTTAATGATTTTCACTTCCAGATGGGATGGAAGAGACACTGTATGGTTTTGTAACTAATGCTGTGAATGTTTTTATGGTTTGTGATGGACTTGTGTGTGCACTTATATGATTAACTGCTATGTGATTCTTGATTGTGTTTATGAATTGGATCGGGGGACACGTACCGTCTCAGTTATTGTGGTTTGACTTGGTACCAAGGGGATGTTGACAAGGCGGGGCCTTGGGGAGGTACATAGATGTGTGAGCATCTATGGGACCAATGGATAGTGACAAGGCGGGGCCTTGGGATTGGTACATAGGTGTATGGGTGCATATGGTACCATGGTGTTTGGTAAGGCTAGGAGCCTTGGATTTGGTTTGGAATGATTGATCGTGAATGTTAGTTGTTAATGCATACTTGTAGCACATTGTCCATATGTTTAGTGGTTTATGGTTGTTCACATCTTATTATAATCTATTTTTGGATGGAGTCTAAACCTATGACTCTCACCAACATTATGTTGACGTGTTTTAGTGTCTCTTTCAGGTGATAAAGTGGTTAAGCGTGAGAACATATGTGGCTAGGATTGGAGTCGCGTAGGAATGCATTTAGAAGGAGATCCCCGTTCCTTCTTAGATTATTTTTCTGTTTGTTTCAATAAATGATACTATGAACCTATATGTTAATTTGTTTGTGTTATTTGTTTGTCTTGGGTAAGAGGTAGGACTGTTACCTACTTAACTGGACTCCTGCATTGATGAGATATTGTCATGACATTTGTGTCACCTTTTATGACATTTCTAATTCATATAGTTCTCTCTATGGACACGCTATTGTTGTGATGATATCCATGCGTCGCGTCCCATATTCCGCCATGGTGGGGTGTGACAATAACAGTTTTCATTTCTTGTTCCAAAATCTTGTAATTCAATTTTTTCAAGTTAATGAAATACTTTGAACAATGCAACTTTTTGAGTTCCTCTTTTAATTTACTTGTCTTTTAATTCTGCAAATTTAATTTATATGCATTTACTTTATCTGTTTATTCAAATAGTTTTTCAAAATAATTTTGATTAAGTATTTGAAGATCCATAATTTTAAACTGATTTTTAACTTAATTGACAACTAAGTTTTAAATAGAGTTTGATTTTGTGTTAAATACATACTGGTTACCTTTTTTAATTTACTTGCAAAAGATTTTTTAAATTCTTCATTTTTAAACAGTTTTTTATTTGGGCCAATAAGCCAGCTTATTTACCTATAAGCTAGCTTATTGGATTTTGTTCCTGTCTATTTGGTGTTTGTTCATGTCTTTGCAGGTCTCAAATCCATCTCATTTCATTCTTGTTCATTACAAATGACTGTTGTAATCCTTGTATTCTACAAGCTTCTATAAGCTCTTGCAAAAGCTCATTTAAGCCTTGATAAGCTCAAAGGCCGCATCACTTGCTTATACTTGGCCTGGATTGTAGCTCAAGTAAGGTATACTTTGAACTGACCCTTGTAGTTTATTTCTGGCCAATATGTGCTTTATGTGATTTGAGTTTAAGCCTGCTTATTTGCTTTATTTTATTGCTTAACAGTGTTTCTTGTTACTTATTTCATCTGCTCATGCTTGGTTTTCATGTCAGTTTGTTTTTAATAAAATAGTCATTTGGTAATTTTCATTGCCCTACACACTAAAGGAGTGTTTGGATTATGCCAGTTTAGGCTAGGTGACAATAGTCTAGGCTCTTTAATCACTTACACAATCTGAGGTATGCTAGGATAGGTCCTTTTAAGCCTTTTGTTTGAGGATCTTAGTGTTAAAAATCTAAGTTGTGTGTTTTTGTTAAATTTCTGCCCAATTTATCTAATTTCACTATATCCTTTGTTGCCTGATATCTGACAATGTTGTTGTGTTTGTTGTCTGAGTTGCATAACATGTCTGGTAGGCCTGATGTCTTTGGTTATTGCTTTGGTATGGAATTATGAACTCTTATGCACAAAATTTGTGGATTTGTGTGATCAAACACACCAGCTGATGCAACTTGTTGGATATTAGGTTTCATGCTTTGATTTTCAGTTTATAGTTAGTTTAAATACTTGTCTTTGTCTGTCTAAGTTTAGATTTGTTATTCTCAGCTTATAGGTAGCTTATTTTTCTATTTTAATTTCATCTTATTACATTTAGAATAATGTTACTGTACCTCAGTCCACTTTTTGTGATTTCTATTTGCATTGTGTTAATTTGTGTGTGAGTGGTGTTTTGTTGCTTATTTTGAGTGTTTAGACTAAACTGATAGTAAGGTTAAGCCCAAATGGCTTAACCTTAGCATATCTGTCCAATACAATACCAAAAAGCTCAAACTGACCAAATCAAGGTCCAAGGTTTTGAACTCAAAACCTCCATCTCACAACACACTGGCACATTTCAAGCTTATTTTCAATCCTTATTTCAGTTCCTTTAATTTTCTTTTTCAGTTTAACTTTTTGGTCAAACTTGTACAAAGTTGGCGAATTTTGCTTATTGAGCTTAATCAACTTATCCACTTGAGCAACAACTTTCCTTTTGTACTCAAAATCATTTGTTATAGCTTATTTTTGTATTTCTAGCTTTTGGTTAAGTTTTTATTAGAAAACAAATTAGTTTACATTTAATATATACTTAACTTATTGAGATTTTTTCTTTTTCTAAAGTCTTAATAGTGTATTTTCAAGCTTTTTGCAAAAAAACTATGACTTCTAGTGGTTTAATTCTAAAAAACGACTATTTTGTCTTTTAGTAGATTTTTCTCTTTGCTTATTTTAAGCTTATTAGTTAATATTAAAAAAAAATAATTTCTTTTTGTAAAGTGTTAGTTAGGCCAAAAGAGTAAGGTGTGGTTATTTACAACTTATGGTAATAAGTTTTTAGCTTATCAAGACCCAATAATTTAGGTTATTGCTTATAAGTGGATAATAAGCTCATTTTCAGCTTTTGGACCTTTAGGAAAAATTGTTTAAAACATCATTTTTAGTGAGAATAGCTTTTTACAATTTTCATTTTTAAAAGTTTTTTTATTAGGCTAAAAAGCCCATTAGTATTAGGTTGTTTTGGGTTTTGACCCATTTCAAGGCCCAAAACCTATTTTCAGGGATTTTTAATTTCATTTTTGTTTTAATTAGGTTAAATTTAAATAGTTTTGATGTTTTTAAAATTTTTCATTTTTGTATTATTTTAATATTATTTTGTCTCGATTTACGTGCCCGCGTAATTCGATTTAGTTTTTATCCGTCGTTGTGTAACTTCGTCTTTTATTTTAAACCTTTGATTTCTCAATAACATAACTAATCCAAAGACGTATTAATTGGCTAAAACACTTTACCTCACTAGAAACGATATCGACTTTTGATTTTCGTCTACGTATCCTAATGTTTACGTTGACTTTACCTCCAATAAAATTTCTAAAGTGTTGCAAAATACCTACGTCAACTACTACTATCAAATTATAACAAACCAAAAATGATTTTACAAATAATAAAATAACATATACTTTAGAAAAAAAGTGTTTATATTTTTAAAAGTAATTATTTAAGTTGAAATCGAGACGCTCGAACGCAAAAAGAAAATAATATAGAATAAATATTGATAACCCGAAGGTTCTAAAACCGATAGCAACTGAGGTTTTTCTCATGTTTAAGATTTGATATTGATGCCTTTAGCCACAATGAGTTGTGTTACAAATTTCCCTTTTTATGTAGGAAAATGATTTATCCTCCTACTTGATATGCCTACATATCTTCCTACTTTTATGATTATAACAAATGGCTTAATCAATGGATGAAATTAAGAAAGAGAATTAATGGATTACACATGTTTTAATTTAATGTGGGTAGGAAGATAAGTAGGATGATATTGTAGGAAGATTTAGCATTGCTCTTTTATGTATTGTACGTTTTGGATGAAAGAAGTGTGTTAAAGTTACAAAGTTAGCTAAAACATATTTAGATGAAATATTATTCATGGTAAGCACAAATGTGACAACCATGGTTTTTGGGGTTCGTCACTTAGACTATAGTTTAAGGTATTTTGTGCAAATATGTGCTTTTATGTGCTTATGTGTTTATTTTGTGTGTTTGGATTGTGGTTTGGATATCGTTTCGGGTACGGGGTACCTTGTGAGTGGAACGATGTGTGATGATTTCATGTTCATGAGCTCACAATGTAGTGACTATGAAATGAGATGGTGTTGTTTAGTGGTTTTACGTATACGTATATGTATTATAGAAAATCGTATTTTTACGGTTTAGGGTTTTGCATTTAGGGGTCTCGGAAGAGGTATTTAGTCACGGGAATAATTTACGGGATGGTTTTAAGTCATTTAGGACTTAGTTATATAGTTTATTTTATATTCTAAGAGTTTTTATAAAACTGTATATTTTTACGTCTTTTACGGTATACGCGTAAATTTGACTAGTTTTGCGGTTTTGAGGCTTCGGAAGCGTTAGGAGCTGAAATAAATTAAGGGAATTTAAGGTAATAATAATTAATAGTTAATTTACAGTAGGTGGAGTATAAAAGTCGGCCAAATAGGGGTTTTGGGCTTTGGGTTTGGCGGCTAAAAGAAAGAAAGAAGGAAAAGCCCAAAAACAGGCCCAATGGACTTGTAATGGGATTAGGGGGCCTTTAGGACTTAACCAAACCCAATCCATAACCAAAATAATCAGATTTAATAAAGATATTCCATTGATTTCTAAGGTAAAACCTTCAAAACCCTTGTTCTATTAATGATTTTAATCAATTTAATCATGTAATTGATCTTATGATGGATTATGGTTTGTGAGTTTTCTGAGATTAGTAAGGTTAGGGTTCATATGAGTTGATTACTTTGGTTATTATGAAGATTAGTGATGGTAATTAGGGTTTAATCATGTTTAAATTCGTTTTTAAAAACTGGGCAGAATTTTTGGTTCATTGTTTTGATCATATCTAGAGTTCTACAAACTTTTAATTTTCAAATCTTATGTCCCTGAAAAGGTAATTGAATTAGCTTTCAAATGCAAGTAATGAGAACTAACCTGGAGATCGGGAAGTGGGTCAAAAACAGGTTACATCAGTCGGGTGTCAAAACAGTTTTTGGATCAGCTTGTTTTCATTTTATGTTTTGAATTGTTTGGGGTATTTAGGGTTATAATTAGAGCTTAAAATGAACATGGGACTTAGATCATATATTAAATAAAAGATCTGGAGAAGGTCTAAGCAAATGGGATAGGGTAAGACCTTCTGATCACAACAAACATTTCATATGTTCAAAATCGGTAGAATCTGAATAGGCGAAAGTATAAGTTGTATATCGGGGACTTAAGATTAGCTTTGATGTTGGGGAAAGGGCTAAGATTTTAGCTAACACATATAAGTTTATGGGGTATTCATTACAAGGAATGTGGTTTAGGTTTGGTGGGCGTTTGGATCATAATACGGAGTGTGAAAAACGGGACTGTTTTGGGTTAAATGTTAACGAGACGAGTTATGAACTAAACTAAGTTAAGGGCTTTATAGAGGGGTGTATGAGATGATTATGGCATATAAATGGGGTTAAGTTGTAGGAAAAGGTTAGATATCCATAACAGATTGATGAGCCATTTTGGTATGTTGTTCATGTCTTGATTGTATACGTTTGCGTGTTTAGATTTTGCTAGATTGCGGGTACTTAGAGAAGCTTGTTCAGGTGAGTTTCATAGTCCCATGTCTTTTGATGTATTGATTTCCAGATGGGATGGAAGAGACACTGCATGGTTTTGTAAATAATGCTGTGAATGTTTTATGGTTTGTGATGGACTTGTGTGTACACTTATGTGACTAACTGCTATGCGATTCTTGATTGTTATTGTGGTTTGACTTGGTACTAAGGGGATGTTGACAAGGCGGGGCCTTGGGATTGGTTCATAGGTGTATGGGCGCCTATGGGACCATGGTTATTGGTAAGGCTGGGAGCCTTGAAAATTGTGGTTATTGGTAAGGCTTGGTGCCTTAGAATTGTGATTGTATGGTTAATCTTGAATGGTAGTTGTTAATGCATAATTGTAAGACATTGTCCATATGTTATTTTATTGATGGTTGTTATTCACAGCTTATAACTATTTTGGGGTTGGAGTCTAAACCAATGACTCTCACCAACTTTATGTTGACGTGTTTTAGTGTCTCTATCAGGTGATAATGTGGTTAAGCGTGAGAATTGGAGTGGCTAGCTGGGAGGCTTAGGATTGCATTGGAGGAACCCCTTTCCTCTTAGTCTTTATTTATGTTTGAATAAGTGATACTTTCTAGACACCTATATGTTTGTTATTTGTTAATTGTATGTCTTTGGTAAGAGGTAGACCTGTTACCTACTTACCTAGACGCCTGCATTGTTTGAGATATCTTCATGACATTGTGTCACCATTTATGATATTTCCATTTCATTTAGTTATCTCTATAGACACGCTATTGTTGTGATGATATCCATACGTCGCGCCCCATATTCCGCCATGGTGGGGTGTGACAACAAACTTTAAAAACTGAAAAGTTTTTGAAGGTGTTTAATTAGAAATTTAGTTTTGTCGATACCTAGTTTGGTAGTATTTGAAAGTGGTATCAGACCTACTAAATTAGGTATTTTATTCGTCCCATATTTGTAATTTATATTTATATTTTGAGTTACACTAAATTAATTGTTCATTTTTAAAAATCGTCAGAATATACATCAAGTTTATTATATTATTCTTAATTTATGTTGTTATTACGACCTTTAAAAAGTTACAAATTAAGTGATCAAAAGTAAAATTGTCATTATGTAAAAAATAGAAAAAATCCGTAGCATAGTGTTTTATTGAAATGCGTGATTGTTTATCGATGAACAATTATTTTAGAAAGAAAAAAATATATTTTTCAAGCAATCAAAAGTTTTATACGACGTCTACTATGACGATATATGTATTAAAAAATAATTTTCATTCTAATTGTAGTTGTTCAATTAATGGTCTGATAAATGAGAATGAGTATCATAACTAATAAGTTTTAAACCCATTCACAATCTCATACCTATAATCATTCCCCATTATAAACCAAAAAATTTCATTCCCATACCACCCACCTCTTCTCATTCCTTTTTACATACTACCAAACACCTCTAAGAACCCAGAGTACGGTGGCGTTATGCCTGGCGTCGTACCCTATGGCGCGAGAAAATGTATGGCATACCGCAGCACATAGTGGTGCCAAGTTTCCGGCACCGTAGTTCCTAGCCCAAAATTCTGGCGTTATACTTTTTTTTAAATAGGAAGTCGGGGTACATGTGGACCCATGATACAACTTGTTAATCCCACTTCAATCCATAAAACAAGATTTAGAGTAGATTTAGAGAGAGAAAGAGAAGAAAATTAGAGAGAGTAAGTAGAGAGAGTGGTGGAAGGTTTACACTTTTACTATGTGAAAAGAAATGAACCAACACCCTCTTCCACACATAGAAGAGGGTATATATACCCACGAACCACATGGGTTTTCCATGGGCCGTGGGTTTGTTTCCATGGGCCGGGCTTGGCTTGTCTTGGGCTTAGAGCCCCTAACTTATACAATATTAGCTTAAAGTCTAAGCCCGGTTAACTCGACTAACCTATTACAATACAAGACCATAAACGACTAAGATGACCTATTACATTCTTATTCGACTATATAAAATATAGGGCTAACAATCTCCCCCAATGTATCGGTCATCTTTAAAATGCATAAGATGATCGAGTGAATACATTCTTGTGGAGGTGATCTTTCTTCTTAGGTCTTGTATCTTGGTCTTGATCTTGTTTGTAACGGTTTTGTTCCCTCATGCCTTTGTGATCTTTATCTTTAGTCTTAGTCTTTTGACTTTGAATGCTTGAGATCTTCAGTTTATCCTTGATAGTGTTCATCTTGGGCTCTTGTGACAAGATGACTTATTGCATTCTTACATTCTTAAGTATCTTGATTATCGCCATTTTGTGCTCTTGTGACTTCTAAAGTGACATATTCATACTTTGTTGATTTCGAAAGGCTAACAATCTCCCATACAAATATAGTTGAGGTTAGTCCTTCAAATATCCATCAGAGTTGCGAAAGGCTTTAACTTGTAGTATGAGCATGTGAAGACGACTTCGGTTAGTACACAACTACGACACCTTCTTGATATGCAACATCATATATAGACATGGATAAAATGGCTTTGAACATTTCATCCTAACTCGGTAGCGTCTTACCTCCGGTCGGTAAAGATCGTTAGACGGTTTTGGATACCGTACATGTGATCGGGTAGATTCGATTAAGAAGCTCCTTGACAGGGTTTCCCGGCGGTAGTAGCCAGTTCTCTTTACTCGACCGTCTCAAAGAAGACTGCGAACATAAAGAGTGAATCATAAGGATAAATTATCCGTTTGATTAGAGTCGTCAATTCAAAATTCCTAGAACAAGTTTGATTCTTTAAGAATCGCACCATTGTTGCTTTCTAGTTTGTCACAAGCTTGATTCATAGAGAATCTTGCGAGTTACCTACCGCAGTGCTATTTGATGTTGACACTGGAAGGATTTCCATTCATCACTGTGAGCACTGAAGAGTGTCACTCTGAATGTTCTGGCAAGATCACACGGATTTTTCGAAGAAACCTGTAATCAAGTTCGAATCAATTAAGAATCCAAACTTAGTTGCTTTCCATTTCTTACAAGTTTGATTCGTGTAGAATCGCACAAGTTACCTACCATGAGCTTGTTTGATGCTGGCTCAAGCAGGATTTCCATCTTCATTGTGAATCGTATCAATCAGATGTTCTGGCAATATCACAGGTATAATGCGTAGGACTCGATTGTGTCCTATGAGATGAAAGATTGATCTCTTTTTGGCTCTAGACTCGATAGTGCGTTTTGGTAATCGGAGGCTGGAGCAGACTGCCACCTTTTCAATATTAACTAACTCGGAGTGAGAAAGTCAATAGATACGTGTTGATCTCCGTGACAACGAGACAAGTTTCTTTTGAGAGAAACTCGAATGGCTGGGGAAGGGTTGTGTATCGCATCACTGGGTCCATGACACTTATCTTCGATAGATGTGTTAACCCGGTTTCTGCCTAAGTTGCATAGAATACTCAACTCCTACGTCATCACTAGCACCTTGTGGTGATTGTTCCAGTGCTAACTTAAGTAATTGGTCCGCATTCAGCTTCATTCAACTCCATCTTTTCTAAGGATAACTATTTCTAGCTATAGAATGTCCTTGGGTAGATCCCTCCGGTTCTGGTTGTATCATAGGACTTAGTTTCCTATCCTAAACCACCTTTTGACTCCATCGTTTCGTCGTAGACAGTAGGTTGTTTTAGGTATAGATCATAACCATAAAACCATTGAAAACCATTCAAAGTGCTTGAAAAAAATCAAAACTTTTAACACTTTGAAAGTTTTACATTTCCGAAAAGCTCCCCCTACGCACATGCATCGATATACAAAAGAGTTTAGTTGCACTTGAGTCTTTAAGATTACATGTTGCGATATATTACATTTTAATCACATTTTCTCCCCTATCTCTAATATAAAAATTAATATTAGAGATACCAATTGATTAAAATATGACAATTTCTAAAATCGATTGGGAGAGAAACATGTGTGCACGCATGAACCATGAAACTTTTGAAGTCGGGTAGCTCCCCCTCAACAATATATGTGTGTCTTTAAACAAATATTTGACAATATATTGGAAAAACGACACCACAAAATATGTTGAGGTACGGAGTTGGGATGCCTTATCCGATATAATATATTTCATTAGACAATTTTATACCATTTTTGGAATGTGTTGGATACATAAAATATGACAATTTCATAGATGTACCCAACAACATTAAAGGCTTGATTTTAAAACGCCCCCTTAAAAATTGATCAAAATAACATATGACATTTTGAGATATAAAAACCACATTATAAGGAAGGGAGTGTTGAACACACAATTTTGAAAGACTTAGAAAAACCTTTTGTGAAATTCTTGAAAAATTGTGTTCAACGGTTTTAAAATAATCATGATAGAAGACTTCTCTTCTATTGCTTAGAGAAAGCGCACTGAAACGTACACTTCCTTTTCGGGTCTGATTTTCATGAGCTCAAAACTTTGATTGTTTTGTGACTACGAGAAAAATTAATTTCTCGTTGTGAAGGATAAGTTATCATCCATGATAAACTTTCCTAAAGTTGAAGTTCGAGTTCAAAGCTGACATTTACTTAGAAGTCGTTTTTATGAACTTAAAAACTTTGAATGTTTTTATAGGAAGCTCATGACCGAGAAATATTAATTTCTCGTTGAGAAGGATAAGTTATCGTCCAAGATAAACTTTCCTTATTTGAGGTCCGAGTCCTAAGCTGTGATGCGCTTAGAAGTCATTATGAGAGGGTATCAAGCAGCTTCATTTGCCAAAACCTCTAAGTCTTCTGGAGTCATATACTTCATACCAAGACGACCAATGAGATACTGGAACCTATTTTGGGATAGGGCTTTAGTAAACAAGTCTGCTATCTGGTACTCAGTTATGACAAAGTATAATTCCACGATACCACGTTCCACTTGTTCCTTGATAAAGTGATATCTGACTGCGATGTGCTTGGTCCGGGAGTGCTGAACCGGATTGCAAGAGATGGCTATGGCCGACTTTGAGTCACAATACATAGGTATTTTATCAAAGTGGAAGCCATAATCCGTGAGTTGAGTTCTCATCCAGAGGACTTGAGCACAACATGCGGATAGAGCCACATATTCTGCTTTGGTTGATGAGAGCGAAGTGCAATCCTGCTTCTTTGACGACCAGCTCACAAGCTTGTCTTCCCCTAGAAATTTTATGCTACCAGAAGTGCTTTTTCGACTATCAAGGCAACCTGCGTGATCAGAATCTGAAAAAGCTATTAGATGAAAACCGGTTTCCTTCGGATACCCGAGTCCCATGTGAATGGTATTCTTAAGGCACCGAAAGATCCGTTTAACCTCTTTGAGGTGCTTTTGAGTGGATCTGGCTTGATATCGAGCACAATAGCATGTGACATGATGAATATCAGGCCTGCTGGCTGTAAGGTACATAAGTGACCCGATCATACTGCGATATCGCGTTTGATCTACAGGGTATGAGTACAAGTCAACGTCTAGGGATGTGGTCGACAATGGTGTACCAACGCGAGCACATGAGGTCATACCATGCTTTTTAAGTATCTCTTGAGCATACTTAGCTTGGTTAATAAAGATACCACGTGAGGATTGATGAATCTGGAGGCCTAAGAAGAATTTTAGCTCCCCCATCATTGACATTTCAAATCTGCTATGCATTAATTTTTCAAAACGTTTTGAAAGTTTTAGGTTCGTAGAACCAAAAATAATGTCATCAACATAAACTTCCACCAACAGTATGTCATCCCCATATCTATTAATAAAGAGAGTAGGATCAATAGAACCTTTGGAGAATCCTTTAGAAACCAAGAAGTTTGATAGTTCTTCGTACCATGCCCTTGGAGCTTGTTTAAGTCCATATACAACCTTTTTGAGACGATAGACTTTGTGAGGATGATGAGGATCGATGAATCCTTCCGGCTGATTCACATACACTTCTTCCTTCAAATGACCGTTGAGAAAAGAAGTTTTAACGTCCATCTGAAAAACCGTGAAACCCTTATGTGTAGCATAAGCAAGGAATATCCTGACTGCTTCCAAACGAGCGACTGGAGCGAATGATTCATCGAAATCTATCCCTTCTTGTTTACGATATCCCTTAACCACAAGATGAGATTTGTTTAGATGATGGTTTGTTCTTCATCCAGTTTGTTTTTCAAGATCCATTTGAAATCTAAAAGGGAAATTCCATAGGATCTGTCAACAAGTTCCCAAACATTTAGGCGTTCAAACTGATGAATTTCGTCTTGCATTAATTCATCCACGCATGATCAGTCATGGCTTGATTGATGTTTGTAGGTACAGTTGAACTCATGGTGAGTGCATACATACACACATCGCCATCTGTTTCGAGTTGTCTGTGTGTTCGAACCAGTTGTGAAGGATTTTCAATGACTTGATCCAATGGATGATCACGTGTCCAATGGTGAGTGGATGGATATCGTTGGTAGAATGTATGCATGTTGGACGGATCAACATGTTGAGTAGAAGACTCTCCAACTTCGCGTACCGGTGTACTGAATGGGTTGATAAATTCTTCTTCGTTAGGTTGTGCATCGACTGCTTGATTGTTGTTTCCTCCTTAAGCATTGACGGTTGGTGATGTTGGTTGTATGACAGTTTCTTGAGTATGTTGAGTATCCAATGGAATTGTCTCTTGAGCAACAGTTGCTGAAGTAGATGCAGTTGTGTCTTGTTGATTTTGTTCGGTTGCATCAACACTATTGACAGTGGAAGGATTTGACACAACTTGATTGTTTCCATAGTAATATTCATCAAACATTGGATCATATAAATCAACCAACTCATTTGTTTGTGTCGTATCCGTCGAGTCTGCTGTAGGAGTACTTTCTTGACATTCCTGCACGGGACGTACACTGTTTTGTGTAGGTGCCATTGCTGGACATTGAGGTACGGGACTTGAGCTGTTGTGATCAAGTACCATTTGTGGCAATTCGTCAAAGTTCACATGAATTGTTTCGACAATAATCATTGTTCTCTTGTTATAGACCCGATATCCTTTCGACAAGGTAGCATACCCCACAAAAATACATGCATCACCTTTTTCTTTCATCTTGTCGAGATTCTCATCGTCTTTAA
Source organism: Glebionis coronaria (assembly GCA_025667525.1). NCBI lineage: Eukaryota > Viridiplantae > Streptophyta > Magnoliopsida > Asterales > Asteraceae > Glebionis > Glebionis coronaria. Next base: position 155,854,923 of record CM046881.1, on the reverse strand, counting down.
GAATGTAGCATAAAGATCCAAATACGTGAAAGAATTTAACAGTAGGTTTCCTGCCATTGATGATGTGGTAAGGTGTCTTTTCATGTCTAGGGATAACGAGAGAACGATTCTGAGTATAACAGACAGTTACAATTGCTTCAGCCAGGAAGAATAGTGGTAACTTGGATGCAGAAAGCATTATTCGAGCTGCCTCAACCAAAGTGCGGTTCCGCCTTTTGACAACGCCGTTTTCTTCAGGAGTTCGAGCAATAGACGTTTGATGTTCGATGCCTTCTTCTTGAAAGTAAGATTTCAAAGTCTTGTTCAAAAATTCAGTACCCCTATCCGTTCTTATGGTTAAGACTTGAGCTTGAAGATTGCGTTGTATATCTTGAGAAAGTTTTTGAGAACCTCTGGTGTTTCATCTTTGGACCTAAAGAAGAAAGTACATGTGTATCTAGAGTAATCATCAACAATCACGAGAATATACTTTTTCCCGTTAATACTCTCTACACGCATGGGACCACATAAATCCATGTGTAGAAGTTCCAACCGTCCTTTTGAGCTTGGGGTAGTCTTTGTTTTGAAAGACGTCCGTTTTGATTTCCCCAACTCACAAGAAGAACAAAGATGGTCTTTGATGAATTTTAACTTAGGAAGACCGGTCACAATATCATTCTTCGAAAGCAAGTTGATGGTGTCAAAGTTGAGATGTGACAGTCGTTGATGCCATAACCTTGCTTGGGATGATGAAGCTTTAGCCATTAAGCAAATTGGATTTGTTGAAGATGTGTCTTGAAGAGTTACTGTGTAGAGATCAGAACCACGAGAACCTGTAATAAGGTCATTCTCATCATAGTCTCTAACATAGCAAGTAGATTTCCAAAAAGCTACTTCCAAATCCGCATCACAAAATTGACCAACCGAGAATAAATTATGATTCAGTTCCTCGACGTAATAAACCCTTTTGATAGTGATATTCCCTTGAACCAAATCTCCATATCCGAGTATCGGTGCAAACTGATCATTTCCAACCGCACCGTACCCAGAAACTTCTCCACGAAGTTAATGAGAAGCTTGAGATTGCCCGTCATGTGCTTTGTGCACCCGGAGTCCATTATGAATAGAATGATTTCGACAAGCTGCAGAAGAATTAGAAGACAATGTAGCATTTGACAAATGGGAGCCCTTGATAGAAATGGGTTCCAAAGTAGTAGTGGGCCTAGATGCAAATTCTAGAGGTAAGCTGATATTCATAGAACCAATCACTAAAGTGGTTAACTTAGGTACCCATTTGTATCCGGGTGGTGTAAATCTCAAATACCCCCGTGTACATGTCCTAATCATGTTCTCATAAAGCTTCTTTAACCTGTTTTGTTTATGCAGAGTAGTGGATTCTAACGCACTTAGTTTCTTAAGTGGTTGATCAGTGGATTGGTTCAAAGTTCTTGTGGGTTTTCTAGTACTAGTGGGCACAAGAATAGGCTTCCTAGTTCTAGCATTCATGCCATTATGATTAAGAGCACAAGCATCATGAATGAAAGTACGAACACATTTTCCACATTCAAAACAAGCAAATTCAACATTCGATGTCTTAGTATTCAAACCGTGATTACATGCAGTTACAGACGTTTTATTCTTAGAAAACTTAAAATTCCTACGGTGGTCTTCTACTTCCAACTTCTTTCCTTGACTATTGTTAGGCATGACCTTATCTTGCATTCTAGTGCTCTTAAGCTGTGGTCCGCTAACGCTGGTAGTGGGAATTACTCCTATAGAAGAAGACACACATTGATTAGTTTTCCTAGTATACTGAAGTAATCGCGATGTTCCAGTTTGAGTGGGCCTAGTGTTCATCTTATACATTCCTAGTGCTATCACATTTGTGCTTGTATCATTTCCTATCTTAGGCAAAGTGAAATTGAGTATTTGTGAGTTCGTTTATTCTCGATTCTAGACAAATTGAAAGGCCTACTAATATCGAGCTTTAAATTGTTCTTGGTTGTTAAGGGTATTTGGATTTCTATGTCTAATTCAATCAACACGTAAAAAGGTGAAAATATTAAGTCTACGTAACCGTAAAACAAAGTGCAAGTACCAATTACTATTCACAAACTACAAGTTTCTATTGCATGAAAAGTAAATTGCTTGAAATGTAAACTAAATGCAAGTATAGGGACTGGAAGTGTAAAATCGAAAACTAAAAGGACCAATTATGTAAAATGTAACAAACTAGTTAACCAACTTAACAAATTTCCAAAACTAACTAACTGAATTTGAAACTATTGAAAATATAGGGACTATCTAATGCAAAACCTAAAAAGATGGAAAATTAACACTAATTACAAAGATTAACAAGCAGCAAGGACCATATTGCAAATAAAATAGAAGTTTTGTGAAAAATAGGTTAACCAAAACGAATAAGCTGGTGAGAGCTTATTAGTGGATCAAATTCACTCTAGTTTGTTGTAAACTGGTTAAAATCGAAAATAAGCTAGATCAATAACAGGATTTTGCTTAAAAGCTTGTAAATCTCTTGATAGCTTATCTCAATAAGCAAATAATAAGCCCAAATGAAATCCAGGCATCCACAATCCAATTTTATTACACAAACTGATTTATCAACTATCAAAAAGCTTGGAATGTCTTTTGGTTTTGAAAATGATCAACTGAATAAGCCAGAATCTCCAATAAGCTAAAATTGGCTTATTTGACCAAGTTTGACCAAAAACTCAAAAAGCTGAAACTTTCAGAAATTGTTCAAGACATGTTTGCAAGTAATTTTATAAAATAAAATGAGTAGATTTATGAAGTAGATTTGGAGATCTAGTAAAAAAGTTTGAATTTCATCACAGAGAATGAAGTTTGCTAATAAGCTGACTAATAAGCTGAAAACTCTCTCAATTATTGATATTGTATAATTTCCAAGTAAACACTTATAGAATGGATGTTAAGCTACAAATACAAACAAGCTTCAGGCAATTTCATCAAGAAATAAGAAAATGCTAGTGAATCAAAGATCACAAGTTAATTGATGAACTTTTGTTTAGTAACTGACACAAACTTTTTTCTACCAATTGCCTGATTGAAAGGCTAAGTTGACCATAAAACTTTTCCAAAATGTTTTCACTAGCTTACCAAATGTAAATGAACACTAAAAAAAGAGTTTAACAAACTTGAATCACCAAAAATCACTTAAACCAAACACTGCTTAAAAATCTGACTAAGAACTTTTACAAAGATTTTTTGATCACAAGACTAAAACAGGTTTAGATACTTATCAGGAGCTAGTTCAAAAAGTGGAATGAATCAGTTCAAAAGCAAATTCAAGCTTGTTAACTGAATGAATCAAAAAATGAGTCTAATGAGCTTCTATTGATGAAAATCCAAACGAATTCAAGTAAAACTGGATGTAAAGTTGTAAATCTACAAGTGAGCTATCAAATATCAAAATTAAGCTATAAACAGTCTAATCACACAATCAGTTCATCAATTAGAAGCTACACTAGGAATTGAGCATGCATAGACATTTTAGAGGAACAAAAATGAAGAATTGAGAACTTTTTAGCTTGAAGCCTCCGTTGTAGGAGTAGAGAGGCGCTGAGCCTTCTAACAAACTCTAAACCACCATGATTCATCTACAAAACACCATCATATCATCACCAATACTGCTACACTCATCACCCTGCTACAAGGTCTGCAAAAGGCTGGAAATGGACTGCAAATGAAACTGAACAGCTACAAGTTTTTCAAAACGTCATCAAGCTTCCATTGATCATGGAAGATCAACAGAAACAACACAGTTCTAACAAGATTGAAGTAATAAATGAAGTAGAATGAGATTGGTTCAAACTGAAAGTTGAATTGTATTTATTGGAGGGAAAAGTGGTTACAAGTAGTTGTTAACTAACTAACTAGCTCTTAGGTGTGTGTCAAGCACCTAAGAGTAGTTCTAACTGAAAGTGAAGTAATGAAATTGAGAGAGAAAAATAAAGTGTGTGTTTATCACACCTATAATCTACAATCACAATTGAGCTAAACATGTCCTATTTATAGAGTTGAAATGAGAGTTAGTTAAAGTTGGTGACGTGTTATGTCCAATCTCCGAGCTCCACGTGGCCTCTTCTTACTGATTGCAAAATTCAGCTCAAGAACACATTGGGAGTTTTTGATCCAATTAATTTCAGCTTAATTGGATATGAGGAATGGATTCGTCTATCAAAATGGAGCAGATTTCATGTTTGCATCTTTACTTGATATGAAGTGTAGCGAATTTCCACTCCTGGGTGCGTTTTGAGTTGAAAGTGACACGTGGCAGAATTTTATTGGCTTTCTATCTCTCACACGGATCATTATCCAAAATGGATAATTGGATTATTTCATGGCGAGCTGTGATTGGCTAATATTTGCTGAGTGCGTTTCACTATTTGAGATTCGATACTAAAGACTGGCGGCTGTAAGTGGACTTATTTGGAAATCCATGCCACTTCTTTCCTTGATTCTCATTGGTGCTTAGCCTTTTCACACGGATTGAACCAAACTTGGTGTAAAATTGTCACTTTCAGCCCCTATACTTTGGCAGAATTATGATTTAAGCTCTAGTCTTCATTTCTTTGGCAAAATTAGTCCTTTGACCTTCATTCTTGATTATTTGAGCCCTTTGACTTGGTTGACTTGAGAGTTGACCAGTTTTGACTTTGATCTTGACTTTATAAAAAATTGCACTTTAGTCCTTCATCTTTTGAGTGTTGTCAAGATAGGTCCTTTGTCTTCTCATGGCTTGTCATTTTTTATCCTTCTCTTGTCTTTTCTTCATAAATGAACTTGATTTCACTTGTTTGCTTCAAATTTGTATCCTTGTTACCTAAATAAGCACAAACACAAAACATACCACATAATACTGCTTTATGGCATAAAAGTTAGGTATTTTCTATGTGTTTTAGGGTGATTTGTTGACTTATTGATATGAGATTTTGCTCATATCAAATCCCTTACACTTGATCATTGCTATGACCTCATGCAATGCTATATTTTAAAGCACCAAATTACCTTTTTCTCATAATTAATCTACATTGGCCAATATGAATTGCTTTTACACTACTCTACACTATATGATGCATGATTTTGATTTTATACAATGTAAATGCAAAAAAGCAATTCTATTTATATATTTTTGGATTTTCTTGAAATGGTTTTGATAGAAATAACTCATAAAGAAATCAATGACTTCGATTAGGGCTTTTGGTACCATGAACACTTATCACCCTCAAGTTTCACTTTCCCCATACCAAGCTTAAAAATAGGATCATTACATTCACAAGTAAAAAGTGCATCAACTTATTTATAAAAATTAAATGTGGAACCGTTTATTATTTGAGCAAATTGCTTGAGAGCAAATTTGTCATTATTTAAAGCGTGAAATATAAGAAGTGCAAAATCTCAAAATAAGGAAGCACGGTTTTAATCCTAAGTAGTCATCTCATCCATTACTTGAAAAACTGCCCACAATTAATATAAGTCCGACTCAAGAGTAATAAGTCATTCTCCTTATGTGTAAAATCCTTATGTCATACATTAATAAGTAGCTACACACTCGCTAAGGAAAGAAAAAATAAAACTCACGCAATAATTTATATCCTCCGCCTTTTTGAGACTTTGGATCTTCAATCCCGCAACCCGTCAAGGTAATACTGGATTGGAGCAACTATTAAATCCCCGCAACCCTTGTGAGGGTAATATTTGAATTCAATAGCTACTATAGTTAACAATTCACTGCCCCTCTTGGGAGTCTTGAATGTTGTTTTTTTCTTTTTCTTTTTCTCTTTTTTTTTTCTAGCCACTCATTTTTTTCATAAGCCGCTCTTATTTTTTTTATTCCTCACAAAGAAATTTGAAAAGAATAAAGGGAAAAAACACCCGATAAATATTAAGCATGACATAAGTCTAGTACACATAAAACGTTCTAACTTAGAATCTTAAGACGTACTTATACCAACCACGAATGATTAGTCAAAAATGCATAAGTGACTAAAAACCAATTAAAACCGTTCTTGATTATTTATTAACATATATACATGCGAAGAAAATAGAGGCAAAGAAAGAGAAAGGTTTAGCCACAAGTAATTGTCATGAAGTTTATATAGCCCTCTTATACTTGCTTCAACTCTATCATCTCCCATTCTCCACAAATTTAAAATCTTAAATAATGAGACTCGTGGATGCTTAGCCTAATAGACCAATGAAGGACTACATGGTTAAGGATACTAGCTAGAGTAAGCTTAGATAAGCAAACTCGGTTTGAGTCAAAGTATCCATGGCGGGCCTAATATGTCAAAGAAGTCTAAATTTGTTAAACCATGTCCTTTATTATATATATTTTTTTCTTTTTTATATATTTTTGATGAAAAATAAAAGAAAATATATACAATGCAAATGTGTTATGCATATGAAAAATGCCAAAAATATGGATGCATATTTTTGGTGGCCAAAGTAGATCAAAAATTTGAAAAATGTTTGAAAAACTAATTTCCAAGTTATCATGAAGGTCAATAACAAAGTTTAGGTAAGGTCACTTCGATAGAAGACCTCCTACACTTGAGATAAACATTGTCCTTAATGTTTAAGAGCATGTGAGTATAAACTCCCCTACACTTATGACAATGAATAGACTTTGCTTAACCCAAGCTAAGGAAAGATCTACTATAGTGAATTCATTTTTTAAGCACAATGTGTCTATGAAAAATCACAATAGTAACGAAGTGAACCGGATACAAGGGCCTCCTCCATATGATCCAAAGCACGTGATGAGAGAGCAACCCTACAAACAACATGAAGACAAAAGAACGGTCTCCCCTACACTTCTCCTCAACTCTATACTCTTATTTCTATCCTACCACACTCTAAGTCTAAAAACTCTAAGCCTAGTTATTCAAGCTTGATTTATAGAGTCTCTAGCTCGACTCTTCCCTCAATGAATTAACTCATGGGGAAAATGGGGATCTCTTGGACCATTTCCACGGAAATGTCCTCCCCAAAATAGTGCTTAACACGATGACCATTCACTTTGAACTTTGGGCCATTGGGTTGTGACAACTCAATAGTTCCATATGGAAATACTTGAGCAATAGTGAATGGACCGGACCATCTTGACTTAAGCGTGACCGCAAAGAGTTTCAACCCTGAGTTAAAGAGGAGAACCGGCTCTCCAACTTTGAACTCACAGTTCTTGATCTTAGCATCATGCAATTGCTTAGTCTTTTCCTTATAAAGCAATGAGTTCTCATAAGCATTGGCTCTCAATTCATCTATTTCATTGAGTTGGTCCTTTCTATGTGAACCGGCTTGGTTTAAATCAAAGTTTTCCCACTTGAGAGCCCATGAAGCCTTATGCTCTAACTCGAATGGGAGGTGGCATGCTTTTCCATAGACAAGCCTGTATGGAGTACAACCAATTGGTGTCTTAAAAGCCGTCCTAAAAGCCCATAAAGCATCATCAAGCTTATCCTACCAAGAAGCTCAATGCTCTCCCACCGTTCTTTCTAAAATTCTCTTTAAACCACGATTTGTGACCTCGGTTTGCCCATTTGTTTGAGGATGATACGCGGTAGAAAGTCTATGATTAACACCATACTTCTTCATAACTCTTGTAAATTGATCATTACAAAAATGAGTACCACGATCACTTATGATGGCCCGAGGTACACCAAATCTAGCAAATAATTGCTTCAAAAATTTACTACAACTCGAGCATCATTAGTAGGCAAGGCCTTGGCCTCAACCCACTTTGAAACATAGTTCACGACTACGAGTATGTACGTATTTCCCTTAGATGATGGAAAAGGTCCCATGAAATCTATTCCCCACACATAAAAAATCTCACATTCTTGTATGAAGTTTTGTGGCATCTCATCTCGTTGAGTAATTTTTCCTTGTCTTTGACATTCATCACAAAATTTCACCATCTCTTGGGCATCTTTGTATATGGAAGGCCAATAGTAACCCGAATCAAAGACTTTCTTGGCGGTGTAGTTGGGCCCAAAATGTCCACCCGTGGGTCCCTTATGACAAGCTTCTAAGATCTTAAATGCCTCGTGCCCATCTACACACCGTCTAATGATTTGTTCCGTACATTTCCTAAAGAGGTAAGGGTCGTCCCAAAAGTAGTATTTCACTTCCTTAAGAAATTTCTTCTTTTGTTGTGAAGTGAGACCCTCTATTAGCACATCCCCACAAGATAGTTTGCAATATCCGCAAACCAAGGGGTGACATCCTCTTGTGATAAGATAGACATGAGCTCCTCTAATGGAAAGGATTCATTAATTTCCTTATGAGGTAATTCTCCTTGAAAAGGATGCTCATGTCTACTCAAGTGATCCACCGCTAAATTCTCAACTCCTTTCTTATCACGAATCTCTATTTTAAACTCTTGTAGCAATAAAACCCATCTTAAAAGTCTAGGCTTAGCAGCTTGTTTTGTCATGAGGTACTTGAGAGCGGAATGATCCATATACACTATGGTCTTGGAGAGCACAAGATAAGGTCTAAATTTCTCAAAGGCATAGACTATAGCAAGCAACTCTTTTTCCGTGGTGGTATAGTGAAGTTGAGCACCCGTCATGGTTTTACTAGCATAGTGTATAGGTTGAAAATTCTTATTCACTCTTTTTCCTAACACGGCCCCCATGACATAATCACTAGCGTCACACATGAGCTCAAAAGGCAAATCCCAATTTGGAGAAACCAAAACGGGAGCCTTGGTCAACTTTTCCTTAAGTATCTCAAAAGAGTCTAAACACTTTTGGGTGAAAATGCAAAGAGCCTCTTTTTCCAAGAGGTGGGTCATCGGTCTTGCAATCTTAGAGAAATCTTGTATGAAACGTCTATAGAATCCCGCATGACCCAAAAGACTTCTAACTCCTTTCACCGTGGTAGGTGGGGGAAGCTTTGGAATAACATTAATTTTAGCACGATCCACTTCTGAACCCTTATTGGATATCTTATGTCCCAATACTATCCCCTCTTTGACCATGAAATGGCACTTCTACCAATTAAGAACAAGACGCGTTTCTTCACACCTCTTAGGTATTCGTTCCAAATGGGAGAGACAAGAAGTGAATGAATCTCCAAAAACCGAGAAATCATCAATGAAAACTTCCATAGTATGCTCAATCATGTCATGAAAGATTGCCATCATACACATTTGGAATGTCCCCCGTGCATTGCACAAGCCAAAAGGCGTTCTCTTGTAAGCAAATGTACCATAGGGACAAGTGAATGTGGTCTTTTCTTGATCCTTAGGGTCAATGGGTATTTGAAAATAACCCGAGAAACCATCTAGAAAGCAATAGTACTCACTTCCCGCTAAGCGTTCAAGCATTTGGTCCATAAAAGGAAATGGGAAATGATATTTCCTATTATCATCATTGAGCTTCCAATAATCAATACAAACTCTCTAACCCGTGACAAGTCTAGTAGGAATAAGCTCATTGTTCTCATCAGGCACTACGGTGATTCCACCCTTCTTAGGAACACAATGTACCGGGCTAACCCATGGAGAGTCGGAAATGGGGTAAATCATGCCCGCATCAAGGAGTTTGATAACTTCCTTTTTAATGACCTCATGGATTTTAGGGTTAACCCTTCTTTGGCTTTGAATAGCGGGTTTGTAATCATCCTCCATAAGGATTTTGTGTGTACAAAAATTTAGATCAATTCCCCTTATGTCGGATATTTTCCATGCTATGGCTTTCTTATGTTTCTTAAGCACCTCTTCAAGTTTTTCCTTCTCATCATCTTTCAAGTCTTTAGCAATGATCACATGTAATTGGTCTTTTCCCTCTAAGAAAGCATATTCAAGGTGGGATGGAAGATCCTTAAGTTAAAGGATAGGTGGACTCTCTATGGAAGGTTTCACTATGGATGGATCATCTATGGTAACTTCTTGTGGAATAGGTGAAGGAATGGGATCCTCATTGATCAACTTTTGGATAGTGAGAATGTCTTCTTCCCAATTGATGGGAGAATCATCATTACCAAGGAAGTTGGACTCAAATTCCTCCAAGAGGAAATCACTCTCTCCAAAAGGTGTTAAGGAGGGAAAAAATTGAGGCAACGGTCTCTACACGAGGCACGTCTTCACTATTATTCTTACAAGCTTCATGAAAATGCTCATCATACACCTCATCAAGAACATCCACTATGTTAATTGTTTCACATCCTTGAGATTTCTTAGTCACTTTTCCTAGCTTAAACACCACTTTCACATCCTCAACTCTCATAATTAGTTCTCCTTCTGCCATGTCTATAAGAGTAAGACCCGTCCTAAAAAATGTTCTACCTACAATTAGAGGAACTCTCGGGTCCATATCATAATCAACCACTACAAAGTCCGCCGGAAAGGTGAACTTATCCACACCTACAAACACATCCTCCGTAATGCCTACCGGATAAGCTATGGTACGATTGGCTAACTCAAGGGTCATCCTAGTTGGAGTGAGCTCGGGAAGAGAGAGTTTTTGCCAAATCGATAAAGGCATAAGATTAATGCTTTCCCCTAGATCCGCTAGTTCCATGCAATTTTCCACCCCGGGAAAATTACAAGGGATCAAAAATAGCCCTGGATCTCCAAGTTTTGTAGGTAAGGTTTTGAGCAACACGGCAGAGCAATTCTCATTAAGTGATGTGTTAGGTAAATCCACCAATTTTTCCTTGTTGGAGAAGAGATCTTTGAACATTTTAGAAAACTTTGGCATATATGCAAGAGCTTCCGCAAAGGAGATGTTTATGTTAAGTTGCTTGAACATCCTCAAAAAGTTTGAGACTTGAATATCATCCTTGTTTTTCAATTCTCCTTTCTCAATCTTGATGGGTAAAGAAGGTTTGGTTTTGGTGTAGGTTGAGTAGTTGTTATGGTGGAAGGTTTCTCTTTGTTGGTTTCTTCATTGGTAAGTGTGGAAGGTAAAGGAGAAATGGGTGTAGGTTGAGAAGGTATAGGTGTTGAAGTTGTAGAGCTTGAAGGTGGTGAGTTGGATGTGGAAGGCTTATCACAAGGTGGAACCATAGTAGGCTTAACCATAGAAGGTGTAGGAAGTGAAGGATCATTAGTTGTCTTGCCACTTCTTGTTGTGATAGCATTGACATTAGCCCTTGGGTTTGTTTGTGTGTTTGAAGGTAGATCCCCTTGTGGCCTTTGATTAAGTACCATCAAAATTCTTTTGGCAGTTTCCTCATTCATAGATTTCATTTGATCTTGTATTCTCTTTTCACTTTCACGAATTCTTCTTTCAAATATCTCAAAAGTATCATTTTGCCCATAACCTTGATTTTGACCTTGATGGTATCCTTGATTTGGAAAGGGTGGAGGTGGTTGGTTAAATCCTTGATTGGTTGTATGAAAGTTATTTCCTTGATGTTGAAAGTTGTTGGGTGGTTTATAGTTGTTCCCTTGGTAGTTTGGCCTAGGCCCTTGATTTCTTTGTAGCAATTGAGGAGGATTGGGTAGATTTTGGGTGGGTGGATGGGGTGGAAATCCGGGTGGTGCAAGGTAGTAGTTATTTGACTTGTAAGAGAGATTGTTTTGATTGATGTTAGGTTTGAAGTGCTCTCTATGTTCTTCTTGATAAGCATAACACTCAACTTGATAACCTTGAACCTTATCACATTTTAGGTAAGAATGAGGACCTCCACAATTCTCACATGAAATAGCAATGGCATTCACATTATTAGTGGAAGAGTTGTTCAAGGTGATTTCATAAAGCTTCAAGAGTGTATCATTCATAGTATCAAACTTTTGAGATATAATCTTATCAAATTGTGGAGTAACACTCTCTTGCACCACATGAACCCTCTCATCAATTTGTGTGTTTGTTTGCACCATGGATTTAGTCTCAATAATGTCCCATGCCTCTTGAATGGATTTGGAAAGAATATTCCCACCCGCAGAGGAGTTGAGGGAACCTTGATGATGTGGTCTTAATCCATTGTAGAAAGTATTGATTTGGTGAACTTCATTGAATCCATGATTAGGGCATTTTCTTAATAACTCCTTCTACTCTTCCCAAGCATCACTAAAGGTTTGGCTAGGTTTTTGTTGAAATCCAATAATTAGGTTTCTCAAAGCCGTGGTCTTAGATTGAGGAAAGAACTTGTTCAAAAACTTCTTAGTAAATTCATCCCAAGTGGTAATGCTCTTAGGTGGTTGTGTATCTAGCCAATACTTAGCATTGCCCTCTAATGAGATAGAACTAGGAGCAACTTAATGGCATCATGGGGAACTCCATTGTACTTAATGGTATTGCAAAGAGATAGAAACTTCTTTATATGATCATGTGGATCATCACTAGGTCTCCAAAAAATGGTGTGTTTGAAACCAAGGTAATCATGGCCGTCTTAAGCTCAAAGGTGTTTGCGGGTATCTCGGGTATAACAATAGCATCGACATATCCTTGCACATTGGATTGAAGGTGCTCCATCAAAGCTCGATTTTCAATGGCGGCCATGGCTTCTTGTGTGTTATTCAAAGCACGATTCTCGGGATCGGCTTGATGGACGGTGTTGTTTTTACTCTTTCTCTTTTTCTTCCTTTTCGGAGGAAGGGGTTGTACACGAAATGGTATTTGTGCACGCCCTCGGGTGAGCATGCAACTCAAATCAAGGAGTGAGAGAGAAGCTCTCGTTCGACTTTGGAAAAGAAGGGATTATCCTTTCTGAGTATCAATAAGTAATATCCAAAAGAAAGTATAGTATATGTAAGTAATACTTGGGTGCAAGACCCCTAATCAAGCTTTCCTTCTTAGAATACGCACTAGTGAACGGGGGGTTAGGTGGCGCGAAGCACTTAAGTACCTATTAACCCTTAGACGGCATTTTATAGCCCGTCGCCTTTCTATTCACTTTGTAGTTTTTATTCTTCGAATTCTTGCCTATTGGAAGTATTGATCTATTCTTGTTTTAATTAAATTTGATCGATACACGTGTCAAGGACCGGAACGCTCCCGAACACGGTGTATTGCAAATGCAATACTTATGGAAGTATGTGTATTGAGTGTTCGTATACGTATACGTATCTACATATAATAATATATCAAAAATATTTTTGTATTTATTGGGTTTTTAAAGAAAATACTATATGTACGTAAAAACCGACGAAAACCAATAATATATATTTTTGGGTGCAATCTCTTAGGAAAAAGATTGCTTTTTAAATTTTTTATTATATTTTTTTGGTTCAATTCTTTAGGAAAGAATTGATTTTGTGGTTTTTTAGTTTTTATATTTTTATCTTTTTTGATTTTTTTTATGTTTTGGATTTATGATACGTAAAAATAACGTTCACAAGGTGAACGGGTCCCAAAATCCAATCGTCTCACTCGAAACCGTTAATCTTCAGGAAAAGAACCGGCAACGACGCCATTTGAAATTGAGTATTTGTGAGTTCGTTTATTCTCGATTCTAGACAAATTGAAAGGCCTACTAATATCGAGCTTTAAATTGTTCTTGGTTCTTAAGGGTATTTGGATTTCTATGTCTAATTCAATCAACACGTAAAAAGATGAAAATATTAAGTCTACGTAACCGTATAACAAAGTACAAGTACCAATTACTATTCACAAAGTACAAGTTTCTATTGCATGCAAAGTAAATTGCTTGAAATGTAAACTAAATGCAAGTATAGGGACTGGAAGTGTAAAATCAGAAACTAAAAGGACCAGTTATGTAAAATGTAACAAACTAGTTAACCAACTTAACAAATTTCCAAAACTAACTAACTGAATTTGCAACTACTGAAAATATAGGGACTATCTAATACAAAACCTAAAAAGATGGAAAATTAACACTGATTACAAAGATTAACAAGCAGCAAGGACCATATTGCAAATAAAAGAGAAGTTTTGTGAAAAACGGGTTAACCAAAATGAATAAGCTGGTGAGAGCTTATTAGTGGATCAAATTCACTCTAGTTTGTTGTAAACTGCTTAAAATCGAAAATAAGCTAGGCCAGTAACAGGATTTTACTTAAAAGCTTGTAAATCTCTTGATAGCTTATCTCAATAAGCCAAGAATAAGCCCAAATGAAATCCAGACATCCACAATCCAATTTTATTGCACAAACTGATTTATCAACTATCAAAAAGCTTGGAATTTTTTTTGGTTTTGAAAATGATCAACTGAATAAGCCAGAATCTCCAATAAGCTAAAATTGGCTTATTTGACCAAGTTTGACCAAAAACACAAAAAAGCTTAAACTTTCAGAAATTGTTCAAGACATGTTTGCAAGTGATTTTGTAAAAGAAAATGAGTAGATTTATGAAGTAGATGTGGAGATCTAGTAAAACAGTTTGAGTTTCATCACAGAGAATGAAATTTGCTAATAAGCTGAAAACTCTCTCAATTCTTGATACTGTATAATTTCCATGTAAACACTTATAGAATGGATGTTAAGCTACAAATACAAACAAGTTTCAGGCAATTTCATCAAGAAATAAGAAAATGCTAGTGAATCAAAGATCACAAGTTAACTAATGAACTTTTGTTTAGTAATTGACCCAAACTTTTTTCTACCAATTGCCTGATTGAAAGGCTAAGTTGACCATAAAAATTTTCCAAAATGTTTTCACTAGCTTACCAAATGTAAATGAACACTAAACAAAGAGTTTAACAAACTTGAATCACCAAAAATCACTTAAACCAAACACTGCTTAAAAATCTGACTAAGAACTTTTACAAAGAGTTTTTGATCACAAGACTAAAACAGGTTTAGACACTTATCAGAACTAGTTCAAAAGGTGGAATGAATCAGTTCAAAAGAAATTTCAAGCTTGTTAACTAAATGAATCAAAAAATGAGTGTAATAAGCTTCTACTGATGAAAATCCAAATAAATTTAAGTAAAACTGGATGTAAAGCTGTAAATCTACAAGTGAGCTATCAAACTATCACAATTAAGCTATAAACAGTCTAATCACACAATCAGTTCATCAATTAGAAGCTACACTAGGAATTGAGCATGCATTGACATTTCAAAGGAACAAAAATGAAGAATTGATAACTTTTTAGCTTGAAGCCTCCGTTGTAGGAGTAGAGAGGCACTGAGCCTTCTAACACACTCTAAACCATCATGATTCATCTACAAAACACCATCATATAATCACCAATACTGCTACACTCATCACCCTGCTACAAGGTCTGCAAAAGGCTGGAAATGGACTACAAATGAAACTGAACAGCTACAAGTCTTTCATAACGTCACCAAGCTTCCATTGATCATGGAAGATCAATAGAAACAACACAGTTCTAGCAGGATTGAAGTAATGAATGAAGTAGAATGAGATTGATTCAAACTGAAAGTTGAATTGTATTTATTGGAGGGAAAAGTGGTTACAAGTAGTTGTTAACTAAGTAACTAACTCTTAGGTGTGTGTCAAGCACCTAAGAGTAGTTCTAACTAAAAGTGAAGTACTGAAATTGAGAGAGAAAAATAAAGTGTGTGTTTATCACACCTACAGTCTACAATAAAAAATGAGCTAAACATCTCCTATTTATAGAGTTGAAATGAGAGTGAGTTAGAGTTTGTGACGTGTTATGTCCAATCTCTGAGCTCCATGTAGCCTCTTCTTGTTGATTGCAAAATTCAGCTCAAGAACACATTTGGGGGTTTTTGATCTAATTAATTTCAGCTTAATTGGATATAAGGAATGGATTCGTCTGTCAAAATGGAGCAGATTTCATGTTTGCATCTTTACTTGATATGAAGTGTAGCGAATTTCCACTCCTGGGCGCGTTTTGAGTTGAAAGTAACACGTGGTAGAATTTTATTGGCTTTCTATCTCTCACATGGATCATTATCCAATATGGATAATTGGATTATTGCATGGCGAGCTGTGATTGGCTAATATTTGCTAAGTGCGTTTCACTATTTGAGATTTGGTAATAAAGACTGGCAGTTGTTAGTAGACTTATTTGGAAATCCATGCCACTTCTTTCCTTGACTCTCATTGGTGCTTAGCCTTTTCACACGGATTGAACCAAACTTGGTGTAAAATTGTCACTTTCAGCCCCTATACTTTGGCAGAATTATGATTTGAGCTCTAGTCTTCATTTCTTTGGAAAAGTTAGTTCTTTGACCTTCATTCTTGATTATTTGAGCCCTTTGACTTGGTTGACTTGAGAGTTGACCAGGTTTGACTTTGATATTGACTTTATTAAAAATTGCACTTTAGTCCTTCATCTTTTGAATGTTGTCAAGATAGGTCCTTTGTCTTCTCATGGCTTGTCATTTTTATCCTTCTCTTGTCTTTTCTTCATAAATGAGCTTGATCTCACTTGTTTGCTTCAAATTTGTATCCTTGTTACCTAAATAAGCACAAACACAAAACATACCACATAATACTACTTTATGGCATAAAAGTTAGGTATTTGCTATGTGTTTTAGGGTGATTTGTTGACTTATTGATATGAGATTTTGCTCATATCAGAAAGTCTGTGGGGATTTTCCCAAAACAGATGATTTAGGGCATTTAACCGCATTCTGTTGACGAATGGCGGATGTTTTACCCAAAACAGACTTTCCTTTAATTTTCTCAATGAGTTTTTGTAACTCACTAATGGCTATGTCCCTTTCTTGTAGCTAAGCTTTCAAATCATTTATTTCGAAACCTTTTTCATTCAATTGATGAACCGAATAAACTGCCAGTTCTTGACACTTTTTATGATTATGAGATTTATCACCTTTTTGTAAAGCAAGTTCAAGAGAAATGGAGTGTTTCTCAAGTTGGAAAAAACTTTTCGAAAGTTTGTTATATGGCTGAATTTGTTTCAAAAGCTCAACTTCAAGATTGTGACATTTCTCGTCCGTTTTTGACACTAGACATGCTACCTGACAATATTGATCAAGATCGGTATACACACCAAGTATAGCATTCATATGGTCAGCATAAAAGTATTCCTTCGAAAGTCGATCAATTTCGTTTGAAAGTTGGTGTTCTTGTGTCTTTAATTTAGTTTGAAGAAAATCAACTTCATATTCAAGAGATTTAACATATCTTAAATCAGTTAACATTTCCTCAGTGAGAGCGTTATAAAACATTTCCACATTATTTGAAAGATCATCAATGGTTGGAACAATGCATTATTGAATGACGACTTCTACTTGTGGGTTAGGTTTAATATTCCAAACGGTATCCCTAGAAACTTTTTCATAATCGACAACACCTTTGTACAAATTTAAAACCCCTTGTTTTATAAACTCAAATTGCTGAACACTTTTGCTTTTCTCAACCCATTTACGTTTTCATCCAAAATTCGTTTTTCTAACAAAATTGATTGCTTTTTTAAACTCCTTTTTAAAGAAACTTTCTTTTGCGGTTCATCACTTGGTGGTGGAACACTATTATACATTTTTTGTTCTTTTGAAAGATCTTTTTGAGGAACAAACTTAATATGATTGTTAGAATCAGAAAGGTTTATCAAATCACTTAAGTTCGATCGACTGTGTAAAACCCGTATTTAAAATGATAATATTAAATATGCAGTTTTGATTTTAATAAACTACATATAGTTATGTAGAAAAATAATTATTACTTATGTATTATTTAGCATTCGGAAAATTAAAACACGCGGAAATTAAATACGATTATACGCGAATAAGTTCCAAAAAAATGGAAAACTATATAAGTTATGGGGGCCGGTTTTAGTAAGTAAACAAAAAAAATGATTTTGGGCTTAAGCCATTATGGTAAAAAAAATATATACACGGAGGGTAGACCTCCATATCAAATCAGAAACAAAAAATTTAGGGTTTGTGTACTTTGTGTGGTGGCCGCCGGGT
Source organism: Glebionis coronaria (assembly GCA_025667525.1). Classification (NCBI taxonomy): domain Eukaryota; kingdom Viridiplantae; phylum Streptophyta; class Magnoliopsida; order Asterales; family Asteraceae; genus Glebionis; species Glebionis coronaria. Next base: position 155,837,121 of record CM046881.1, on the reverse strand, counting down.
TAAGCAAGAAAAAAGGGGGGTTTCGGTTTAGTTCTTCATCAAGAATTCGTATCATTCATCCTTTCTTTACTAATCTGCAACGGTAACCATTTTCCCTCTTTTCATTACAACTATATCACGAATTAACATGTCATAATGTCCATACAAACTAATCTTAAAGTAAAATAATCAGGGGTGTCGCGGTTCTGTTTGATTCACGAGAAAACCGAGACCCTAAGGTCTCAGTAGGATGTTTGTGGCCGACTGTGACACAATCAAGGGTCGTGGTGTTTGGGTTTAGCCAATCCGCAGCCAAAACTACCTCAAAACAGGAGCCACGTTTATAAGGGGGTGTTTGGGACTAAAAACAGTGGCTAACAACTTAGATCGGGGGGTGTTTGTTTGAAGTAGTGGCAACCGAGACATGGTATATGTCTCGGTGGGTCTTAGTCATAAAACAGGGGGAAACGAACAAAAACAGTGGGAACTTATAGTGAATAAGTGGGAAGATTTGGGCAGAAAAATAATAGATTTAAATAATAGATTAGCGACAGTTTTGCGACAATTAATTCTGTCGCAAAATTGTTTTTCAAACAGTATGCAGCTTTTAGTGACACTTTTTAGTGACTCAGATTTCTGTCACTAATTTCATATAGGCAGATCTTATATAGTTGTTGAATTGTTTAAGTGCGACCGAGAAGGGGTATCTCGATAGGTTTGGGGCATAATTATAATAATAAAATGAAGATTTTTATATTATACCTTTTGATTACTTGTTTTATAAATGTTTAAAATTGTATTTTAAATGAATTTAATTAAAATAGTTTATAATGTTTTAAAAGGGTATAATTTTATTATATGAATTAAATTATTTTGGAAACTTTCTAATTTAGAAACCTTATGTTTTAACGAGTTATTTATTATAGTATTAATATAACGCTAGAACACGTTTGTATCATAATTATTAGTAGGTCGTAATATATTAGAAAGAATTATTATAAGTTCAGATTTATCAGTTAAGATACGTACAGAATTTCAGAAATAAATAAATATGAAGCCAATAAAATCAATAAATTAAATAAAGATCAGATCACTTATTCGCGTCCTTTATTTATGTAGCTCGCGTGGAATCAGAGTAGACTTTCTGTCAGTTGATCTCGGTCGGTTACTGGACACGAGGTACGGATTTTCCGTCCTTTCAGTAAGGACTTCCCTTCTATGCATGATTAGGATTTCCCGTCTGCAGCCAATTGTTTTCCCCAATTATATGTTATAAGAATTATCATAAATCAGTTTTATAATTAAGTTAAATTGCTTGAGCCTTATATACAAGCATGACCAGTCAGTAGTACTAGTTACAGAGGTACCGTAACCATTACACTTGAGGCACCAGTGTCATGACTCACCTGCGGGAGAGTGATATCCCGCAGCGTTTCACTCAGTTCAGCTTGGCCATTTTATCAGTATTATTAGTAGGGCGTATGGATGCATCCTAGGCTTATCAGTTTATAGTTATCAGGTGAATATGGTGTGTGCTCTACATCTTTCACATTGGAGCTGATCCCTCCACCCAACACAATATTTAGAGGTCACCCCTCTACAGCATGACGAGGTCACCCCTCCAGTTATTCATGCACAGTTGTTACAGCACATGACCTATATAAGCTGTGGCAATTAAAATACAGTAAATGCATGTTTTCAGATTTAATAGTTAATAAGTCAGTTTTATATTTATAAATCAGATATATCAGATTTTACACAGTTTGCTCCTTTTGTCATAACAGTTTTAGTTTCAGTATTTGTTACCGGTTCTTTTCCAGTATATTATTATCATGCTTCATATCCGTTCACTGGGCGTTATGCTTAGCCGTAGTTTCTTTTCATGTTTCCAAATGGCAGGTACACAGGGACGATCTTAGGACATCTAAGAGAGTACATGCATTGGATGGGAGCTATCCAGACTCCTTTACTTTATGCATACATACATTACTTTGGTTGTTTGGACATTGTTTCGTCCTTTTCCTACAGAAACTTAATCTTTTTATTTTGGAACTTATGTTTGGACTACCGATGTTTGATTCCGGTATTTCTGTTATGGTCTATTAATGTTTAATACATTGCCTTGCATGCTTTGATGACACGCCATAAATACACGTAACGGTCCATTTATCCAAGTGGGGTGTTACAATTATGGTATCAGAGCGCAAGGTTCGACCTGTAGGCTCTAAAACTTGACCTGTGACTAGTGGGTAGTCACCAAGAACTTCCTGTATTTTGGCGTCGTTATCTTCCATGCTACTCATGTATTTTATCAGTCGGATTTTCTAAATTTTGACTAAGTAAAAGGTTGGTACAGGACTGACCATACTTAGTCGCATGTGCTTTTCAACGAACTTTTTGTTTTGGTGAACTAACCATAGGCGTTCACCCTTACCCGTTTAGATTTGTGTAGATAAACTGACCATAGGCGTTCATCCTTACTCATGTCATATTTATGTTTCAGTAAATTGTCATTTTGTGAACTGACCATAGGCGTTCACCAGTATTCATGTCATATTTTGTTGGCTATGCCTTCATGAACTACACCATGTATATTCAGATTTGTTACTCCAGGTTCTAACAGATTTATCAACTTATCCTCTTTCATTTCAGATGCCACCCAAACGCGAAAATGAGAATGATGCCAATGCAGCTGCTATTACTGTTGTTGTTCAGGCAACTATACAAGCCATGTAACCCCAAATTCGTGATGAGATCCGAGCTGAATACTAAAACGGACCTCAGCAGAATAACAACCCTCCCAATCCACCACCTGCCACTATAGCCACCTTGCTAGATTTGTTTAACAAACATAAGCCTCGACCTTTTGAACAGACTGTAGCTCCAACAAACGCGGAAAACTGGTTTATCATGCAGAGAAATTTTTTGGGGCTATGGGTTTTGGTGATGCTTTCAAGGTTAGGCTTGCAGTTTACAAACTGGAGGGTCATGCTTTACATTGGTGGAGGTCTCAGAAGTTGTCAAATGGGGGAGATGCGGGGGTGCTTACATTGACCTGGACACAGTTCAAGGCAATGTTTTATGACCAGTTTTTCCCGCATGCTGAGCAAGCTAAACTGAAGAGGGACTTTCACGTCATTCGTCAGAATCATGGCGAGAATAGTATAGAGTTCATGCACCGATATCTCAGGATGGCTGGATTCTTAGGAGAGGTTGCGGGTACCATAGAGGAGCAAGCGAAACAATTTCGCTGGGCTCTTCACTCTAGGACTACAGATAGGCTGATGAGTGCCACGTTCACTAACGTGTCACAAGTAGCTAATGCAGCTCGCGGTATTGAGTTGCTTTTCGAGAGGGATGAGCTCGAGAATGTAGAGCGTCCTGAGAAGAGGTATATCTCATTCAACAGACTTAAACAATTTAACTCTGATTTTTACTCATTAAATTTATATCATGTCTTATCCAATTATAATCTTGCAGACACAAAGGAGGAGACTGATCCCAGTCGGCTACTCCACAGCAGAACTACAGAAACCACGACCAGTCTTATGACCGCAATCGATCAGATAAGAGAAGCGATGGTGATAACTACCGCGGTAGCTCAAACTCATCTGGTAACTACAGGTGATTCTTTAAGCTCCAAAAATACTAAACTATCGTGTAAAACAGATTCTAATTTTGTTTATCCCAACAGAGATGCTGGATAAGGGTGTGACCAAAACTATAGAGGTCAGCAGTCTGCCCGACCAGCAAATTCTGGTAATTTTAAATTTCAGCCAAATAGCCTTATTTCAGTTATGTTATCAGAATTATGACATGTGTACATCTTCGTCAATCAGGTTCTGAGCAAACCAGAGCTGCTTCTGCCGGGTATTCTTATCCCACTTGCATTACATGTCAGAAGAAACACCTGGGGCCTTACCGTCGTAGTTCGAGTGGTTGTTACAAGTGTGGTCAACCGGGCCATATGAAGAGGGATTGCAAGAGCGGGGATGCTGTCGGTACCTCAGGCCAGATTCCCCAGATTTTACCTCCACCACCACCACTACCGCCAACCACTGGTCGCGTCTACACTACTACCCGTGAGCAAGCAAATAAGACAACAGGTACCATTACTGGCGTTTTGTTTATACACGGACAGGCTGCCTGCGTTCTTTTCGATACAGGCGCCACACACTCAATTATATCCACTTCATATGCTATTAGAATAAACATGACCCCTACGCCACTAGACAATATACTTAGTATATCTACACCGATGTGTGACTCTGTACTCATTACCCAGGTGTACAAGGATCTCCCTCTTAAGTTTGACGATAAAATCCGTCCAGTCAGTGCCCTTCCTCTAGATATGTGCGGGTTCGATATTATTCTAGGTATGGATTGGTTGTTAGTCCATCGGGCCACCATAGATTGTCATGCTCACCGGGTCATCTTCGGTGATGTCCAGACACCAGAGTATATTCACCGGGGTTTCCTGCCAGGAAAACATGTTTAGATAATTTCAGCTTTACAGGCCCGTACTCTCTTATACCATGGTTGTGAGGGTTTTCTAGCTACCGTTCATGACACTACTTCCGAGACACCTTCACTTCGTGATCAGCCAGTTGTATCAGATTTTTCGGATGTCTTTCCAGAGGAACTCCTAGGCATACCTCCCATGCGAGAGGTAGAGTTTGGTATCGATCTCATTCCAGGCGTAGAACCAGTATCTAAAGCTCCTTACCGTATGGCTCTTGTAGAGCTTAAGGAACTGAAAGATCAGCTTCAGGAACTTCTAAAAAGGTGTTTCATTCGTTCAAGCGTGTCACCTTGGGGCGTGCCAGTTTTGTTTGTAAAAAAGAAGGACGATAGTATGAGGCTGTGTATTGACTATCATGAGCTTAATAAGCTCACTATTCGTAACCGTTATCCACTTCCTCGCATTGACGATTTATTTGATCAGCTTCAGGGTGCCAAGCACTTATAAAAAATCGATCTACGATATGGTTACCACCATTTGCGTGTAAAAGAGTAGGATATATCCAAAACTTCTTTTCGCACGAGGTACGGTCATTACGAATTTGTTGTTATGCCATTCGGTCTCACGAATGCGCATGCAGTATTTATGGACTTGATGAACCGAGTCTTCCACGAATTCCTAGACAAGTTTGTGATTGTATTCATCGACGATATCCTTATCTTCTCCAAATCTAAAGAGGAACATGAGGATCATCTCCGTACAGTTTTGCAGATTCTCTGACGAGAGAAGCTTTATGCTAAATTTTCTAAGTGCGAGTTTTGGCTGAATAAAGTGGCGTTTTTAGGCCATATTGTTTCTGCAGAGGGGATCGCCATGGATCATGTAAAGGTGGAGGCTATCACTAAATGGACAAGACCGACATCTGTTACAGAAATCCGCAGTTTTCTTGGGTTAGCGGGATATTACCGCAGATTTATAGAAAATTTCTCACGTTTGGCATTACCGTTGACCAAACTTATTCGTAAAGGGGAAAAGTTTATATGGACAGATGAGAGAGAAAAGAATTTCGAGGAACTCAAACATCGTATAATTTCAGCGCCGATCCTTACTCTCCCATCTGGTACAGGTGGTCATCAGATTTACAGTGACGCTTCAGGAAAGGGCTTAGGTTGTGTACTTATGCAGCATGGGAAAGTCATTGCCTATGCTTCGCTTCAGCTAAAGCCGTATGAGAAACATTATCCTACGCATGACCTAGAGCTCGCATCAGTCGTTTACGCCCTCAAAATCTAGAGGCACTATTTATATGATGAGTCGTGTGATATCTTCACCGACCACAAAAGCCTCAAGTACATATTTACACAGCAAGAGCTGAACATGAGACAGAGGCGATGGTTGGAAATGCTGAAAGACTATGACACTAATATTAAGTATCACCCAGGTAAAGCAAATGTAGTAGCAGATGCCCTTAGCAGAAAGTGAGGAATGATAAATAGCATCAAGGTTCAGGAGGAAATTATTCAGGACTTAGAGCGATATGATATTGAGCTCTTAGTACACGGACATAGGGGATACTGGGCTAGTCTGAGGGTAGAACCGGATTTACTCTCTAGGATTAAAGCCGCACAAAAGGATGATGGTGAAATCTGGGCGATTGTCCAGAACATTGACCAACAGACTAAATTTTGTATCCTTGACGATGGTATCGTATGACAGGGTACCAAACTCTGCGTTCCAAAAGACCCTTGTAACACCCCATTTTGGAAATGGAATCTTACGCATAATCATGGCGTGTCATCAAAGCATACAAGGATAAATGTCTAAGCATTATTTGACCATAAAAGGGAAATACCGGAATCAAACATCGGTAACCCCAAAGTAGAGCTCATCACACACAAACATAAATACTGTAAAAGGAAAGGACGAAACAATGTCCATAGCAACTGTATTAAAGTAAAGGAAATGCATAAAGTAAAGAAAGACAGTAAAGCTTCCAGTCCATATGCACGTACGTTTGAGATCTACGAGCGTCCCTGAGTACCTGCCATTTTGGGAACATGAAAAGGAAAACGGCTGAGCAAGACGCTCAGTGCACGGATGTACAATATAGCATGAAATAGGATAAGCATGTAACATATAACAGCGGAAGACTAAGTTCTGAGTAAACTGGTTAAGTATTAAGAAAACTGGTTTTATAGTTTGAAAAGCCTTATGTTTATCTTATGAAAGCTGTTTTAACATAAATATACCATAGCCCATATAGGTCATGAAAAGGTCACGTGCATGAATACTTGGAGGGGTGACCTCATCATGCTGATTAGAGCGGATGCCTCTAATTAATATACTGGTTTGGGTAGGAGGGATCAACTCCTTGTGAAGGATGCAAGGCACACACCACATTCACCATGATATACTGAATAAAACATGTAACTAGGATGCACCCATACGCCCCACATGATATAATAATATGGCCAAAACTGAAAAGGGACGCCACGAGCAATCACTCCGCCGTGGGGAAGTCATAACATTGGTGCCTCCAATGTTATGGTTATGGTACCTCCATAACTAGGTGAAACTGGTCATGCTTGTATATGGCTATAGATTATGCTAATTAAACATAAGCAGTTCAAAACAATAAAACAAATACTGGGAAAACAGTTGGCTGCATACGGAGAAATCCTAATAAGGAAAGAATGTCCATACTGAAAGGACGGGAATCCGTACCTCAAGTCCAGTGAATGAACGGAAGAAAGACTCCTACTTCTGGATCACTAACGCTACATGAATACACACGTGTATAAGTATCGATTCACTGATTACGTACTGGGTTTTATGTCTCGTCTTAGCTTACTTTGTATGTTTTAGGTCATGGTTTACTGTTTAAAGCCTTAAACTGTATTTATCTTGTATTCTGATTAATCTGATTAAGTATTACTGGTATTTCATGTATTATTATACTTATTGTGTAATAATAAGTAACTTTCCAAAGATAGCAGGTTTCCAAAAATAGAAAGTTTCCAAAAATAGAAAGTTTCCAAAAATAGAAAGTTTCCAAAAATAGAAAGTTACCAAAAATAGAAAGTTTCCAAAAATAGAAAGTTTCCAAAAATAGAAAGTTTCCAAAAATAGAATTTACTGCTTAAAATAGATTAGTTTCTAAAAATAGAAAGTTTCCAAAAATAGATCAGCTGCCTTAATTAAATAAGTTTCCATATATAGAAAGTTTCCATGATTAGATTAGCTGCCTGAAATAGATAGATTTCCATATATAGAAGGTTTCCATTAATAGATTAGTTGCCTTATTTAATTAAGTTTCTATAAATAGAAGTTTCCATATTTAGAATTAAGCTGGTTACATAAGCTAACATGTAAGTCTAAGTGTTTATAAGCTTATTTCTTAAGTCATATGATATAGTGTATAGTTTAATTATTATTTCATGTATTTTAATTAAACTATAGGTTAAGCATTTTAATTAAAGTATAACATGTTTTAATTAAAATGGAATAAAATACTTAGGTTAAAATGTGTATTATTATTATTAATAACATAACCTAAGTCATGTCTAAATTAATTAATTATAGGCATGTTTTAAATAATTAATTAATTATAACTTATAACATAAAATACTTAGGTTAAATTAATATCATGCTAAATTAATAATTAGAATAACCTAAGTCATGATTTAATTAATATCTCATGTTATTAATTAATTTATATCCTAAGTTCATAATTCATAAAAATTAACATGTAGCATAAATCATGATTTAACCAACGAACCATGAATCGGGCATGAACTCGACACCGTACCCCGAGCCAAACTCGGGGTACTTGTGCCCCCTTGTAGCCGTGGGTCCCACATGCACCAACCAAGACCAAAAATAGTCTTGGTGGTGGCGGCAATAAGCAAACCGAACCCCCCTTCGGGTTGGTTATACTAGGCGGCCAAAACAAACACCCTTTTATATCATCCTTTGATTTTAATTAACCCCAAAACATGTTAGATCAATCTTTAATTATCATGTTTTAATAAGAATATTAATGACATGTTCATGAAAATAATCAAAGATTAAAAAGAATTAAAAAGAAAGGTTTAGAATGATATACCAATACGTAGCTTGAAAGGGGATGAACAAACACGGTTTCTAGCACTTGTTTTTAATGTCAAAAATCAACAACACCCTCCTATGGTGTTGTTATAGGTGGCGGCACAAGGAGAGGGCAAGGAGGAGGAGAGAAAACTTTTTAGGTTAAAATGCTATTTTGCTTGAAAGTGAAAAATGAAAGTAGTTTTTACCCTTTACCCCCCTTTCATGTAAACTTGATGGGCTTAGCCCATTTCTTGGTTGTTGTGCCGTGGGTATGGGGCCCCACATGGGGTACCCGTACCTTTTCTCGTGTCCCGATGTTTCGTGTTCGTTCGTGGTTAAACGTGTTCGTGTTTAAAGTGTTTCTGTTTATTTTATCATGTCGTTTATCGTAATCTTAACGTTCGTAATTATATTATATGTATTTACGTAATTATTTTAGTTCGTATTTTAAATGGTGATCATGATTTAATTACGTTCACGTGACATATTTATTAACTGTTTATCATGAGTTCGTACGTAATCGATACTTATCATGTCATACACGTATGCACTTGCTTGATTATTAGCACATGAATGTGATCAATACTAAATAAGGTAAGTTTTAATCTAGGACGTACGATCTTAAGGGCACTATTAATGGTAAAAGCATGCGGGTTTTACAATTCTTCCCCCCCTAAAAAGAATAATTCGTCCCCGAATTATAGATAACGCAAACTGGAAAGAAGTAACATACCCGAACTCAAAATATGAAGTGAGGGTAAGAAGCCCGGATAGACTCCTCTGTTTCCCAAGTGGCTTCCCGCTCGGTATGGTCCCTCCAAAGAATTTTGACGAATGGGATCGTCTTCCTTCTCATGACTCGTTCTTGCCTGTCGAGCACTCGTTCGGGTTCCTCTATAAAAGTGAGATCTTCACGTATCTGTTCCAGTGGATACTGAACCATGTGAAGGGGATGATAATTGTACCCTCTGAGTAAGGATACATGGAACACGTTATGCACGTGCGAAAGCTGAGGAGGTAACGCCAATCGGTAAGATACTTCACCGATTCGTTCAATGATATCAAATGGTCCGATGAAACGAGGACTGAGTTTCCCTTTGATCCCGAAGCGTTTAACACCACGTGCCGGCGAAACCTTTAGAAAGACGTGATCTCCCACCTTAAAATGTATGTCCCTACGATGCTTATCGGCGTAACTCTTCTGACGTGACCGTGCTTCCTGCAGCTTCTGTCTAGCTACTTCGATCTTCTCATTGGTCATTATTATAATCTCTGGTCCTTCGAGTGATCGCTCTCCCACTTGATCCCAGCAGGTTGGAGCGCGACACTTTCTGCCATACAACATTTCGAAAGGAGCACATTTGATACTTGCGTGCCAGCTGTTGTTGTATGCAAACTCGACTAAACAGATGTAATCGTCCCAATCACCTATCCATTCCAACGCACACGACCTTAACATATCTTCCAATGTCTGAATTGTTCGCTCCGACTGTCCGTCCGTTTGAGGATGAAAGGCCGTACTCAGCTTAAGTTGTGTACCCCAAGCTTTTTGCAGACCTTTCCAGAATCGCGACGTGAAACGAGGATCTCTGTCTGAGACGATGCTGGAGGGAGTACCGTGGAGTCTCATGATCTCCCTTCTGTAAGTATCTGCGAGTTTACTTACCGGATCTTCCTTGCGTATCGGTAAGAAATGAGCTGATTTGGTGAGTCGATCAACAATGACCCAAATAGCATCGTGCTTCTTCTTGGTAGGCGGAAGACCGGTAACAAAATCCATGGTGATTTTGTCCCACTTCCACTCTAGAATATCCAACGGTTGAAGGAGACCGCCCGATCGCTGATGTTAAATCTTAACCTGCTGGCAGGTAAGACATTTGGAGACATAAGTGGCTACATCCTGTTTCATACCACTCCACCAAAAGTGCTGTCTGATGTCATGGTACATTTTTGTCGACCCAGGATGTATAGAAAATGGGGAGCTGTGAGCTTCAGCTAACAATGCTTCCCGGAGTTCTTGATTGTCAGGAACACAAAGTCTCGTGCCCTGCCAAACGATACCGTCTGCGTCCATTCTGAATTCTGTCTGCTTCTCCAAATTCTGAATTATCGCCCAAATTTCTCCATCATCCTTCTGCTCTTCCTTGATCCTAGACAGTAACTCAGGTTCTACTCGAAGATTCGCCCAGTATCCGTGCTGCCCACGTACCATGATTTCGATGTCTAGCCGCTCCAAGTCTCTTATGTTTTGTTCCTTGATTTCAATACCGTTGATCATTCCGGACTTTCTGCTGAGTGCATCTGCTACTACATTAGCCTTCCCGGGATGATACTGTAGGTTAATATCATAATCCTTCAACAGTTCCAACCATCTCCTTTGTCTCATGTTCAATTCTCGTTGAGTGAAGATATACTTCAAGCTCTTGTGATCCGTGAAAATGTCGCATGATTCTCCGTATAAGTAATGCCTCCATATTTTCAATGCGAACACCACTGCAGCAAGTTCTAGGTCATGCGTAGGATAGTTTTCTTCATAGGGCTTAAGCTGCCGTGAAGCATACGCGATCACTTTCCCATGTTGCATGAGAACACAGCCCAGTCCCTTCCCCGATGCATCGCTATAGATCTGAAATCCACCTGTACCAGATGGGAGAGTAAGAATAGGTGCAGATACTAACTTCTGCTTTAGGTCTTCGAAGCTCTTCTCTCATTCTTCCGTCCAGACGAATTTCTCTCCTTTTCGCATCAGTTTGGTGAGAGGTAGTGCCAAGCGGGAAAAGTTCTCCACGAATCTGCGATAATATCCAGCTAAGCCTAAGAAACTGCGGACTTCTGTCGCTGACGTTGGTCTTGGCCATTTAGTGATAGCCTCAACCTTCGCTGGGTCCATAGTGATCCCTTCTGCTGATACAATGTGACCTAAGAATGCCACCTTGTTTAACCAGAACTCACACTTGGAGAATTTCGCATACAGCTGCTTCTGACGAAGAATCTGTAGTACCGTACGGAGATGGTCTTCGTGTTCCTCCGTGGACTTTGAGAAAATCAGGATGTCATCGATGAATACAATGACAAATTTATCAAGGAATTCATGGAAGATTCTGTTCATCAGATCCATGAATACTGCTGGAGCATTAGTCAGGCTGAATGGCATGACCACAAACTCATAATGGCCATAGCGGGTACGAAAAGCAGTCTTGGCAATATCCTGCTCTTTAACCCTTAGCTGATGGTAGCCTGACCTTAGATCGATCTTTGAGAAGTGTTTGGCTCCTTGAAGTTGGTCAAACAGATCATCTATACGTGGCAGTGGATATCTATTGCGGATGGTAATCTTATTAAGTTCACGGTAGTCAATGCAAAGTCGCATGCTGCCGTCCTTCTTCTTAACGAACAAGACCGGTGCGCCCCATGGAGATGCGCTTGGTCTAATGAACCCTCGCTCAAGAAGTTCCTGCAATTGGTCCTTCAGTTCTTTTAGCTCTATGGGAGCCATACGATACGGAGCCTTAGAGATTGGCTCGGCTCCTGGAACAAGGTCGATGTTGAACTCCACTTCTCGTGCAGGTGGTATGCCTGGAAGTTCAGCTGGGAAGACGTCTTGAAATTCCGAAACTACTGGTTGATCCTGAATCGATGGGGATTCAACATCCATGTCGTGAACCGTATCTAGATAACCCTCACAGCCATGTGACAGTAATGCACGTGCTTGCAAGGTAGATATGACTTGTACAGACCGTCCGGGTATGAACCCGTTATGAATGTACTCTGGTGCATTAATGTCGCCGAAGATCACCCGATATGAGTGGCAGTCTATGGTAGCATAGTGCTTGGATAACCAGTCCATGCCGAGAATCATATCGAACTCAATCATGTCTAGGGGAAGTGCATCTACTGCACGAACTTTATCGTCAAACTCTAAAGGAAGACTCTTGTATACATGAGTTGTTAATACAGAGTCCCTCAAAGGTGTGGAATTGGTAAGCCTATTTTCTAATGGCAAGGGAAGCGTCCTGATGTTCTTAGCATATGTAGTGGAAATAACTGAATGAGTGGCACCCGTGTCGAAAAGAACACATGCAGCTTGGCCGTACATATACAAAATTCCAGTAATGGTACCTGTAGATTTGTTTGCCTGATCACGAGATGTCGTGTAGACATGCCCAGTGGTAGGAGGCGGCTTAGTATCAGCATGACCCGAAGTACCCTCCATTTCACCCTTACGGCAATCTCTCATACGATGGCCAGGGAGGCCGCATTTGTAGCACGCGTCGGAATCACGACGACATGGGCCAGGGTGTCTGCGATGGCAAGTGCTGCAAAGAGGATGAGTGATTCCTCCAGCATGAGTCCTTGCTTGCTGAGGGCCTGCTGATGACAAAATGTGTTAAAATAAAGTATATGCACGAGTATAAGACATATGCATCATAAGATGTTCACCAGTGTTAGCTGAACGGTTAGGCTGAGAACCCCTGTGGTTCTGGTCCTTCCCGTTACCTTGGTTCCTGGTAGAGATTAATATAGTGTCAGCATGAGAGATATAACATGAAATCATAAGAAGATGCGTAAATAGTAGGACCTGCTGTTGTTGGAGTGTCCAGCGTTGTTACGGTAATTATCATTACCGCTACGCCTTTCCACAACAGAACGGTCGTTAGTGTGACCGTTTCCTTTGGGCTGATGAGGCTGCTGCTGAGTAGCCGGCTGAGACCGGTCCCCAGTTTTCTGCCTGGAAGATACAGTTTAAGAGATGATTATAGAACATATCATGATATGATGCAGTTTGGTTATCGATAGAATACGAAATGTTTTACCTCTTGTCGGGTCTTTCAGCTTCCCCGAACTCATCTCGTTCTTGCAACATCTCTAGCTTCCTTGCTGCGTCGGCCACTTGTGCTACTGTATTGAACGTAGCACATACCAGATTGTTCGCGACCGAGGTGCGAAGTGCCCACCTAAAGTGGTGTGCCTGCTCCTCAGGAGTACCAGCTGCTGCTCCCAGAAAACCAGCTAAGCGAAGAAAGCGCTGCATGAATTCGTTGCTATTCTCGCCCGCTCTCTGACGTATCCCATGGTACTCTCGCTTGAGCTTGTCCTGCTCTGCCTTTGGAAAGAACTGCTCCATCACTCTCTCCTTGAATTGGGCCCATGTCAAACCAGCGACCCAATCATCACCTCCTTCCGACTGCGTCAAGGCTAGCCACCAGTTGAGTACATCGCCTTCAAACCGGTAGCATGCCAATCTCGCCTTGAATGCGGGGTCACATCCCATAGCATTGAAAATCTTCTCGATATGAGTCAACCAGCTTTCAGCCTCGCTGGGGCTATCAGTCTTTTCAAAAGCTCTAGGACGGAGCTTGTTGAATCTTTCCAACCACACTGCTAGTGTCACTGGGGGAGGAGGAGGAGGAGGTGCCTGATTCTGCTGCTGCTGATTGTTGGCAGCTTGGACTTCAGCACGAATGTCATTCCTCAGTTGAGGAAGCAAGGCTTGCATGGCAGCCTGAATTGCAGCATTGAGCTGCTCTTGCTCGCGTGTGAGAACCATCTGACAGTATAACATAAAACATATGATTAACAGTTCAAAACATAAAATATGTATTATATATATACATGAAAAAAAAAAATTATACCAAAAATTTCACGAGAAAAATTTTATGCAAGAAAATCTTTGTATGAATGCATGATGCAGTTTTATGAAAACTTTTGATGCTCGAGAGTGAACGCCTCTGGTCATTTCACTCAAAATAAAAGACATATCGAGGGGACGCCTATGGGTCGGTCCCAAATCTAAAAGTTTCGATAAAACACATGCGACTAAATAGGGCCAGTCCTGTACCAACCATTACTTAGTCAAAAACCCTGTAACAATGACATGTATATGTATGCTTAAAAATGATGAATGCATGAAAACAACTGTCAGTTCTAGGAAGACCGTAGTGACTACCCACTAATCACAGGTCATATTTGAGAGCCTACAGGTCGAAACCCTGGCTCTGATACCATAATTGTAACACCCCATTTTGGAAATGGAATCTTACGCATAATCATGGCGTGTCATCAAAGCATACAAGGATAAATGTCTAAGCATTATTTGACCATAAAAGGGAAATACCGGAATCAAACATCGGTAACCCCAAAGTAGAGCTCATCACACACAAACATAAATACTGTAAAAGGAAAGGACGAAACAATGTCCATAGCAACTGTATTAAAGTAAAGGAAATGCATAAAGTAAAGAAAGACAGTAAAGCTTCCAGTCCATATGCACGTACGTTTGAGATCTACGAGCGTCCCTGAGTACCTGTCGTTTTGGGAACATGAAAAGGAAAACGGCTGAGCAAGACGCTCAGTGCACGGATGTACAATATAGCATGAAATAGGATAAGCATGTAACATATAACAGCGGAAGACTAAGTTCTGAGTAAACTGGTTAAGTATTAAGAAAACTGGTTTTATAGTTTGAAAAGCCTTATGTTTATCTTATGAAAGCTGTTTTAACATAAATATACCATAGCCCATATAGGTCATGAAAAGGTCACGTGCATGAATACTTGGAGGGGTGACCTCATCATGCTGATTAGAGGGGATGTCTCTAATTAATATACTGGTTTGGGTAGGAGGGATCAACTCCTTGTGAAGGATGCAAGGCACACACCACATTCACCATGATATACTGAATAAAACATGTAAGTAGGATGCACCCATACGCCCCACATGATATAATAATATGGCCAAAACTGAAAAGGGACGCCACGAGCAATCACTCCGCCGTGGGGAAGTCATAACATTGGTGCCTCCAATGTTATGGTTATGGTACCTCCATAACTAGGTGAAACTGGTCATGCTTGTATATGGCTATAGATTATGCTAATTAAACATAAGCAGTTCAAAACAATAAAACAAATACTGGGAAAACAGTTGGCTGCATACGGGGAAATCCTAATAAGGAAAGAATGTCCATACTGAAAGGACGGGAATCCGTACCTCAAGTCCAGTGAATGAACGGAAGAAAGACTCCTACTTCTGGATCACTAACGCTACATGAATACACACGTGTATAAGTATCGATTCACTGATTACATACTGGGTTTTATGTCTCGTCTTAGCTTACTTTGTATGTTTTAGGTCATGGTTTACTGTTTAAAGCCTTAAACTGTATTTATCTTGTATTCTGATTAATCTGATTAAGTATTACTGGTATTTCATGTATTATTATACTTACTGTGTAATAATAAGTAACTTTCCAAAGATAGCAGGTTTCCAAAAATAGAAAGTTTCCAAAAATAGAAAGTTTCCAAAAATAGAAAGTTTCCAAAAATAGAAAGTTACCAAAAATAGAAAGTTTCCAAAAATAGAATTTACTGCTTAAAATAGATTAGTTTCTAAAAATAGAAAGTTTCCAAAAATAGATCAGCTGCCTTAATTAAATAAGTTTCCATATATAGAAAGTTTCCATGATTAGATTAGCTGCCTGAAATAGATAGATTTCCATATATAGAAGGTTTCCATTAATAGATTAGTTGCCTTATTTAATTAAGTTTCTATAAATAGAAGTTTCCATATTTAGAATTAAGCTGGTTACATAAGCTAACATGTAAGTCTAAGTGTTTATAAGCTTATTTCTTAAGTCATATGATATAGTGTATAGTTTAATTATTATTTCATGTATTTTAATTAAACTATAGGTTAAGCATTTTAATTAAAGTATAACATGTTTTAATTAAAATGGAATAAAATACTTAGGTTAAAATGTGTATTATTATTATTAATAACATAACCTAAGTCATGTCTAAATTAATTAATTATAGGCATGTTTTAAATAATTAATTAATTATAACTTATAACATAAAATACTTAGGTTAAATTAATATCATGCTAAATTAATAATTAGAATAACCTAAGTCATGATTTA
Organism: Glebionis coronaria; assembly: GCA_025667525.1. NCBI lineage: Eukaryota > Viridiplantae > Streptophyta > Magnoliopsida > Asterales > Asteraceae > Glebionis > Glebionis coronaria. The sequence continues at coordinate 155,820,676 of CM046881.1, read as the reverse complement.
ATTAATATCTCATGTTATTAATTAATTTATATCCTAAGTTCATAATTCATAAAAATTAACATGTAGCATAAATCATGATTTAACCAACGAATCATGAATCGGGCATGAACTCGACACCGTACCCCGAGCCAAACTCGGGGTACTTGTGCCCCTTTGTAGCCGTGGGTCCCACATGCACCAACCAAGACCAAAAATGGTCTTGGTGGTGGCGGCAATAAGCAAACCGAACCCCCCTTCGGGTTGGTTATACTAGGCGGCCAAAACAAACACCCTTTTATATCATCCTTTGATTTTAATTAACCCCAAAACATGTTAGATCAATCTTTAATTATCATGTTTTAATAAGAATATTAATGACATGTTCATGAAAATAATCAAAGATTAAAAAGAATTAAAAAGAAAGGTTTAGAATGATATACCAATACGTAGCTTGAAAGGGGATGAACAAACACGGTTTCTAGCACTTGTTTTTAATGTCAAAAATCAACAACACCCTCCTATGGTGTTGTTATAGGTGGCGGCACAAGGAGAGGGCAAGGAGGAGGAGAGAAAACTTTTTAGGTTAAAATGCTATTTTGCTTGAAAGTGAAAAATGAAAGTAGTTTTTACCCTTTACCCCCCTTTCATGTAAACTTGATGGGCTTAGCCCATTTCTTGGTTGTTGTGCCGTGGGTATGGGGCCCCACATGGGGTACCCGTACCTTTTCTCGTGTCCCGATGTTTCGTGTTCGTTCGTGGTTAAACGTGTTCGTGTTTAAAGTGTTTCTGTTTATTTTATCATGTCGTTTATCGTAATCTTAACGCTCGTAATTATATTATATGTATTTACGTAATTATTTTAGTTCGTATTTTAAATGGTGATCATGATTTAATTACGTTCACGTGACATATTTATTAACTGTTTATCATGAGTTCGTACGTAATCGATACTTATCATGTCATACACGTATGCACTTGCTTGATTATTAGCACATGAATGTGATCAATACTAAATAAGGTAAGTTTTAATCTAGGACGTACGATCTTAAGGGCACTATTCATGGTAAAAGCATGCGGGTTTTACAACCCTGCTCTCAGAGAAGCCTTAATGACTGAGGCTCATAGCTCTCCGTTTTCTATCCATCCAGGTTCCACTAAGATGTACCACGATCTTAAGCAGCATTTCTGGTGGAGCGACATGAAACAGGATGTCGCCACCTTTGTTTCTAAATTCCTAACCTGCAAGCAGGTTAAGATAGAACATCAGCGTACCAGCGGTCTTCTCCAGCCATTAGATATTCCAATGTGGAAATGGGACAAGATCTCTATGGATTTTGTCACCGGATTACCACAGACTCAGCGGAGACATGATGCAATCTAGGTTATTGTCGATCGTTTGACCAAGTCAGCACATTTCATTCCTATCCATAAAGATTTCGCAGTCAGTAAATTAGCAGATCTATTCACAAAGGAGATTGTACGATTACACGATACACCTTCAAAAATTATATCAGACTGGGATCCAAGTTTCACTTCTCACTTCTGGGGAGGTTTGAATAAAGCTTGGGGAACCAAGCTCAAGCTCAACACAGCTTTCCACCCGCAGACGGACGGTCAGTCAGAGCGTACCATCCAGACCTTGGAGGACATGCTACGCGCCTGTGCATTAGAATGGACAGGCCACTGGGATGACTATATTTTCTTGGTCGAGTTTGCCTACAACAATAGTTGGCATGCCAGTATCAAGCGTGCTCCCTTCGAGATGTTATACGGTAGGAAATATCGTGCTCCTATTTGTTGGGATCAGGTTGGAGAACGTTTGATTGAGGGAACATAATTAATAGAGCTGACCAATGAAAAGGTCGCCATTGCTAGGGCAAAGCTGCAAGAAGCGCGTTCGCCAGAAGAGTTACGCCGACAAGCATTGTAGGGATCTATCATTTCAGACTGGGGATCGTGTGTTCCTCAAAGTATCACCCGCACGCGGCGTCAGACGTTTTGGCCTCAAAGGCAAGCTCAGCCCTCGCTACGTCGGACCGTTCGAAATCCTTGAACGTGTCGGTGAAGTATCATATTGGTTGGCATTACCGCCTAAGCTTTCACACGTTCACAACGTGTTCCATGTATCATTACTCAGAGGGTACAACTATCATGAGCTTCACAAAGTGAATTATCTACTCGATCAGATTCGGGAGGACCTATCTTATATTGAGGAACCCAAAGCAGCTTTAGATCGCCAGGATCGAGTTATGAGAAGGAAGACCATTCCTTTCGTCAAGATCCTGTGGAGGAACCATACCGAGCGGGAGGCCACTTGGGAAACGGAGGAGTCTATACGGATTTCTTGTCCTCACTTCCAGTTTTAATTCGGGTATGTCTTTTAGTTACACGTCTTTCAGCCTATATGTTTAAGCTTTCACGTTCTTTCAGTGCATGTGTCGTTCAGTTTAGATATATTCCCAGCTTAAAGTACCCTAAATTCAAGGACGAATTTTTATTTTTAGAGAGGGAGAATTGTAAAACCCAGTACGGTCGTATCCTTAATTCGGGGACGAATTATTATTTTTAGAGGGGAAGAATTGTAAAACCCGTGTTTAAAATGATAATATTAAATACGCAGTTTTGATTTTAATAAACTACATATAGTTATGTAGAAAAATAATTATTACTTATGTATTATTTAGCATTCGGAAATTTAAAACACGTGGAAATTAAATACGATTATACGCGAATAAGTTCCAAAAAAAGGAAAACTATATAAGTTATGGGGGGGGGGTTTAGTAAGTAAACAAAAAAAAGGATTTTGGGCTTAAGCCGAGTATGGTAAAAAAATATTTATACACGGAGGGTAGACCTCCATATCAAATCATAAACAAAAAATTTAGGGTTTGTGTACTTTGTGTGGTGGCCGTCGGGTTAAGCAAGAAAAAAAGGAGGGGGGGGGGGGGTTTCGGTTTAGTTCTTCATCAAGAATTTGTATCATTCATCCTTTCTTTACTAATCTACAACGGTAACCATTTTCCCTCTTTTCATTACAGCTATATCACGAATTAACATGTCTTAATGTCCATACAAACGAATCTTGAAGTAAATTAATAACGGGTGTCGCGGTTCTGTTTGATTCACGAGAAAACCGAGACCCTAAGGTCTCGGTGGGATATTTGTGGCCGACTATGACCCAATCAAGGGTCGTGGTATTTGGGTTTTGCCAAGCCGCAGCCAAAAACTACCTCAAAACAAGAGTCACGTTTATAAGGGGGTGTTTGGGACTAAAAATAGTGGCTAACAACTTAGATCAGGGGGTGTTTGTTTGAAGCAGTGGCAACCGAGACATGGTATATGTCTCGGTGGGTCTTAGTCATAAAATAGGGGGAACCAAACAAAAACAGTGGGAACTTATAGTGAGTCAGCGGGAAGATTTGGGCAGAAAAATAATGGATTTAAATAATAGATTAGCGACAGTTTTGCGACAATTATTTCTGTCGCAGAATTGTTTTTCAGACAGTTTTAAAAAGCAACTTTTAGTGACACTTTGTAGTGACTCAGATTTCTATCACTAATTTCATATAGGCAGATATTTATATAGTTGTTGAATTGTTTATGTGCGACCGAGAAGGGGTATCTCGGTAGGCTCGGGACATAATTATAATAATAAAATGAAGATTTTTATATTATACCTTTTGATTACTTGTTTTATAAATGTTTAAAACTGTATTTTAAATGAATTTAATTAAAATAGTTTATAATGTTTTAAAAGGGTATAATTTTATTATATGAATTAAATAATTTAAGAAACTTTCTAATTTAGAAACCTTATGTTTTAACGAGTTATTTATTATAGTATTAATATAACGTCAGAACACGTTTGTATCATAATTATTAGTAGGTCGTAATATATTAGAAAGAATTATTATAAGTTCAGATTTATCAGTTAAGATACGTACAAAATTTCAGAAATAAATAAATAAGAAGCCAATAAAATCAGTAAATTAAATAAAGACCAGATCACTTATTCGCGTCCTTTATTCATGTAGCTCGCGTGAAATTAGAGTAGACTTTCTGTTAGTTGATCTCGGTCGGTTACTGGACACGAGGTACGTATTTTCCGTCCTTTCAGTAAGGACTTCCCTTCTATGCATGATTAGAATTTCCCGTCTGCACCCAATTATTTTCGCCAATTATATGTTATAAGAATTATCAGAAATCAGTTTTACAATTAAGTTAAATTTCGTGAGCCTTATATACAAGCATGACCAGTCAGTAGTACTAGTTATGGAGGTACCGTAACCATGACACTTGAGGCACCGGTGTCATGACTCACCTGCGGGAGAGTGATATCCCACAGCGTTCCACTCAGTTCAGCTTGGCCATTTTATCAGTATTATTAGTGGGGCGTATGGATGCATCCTAGGCTTATCAGTTTACAGTTATCAGGTGAATGTGGTGTGTGCTCTACATCCTTCACATTGGAGTTGATCCCTCCACCCAACACAGTATTTAGAGGTCACCCCTCTACAGTATGACGAGGTCACCCCTCCAGTTATTCATGTACAGTTGTTACAGCACATGACCTATATAAGCTCTGGCAATTAAAATACAGTAAATGCATGTTTTCAGATTTAATAGTTAATAAGTCAGTTTTATATTTATAAATCAGATATATCAGATTTTACATAGTTTGCTCCTTTTGTCATAACAGTTTTAGTTTCAGTATTTGTTACCGGTTCTTTTCTAGTATATTATTATCATGCTTCATATCCGTTCACTGAGCGTTATGCTCAGCCGTAGTTTCCTTTCATGTTTCCAAACGGCAGGTACACAGGGACGATCTTAGGACTTCTAAGAGAGTACGTGCATTGGATGAGAGCTATCCAGACTCCTTTAATTTATGCATACATACATTACTATGGTTGTTTGGACATTGTTTCGTCCTTTTCCTTCAGTACTTAATCTTTTTATTTTGGAGCTTATGTTTGGACTACCGATGTTTGATTCCAATATTTCCAGTATGGTCAGTTTGTAACACCCCACTTGGATAAGTGGACCGTTACGTGTATTTATGGCGTGTCATCAAAGCATAAGGTAAATGTCTTAAAACATTAACTGACCATAAAGGAAATACCGGAATCAAACATCGGCAATCCAAACATAAGCCCAAAACATGAAAAATAAAATACTGAATGAAAGGACTAAACAATGTCCAAATAAGCAGAATAACGTAAGAAATGCATAAAGTAAGAAATCTGGATAGCTTCCATCCGAATGCATATGCTCTTAGAATCCTAAAAGCGTCCTGGTGTACCTGCCGTTAGAACATGAAAGGAACTACGGCTGAGCATAACGCTCAGTGAATGGATATGAAGCATGATAAGGAATTACTGAAATGAAACAGATGATGTAATACTGGAGCTGTAAGACTGATAAGTAAAGTTGCAGCGGAAATCTGTGTATAATCTGTAAAGTCTGGTTTGTAAAATAATAAAGTTGAATCGTTATCTGATAAATCTGAAAACATGCATTTACTTTATTTTAATTGCCAAGAGCTTATATAGGTCATGTGCTGTAACAACTGCTGCATGAATACATAGAGGGGTGACCTCGTCATGCTATAGAGGGGTGACCTCTAAATAACTGTGCTGGGTGGAGGGATCAGCTCCAATGTGAAGGATGTAGAGCACACACCACATTCACCTGCTAAACTGTAAACTGTAGCCTAGGATGCATCCATACGCCCCACTAATAATACTGATAAAATGGCCAAGCTGAGCTGAGTGGGACGATGCAGGATATCACTCTCCAGCATGTGAGTCACGACACTGGTGCCTCTAGTGCCGTGGTTACGGTACCTCCGTAACTAGTACATAAACTAATCATGCTTGTATATAATGCTCAGGCAATTTATTTAGTTGTTAACATGATTTCTGATAAGCTTAAACATATACTGGGGAAAACATTTGGCTGAAGATGGGGAATCCTAATCATGCATAGAAAGGAAGCCATTACTGAAAGGACGAGAAATCCGTACATAAATCGAATAAGCGAAAGGGACAAACAATAGTAGAGATCAGAATATCCGTACCTTAGCCAAAACTCGACGTCTAATCAAATTCCAAATTTAAGTCTCTTGAAAAATAGTCTACATAAGTTAAGAAAACTATTTATTAATAATGGTTTAAATATTATTGTTTTATTTTGATTACCTGTACATATTCCCTTTTGCTTACGTACTTGGTATCTTTCTTTTTGTTAGTCATGCAAATAGACTACTTGTAGTATATGACATGAAATATAACGTGAGTATTGCATGCTATAATCTTTATATTACATGTATTTGATCTAGCTTCTAATGAACCATTTTCAATTCTTCATATTAGACGTATTTACAATATTGATGAGCAAATTTATAACTAGTGAATCCATATTAATGCTTACATGTTAATCATTTCTATTTAGTAGCGATCTTATCGCATGTTGATTACAGTGTATGTGGTTGAAGCATTTACCTCAAGGCAAAACGATATCTCGGCATTGAAAAGAAACGTGAACACAAGATTCAAAGAGAGACGGTCGAATCTGAAACCCAAATTACACGCGAACACGAACCGACACTTGAAATCGACAACCACATGTATACGGATATATGGAACAAAGGACCCAGTCGTACCATATACTATAATGCATCAGCGAAAACAAAACCTTTATCATGTACACTCTCTGATCGAACCAACAAGAACATGAATACCGACATGATCGTATAAAGAGATATGACCGAAGCCATAAGTCGATGTACTCGCACCATTAAAACACCACCCGCGAACCAAAACCTCCAACAAAACGAACGACACGACTGACTTAGTCACTCGCGAACATGATCTGAATTCATTTACAAACCAAGACGTCGAACTAGATCAAACGAAACTAAAACAAGGAGGCCTGCACATGTAGACGAACGGAAACCTAAGACAATGGAACCTAATCTTTTTTTTTTCCTACACTTGCCTTATGAATGCATATTATATGTCTTAATTTTGAACTTATAATTTGTTTTGGGAACTTATCAAAAATGAGTCTAATCAAGATGTGTTTTCCATAATTCATGTCATGATTTACGTAAAGTTTGAAAAGAAAGTTGGGCCAACGCTTACATATATAATAGGCATGTATATTAAGACTGAATTAATATTTGTATTTATAAAGAAGCGTTTTTATGATGCAGCGTTACTTTTAACCATCCGAGCATAAATGGTCAAATCTTTCTATTTATTTTGACAACGAAAATTTCGGTTTAGCCATGTTGGGAGTAAATTATGAGTTGTAAATAGATCTATATATATGGACGTAAGACATGGATTGAAAGGAATTACATTTAGTATGCAAAACGCGTAGAGCTAAAGACACAAACGAATTATTTGGAGAAACGCTTTCAAATGTTGTAATTGAGTATAAAGATATACATTTTAAATTATATTCAAAATGATAAAATAAAATACAAACAAAATTTTGGGTTTTACAACTCTTCCCCTGTAAAAAAAATAATTCGTCCTCGAATTAGAGACACGATAATGTTGTGGTTTTATAATTCTTTCCCTCTAAAAAGGAGAAATCTGTCCTCGAATTAAAGGTAATAAGCTGATGAAGTTATAAAAGCTAAAAGGACACATATGCTGAAAGAGCATGACGGCTGAAAAGACATATAAGCTGAAGGATCATTCGTCCCTGATTTAGAACATACTGCTGCTGAAAGGGTATAAACGTGACATGGCTGAGTGAACATGGAACGTGACATGACTGAAAGAACATAACTGAATTTATTGAAGGAAAGGGGATGAGAGGTCCGGATGGACTCCTCTGTTTCGAGTGGCCTCCCGCTCGAAACGATTCCTTCAAGGGTCTAAACATAATGAACAAAATCTTGGTCCTGATGACCCTGTCCTGATGAATACTGAATAGTTCTTGATTCCATACTTAAGATGGATTTTCTAAATCTGATAGAATGAAAAGCCATAGCATGTAGGATACATGAAACGATACGTGTAAATATTCTGAAAAGATAATATTTATATCTCTGAGAAAACTGCTGAAATATAGGGACGAACTACGTGAACAATTGTGAACGTGCTGAGTGAGCAATTATGAACGTGGTTCATATTTATATGAGGAGCTTTGGAATGGAATATATCATGAATGTGATACGTGAATCATACTGTGAACGTGATACTAGAACATATCATGAACGTATGCTGACTGGGGAATGAATGCCAAACGTTACGGCCTGAGATGTGAAACGTCTGCCTGGTTATGGAATAGTTGTGCTAAACTTGAGTCTAATTTCTCAAGCTTTCTGTAACCGTATACAGTGATAAACTGAGAAACATGTATCGTGAAATGGCACACGAACTTGAACATGAACAATGTTATGAACACAAACGTGAGCTTAAATCAAGAGATAGCATAAAGATGAACTGGAATAGCATCATACCGCGAATGAGACGTAAACGTGACAGTGAAAATAAACATGAATTTAAAGTGGCGTAAACATACACTTGATCGTGAACATAAATTCTGTCTGATATGGTGGTCAAAGGAATGCCCTGAATGCGTACGATTTACTGTTAAATTTTCTGCAGGTCCACTACTGCGTAATCCTTCTGGATGAGAGGAAACGCGTAGGTTGATTACATGGTCGACAATCACTTAGATAGTGTTATACTTTTCCGTGGCTGTGGTAATCTGATAAAAATCTCCATGGAGTCTTGTCTCCTTTCGGTCCAGAATTGCTACTGGTAGTAATAACTCGATAGTATAACGACGTTCTATCTTAAACCTGTTGGAATGGAAGGTATTAGATATGAACATAGATGTCTCAACGCGTTATACTGTTTCTATCAAAATTCTGCCCGGCATTTTGGTACATTCTGGTGGAATTTCGTTCATAGGCGTCAGTTGGGACCATCAGGTGATGGCCTTCACCTTTGCAGGGTTGTCTAAAATTTCTTTCTGCTGAAATAGGGTGGTTCAGAAATGCCACTCCGTTCAACTGGAATTCACATCTGAAAAGTTGCTTATACAATTTTCTCCTATCGGAGATTCTGTTCAACTGAAAAAAAATGATTCTCTTGTACTTCTCTTAGAATTTAGCAGATCAGAATGTTACCAATGAATATACGGATAATTTTGTCTGAGGAGCCATGGAAAAATTTTATTCATAAATTTCATATTATAGCTGGAGTATTAGGGATCTCAGACGTATAAGTCAAAATTTTAGAGAGACTATAACATGTTCGACAGAAATCTGGAATACATCATGTTCTTCTCTCACCATTGTTGGTGGCATGATCGCGAATTGTTCTGGAAAATAATTAAGACATCGTAGTAGATCAGGTAACCTCCTATTCGTGGAATGAGTATCGTTTTATGAATGGCGATCTCGTAAATTTTCGATGATCGATACATGATCTCATGGTACCGGTCTTCTTTCTGATAGACAAAAAAAAACGATACACCTCCTGGTGGTGCGTTAGGGCGAATAAAGCCTCGTTCCGGTAACTATTGCAGCAAATGCTGCAACTATTTAACTTAGCTTAAGCCTTGCAATAAAGAGTTTTGAAGACAGGTTCCATTCTTGAGACTAACTCGATGTTGAATTATGTCTTGTAGTCAGGAATGAATTTCTGGAAAACCTTCTGGAATTACTTCTGGAAATGCTTAAAGAAATCGTTGATCATAAATTTAATGGCTCCAGAAGTAGATTATAACTGGTGGCTAGAAAGTCTTCGTAGCTATGGACTAATAAGTCACGCAATTGTAAGGCAGAAATAATTTGTACTGACTTTTCCTGGCAGGAAATATAATGAATATATTTTGAATATAGTAAGACGGATCTCGTCGTTAACTGAAAGGAAAACCTTAATAAATATGAGTGATACTGTGGAGTCCTTTCTGGCTGAGAGGCAGGTAACTACTTGATTTAAGATAGAGCTGGCATATGAATACTTGAAGTAAACGTGGCAACTTTCATTGATTGTGTTCGTTTGTAACCTCACAGAATGAACACTGCGTGTCTAACTGGAATAGTACTCTAGTGGTGGTGACTGAATTTTTAATGATCTGATTCATGCGTGGCATAATAGAATGGGTATACCTCTTTCTGAAAGATACCCTGAATTACTGAGGGTCTTGCTTGGAACATACTGGAGTTAGGAGCTCGGACTCGTACTCTGAGAAGATATTCGTATGACGTGTATCATGACTGGTGCCCTGATATGTGTCTTCCGAAATAATACCTTAGAACTATGTCTTGACTGATGTCTTGGCACGTGTTTTAATAGATGAATATGAACAAGGCTGAAAAATTTTGGTAACTGCTAGGATTGGCGGACCGGTTAGACTGCTGACCTCTGTATTTCTGGTCACGTCCGTGCCGGAGTTCCGATGGTTACTGACTGATTAATTATAAGTACGATGGTTGTCACTACTGCTTTTTCTGTCAATTTATGACGGTCATTATCATGACCGTGATTCATGTAACTATTTTGCTGAGTGGTCGGCTGGTTACCGGTTCCCACTCTTCTGAATGAAAGTTAGCTGGGTGAAGTGTGACATCTAACTGAGAAGTAAAAGCATAAAATAGAATGGTAGTGTCTGATAGTTGAATTTATTCTTGTCAGAAATTTCAAATTTATAGTTTTCGTCCTCGTTCCGCAGTCTTCATAGTATAAACGACATCAGCATCTTGAGAAATCTCCAAAGTTCAGCAGCATCCGCATTTGTGAGGTCTTCAAAGTGTTAGCGGCATCAGCATCTAGCAAAATCTTCAACTCACGAGCAGCATCAGCAACTGGTAAAATATCGACAAGTGGAAACGCTTGAGATGATTGAGGATCGATTAGCAATATCCATGGAGTAGGGTACCTGGTGTACACCTGGACTACTGTACATGAAGTACAAAATGAATATTGCACATGAAGCATATCGAGACATTGTACGTGGAGTACACATGTATCACTGTACAAGGAGTATAACGGAGGCACTATACAGAGGGTCCATATAGACTACTGTTCATGGCACTGGTGGAAATTTTATTGGATGGTCGATACTGGTGTCGCTTGTCTGACGTGATCTAAGAAATAAATTGATTTAAACGGTAGTAAACTGGTCTGAAATAAGTAACATGATAGCCTGTAATTCCTGCGTCGACTTACTGCTGGTTATATCAAGGCTGAAAGTATGATATAATCGAAGTCCCAACAGTGGTCAGGATGAGGCATGATTAATAAAGGCCAATCATGATTTATCATAAAAATGGGTTTTACTGAAATTCTTGTCTATGAGAACATCATTACTTTGCTGAAAACATAATCCTCGTAAGGAGACATGAACTGAATCAAACCTGAAGACGACCTCAACGTGAGGATATGAAAATTTGACTGTTACTAGAACATAAAAGAAAATCAACTGAGGTTTAACATCAACTCGTGTGGATGGCTATGGTTCAATCCACAGAATTCAAGGAACAAAACATACGACTAAGTATGGGCGATTTTGGTTCGATCCATGCTTGTCAAAATTTCTGAGAACTGTCCTGTATAGAAATTCATAATCTGGGACTAAATATGGTTGGCTATAGTCCAACCCATACTTGTCTAAATTTATGAAATGTCCTGATATGACAAAGGTGAACAACTATGAGTCGGTTCACAAAACAACCTTCGACTGAAAAGCATGAAATTTGACCTGAACAATGGTGAACGTTTATGGCTGGTTAACCAAGGATTACTTGACTGACAACATGAATCTGACATGAATAAGGATGAATGCCTAGGTTCAGTTCATCAATCCAAAATCTGAACGGCCAAGGGTGAACGCCTATGGGTCGGTTCACAAAAACAAAATTCGCAAAAAAGCACATGCGACTAAATATGGCCAGTCCTGTACCAACCTTTTACTTAGTCAAAAACTTTAAGAAACCGACTAATAACTGAAGGAAACTGACTGATTAATGCATGAGAAACATGAAGATAACAACGCCAAAATCTGGGAAGTTCCTGGTGACTACCCACTAGTCACAGGTCAAGTTTTAGAGCCTACAGGTCGAACCTATATCTCTGATACCATAATTGTAACACCCCACTTGGATAAGTGGACCGTTACGTGTATTTATGGCGTGTCATCAAAGCATGAGGTAAATGTCCTAAAACATTAACTGACCATAAAGGAAATACCAGAATCAAACATCGGCAATCCAAACATAAGCCCAAAACATGAAAAATAAAATACTGAATGAAAGGACTAAACAATGTCCAAATAAGCAGAATAACGTAAGAAATGCATAAAGTAAGAAATCTGGATAGCTTCCATCCGAATGCATATGCTCTTAGAATCCTAAAAGCGTCCTGGTGTACCTGCCGTTAGAACATGAAAGGAACTACGGCTGAGCATAACGCTCAGTGAACGAATATGAAGCATGATAAGGAATTACTGAAATGAAACAGATGATGTAATACTGGAGCTGTAAGACTGATAAGTAAAGTTGCAGCGGAAATCTGTGTATAATCTGTAAAGTCTGGTTTGTAAAATAATAAAGCTGAATCGTTATCTGATAAATCTGAAAACATGCATTTACTTTATTTTAATTGCCAAGAGCTTATATAGGTCATGTGCTGTAACAACTGCTGCATGAATACATAGAGGGGTGACCCCGTCATGCTATAGAGGGGTGACCTCTAAATAACTGTGCTGGGTGGAGGGATCAGCTCCAATGTGAAGGATGTAGAGCACACACCACATTCACCTGCTAAACTGTAAACTGTAGCCTAGGATGCATCCATACGCCCCACTAATAATACTGATAAAATGGCCAAGCTGAGCTGAGTGGGACGATGCAGGATATCACTCTCCTGCATGTGAGTCACGACACTGGTGCCTCTAGTGCCGTGGTTACGGTACCTTCGTAACTAGTACATAAACTAATCATGCTTGTATATAATGCTCAGGCAATTTATTTAGTTGTTAACATGATTTCTGATAAGCTTAAACATATACTGGGGAAAACATTTGGCTGAAGATGGGGAATCCTAATCATGCATAGAAAGGAAGCCATTACTGAAAGGACGAGAAATCCGTACATAAATCAAATAAGCGAAAGGGACAAACAATAGTAGAGATCAGAATATCCGTACCTTAGCCAAAACTCGACGTCTAATCAAATTCTAAATTTAAGTCTCTTGAAAAATAGTCTACATAAGTTAAGAAAACTATTTATTAATAATGGTTTAAATATTATTGTTTTATTTTGATTACCTGTACATATTCCCTTTTGCTTACGTACTTGGTATCTTTCTTTTTGTTAGTCATGCAAATAGACTACTTGTAGTATATGACATGAAATATAACGTGAGTATTGCATGCTATAATCTTTATATTACATGTATTTGATCTAGCTTCTAATGAACCATTTTCAATTCTTCATATTAGACGTATTTACAATATTGATGAGCAAATTTATAACTAGTGAATCCATATTAATGCTTACATGTTAATCATTTCTATTTAGTAGCGATCTTATCGCATGTTGATTACAGTGTATGTGGTTGAAGCATTTACCTCAAGGCAAAACGATATCTCGGCATTGAAAAGAAACGTGAACACAAGATTCAAAGAGAGACGGTCGAATCTGAAACCCAAATTACACGCGAACACGAACCGACACTTGAAATCGACAACCACATGTATACGGATATATGGAACAAAGGACTCAGTCGTACCATATACTATAATGCATCAGCGAAAACAAAACCTTTATCATGTACACTCTCTGATCAAACCAACAAGAACATGAATACCGACATGATCATATAAAGAGATATGACCGAAGCCATAAGTCGATGTACTCGCACCATTAAAACACCACCCGCGAACCAAAACCTCCAACAAAACGAACGACACGACTGACTTAGTCACTCGCGAACATGATCTGAATTCATTCACAAACCAAGACGTCGAACTAGATCAAACGAAACTAAAACAAGGAGGCCTGCACATGTAGACGAACGGAAACCTAAGACAATGGAACCTAATCTTTTTTTTTTCCTACACTTGCCTTATGAATGCATATTATATGTCTTAATTTTGAACTTATAATTTTTTTTGGGAACTTATAAAAAATGAGTCTAATCAAGATGTGTTTTCCATAATTCATGTCATGATTTACGTAAAGTTTGAAAAGAAAGTTGGGCCAACGCTTACACATATAATAGGCATGTATATTAAGACTGAATTAATATTTGTATTTATAAAGAAGCGTTTTTATGATGCAGCGTTACTTTTAACCATCCGAGCATAAATGGTCAAATCTTTCTATTTATTTTGACAACGAAAATTTCGGTTTAGCCATGTTGGGAGTAAATTATGAGTTGTAAATAGATCTATATATATGGACGTAAGACATGGATTGAAAGGAATTACATTTAGTATGCAAAACGCGTAGAGCTAAAGACACAAACGAATTATTTGGAGAAACGCTTTCAAATGTTGTAATTGAGTATAAAGATATACATTTTAAATTATATTCAAAATGATAAAATAAAATACAAACAAAATTTTGGGTTTTACACAGTTAATGTTTAATACATTGCCTTGCATATTTTGATGACACGCCATAAATACACGTAACGGTCCATTTATCCAAGTGGGGTGTTACAAAATGTCTTCTTGATGACGAATGATTTCATTGCAGTCAGGGGAAAGCATAAGAGAAAGATTATCAACATAACAACCGATATCATAAAGAGCAGGCTTGATAGTTTGAACTTTCTTGAGATATTCAGGCTTAGCAAAACTCGTTTTGATATTTTTATTGAGCCTGTTCATAGTTTGAATAGACTGACCCGTTTTGTAAACAATGTTGTTTAACGTTTAGACTCTCTTTTCCAAAGCAAGAATTTTGTCAATATCCTTTTCTTCACGAGTTTTATAAAGCTCAGTTGGTTCTTTGTTAACCGACTCTCACTCAGTAATCTGAAGTTTATGTAGCAGCAGTTGTTCTTCAAGTTTTGATATCTTTTGTTTTGACATATAAATTTCGTGTGTTACTTCAGAACAATATTTTTCATTGAGCACCTTACGTTCATATAGCAAACCATTAGCTATTACAACTCGTTGATCAGCTTCTTTTACATAATCACACTCTTTAAGCCTGTCTATCTCCTCGTCAAAGGATGTGTTTGCTTGCTTTAGACGTTTATTACCCTCTTTGTTTTCATTAATTTTACGTTTTAAAGAATCAATAATAGACGCAATCAAATCACGGTCCTCTTTTGATTCAGTATCCTGAGTAGCATTTCCGTCATCATTACACATATGTTGTGAATCCGTAGAGATATGGCTATCCTCCGTGTCCATTACATATGTGTCGTTGATGTAAAACCCGCATGCTTTTACCATGAATAGTACCCTTAAGATCGTACGTACTAGATTTAAACTTTCCTAATATAGCATGATTACGATTACGTGTTAGGATTTTACGTATTACGTACATGTTAGAACATGATAAGTATTTACTACGCACGAGCACGTAATAATTATTTGACAATAATTAATCACGAACATGCGATCATGAAATCATGAACGTAATTAAAACACGAACTATTATTAATTACGTATATATATTTATTACGAGCGTAATTAAATATATTAGATCACGATATTTACGTAATGAGAACACTTAAAACGCGAACACAAATAATCACGAACGTATAACTTAACACACGAGAACACACCAATGTTTTAGACACGGAAAACATTCGGGTTACCCCTTGTGGGCCCCATTACCACGAAATTAGGGAGGGAGGATGGGCTTAGCCCATCAATTTTTCACTAAAAAGGAAAAGGGATATTTTTCACTACTCATTTTCATTCACAGAAGATTTTTAGAAAAACCCTACAACCCTCTTCCCTGTTCTTCTTTCTGCCGCCACCTTAAGAACACCCCAAAGAGGTGGTTTGTGATCTTGGATCTTGGAAATTAAGTTGGTGATCGTGTTTGTTCTTCATCCTTTTGATCCACGAATTCGGTAAATCCTTTTTAAACCTTTTCTTTTGATTTGATCTTTTTATAAATCAAGAACATGTTATGTTTTTACAAAAACCTAATAAATAAACATGGATCTAACATGATTTGGGGTTTAATAAAATCAAAAGTATGTTTTGAAGGGGTGTTTGTTTTGGCCGCAGGCTGCACCGAACCCGAAGGGGTTTCGGTTTGGCCAACCGACCACCACCAAGACCATATGGTCTTGGTTGGTGTGTGTGGGTCCCACGGCAGCATCAAGGCACGGGGTACCCCGAGTTGGTTCAGGGTACGGTGTCGATTTCATGTCCGGTTCATGCTTTTTAGTCTAGATCCGGTTCATGGTGTATGTTTAGTTTTATTTTTTTTATGATCTTATGTTAAAAATTAAATTAATAAATGACATGATTAATTTAATAACATGACTTAGGTTATTTTAAATTATTAATAATCATGAAATTAATTAACCTAAGTATTTTACATTTTAGACTTATAATTAATTAATTATTTAAAAACCATGATTATAATTAATTAATTAACATGACTTAGGTTATATTATTAATAAATAATAATACATGTTTTAACCTAAGTATTTAACTTTATTTAATTAAAAACATGTTATACTTTAATTAAATATTTTAACCTATAGTTTAATTTAATTACATGAAATAATTATTAAACTATACCTTATATCATATGACTTAGAAAATAATCATGAAAACACTTAGGCTTATATACTTAGCTTATTTAACCAGCTTATTTCTAATTATGGAAAATTTCTATTTTTAGAAACTTAATTAAATAAGGCAGCTAATCTATTTATGGAAACCTTCTATTTTTAGAAACTTATTTATTTCAGGCAGCTAATCTATTTATGGAAACTTATTTAATTAAGGCAGCTGATCTATTTATGGAAACTTTCTATTTTTAGAAACTTATCTATTTTAAGCAGTAAATCTATTTTTGGAAACTATCTATTTTTGGAAACTTTCTATTTTTGGAAACTTTCTATTTTTGGTAACTTTCTATTTTTGGAAACTTTCTATTTTTGGAAACTTTCTATTTTTGGAAACTTTCTATTTTTGGAAACTTTCTATTTTTGGAAACTTTCTATTTTAGGAAACCTGCTATTTTTGGAAAGTTACTTATTATTACACAGTAAGTATAATAACACATGAAATACCAGAAATACTTAATCAGATTAAACATAATATAAGATAAACACGGTTTAAGGCTTAAAAACAGTAAAACATAGTAAGAACACATAAAATAAGCTAAGACATGACATAAAACCAGCTACATATTTAGTAAGCAGATACTTATGCATGTATGTATTTATGTAGCACTAGTGATTCGGAAGTAGGTTTTTTCTCAGTTCATCTTCTTCGTTCACTGGACATAAGGTACGGATTCCCGTCCTTTCAGTATGGACATTCTTTCCTTATTAGGATTCCCCGTATGCAGCCAACTGTTTTCCCGTAGTATAAGTTACGTGTTTGATTGCTTATGTTTAATTAAGATTACCTATAGCCATATACATGCATGACCAGTTTCACCTAGTTATGGAGGTACCATAACCATAACATTAGAGGCACTGATGTTATGACTTCACCATGGCGGAGTGATTGCTCGTGGCGTCCCTTCAGCTTTTGGCCATTTATATTATATTTATCATGTGGGGCGTATGGGTGCATCCTAGTTACATGTTTTTAGTCAGGATTTCATGGTGAATGTGGTGTGTGCCTTGCATCCTTCACAAGGAGCTGATCCCTCCTACCCAAAAACCAGTATATTAAATTAGAGGCAGCCCCTCTAATTTGCATGATGAGGTCACCCCTCTAAGTATTCATGCACGGTGGATTTTCATGACCTATATTGGCTAATGGTAAAATACGTTAAACAGTTTTCATAAGATAAACATAAGGCTTTTCAAACTATAAAACCAGTTTTATGAACATGTTCTAGGTTTTCCAGGACTTATACATTTCCGCTGCTGTTAAGTCTTTATTGTGTTTTAGTGATTCATACTATGTCTATATCCGTGCACTGAGCGTTTTGCTCAGCCGTTACTTTCTTTTCCATGTCCTAAAATGGCAGGTACCCAAGGACGGACTCGAGCATTTGGAGGACATGCATAGGTTGGAAGCTGCCATAGACTTCTTCTCTTTTGCCTTCATATACTTATGCTTGTTTAGTCTTTCATTCATTTCTTTTGCTTTATTATGTTTTGGGCTTATGTTTGGGAACCGATGTTTGATTCCGGTTATCCCTATGGTCATGTAATGTTTTAGACATTTATCCTTGTATGCTTTGATGACACGCCATAATTTCACGTGACATTCCATTTATCAAAATGGGGTGTTACAGTTGATGCTTTCGGGTTACTCAGGATGCCGTCGTTCATTATCAAACACATTATAGTTATCATTTGATGGTACCTTTTCAATTGGCTCAGTATCAAAGATAGGTCCAGAATTGTCAGCAGTCTCTAGAATCAATTCTTGAATCTTTGCCATGTACACGTAATTTTCCTCCAACTCTTGATCATCGGCTTCATCGTCTCAGTGTCATCACGCCAGTCAACTTCATCTGCTGTGAGTGGAATCCATGCTTCTTCTTTCTTACACAGCAACATCTTTTCCTTGTGATATCCCGAATCCTTAACCCTTTTTGGCTTCTTACATTCCCTAGCCATGTGCCCAAATTCCTTGCAGTTGAAGCATTAAATCCCAGTCTTCTGCACAACCGGAGTGCCTACAGTATCTCTAGCCCCAACTTGATTCGGCATCCTCTGATTATCATACCTAACATCACGATCATACCTAGGTGCATGATCAACTTCCTTATATCTAACATTGGATGATGATCTGAGGTTGTTGTTCGTAGGTTTGTAGATCTTCTTATAAGTTGTGGTGAGTAAAGACATGAGTTCCTCAATATTCTTATCCCTTTAAGTTTGTTCATCATCACTGTCTCCATCTGACTCGGTGTCATACTTTGGAGGTGGAGTGGGGACATTGCTTTTACTTTGATTCTAGTAGTAGCTAGAGGTTTGGTGGATGAGCATGATGACTTTGAGGAATGAGTAGGTGGTTGTTAACGGTGAACGTATTTTGTTGAAGTAGCAACCACAAAAGCAATAGATTTAGCAGACCGTTCTGCCTTTTCAGCCCTTAGTTCATTCACTTCATTCTGATGTTGTTTCAAGATATCGTAAAGTTTGTGATAGGAGATAGTCTTGATATCTTCCCTTTGGTTTAACCAAAGTCACAAACCTTTGCCATTCCGGTTTGAGTTGAAGTAAAAACTGAACATTGACATGATGACTGGAGATGGTGCACTGATTTCTGACAAGCTCATTCATCATTTTGTAGAATCTCGAGTAATATGAGTCAATGGATTCACCATCTTCGGATGTGAATTTTCTAAACTCCCTAAGTAGATTAGTCTCGAGATCTTGAACATTGATCGACTCACCTTGCTTCAATCGATGAATTACATAGTATTGGGACATGCATCAACCGTGGAATAGATATCGTTATCAATCCCAGTGAGTATGTAGTTAACAACATCAGCTTCAGCTTGGAGGAGTTTCTTTTTCTCAGCAGGACATGTGTCGAAATCCTCCATAGCTCGTGTAGTTGATGAAGTACCATCTTTTGCTTGTGTGGTAATGGGTCTGAATTCAAAAGCTGGAGGTGGATTCTCAAGTCAATGACGAAGACCAGTTCGGTTCTCTTATCCATCTAGAAATCTCAGGAAACGAGATCTCTATTGAACGTAGCAACCGGCTGTCAGCACAGGTGGATTACCGTTGCCACCTTGTTCCAAACGAATTTGATTAACAGTCGCAATGTTGATGTTGTTGTTAAACAGGTGAATACTTGTGAATGGATTAGGATCTTAGTAGATGTGTTGTGATTTGATTGTGGTTGACAATTCGGAAAAGATTGATGAAATCCCTTAAAATTGTTCTCGAAAAACCAAAAATTCTCCAAGACCAAAAAAACACACATTTTTAAGTGTATTTTCGGAATTTTCAAAAATCCTCTAAGTTGTGCAAATACTATCTCAATACCCAAAAGAAATTCAAACTGTCGCAATGTCAGACCAGGTTCTGTCGCAATATGTAACCTATCGCAATGCCAAACAAAACTGTCGCAATATGAACCTATCGCAATGTCAGCAAAACTGTCGCAATATGAACCTATCGCAATGTCATCAAAATTGTCGCAATATGAAACCTATCGCAATACTCACAATAGAAGATTTTGTCGTAATGCACAATCGTAATAATGGAACTGTCGCAATGTCACACAAGATTTCTATCGCAACGCACACTTGAATTCTATCGCAATACACAAGAAAATAAGCTGTCGCAATCCACGATGATGTTCTGTCGCAATAATGGTCGGAATACTGATCGCAATGTGTAAACCCTAAGTCATTGTGATGGAAAACAAGAAAAATGTGTCGCAATGTGACAACCAGTATTCGAATTTCCACTTTTCTCGCATAAAACCCAACCAATTCGAGATTTTGAGCCAAAAATTAATCCAAACACCCAAAAATTTTGTGCTTTTTACCAAAGTAACAATACCAATTCACTACCACAACTATGTAGATGATTTGTATCAAGAATAAACCATAAAAACACACAAAAAAATTGGATCAAATGATTTAGATCAAAATAGGTACGAAAATTAAGAACACAAACACGAATCTTCAATCACCTATCCACTATAGGCTCTTGATACCAAATGTTAATACAACATCAATCCATAACACAAGATTTAGAGTAGATTTAAAGAGAGAAAGAGAAGAAAGTTAGAGAGAGAAAGTAGAGAGAGTGGTAGAAGGTTTACACTTTTACTATGTGAAAAGAAATGAACCAACACCCTCTTCCACACATAGAAAATGGTATATATACCCACGAACCATATGGCCTTTCCATAGGCCGTGGGTTTGTTTCCATGGGCCGGGCTTGGCTTGTCTTGGGCTTAGAGCCCCTAACTTATACAATATTAGCTTAAAGTCCAAGCCCGGTTAACCCGACTAACCTATTACAATACAAGACCATAATCGACTAAGATGACCTATTATATTCTTGTTCGACTATATAAAATATAGGGCTAACACAACTTTTTAGTCCTATGATATCACTTTTTCCATGGCTTATCACACATCATAACATTCTCGTGTCATAACCTACGTGACAACACTTTTGTTGATGCTAAAATCCTCCGGTAGGACTTACCGAGAGAAAGCTCCCTCTACGTAAGTCTGATAAGCTTCAGAATACCTACACATAAGTAACAACACACGTTAGCTCGCCCCGGGTGTGATCCCAGGACCCAACTTTGGTGCGAGAATAAATACGAGTCAGAGACGAGAGGTACAAGTGATAGTATTTAAGTGTATTGTCAGAGCATTCATTGTGCATGTGATAATAAATGTATGTACCATTTATAAAGTACTATGGATACGTGTAGTGGGGGCCATCCATGCCTGCATATTTCTCTAAATGGGTCTTTTCCCAACTCGCCTATGACATTGTCTCCATTCCTCTTTGAGTATATGCCAAGATGATAGGTGGGCCCTGGTCTATAGTGACGTCACTTTCACATCACTGCTCATGTCATGTCCGGCTATGTTTCGATCGTTCTCTAATTGTGCTCTGGTTGTACTATGGTATGTGACACGTGTTATGGTCTCGGCTCTTGATCGGAACCGTATACGAACATGTCCCCTCCTAATATAATGTTATTCGGTCGCGGATGATATTATACTCAATTTATTGGGCCTTTGTTTGGTCTAGGATGGTTTTGGGCCTAGGTTTCTCTAGGGTTTCTTTATGATCCATCGAGAATGTTCTCGAATGCCCACGTGTACATCACTCATCGTCCTTGTGGCCCTAAACATGCCACGCGTTGTAACACCCCATTTTGATAAATGGAATGTCACGCGAAATTATGGCGTGTCATCAAAGCATACAAGGATAAATGCCTAAACATTACATGACCATAGGGAAAACCGGAATCAAACATCGGTCCCCAAACATAAGCCCAAAACATAAATAAAGTAAATGAACAAAAAGGATGACTAGACAAGCATAAATATGAAGGCAAGAGGAGAAGGAATCTAAGGTAGCTCCCATCCTATGCGTGTCCTCCAAATGCTCCAGTCAATCCTCGAGTACCTGCCGTTTTGGGACATGGAAAGGAAAGTAACGGCTGAGCAAAACACTCAGTGCACGGATATAGACATAGTATGAATGACTAAGCATAATAAAGACTTAATAGCAGCGGAAATGTATAAGTCCTGGAAAACCTGGAACATGTTCATAAAACTGGTTTTATAGTTTGAAAAGCCTTATGTTTATCTTATGAAAACTGTTTAACATATTTTACCATTAGCCAATATAGGTCATGAAAATCCACCGTGTATGAATACTTGGAGGGGTGACCTCATCATGCAAATTAGAGGGGCTGCCTCTAATTTAATATACTGGCTTTGGGTAGGAGGGATCAGCTCCTTGTGAAGGATGCAAGGCACACACCACATTCACCATGTAATCCTAAATAAAAAACATGTAACTAGGATGCACCCATACGCCCCACATGATAAATATATATAAATGGCCAAAAGCTGAAGGGACGCCACGAGCAATCACTCTGCCGTGGTGAAGTCATAACATCAGTGCCTCTAATGTTATGGTTATGGTACCTCCATAACTAGGTGAAACTGGTCATGCATGTATATGGCTATAGGTAATCTTAATTAAACATAAGCAATCAAACACGTAACTTATACTACGGGAAAATAGTTGGCTGCATACGGGGAATCCTAATAAGGAAAGAATGTCCCTACTGAAAGGACGAGAATCCGTACCTTATGTCCAGTGAACGAGAAAGACGAACTGCGAGAATCCTACTTCCGAATCACTAGTGCTACATAAATACGTACATGAATAAGTATTTGCTTACTAAATACATAGCTGGTTTTATGTCATGTCTTAGCTTATTTTATGTGTTCTTACCATGTTTTACTGTTTCTAAGCCTTAAACTATGTTTTATCTTATATTCTATTTAATCTGATTAAGTATTTCTGGTATTTCATGTGTTATTATACTTACTGTGTAATAATAAGAAACTTTCCAAAAACAGCAGGTTTCCTAAAATAGAAAGTTCCCAAAAATAGAAAGTTTCCAAAAATAGAAAGTTTCTAAAAATAGAAAGTTACCAAAAATAGAAAGTTTCCAAAAACAGAAAGTTTCAAAAAATAGAAAGTTTCCAAAATAGAAAGTTTCCAAAAATAGAAAGTTTCCAAAAATAGATTTACTGCTTAAAATAGATAAGTTTCTAAAAATAGAAATTTTCTATAAATAGATTAGCTGCCTTAATTAAATAAGTTTCCATAAATAGATTAGCTGCCTGAAATAAACAAGTTTCTAAAAATAGCTGGTTTCCATAAATAAATTAGCTGCCTTATTTAATTAAGTTTCTAAAAATAGAAAGTTTCCATAATTAGAAATAAGCTGGTTAAATAAGCTAAGTATATAAGCCTAAGTGTTTTCATGATTATTTTCTAAGTCATATGATATAATGTATAGTTTAATAATTATTTCATGTAATCTAATTAAACTATAGGTTATAATATTTAATTAAAGTATAACATGTTTTTAATTAAATAAGTTAAATACTTAGGTTAAAATATGTATTATTATATGTTAATAATATAACCTAAGTCATGTTAATTAATTAATTATATCCATGGTTTTAAAATAATTAATTAATTATAAGTCTTAAATATATAAATACTTCGGTTAAAATAATTTCATGATCATTAATAATTAAATAACCTAAGTCATGTTATTAAATTAATCACATCATTTTATTAATTTAATTTTAACATAAGTTCATAAACATAAAAAAACTAACATACACCATGAACCGGATCTAGGCTAAAAACATGAACCGGACATGAAATCGACACCGTACCCCGAACCAACTCGGGGTACCCCGTGTTTACCTTGCTGCCGTGGGACCCACACGCACCAACCAAGACCATATGGTCTTGGTGGTGGTCGGTAATACTAGAGATTTTGCAACCAAAAGTATCAAAGTTCGTTATAGTTCCGAATCTTTTCGAATTGAAAACCGGTCTAAAGTGCGACTCAATCGTCTTTTGGTGAATCAAAGGTTTGGTTGATTTGTTTTTAAACTAAATGCAAGTAATTAAAGTGTCGTTGAGTAAAAGGGAAGTTAAAAGATTAATTTGAATAACGAGTAAAAATAAATGCATATAAACGTAAAGGTGACAATGGAAAAGAACTAAATCACTAAATAAAACTAACACTTGGAAAATTTTTAGAAAATAAAAGGTACTATAAGAAAGTTATATCGAAAGAAACCAAAAACAGCCAAAAGGGAGCCCGATCGGAATGTATTCCGATCGGATGGTCGGAATGGTGGGAAGAAGTAACACAATCGGAATGTGCAAGACTGTCAATCGGAAAGTGGGATTAGGGACCCAATTGGAATGTGCAAACTTACCCAAATCGGAATATAAGAAATGTTAGCAATCGGAATATCCAAAATCACACGAATCGGAATAATGCTTGAAGTCTCAATCGGAATACGTGCAAATGCACCAATCGGAATAAGGGACAAGCCCTACCGTCGGAATACTAAAGATGGTGCCCTGTCGGAATATGCACCAATCGGAAAGGGGCTAACAACCCTTCCGAAAATAATGGAATTCAGTTAAGATGATGCACCGGTCGGAATATAGGGGCCAATCGGAAAGGGGATATAAATCCCTTCCGAAAATAATAGGATTCTAGCAAAAAGCTAGGAAATAAGCTATTAGATCGAGCTTATTCCCAAAACTAAATCGAATCAACTAAATGGAATCACATAAGCACTTTAATCAACTTATCTAACTCGAAATCAAACAACTTTTTGGATCAAACAATAAGAACATAAACTTTTTAATAAAACTTTTTAATGATAAAAAAAATAAGCTAATCATAAAAGTAAGCCAATAAGCACAAAAGTCTTAAAGCTTAATCAAATGAAAACTTATAAAATGATCAAAAGATTAACTTTTTAGCATGAAATCAATTAGAACAACACGGATCACATGATAATCACACCAAAATCAATCTTAAATCAAAGAAAAGTAGAATGAGATTAAGAAATAAAAGCTTAAAATGGAACTTTGATTAATGAAATAAACAATACAAAAGTGTTTAATCTTGAAAGATTAAAAGAAAAAGATGAACTAGTGAGAGAAAGTTTAAGACTTTCTCTCTCTAAAAACTAAAAAGTGAAAAATTAACTAAAAACTCTAACTACCCTCCTAATGACTATTAGGAGGGTATTTATAGGGAAGGTGGAAGGAGTGCATGTGTTGCATCTTCTTTCTTGCTTTCTTCACGTTTTTCTCGACTCGACTTTAATTCTTCGTCTTTGTCGTCTCGGGATTTGAACTTGTCTTTTAATTTTCTTCTTCTATTAGACTTAAGTTCTTCGACTTCGTTAAACTTCCGTCTTTTGACTTTTTCTTCGATAAATCTTCAGAATAGGCCTTGGACTTCCGTTCTTTTTGCACTCTTGATCTTTTGACTTCGTCTTTTTCCCGTTTTCTTCAATAAAAGCCCGTGAAAGCCCGTGTTTTCTTCCTTTTTCACATTTTGGTCCTAAATCACAATAAAAACACAAACCACGCATAATTCCGACTTTTACGACATAAATCACACGTTTTGGTCTTGTTATTATTGGAAATAAGTGGTAAAAGGATAAGTGTTTTCACACTTATTAAATCCCCTACACTTGACCATTGCAATGCCCTCATGCAATGCATTAATTTTAAAGCACGGTTTATATTTTTCATCATAAATAACCCATCTTGGCCTTTATTAAATACTAAACATAAAAGATAGAAATAAGTAGAGAAATTAAAAACTTACATTGGGTTTTGGCTGCCATGAACATTTATCATCCTCAAGTTTCACGTTCCCCATACCAAGCTTAAAAACGAGATCATTGTTATTATAAGTTAGCAAACTATCACGAACTCATGTGGGCCAATTATTTACTTAGACTCCCTTATTCCTAGGTGTATCTCTTATATTTTATTTTTGTCTTGAATGATCACGAGGATGCATTGTTTGACTTATTTCGATAGTTATTTAGTCCGAAAATAAGGTGAACGATTTAATCAATAGTTAGCTAAAGGACCAAATCTTTTAAAACTGCTTCTCGGGATATCAGAAAGTTCATATCTTGGCATAACTTGGTTCGCGATTTGAGACCTTTCTCGGGCCGATATTTGGCAGCGACTTCATACTTCGAATCTTCGAGAGATGTTCTTGAAATTATGGTCTTCTCTTCATAATAGGAATTTCTTCACTTGAAGTTTTTGAGAGATTCTTCATCTTTGGACCACGACTTCTTCATTTTTCTCCAATCTTTATTTTGGACTTTGATATACAACGATCCGCCTCCTTTTAGGACTTGGATCTATTTATCCTCATACCTTGTTAGGGTCTTTTCGGATAGACTTCTCCATGACTTTTGGGGAGTTCTTGCTTTTCGTCGTGTGTCTCGATCCTTCATATTGATTTTTGATAAATGATTCTTCACATCACTTTTGGATCTTTTAGCAACAAAATGTAGCCCTCATGCCTTGTTAGGGCCTTTTCGGACTCGCCAATCTTCGCGCCCCGCTTCATAAGTTATGCCTTGGCTATGAACTCTCGTCATTACCGAGCAACTTTTAAACGATCTGGGGCTAAAAGCTAAGTAACTTTTCAAATCATACAACCCTACTTATTAGCAGATAATTTATTAAGCAAGTGGAGGGAGAATAGGCTCATAATTAACTCACATAAATTCACGAGAGAATACCGAACTTATAATTGACTCTATCATCTCTCGTTCTCCACAGTTTAAAATCTCAAGGAATGAGACTCGTGGATGCTTAGCCTATTAAATCAAAGTTTTGGGTTTTCGAGTCGCCTATAGGATCTTGCAAATTCTTAGACTTTTTCAAGTTTAGAAATCGCATTTTAAAGTTCCCTTGATAAACGACTCTCTAGGATCAATTATAGGAACTTGCGAAAAGTTCTTGTTCTTAACCCGTGAGAGTTAAGACTTTCGCGTTTTATAGCTCCCTATATAAAAGCCTAGCAAAACTTGACTTAAACATGTTAAGGATACTAGCTAGAGTAAACTTAGGCAAGTAAACTCGGGTTGAGTCAAAATGTTCACGACTAAGAAAAATCTAAAACCACTTATTTGAAAATTTATTCTAGCAAAGGAAACATAACAAAGGCAAATACAACTATACAACTAGGCCAAAATAGATTAAAAATTTTGAAAAATGTCGAAAAATCAAATTTTCCGGTTAAAATGAGGGCAAATTCATGGAAAAGACCGCTTACTTCGATAGAAGTCCCCCCTACACTTGAGATAAACATTGTCCTCAATGTTTGAGCATGTGGGAGTAAACTCCCCTACACTTAGGACATTGTGCACTTTGTTTAAATCTTGCTAAGGAAAAGACAACTAAAGTGAATTCAATGTGAACATATAGAATATGAAATATTGAATCACAAGAGTTTAGGATAGAACCGGGAAGATGGAAAACACGGTATCACGGTTCGTCAAAAGTCATCAAGATGCTCTCTGAAGCTTTAATCCCTGCACAACACAAGAAACAAGACAACAGACATATGCGGGGCTCCCCCTACACTTATTATGAAAGCAGTAACGGATAGAACACGGGTTGCCTCCCGAGAAGCGCTTGTTTTTGTTCACCGAGTCATGAGCCTGACTCGACCCAATTTTAGTTCATGGGGAACGTGGTGAGGGATGGAATCATCTCTTGAGAGATGTCCTCACCAAAGTACAGCTTCAGACGCTGGCCATTCACCTTGAAATTGGGCCCATTCGGCTGAGAAAGCTCAATGGTCCCATACGGAAAGACTTTGGCGACGGTGAATGGACCAGTCCAGCGGCTCTTCAACTTGCCAGAGAAGATCTTCAACCGAGAGTTAAAGAGTAGAACTTGATCTCCAACGTGGAACTCTCGGTTCTTGATTTTAGCATCGTGGATCATCTTCGTCTTCTCCTTGTAGATCAGCGAGTTCTCATAAGCTTCATTCCTCAGTTCATTTAGCTCGTTGAGTTGAACCTTGCGATGATCACCGGCTTTGATGATGTCGAAGTTCACCCACTTCAAGGCCCAGTGTGCCTTATGCTCCAGCTCGATGGGTAGGTGGCAGGCTTTCCCGTACACAAGACGATAGGGTGTACAACCGATCGGGGTCTTGTAAGCAGTACGGAAAGCCCACAGAGCATCATCTAACTTATCGGCCCACGCGGCGCGATGCTCTCCCACAGTACGCTCCAAAATTCTCTTCAAGCCACGATTGGAAATTTCAGCTTGCCCATTGGTTTGGGGATGATAGGCGGTGGAAAGACGGTGAGTGACACCATACTTTGCCATGACTCTTGCAAATTGATCGTTGCAAAAATGAGTCCCGCGGTCACTGATGATAGCACGAGGAACGCCGAATCGAGCGAAAAGCTGCTTCAAAAAGTTCACAACCACCCTCGCATCATTCGTAGGAAGAGCCTTAGCTTCAACCCATTTAGAGACGTAGTCGACGGCGACGAGGATGTACTTGTTCCCTTTGGATGATGGAAATGGCCCCATAAAGTCGATGCCCCATACATCAAAGATTTCACATTCCTGTATGAAATTTTGAGGCATCTCATCCTTATGTGTGATCTTGCCTTGACGTTGGCAAGCATCACAATGCTTAACCATTTCGTGAGCGTCACGATAAATGGTGGGCCAGTAGAATCCAGAATCAAACACTTTCTTAGCGGTGTAGTTGGGACCAAAGTGACCACCGGTGGGTCCTTTGTGGCAAGCTTGGAGGATATCGAAAGCTGCCGGTCCGTCAACACATCGACGAATAATCAGATCAGCACACTGTTTGAATAGATAAGGGTCATCCCAAAAGTAAGTCTTAACATCATTCAAGAACTTCTTCTTTTGTTGGGATGTTAACCCTTGGATGAGAATACCACCCGCTAAGTAGTTTGCAATGTCCGCAAACCACGGGGTGCCATCAAGATTGAGATTTATAGACATTAGAGTCTCCAGGGGGAAAGAGTCATTGATCTCTTTGTTCGGATGATCCCCCTGATATGGATCCTCAAGTCGACTCAGATGATCCGCGGCCAGGTTTTCGGCTCCCTTCTTGTCACGAATTTCAATGTTGAATTCTTGAAGGAGCAAAACCCAGCGAAGAAGTCTTGGCTTAGAATCGTTCTTTGTCATCAAGTACTTCAACGCGGAATGGTCCGTGTATACGATGGTGGTGGATAAAACAAGATAGGGGCGAAATTTCTCAAAAGCATAGACAACAGCTAAAAGCTCTTTTTCGGTTGTCGTATAATGCAATTGAGCCCCCGTCATTGTTTTGCTAGCGTAGTGGATTGGTTGGAAGTGTTTATTCACTCTTTGGCCCAAAACCGCACCAATAGCAAAGTCGCTAGCATCGCACATCAATTCAAAAGGCAGCTCCCAATTTGGGGTAACCAAGACCGGTGCCTTAGTTAGCTTATCCTTTAGAAGATTGAAGGCTTCGAGACACTCTTTGGAAAAGATAAAAGGAGTATCTTTTTCCAAGAGGTGGGTCATCGGGCGAGCGATTTTAGAGAAATCCTGAATGAATCTACGATAGAAGCCCGCATGACCCAGAAAACTTCTCACACCCTTCACGGTTGAAGGTGGAGGTAATTTGGCTATGACATCAACTTTAGCACGGTCGACTTCAAGACCGGCTTTAGAGATTTTGTGTCCTAGCACAATGCCTTCTTTTACCATAAAATGGCATTTTTCCCAATTCAGAACAAGGCGAGTGTCTTCGCACCGCTTAAGCACGCGTTCCAAATTGGCAAGGCAAGAAGAGAAGGAATCCCCGAAGACCGAGAAATCATCCATGAAGACTTCCATGGTTTGCTCAACCATGTCATGAAAGATAGCCAACATGCACCTTTGGAAAGTCCCGGGGGCATTGCATAAGCCAAAAGGCATTCGTTTATAAGCAAATGTGCCGTAGGGACAAGTGAATGTTGTCTTCTCTTGATCTTGGGGATCGATGGGTATTTGAAAATAACCCGAGAAACCATCCAGAAAGCAGTAATATTCATTACCCGCTAGACGTTCAAGCATTTGGTCCATAAAAGGTAGAGGGAAATGATCCTTTCTCGTGGCATCATTGAGTTTGCGGTAGTCTATACAAACTCTCCACCCAGTAACGAGACGGGTAGGAATTAACTCGTTGTTTGCATTGGGCACAACGGTTATACCACCTTTCTTAGGCACACAATGGACTGGACTAACCCACGGTGAATCCGAAATAGGGTAAATCATGCCCGCATCAAGAAGTTTGATAACCTCTTTTTTGATGACTTCATGGATTTTAGGATTCACCCTTCGTTGACTTTGAATTGTGGGCTTAAAGTCGTCCTCCATGAGAATTTTATGTGTGCAAAAGTGAGGATCAATTCCACGGATGTCGGAGATTTTCCAAGCGATAGCTCGTTTATGCTTCTTCAACACATCGACAAGGCGTTCTTTTTCGTCTTCCTTCAGATCCTTTGCGATGATGACCGGTAGCTTCTTGTCGTCTTCCAGAAAAACGTACTCAAGATGAGGCGGTAAGTCCTTAAGCTCAAGAGTAGGCTGATCCTCAATAGATGGTGAAACTAGCGATGGATCATCATTAGTCACCTCTTTAGGAGCAGGAGGCGAGAACGGGTCCTCATTGAAAAGTCTCTCAATAGTACTAATGTCTTCATCCCAATTTGTGGACAAATTATCATACTTAATATCGAGAGGACCCAAACTAGTTTCGAAGTCATCCAAATCACTTTCCCCAAAAGGAGTCAATGCTGGAGCGATTGAGGCAACGGTCTCAACATTGGGTGGGGAAGAAAGAGTACTTTTGCAAGCATCATGAAAATGTTCTTCACAAGCCTCATCGAGAACATCAATAGCATTAACACTCTCATACGAATAAGGTTGCTTAGAAATCTTACCCATGTTGAAGACAATTTGATCGTCACCAACTCTCATGATTATTTCGCCTGCGGCAACATCAATGAGAGTGCGACCGGTCCTCAGAAATGGACGTCCAACGATTAATGGAACACGGGGATCCATCTCGTAATCAACGACAACAAAATCCGCCGGGAAGGTGAATTTGTCGACGCCAACAAAGACATCTTCGGCTATCCCCACTGGATAAGCAACCGTACGGTTGGCTAATTCCAAAGTCATTTTAGTGGGGACTAGCTCGGGGAGAGATAATTTCTTCCAAACACTTAAAGGCATTAAGTTTATACTGGCACCTAGATCGGCTAGGGCCATGCAATTCGCTACTCCCGGGAAGTTGCAAGGAATCAAGAAGCGACCCGGATCAACAAGTTTGGTGGGCAATTGCCTTAAGAGCACTGCGGAGCAGTTCTCATTAAGTTGGGTCTGAGCAATGTCAAGAAGCTTTTCTTTATCACTTAAAAGATCTTTAAACATCTTAGCGTATTTGGGCATGTGAGCGAGAGCCTCGGCAAAGGAGATGTTAAAATTCAATTGTTTAAACATTTTTAGGAAGTTTGAAACCTGAATATCATCCTTGCTCTTTTGCTTCTCTTTCCTCAACCTTGAAGGATAAGGTATATTGGATGAAGAAGAAGGCTTTAAGGGAATAGGATCACTCACAACCACGGGTGGTGGGGAAATGGGGATAGAAGGGGAAGGAGATGGGGAAAGTTGCTCTTTTTCCTTGTTCACAATCACGGGTGGAGGTGTAGGAAGCTCGGGTTCTATATAACCTTTTCCACTACGAGTGGTGATTGCTTTCATCTCCCCTCTTGGATTCACAACGGTATTACTCGGAAGAGTACCCGAAGCAGAGGGTTGATTACTTTGGATGAGCGAACCAATCATATCACGAAGGTGAAGAGCTTGATTGTTGAAAGAGTTTTGCATGTTTGCATTAATATCATTGCTGTGTTTGGCCATATCATTCCTTAGCTCGGCTCGAATATCGCTCCCTTGTTTCACCATGTCATTCTTCAAGTTGACAAATTGACTCTGAAGATTCGTCACCATCTCACGATTAGTCTTCATGAACGTCTCGACGTCTTGGCTTACTGCCATCGGTTGATTGAGAGGTGGAGCTTGAAAATTTCCTTGAGTTGGGTATGGGTTTCTTTGGGATTGATATTGATTTTGAGCACAAGGTTGGGATTGGTTGTTTCGGTTGTAGCTTTGTTGTTGGTTTTGGTTTGCAGGAGGGAAACCGGGAGGAGCAAGATAATTGTTGGAACGATAACTTAGCAAGTTACGGTCTCCTTGAGGGCGGGCTTGATAGCCTCCCGTAGGATAAGTACCGTATGCTGCGTTAACGTCTTCAGAATAATTGCCGTGAGTAGAAGGACACTCATTGTAGGAATGAGGACCACCACATGTGTCACAAGAGATAACAACGGCTTTAGCTTGTTGAGTTTGGTTAGAAGTCAAAATTTGGAGACTTTTGTTAATATCGAGAATAGCACGTTCCAAAATAGACGGGTTGGTGGTGGAAGAAGTAGATGAAACATTGACTCTCTGATTAGATCTTGAGGATGCGGAAGAATCCCAATTCTTGTGGTGAGTAGTCATGTTTTCAATCAACTCTCGACACTCCTCCGGTCTTCTTTTCATAAAAGTACCACCGGCGGCGGCATTGATCGTGTCACGATCACGAAAGGTGAGACCATTGTAGAAGGTGTCAATGAGAGTGACGGGGAGCATATTGTGATTAGGACAACGGTCGATCAAATCATTGTAACGTTCCCAAGAATCGAAAAGCGATTCATCATTCTCTTGCATAAATCCACTGATTTGGTTACGAAGGCTAGTGACCATGGATGGGGGAAAGTAGCGCGATAAAAAGCGTTGAGTCATGTCGTTCCACGTATGAATAGAATTCTTAGGAAGACGGTCAAACCATTTTTCGGCATGGTGAGAAAGTGAGTGTGGAAAAAGTTGAAGGCGAAGGTCATCCATAGAAACACCGGGGCACTTTATGCTTTGGGTAATGGTAATGAATTTGTCGAGGTGTTTGTTGGCATCATCATCCGGAATTCCACGAAACGGGTTCGTTTGTACTTGCTGGATCATGTGATGCTTCAACGAAAACTCCTGAGCCGTGACGTGCATTGGCGCGATCGGGCCTCCGCGTCCGTTCATGGTGGGTTGGCATAATTCCTCCATGGTTCGTAAATCAGGTTGAAGGACATTGTTGTTGTTGTTGTTGTGGTTGTTATTCAAATTATTTTGAGGTGGGTGATTATTGTTGTTGTTAACACCAGCCATATCTAAATCTTCACGATTCTCGGGCTCAGAATAGTTTGTAGATCTAGTACGCATGCACCTGCAGAAGAAAAATATACACAAGAAATATCTATATAATCTTTTTGGTTTTTATAGGTTTTTTAATGTTTTTGTATTTTTGAAGAATTTTATATTTTTTTATGATTTTTGGAAATTTTTATAGCAATGAAAATAACGTTCAAAGAACGGATCCCAAAATTCAATGCGTCTCTCACTAGAAACCGTTTATCTTAACGAAAAGAGCCGGCAGCGGCGCCATTTAATACTAGAGATTTTGCAACCAAAAGTATCAAAGTTCGTTATAGTTCCGAATCTTTTCGAATTGAAAACCGGTCTAAAGTGCGACTCAATCGTCTTTTGGTGAATCAAAGGTTTGGTTGATTTGTTTTTAAACTAAATGCAAGTAATTAAAGTGTCGTTGAGTAAAAGGGAAGTTAAAAGATTAATTTGAATAACGAGTAAAAATAAATGCATATAAACGTAAAGGTGACAATGGAAAAGAACTAAATCACTAAATAAAACTAACACTTGGAAAATTTTTAGAAAATAAAAGGTACTATAAGAAAGTTATATCGAAAGAAACCAAAAACAGCCAAAAGGGAGCCCGATCGGAATGTATTCCGATCGGATGGTCGGAATGGTGGGAAGAAGTAACACAATCGGAATGTGCAAGACTGTCAATCGGAAAGTGGGATTAGGGACCCAATCGGAATGTGCAAACTTACCCAAATCGGAATATAAGAAATGTTAGCAATCGGAATATCCAAAATCACACGAATCGGAATAATGCTTGAAGTCTCAATCGGAATACGTGCAAATGCACCAATCGGAATAAGGGACAAGCCCTACCGTCGGAATACTGAAGATGGTGCCCTGTCGGAATATGCACCAATCAGAAAGGGGCTAACAACCCTTCCGAAAATAATGGAATTCAGTTAAGATGATGCACCGGTCGGAATATAGGGGCCAATCGGAAAGGGGATATAAATCCCTTCCGAAAATAATAGGATTCTAGCAAAAAGCTAGGAAATAAGCTATTAGATCGAGCTTATTCCCAAAACTAAATCGAATCAACTAAATGGAATCAAATAAGCACTCTAATCAACTTATCTAACTCGAAATCAAACAACTTTTTGGATCAAACAATAAGAACATAAACTTTTTAATAAAACTTTTTAATGATAAAAAAATAAGCTAATCATAAAAGTAAGCCAATAAGCACAAAAGTCTTAAAGCTTAATCAACTGAAAACTTATAAAATGATCAAAAGATTAACTTTTTAGCATGAAATCAATTAGAACAACACGGATCACATGATAATCACACCAAAATCAATCTTAAATCAAAGAAAAGTAGAATGAGATTAAGAAATAAAAGCTTAAAATGGAACTTTGATTAATGAAATAAACAATACAAAAGTGTTTAATCTTGAAAGATTAAAAGAAAAAGATGAACTAGTGAGAGAAAGTTTAAGACTTTCTCTCTCTAAAAACTAAAAAGTGAAAAATTAACTAAAAACTCTAACTACCCTCCTAATGAATATTAGGAGGGTATTTATAGGGAAGGTGGAAGGAGTGCATGTGTTGCATCTTCTTTCTTGCTTTCTTCACGTTTTTCTCGACTCGACTTTAATTCTTCGTCTTTGTCGTCTCGGGATTTGAACTTGTCTTTTAATTTTCTTCTTCTATTAGACTTAAGTTCTTCGACTTCGTTAAACTTCCGTCTTTTGACTTTTTCTTCGATAAATCTTCAGAATAGGCCTTGGACTTCCGTTCTTTTTGCACTCTTGATCTTTTGACTTCGTCTTTTTCCCGTTTTCTTCAATAAAAGCCCGTGAAAGCCCGTGTTTTCTTCCTTTTTCACATTTTGGTCCTAAATCACAATAAAAACACAAACCACGCATAATTCCGACTTTTACGACATAAATCACACGTTTTGGTCTTGTTATTATTGGAAATAAGTGGTAAAAGGATAAGTGTTTTCACACTTATTAGTCGGCTTAGTAAACCGAAACCCATTCGGGTTCGGTTGCAGCCTGCGGCCAAAACAAACACCCCTTAAAACAACCTTTTGATTTTATTTAACACCTAAACATGTTAGATCTATGCTTAATTATTATGTTTTTGTAAAAACATCTCATGTTCATAATTTATAAAAAGATTAAATCAAAAGAAAATGTTTAAAAAGGTTTTACCGAATTCGTGGATCAAGAGGACGGAAAAACAAACACGATCAATCACCAAAACTTCAAGATCAAAGATCAAAAATCACCTCCTTGTGGTGTTTTAGGGTGGCGGCACAAAGAAGAAGGGAAGGAGGGTTTTAGGGTTTTTTCTAAAATCTTCTGTGAATGAAAAATGAGAAGTGAAAAATTATTTAACCCCTTTTAGTGAAAAATTGATAGGCTAAGCCCATCCTCCCTCCTAATTTCGTGGTAATGGGGCCCACAAGGGGTAACCCGATCATTTTCCATGTCTAATTAATAAGTGTGTTCTCGTGTTCGTGTTTTACGTGTTTGTTCGTGTTTATTTGTGTTCGCGTTTTGTGTGTTCTCGTTAAATAATTACCGTGACCTAATATATTTAATTACGCTCGTAATAAATATATATACGTAATCAATAATAGTTCGTGTTTTAATTAAGTTCATGATTTCATGATCGCATGTTCGTGATTAATTATCGTTAAATAATTATTACGTGATCGTGCATAGTAAATACTTATCGTGTTCTAACACGTACGTAATACGTAAACTCCTAACACGTAATCGTAATCATGCTATATTAGGAAAGTTTTAATCTAGTACGTACGATCTTAAGGGTACTATGCATGGTAAAAACATGCGGGTTTTACAACTCTTCCCCCCTAAAAAGAATAATTCGTCCCCGAATTATAGATAATGTAACTGAAAGACAAACATACCCGAATCAAACTGAGAGGGTATGTAAGATAAATTAACGTGCAGGTGATCTGGCAGAAAGAACGCGGAACGTGACGTGTCTTAAAAGGACATGGAACGTGACGTGGCTGAAAGGACATATCTAATTGATAAGAGAAAACGGATAAGAAGTCCAGATGAACTTGTCCGTTTCCAAGTGGCTTCCCTCTTGGAACGGTTCCTTATAAGATCTTGACACGAATGATAAGTTTTGGTCCTCCTGACCTTGACTTGGAATACAAAGAAGTTCCTGGTTATCAATGTAAGGTAGATCCCCTAAATTCGATCGAGGAATAAAAATTAACGTGTAAGAGTAACTGAAACATTATGGTGCAAAACAATCCAACTTAACCGATAACTAGCAACGATGCGCGAGACATATAGAAACGTAGTACGTGAAAAATTTTAAACGTGATACGTGAAAATTTTTGAACGTGCTACGTGGAGATATGGCGAGTGTAGTATGAGTAAACATATCGTGATCCCTGATACGTGTAACATATCTTGATCATGATATGAGGAACGTGGAATGAACATGACATGTGAAACATATCGTGATCATAGAATATAATGGCGGTAACGACAAACGCTAGAAGGTGAGACGTGGAATATGACGTGAAACGTCTATCTGATGATGGAGAGTTATACTAAACTTGGGTCTGGTCTCTCAAGTTCTTGCAAAACTTCCCAAATGAGAAAAATGAACGTAAAATCGTAAGCCAAGATACGATCATGAACGTGAATAGTGTCATGAACACGAGCGTGAAAGCAAGTCGTGAAATTAGGACAAGGACGTGAAGTAAATAAGGAGCATAATTATGAATATTTGTCTGACCTGATAACTGAGGAATTGCCAAGTGATCGGATGAGCCTTGGCTGGAACATGTCCGATCAATCTGTTGGTTCTGAAATCCTTGCGGATGTAAGGATTCTGCAGACTTGATCAAACTGTTTGCAATAAACCAGATAGCATCATGCTTCTTCGGATTTTACGTTAAATTGGTAGCCAAAATCCGTGGAGATCTTGTCCCATTTCAATTCACAATTTCAGGTGATGAAAACATCCCAGTTTGTTGGTGTCCTATCTTAACCTGTTGGTATGTCAGGTATCTAGATATGAACGTAACTGTATCTTGCTTCGTAGAACTTGATACATAGGAGTTTGCGAAACTCTGAGTCTCTGAATCTAGACTTCTCCTAGCGTAGGATTTTCTAGAACACCTAATGTAGTGTAGGGTTCTCTCCTTTACGCATAAGCTGAGTCATGGTAAGATTAACCGTAGAAACCCATGTGATTCAGCGTGTCACTGTAATCAAACAGAATTGATATTGGAAAAATTTCCAGGGTGAAATTTCTCTTGTCATAGAATTTGCAACATAGTGCGGATATGGTCTTCCTGTTTTTCTCTAGGCTTGAAGTAAATCAGGTTATCCTCAATGAAAAACGCCGATGAATTTGTTTAGGAGTTCATGGAAACTCAATTTATTAAGTTCATAATGCTGTTGGAGCATTGATGAGACTAATTCAAACTCATAAATCTAGCATGACCGAGTCCTGTACGAATCGCAGTCATGGACATGTCCTGCTTTTTCACTCGTCACTGTTGGCAGCATGATCATGAGTTCGATCTTGGGAAAGTGATTAACACTATACGGTTGATTGGACATGTCGTCAATACGTGGAGGAGAATAACGGTCATGAATGGTGATTTGTTTAAGTCAACGGTAGTCGACACATAATCTCATGGTACCATCCTTCTCCTTATAGATTCTTCTGGAATGTATAGGAAGACTTTGGAATAATTAACTGGCTATGCGTAAAATAATTAAGTGGTCGTGTCTTACTGACAGCTAGAAAATTTTGGCGACCATGGCTAACAACGCACATGCTTGTAAGCATAGATAATTTGTACAGATTTCCCCGATGGAAAATCAAGCTGAATGTATTCAGGAGCTTGAACATTACTGTACATAATTATGAATCGTAGCATGGTGTGTTGTTCATAGTACATAATTAGGATAAAATTCATCTCGTGTCTGTCCGAGGAAATGCGTTAGCAGCTTGGATCTCATCATTAAGCTGAAGGAAAACCTTCGTATTCGTGGGAATACGAAAGGCGTCCTTCATGGTCATGAATATATGAAGTATGGTGAAAGAATGAAAGTGACATCGGCAACGTGACAGTTCTCACTGATACGCCGATAATGGTATTGAAATTCTTGTGGCCTGATTAATACATGGCACAACAAAATGGATATACCCTTGGAGGGTACCCTGAATTTCTTAGAAATGTTCCATAGTTGGACGTGAGTCATGTGTCTTGACTCGTGTCTTGGAACTATAAGCATGACATATGTCTTGACTGGTGTCTTGACATGTGTCTTCAGAAAGTATACGTGAGAATGTGTCTTGACTGATGTCTTGACATGTGTCTTCAGAAAGTATACGTGAGACATGTGTCTTGACTGATGTCTTGACATGTGTCTCGAGATGTGAAACAAATATAACCACAATATAAGGTTATTATGCCAGAATTGGCGGATCGGTTGGATTACTAATCCTTGTATTTCTGATCACGTCCGTGGCCAGAGCCTCGGTTGCGATTTCTAGGATAGTTGCTGTCATAGTAGTGGTTACTATCGTCCTGTCTGTCAGTTCCATGATGGTCATTCTCATGACCGTGATTCATGTAACTATTCAGCTGAGTGGCCGGCTGGTACCAGTTTGCACTCATATGGCTGAAATGACAGCCGAATGACGTGTGACATGTAACTAAGAATTAGGGACAATGATTGATGGGAATCGTCTGATGGTGAAGAATCTTCTCTTCCAATTTCTTTGCTCCGACGCCTTTGTCTTCGTCTTGTAGGATCTCCAGGTTGTGAACAGCATCCGCATCTCGTAGCATCTCCGAACGTCAGCAACATCAACCTTAGTAACATCTCCAAGTTGTGAGCGGCATCAGCAATCTTGTAGAATATCAGCAATTGAAAATACGCCTGAGATGATTCATAATCGACTAGCGAATACTCGTGAAGTATTGCAAGTGGAATACACATGGATTAAGGTACATGTAATGCACATGAAATACGGTACGTGGAGTACACGTGGAATGCACATGAAATGATCGGTATGGGGTCGATCATTTATCATGATTTAAGGAAAGTATATCGGTTAAACGGTTAGGAAAACCATCATGATAACCTGGCAATGCCAGTATATACCTCATTTTGGTTGCATAGAGAAACGCTAAAGTGTTGTTACACAAAATTTAACGATGATTTGCCTGACAGCATGATCAATGAAAACCAACCATGACTATCATGAAAGAAGAATTCAATGAAATCCAACAATGTCTTGCAGGACAACGTAAATAACAAAGTAGGCGTAAAACATAATCAACATGAAGACGGAATTATCATGAAGAAACATGAAACCATCTATCACAAAGAAGTGTATAACATAATCAGCATGTAACTGAAGTTAACCATGACAGTATGAAAACATACTTAACATAAAAACATAATAACTTATGAGGGGACATGAAAAAAAATTATTCCAATTTAAATCATGAGAAAAATTTTATGCATGAAAAACAGTGCATGAATGCGTAATGTAGTTTATAAAACCTTTATATGTGCGAGGGAACACCTATGGGTCGGTTCCAAAACAAAAGACATGGCGAGGGGACGCCTATGGGTCGGTCCCAAAGTTAAAAGTTTCGATAAAAGCACATGCGACTAAATAGGGCCAGTCTTGTACCAACCATTACTTAGTCATAATCCCTGCAACAATGATACATGAAACATAAATAAATGAAACTCATCTGTCATAACTTATCAGAAAAAATTTTATGTCACTAATTATGAACTACTGGGGTTCAGTCCACATAGCCACAGTTCACGAGGAACATTATGCATGAAACAATGACACATAACTAAATATGATTGACGGTCCTCCATCCATATTAGTAAAACAATATCGACGAAAACATCAAGGTTAAAACCTCAAGGTGCTGAAAACATCATGGTTAAAACAACAATGCGCTGAAAACATCAATACGTAGAATAACCGACGTTGGCTTAGGAAGCTCCTGGTGACTACCCACTAGTCACAGGTCGAGTTTTAGAGCCTACAGGTCGAAGCCTTGTCTCTGATACCATAATTGTAACACCCCATTTTGATAAATGGAATGTCACGCGAAATTATGGCGTGTCATCAAAGCATACAAGGATAAATGCCTAAACATTACATGACCATAGGGAAAACCGGAATCAAACATCGGTCCCCAAACATAAGCCCAAAACATAAATAAAGTAAATGAACAAAAAGGAAGAATAGACAAGCTTAAATATGAAGGCAAGAGAAGAAGGAATCTAAGGTAGCTCCCATCCTATGCGTGTCCTCCAAATGCTCCAGTCAGTCCTCGAGTACCTGCCGTTTTGGGACATGGAAAGGAAAGTAACGGCTGAGCAAAACGCCCAATGCACGGATATAGACATAGTATGAATGACTAAGCATAATAAAGACTTAATAGCAGCGGAAATGTATAAGTCCT
Source organism: Glebionis coronaria (assembly GCA_025667525.1). NCBI lineage: Eukaryota > Viridiplantae > Streptophyta > Magnoliopsida > Asterales > Asteraceae > Glebionis > Glebionis coronaria. The sequence goes on along the minus strand of CM046881.1, from coordinate 155,779,673 downwards.
GGAAAACCTGTAACATGTTCATAAAACTGGTTTTATAGTTTGAAAAGCCTTATGTTTATCTTATGAAAACTGTTTAACATATTTTACCATTAGCCAATATAGGTCATGAAAATCCACCGTACATGAATACTTGGAGGGGTGACCTCATCATGCAAATTAGAGGGGTTGCCTCTAATTTAATATACTGTCTTTGGGTAGGAGGGATCAGCTCCTTGTGAAGGATGCAAGGCACACACCACATTCACCATGTAATCCTGAATAAAAACATGTAACTAGGATGCACCCATACGCCCCACATGATAAATATAAATAAATGGTCAAAAGCTGAAGGGACGCCACGAGCAATCACTCTGCCGTGGTGAAGTCATAACAACAGTGCCTCTAATGTTATGGTTATGGTACCTCCATAACTAGGTGAAACTGGTCATGCATGTATATGGCTATAGGTAATCTTAATTAAACATAAGCAATCAAACACGTAACTTATACTACGGGAAAACAGTTGGCTACATACGGGGAATCCTAATAAGGAAAGAATGTCCCTACTGAAAGGACGGGAATCCGTACCTTATGTCTAGTGAACGAGAAAGACGAACTGCGAGAATCCTACTTCCGAATCACTAGTGGTACATAAATACGTACATGAATAAGTATCTGCTTACTAAATACATAGCTGGTTTTATGTCATGTTTTAGCTTATTTTATGTGTTCTTACCATGTTTTACTGTTTCTAAGCCTTAAACTGTGTTTTATCTTATATTCTGTTTAATCTGATTAAGTATTTCTGGTATTTCATGTGTTATTATACTTACTGTGTAATAATAAGTAACTTTCCAAAAATAGCAGGTTTCCTAAAATAGGAAGTTTCTAAAAATAGAAAGTTTCCAAAAATAGAAAGTTTCCAAAAATAGAAAGTTTCCAAAAATAGAAAGTTACCAAAAATAGAAAGTTTCCAAAAATAGAAAGTTTCCAAAAATAGAAAGTTTCCAAAAATAGAAAGTTTCCAAAAATAGATTTACTGCTTAAAATAGATAAGTTTCTAAAAATAGAAAGTTTCCATAAATAGATTAGCTGCCTTAATTAAATAAGTTTCCATGAATAGATTAGCTGCCTGAAATAAATAAGTTTCTAAAAATAGCTGGTTTCCATAAATAAATTAGCTGCCTTATTTAATTAAGTTACTAAAAATAGAAAGATTCCATAATTAGAAATAAGCTGGTTAAATAAGCTAAGTATATAAGCCTAAGTGTTTTCATGATTATTTTCTAAGTCATATGATATAATGTATAGTTAATTAATTATTTCATGTAATTTAATTAAACTATAGGTTATAATATTTAATTAAAGTATAACATGTTTTTAATTAAATAAGTTAAATACTTAGGTTAAAATATGTATTATTATATGTTAATAATATAACCTAAGTCATGTTAATTAATTAATTATATCCATGGTTTTAAAATAATTAATTAATTATAAGTCTTAAATATATAAATACTTAGGTTAAAATAATTTCATGATCATTAATAATTAAATAACCTAAGTCATGTTATTAAATTAATCACATCATTTTATTAATTTAATTTTAACATAAGTTCATAAACATAAAAAAAACTAACATACACCATGAACCGGATCTAGGCTAAAAACATGAACCGGACATGAAATCGACACCGTACCCCGAACCAACTCGGGGTACCCCGTGTTTACCTTGCTGCCGTGGGACCCACACGCACCAACCAAGACCATATGGTCTTGGTGGTGGTCGGCTTGGCAAACCGAAACCCATTCGGGTTCGGTTGCAGCCTGCGGCCAAAACAAACACCCCTTAAAACAACCTTTTGATTTTATTTAACACCAAAACATGTTAGATCTATGCTTAATTATTATGTTTTTGTAAAAACATCTCATGTTCATAATTTATAAAAAGATTAAATCAAAAGAAAAGGTTTAAAAAGGTTTTACTGAATTCGTGGATCAAGAGGACGAAGAACAAACACGATCAATCACCAAAACTTCAAGATCAAAGATCAAAAATCACCTCCTTTTTGTGTTTTAGGGTGGCGGCACAAAGAAGAAGGGAAGGAGGGTTTTAGGGTTTTTTCTAAAATCTTCTATGAATGAAAAATGAGTAGTGAAAAATTATTTAACCCCTTTTAGTGAAAAATTGATGGGCTAAGCCCATCCTCCCTCCTAATTTCGTGGTAATGGGGCCCACAAGGGGTAACCCGATCATTTTCCGTGTCTAATTAATAAGTGTGTTCTTGTGTTCGTGTTTTACGTGTTTGTTCGTATTTATTTGTGTTCGCGTTTTGTGTGTTCTCGTTAAATAATTACCGTGACCTAATATATTTAATTACGCTCGTAATAAATATATATACGTAATCAATAATAGTTCGTGTTTTAATTACGTTCATGATTTCATGATCGCATGTTCGTGATTAATTATCGTTAAATAATTATTACGTGATCGTGCATAGTAAATACTTATCGTGTTCTAACACGTACGTAATACGTAAACTCCTAACACGTAATCGTAATCATGCTATATTAGGAAAGTTTTAATCTAGTACGTACGATCCTAAGGGTACTATGCATGGTAAAAGCATGCGGGTTTTACACGCGTCCTTCCTATTGATGCATTTTTCCCGATTCTCGAGATGTCCTCTATATATATTCGCTTTTCCCTTTTCATATTTTACTTCTTACTTTTACTTTTCATCTTTACTTCCCCACTGTGTTTTTTCCGAGGCGTACTTCTCTCCGACGTTTTCCAGGTAGGTCTTCAAATTTCCGGTTTAATTTCTTTTTCTACATTATCATCGCATCTCTCGGCATGTCCGACGACGATTGATAGGTGTGAAAACACCCATCCTTTTACCACTTATTTCTTACTAAAACAAGACCAAAACACGTATTTAATATCAATTGTTTGGAATTATGCGTGGTTTTTGTGTTTATTGTGTTTTCAGAGTCAACCGGATGAATATTGAAGAAAACATGGGATTGCACGGGTTTATCGAGGAAAAAGACTCAAGACGAAGTCTATTGCCTAAGAGATGCAAAAGATTTGAAGTCATTGTGCCTATCTGAAGATTTATCGAAGAATAGAGCCAAAGATGGAAGATTCATATATGTCGAAGAACTCGAGTCTATTAAACAAATGATTATAGGACGAGTTGGAATCATTCACCGACACTTCTCAAAATCCAAAGTCGGAAACGTTTAATTAAAGAAACGTAAAGACTAAAGAAGAAAGAAGAAGAGAAGCCCATGAACAAAGCCCGTTCACAAGCCCACAAAGCACACGCCTATAAATAGGACTTCACTTCACCATTTTAGAGACTAGTTAGTTTTAGTTTTTCATTTTCTCTAGTTTTAGAGAGAGAAAGTTCTCAACTTTCTCTCACTAAGATTTTCTTTTCTCCATTTTTATCTTTCAAGTTTTAAGCTTTTTGTATTTTTGGATTTCATTAATCTAATTCAAGTTAAGCTTTTAAGTTCTTTATTCTCCTTCTACATTTCTTAGTTTGCTTTAATCTTTGATTTGATTACTTCATTTCATACGGTTTGGATGATTGGATGAGTTCGTGATTAAAGGTTGATCTTTCTTTTTCCTTTTTAAGCTCATACACGTATAAGCTATAGGCTCTCTATGCTTATTGGCTTATTTCTTGTTTTAGCTTATTGGTTTTCGGATTTCATCAAGGGTTTAGTCATTAAAAAGTTTCGTTTATAAAGTTTATGATTTTACGTTTTCGAAAGTTGTCAAAATTTAAGCTTTTTGAAGTGTTTAAGTTGCGGGTAAAATAGCTTGTTGATTGTGCTTATTAAGTTTTAAGGTTGTCACCATTTTTGGATTGATTTTGTATTTCATCGCAATATCAGGGTTTATACACATTCCGACGGATTTCCTGCTTTGTATCGCAATAACCCAAGTGTGGTTCTACTTTGCGATAAGTTTGGCACTTACCCCTTATTCCGATCTGGGATTGCGATCGCTCATTGCGATCGCACATTCCGACGGGACTAAGGTCTTTGTTAAGACGAAACTCTGCCCATTTTTAGTTAACAACTTTCCGATCTGGACATTACGACAAATGGTAATTGGATTATTCCGATCTGACTTTCCGATCTAGAACATTCCGATAGAATAGCATTGCGATAGACCATATTCCGACAGCTTTGCATTTTTGTATTCCGATGGATTGTTTTGATACTTATTCCGATGGCACATTCCGATCTGGGATTCCGATGGCCTAGTTTTAATCACATTCCGATAGATAGGAGTAGTTGTATTCCGATAGCTTAAGATTTGAAGTTTTAAAGTTTTGCAAAGTTTTATGTTTTAAGTGCTCTTCTAAATAAATTTTAAACACTTTAATTTCACTCAACGACGTTTTCATACTTGCTTTTAATTTAAATCAGTTAACCAAAAACGACCCCTATTTGTAACCAAGAACAATCATTCCACTTTGAACCGTGATCAATTCGAGGAGATACCGAGAATTAAATCTTGAACCTATCAAAACCATTGTATCAAATGGCGCCGCTGCCGGCTCTTCTCGTTAAGATTAATAGTTTTTTGTGAGAACTTGGATTTTGGGATCCGTTCGCCGTGAACGTTACCTTTTTTATAAAAATTTTCAAAAACCCTAAAAAATACAAAATTTTCAAAAATAAAAAAAAAAATTAAAAAACCATAAAAACCAAAAATATTTCTGCTTTGTTAGTTCTTTTGCAGGTGCATGCGTACACGATCCACGTCTTATCAAGAGCCCGAGCCTCTCGAAGACTTAGACATGGCCGGTGTACAAAACAACAACAATAACCCACCTCTCAACAACAATAATAACAACAACAATAACAATCCACCTCTCAACAACAATAATAACAACAACAATGAGCCTCTACCGGACAATCGCCCGATGATTGAACTTCTGCAAGCCCATGTAGATGGCAACAATGATCCAATTGTCATACCCGCGATTGCACCAACTTTGAGCTCAAATCCGGCTTTATCCAGATGGTCTCTGCTCAACCATTCTTGGGGCGTACCATTGATGATCCTCATGACCACATCAAGAGATAATTGCAACTCACGAATACGGTCAAATTCAATGGTGTTCCACAAGAGGTAATCCGTTTGCAACTTTTTCCCTTTTCTTTAGAGGGACAAGCCCGGCATTGGCTTGCAAAGGAACCGCCACAAAGTATTCTGACGTGGACGGATTTGGAGACCAAGTTCATAAACTACTTTTTCCCACCCTCCCGTACTACCGCTTTGCGGAATGAAATTATCAATTTTGAACAAAAGTACGATGAATCTTTTAGTGAATCTTGGGACCGTTTCAAAGATCTTTTAAGAAATGGCCCACAACATGGTTTTACCAAAGTGCACCAAATTAATACTTTTTATAATGGTTTAAGCATGAATGACCAAGATTCACAAAATAGTGCCTCGGGGGGTAATATTTTGGTTAAGACTTCCAATGCCGCTTGGGATATCATTGAGAATAAGTCTCGTGTGTAAACCAAGAGTGTGCGGACCAATGCCGCTAGTGCTATTACTAGGGACAGCGACAAGCGACTTGACAAAATCACTGCGCTTCTTGAATCGCTTGCTACCCAAACCGCCAGCAACACCAACAACATCAATGCTAAAAACGCTCAAGTCAATGCTGTCAATCAACCATGTGAAATATGCGGGGGTCCTCACTCTTACACCACTTGTACCACCACCCAAGACTATCCTTCTGAGAATGTGAATGCAGCATACGGTACCTATCCTCCGGCCGCTTATCAAGCTCGTCCTCAAGGAGACCACAATTTGCTTAGCTACCGCTCTAACAACTTTCTTTCCCCGCCCGGTTTTCCTCCTAACAACCCAAACCAACAACAAAACCTTAATCGCCCTCCTCAACAACAACAACAACCTCGTGCACCATACCTACCACCTCACAAACAACCATATCCACCTCAAAGAAACAACCAAGTTTACCAACAACCTACTTATCAACCACCCGCTTACCATGCTCCTCCTCCCAACCAACCCACCGCATTACACCAAGATGTTGAAACCTACATGAGGACCAATGATGTGATTGTGGAAAATCTCCAGCGAGAAGTACTCAACTTGAAAGCAGACATGGTGAAACAAGGAAACGATCTACGAGCTGATATGAGAAACACTTTGGCAAGTCAAACGAATGACTTAAGGAACATGATGGCTAGTTTCTTCCAAGGTAATCAACCCTCTTCTTCGGGTACTCTTCCAAGTAACACCGTTGCGAATCCAAGAGGGGAGATGAAAGCAATCACCACTCGCAGTGGCAAAGGTACCAAGGAACCCAAGCTTCCTATACCTCCACCGGTGATTGTGACTAAGGAAAACGAGTCACCTGCTCCTATTCCTCATCCTTCTACTTCCCCAATTTCTCCACCTCTTACTTCTACCCCTCCTCCACCCAAGGATGTGAGTGATCCTTCGATCCCAAAGCCTTCCTCTTCTTCCGATATACCTTATCCCTCAAGGTTGAGTAAAGAGAAGCTCAAAAGCAAGGACGATATTCAGGTTTCGAACTTTCTCAAAATGTTTAAACAATTGAATTTTAACATCTCCTTCGCTGAGGCTCTCGCTCACATGCCCAAGTATGCGAAGATGTTCAAAGATCTTCTTAGCGACAAGGAGAAGCTTCTAGATATTGCTAACACCCAACTTAATGAGAATTGCTCTGCAGTGCTCTTAAGGAAATTGCCAACCAAGCTTGGTGATCCGGGTCGTTTCTTAATCCCTTGCAACTTCCCGGGAGTAGAGAATTGCATGGCCCTAGCCGATCTAGGTGCCAGTATTAATTTAATGCCTCTAAGCGTTTGGAAGCAATTATCTCTCACTGAGCTAGTCCCCACCAAAATGACTTTGGAATTAGCTAACCGTACGGTTGCTTATCCAGTGGGGATAGCCGAAGACGTCTTTGTAGGAGTCGACAAATTCACTTTTCCTGCCGATTTTGTTGTCGTTGACTACGAGATGGACCCTCGTGTGCCTTTAATTGTTGGTCGTCCATTCCTAAGGACCGGTCGCACTCTCATCGATGTTGAAGCCGGTGAGCTTATCATGAGAATGGGTGACGATAAAATTGTCTTCAACATGGGAAAGCTTTCTAAACAGCCTTATTCATACAAGAGTGTTAATTGTATTGATGTTCTTGATGAGGCCTGTGAAGAACACTTCAAAGATGCTTGTAAAAGTATTCCTACCTCTCTTCCCAATGTTGAGACCGTTTCCTCTATTGATTCATCACTATCTCTATTTGGAGAAAGTGATTTCCTTTGGAAAGATTTGGAAGCCACCATGGGAGATGTGAACTCAGAACATGACGATTCTCCCACCGATTGGGATGAAGATCTTCGCCTCATTGAAAACCTTCTCAAAGAAGACAATATTTCTCCATCATCTCCCAAGGCTACTGCTATCGATAAACTGACTTTGAATACGCCTCCCATCGAAAATCCTCCGGATTTAGAACTTAAGGAGTTGCCACCCCATCTCGAGTACGTGTTCCTTGAAGAAAAGAAGAAGTCGCCCGTCATCATCGCGAAGGACATGAAAGAAGAAGAAAGATCTCGCCTCATCGCCGTGCTTAAAGATCATAAGAAGGCAATTGCTTGGAAAATTTCCGATATCCGCGGAATTGATCCGAACTTTTGTACTCACAAGATTCTCATGGAAGATGACTTTAAACCCGCAATCCAGAGCCAAAGAAGGGTTAATCCTCGCATTCATGACGTCATCAAACAAGAGGTTGTCAAACTTCTTGATGCCGGCTTGATTTACCCTATCTCGGATTCGCCTTGGGTAAGTCCCGTCCATTGTGTGCCCAAGAAGGGCGGAATAACCGTTGTTCCCAATGAACACAACGATTTTATTCCCACTCGTCTCGTTACTGGGTGGAGAGTTTGTATTGATTATCGCAAGCTCAATGATGCCACGAGAAAAGATCACTTTCCTCTTCCTTTCTTGGATCAAATGCTCGAGCGTCTTGCGGGTAATGACTATTACTGCTTTTTAGACGGTTTCTCCGGGTATTTTCAAATTCCCATCGATCCCAAAGACCAAGAAAAGACCACATTCACTTGCCCCTATGGAACATTTGCTTACAAACGCATGCCTTTTGGTTTATGTAATGCTCCTGGGACGTTCCAAAGGTGTATGATGGCTATCTTCCATGACATGGTGGAAGACACTATGGAAGTATTCATGGATGATTTCTCGGTTTATGGCGATTCATTTTCTGCTTGCCTTGCCAATTTAGAACGTATGCTTAAGCGGTGTGAAGACACTCGCCTTGTTCTTAATTAGGAAAAATGCCATTTCATGGTAAAAGAGGGCATCGTTCTAGGACACAAGATCTCCAAAGCCGGTATTGAAGTGGACCGTGCTAAAGTCGATGTTATTTCTAAGTTGCCTCCACCGTCAACCGTGAAGGGTGTGAGAAGTTTCCTCGGTCATGCGGGCTTCTACCGTCGCTTTATCAAAGATTTTTCTAAAATCGCTCGCCTGATGACCCACCTCTTGGAGAAAGATACCCCTTTTATCTTTTCCAACGAGTGTATCGAAGACTTCAACTTGCTTAAGGATAAGCTAACTAAGGCACCCGTCTTGGTTACCCCTAATTGGGAGCTTCCCTTTGAGTTGATGTGCGATGCTAGTGACTATGCTATTGGAGCGGTTCTGGGACAAAGAGTGAACAAACACTTCCAACCGATCCATTACGCTAGCAAGACAATGACGGGGGCCCAATTGCATTACACGACAACCGAAAAAGAGCTTTTAGCTGTTGTTTATGCTTTTGAAAAATTTCGCCCCTATCTTGTCCTTTCCACCACAATCGTGTATACCGATCATTCCGCGTTGAAGTACTTGTTAACTAAACAAGATTCCAAACCAAGACTTCTTCGTTGGGTTTTGCTACTCCAAGAATTTAAAATCGAAATTCGCGATAAAAAAGGAGCTGAAAACCTAGTCGCGGATCATCTCAGTAGACTTGAGGATCCTTACCAAGGGGATCACTCGAACAAAGAGATCAATGACTCTTTTCCCTTGGAAACCTTAATGTCTATCAACTCAACTTTTGATGAAACCCTGTGGTTTGCGGACATTGCAAACTACTTGGCGGGTGGAATTCTCGTTGACGGGTTAACATCCCAACAAAGGAAGAAGTTCTTCAAAGACATTAAGACTTACTTTTGGGATGACCCGTATCTATTCAAACAATGTGCCGATTTGATTATTCGCTGATGTGTTGATGGACTGGCAGCTTTAGAAATCCTTGAAGCTTGCCACAAAGGACCCACCGGTGGTCACTTTGGTCCCAACTACACCGCCAAAAAAGTGTTTGACTTGGGATTTTATTGGCCCATCATCTATCGTGACGCCCACGAGATGGTTAAACGTTGTGATGCTTGCCAAAAACAAGGCAAGATCACACATACAGATGAGATGCCTCAGAATTTCATTCAAGAGTGTGAAATCTTTGATGTTTGGGGTATCGACTTTATGGGGCCATTCCCTTCATCTTAAAGAAACAAACACATCCCTGTAGCCGTTGACTACGTTTCAAAGTGGTTTGAAGCCAAAGCTTTACCTACTAATGACGCAAGGGTGGTTTGTAACTTTTTGAAATCGCTATTCGCTAGATTCGGTGTGCCTCGTACCATTATTAGTGATCGCGGGACTCATTTTTGCAATGACCAATTTGCTAGAGTCATGGCTAAGTATGGTGTAAATCATCGTCTTTCCACCGCCTACCACCCACAAACTAATGGCCAGGCTGAAATCTCTAACCGAGGATTAAAGCGAATTCTTAAAAGAACCGTGGGAGAGCATCGTACCTCATGGGCTGATAAACTTGATGATGCTTTGTGGGCTTTTCGTACCGCATACAAGACTCCGATTGGTTGTACACCATATCGTCTCGTGTACGAAAAGGCGTGCCACCTCCCCATTGAGTTGGAGCACAAGGCTTACTGGGCCTTGAAGTGGGCTAATTTTGATATCAACAAAGCCGGTGACCTAAGCAAGATCCAACTCAATGAGCTGAATGAACTCCATAATGAGGCTTATGAAAATTCTTTGATCTATAAGGAGAAGACTAAGCTCATTCATGACTCTAAGATTAAGAACCGAGAGTTCCAAGTTGGAGACAAAGTTTTACTCTTTAACTCTCGGTTGAAAATCTTTTCGGGCAAGCTGAAATCTCGTTGGTCCGGCCCATTCACCATTGCCCAAATTTTTCCATATGGTACTCTCGAGCTCGCTCAACCTAATGGACCTAATTTTAAGGTGAATGGCCAACGAGTGAAGTTGTACTTTGGTGAGGACATCTCTCAAGAGATGATTCCATCCCTCACCACGTTCCCCATGAACTAATTTTGGGTCGAGTCAGGCTCGTGACTCGGTTATCAAAAACAAGCGCTCCTCGGGAGGCAGCCCGAGTATCTATCCTTTTCCGTTTTAACCTCCTAAGTGTAGGGGGACCTATATAGGTTGTTTGTCTTTGTGTGGTGATGTGATTACAGGGATGAATGCACTTTTGGAACCTTGGAAGAACCGTGCTCCCGTGTTATCCGCAATCCGGTTCTATCTCTCAACAATCGTGATTCAATTTTCTTCATACTCAGATTTGAAATTTGATCACGTTAGTCGTCTCTCCCTTAGCTTGATTTAACCAACGTGCACAATGTCATAAGTGTAGGGGAGACTTTTCCCACATGCTTAAACATTGAGGACAATGTTTATCTTAAGTGTAGGGGGACTTCTATCGAAGTTTTAAGTGGACTTTTCCATGAAAATGCCTTCATTTAACCGGAAAATCATCTTTTTCAGCATTTTTCAAATTTTTAATTAACTTTGGCCATTTAGTCGTAATTTTTAAATTTCTTTCGTTGCTTTCATATGTATATATCCTGCAATAAAGTCAAAAATATTAATAAAGTGGTGTAGCTAGTTTTGAAATCTTTGACATATTAGGCCCGTTGCGATTATTTTGACTCAACCCGAATAGACTTATCCAAGTTTATTCTAGCTAGTATCCTTAACCATGTAGACCTTAATTGGTTTATTAGGCTAAGCATCCACGAGTCTCATTACTTGAGATTTTAAATTGTAGAGAATGAGAAATGATAGAGTCAATTATAAGTCGGTATTCTTGCACAAGCTCACTTGGTGTAATTATCTGCCTATTCTCCCATCACTTGCTAATAATTTATTTGCAATAAGTAAGGTCGTACGATTTGAAAAGTTACTTAGCTTCTAGCCCAAGATCGTTTAAAAGTTGCTCGGTAATGATAAGAGTTCATAGCCAAGGCATAACTTATGAAGCGGGGCGCGAAGATTGGCGAGTAAGAAAAGGCCCTAACAAGGCATGAGGATTCAATCTTATTGCTAAAGATCCAAGGTGATGTGAAAAGAATTATTCCCAAAATCAATATGAAGGATCAAGACTCACGACGAAAAGCAATCAACTCCCATAAAGATCATGGAGAAGTCTATCCGAAAAGACCCTAACAAGGTATGAGGATAAATAGATCCAAGTCCGAAAAGGAGGCGGATCGTTGTATCTCAAAATCCCAATTAGAGATTGAAGAAATAATCATGAAGTCGTGGTCAACAAAGTTGGAGTACCCCTTAAAAGTCTCCAAGTGAAGAAACTCTATTACGAAGAGAAGACCATTATCTCAAGAACGTCTCAAAATATGAAGTATAAAGTACATGCCAAATATCGGCCCGAGAAAGGTCTCAAATCGTGAACCGAGTTATGCCAAGATATGAACTTTTTGATATCCCGAGAAGCAGTTTTAAGAGATTTTGTCCTTTAGCTAACTATTGATCAAATCGTCCTACTTTGCTTTCAGCCTAAATAAACTATCGAAATAAGTCCAAAAATGCATCTTCATGATCATTTTAAGACAAAAATAAAATATAAGAGATACACCTAGGAATAAGGGAGTTTAAGCATATTATTAAGCCATGTGTGTAAGTGTTTGATTTGCTAACTTATAATAACAATGATCTCGTTTTTAAGCTTAGTTTGGGGAATGTGAAACTTGAGGGTGATGAATCGTCGCAACACCGAAGCCCTAATGTAAGTCTTAGATCTCTTTGCAAGTTATTTCCACGTAACTATTTTCTATCCTTTTGCTTACTTTAAAGTTTTAATCTCTCATAGTACTTTAATTTTTGTTTAGTACGTTAATAAGGCCAAGGTTGATTGATTATGAGAAAAGTGTAAATTTGCTTTGTCACTAAGCATTGCATGAGGGCATGGCAATGGTTAAGTGTAGGGGATTTGATAGGTGTGAAAACACCCATCCTTTTACCACTTATTTCTTACTAAAACAAGACCAAAACACGTATTTAATATCAATTGTTTGGAATTATGCGTGGTTTTTGTGTTTATTGTGTTTTCAGAGTCAACCGGATGAATATTGAAGAAAACATGGGATTACACGGGTTTATCGAGGAAAAAGACTCAAGACGAAGTCTATTGCCTAAGAGATGCAAAAGATTTGAAGTCATTGTGCCTATCTGAAGATTTATCGAAGAATAGAGCCAAAGATGGAAGATTCATATATGTCGAAGAACTCGAGTCTATTAAACAAATGATTATAGGACGAGTTGGAATCATTCACCGACACTTCTCAAAATCCAAAGTCGGAAACGTTTAATTAAAGAAACGTAAAGACTAAAGAAGAAAGAAGAAGAGAAGCCCATGAACAAAGCCCGTTCACAAGCCCACAAAGCACACGCCTATAAATAGGACTTCACTTCACCATTTTAGAGACTAGTTAGTTTTAGTTTTTCATTTTCTCTAGTTTTAGAGAGAGAAAGTTCTCAACTTTCTCTCACTAAGATTTTATTTTCTCCATTTTTATCTTTCAAGTTTTAAGCTTTTTGTTTTTTGGATTTCATTAATCTAATTCAAGTTAAGCTTTTAAGTTCTTTATTCTCCTTCTACATTTCTTAGTTTGCTTTAATCTTTGATCCGATTACTTCATTTCATACGGTTTGGATGATTGGATGAGTTCGTGATTAAAGGTTGATCTTTCTTGTTCCTTTTTAAGCTCATACACGTATAAGCTATAGGCTCTCTATGCTTATTGGCTTATTTCTTGTTTTAGCTTATTGGTTTTCGGATTTCATCAAGGGTTTAGTCATTCAAAAGTTTCATTTATAAAGTTTATGATTTTACGTTTTCGAAAGTTGTCAAAATTTAAGCTTTTTGAAGTGTTTAAGTTGCGGGTAAAATAGCTTGTTGATTGTGCTTATTAAGTTTTAAGGTTGTCACCATTTTCGGATTGATTTTGTATTTCAGCGCAATATCAGGGTTTATACACATTCCGACGGATTTCCTGCTTTGTATCGCAATAACCCAAGTGTGGTTCTACTTTGCGATAAGTTTGGCACTTACCCCTTATTCTGATCTGGGATTGCGATCGCTCATTGCGATCGCACATTCCGATGGGACTAAGGTCTTTGTTAAGACGAAACTCTGCCCATTTTTAGTTAACAACTTTCCGATCTGGACATTGCGACAAATGGTAATTGGATTATTCCGATCTGACTTTCCGATCTAGAACATTCCGATAGAATAGCATTGCGATAGACCATATTCCGACAGCTTTGCATTTTTGTATTTCGATGGATTGTTTTGATACTTATTCCGATGGCACATTCCGATCTGGGATTCCGATGGCCTAGTTTTAATCACATTCCGATAGATAGGAGTAGTTGTATTCCGATAGCTTAAGATTTGAAGTTTTAAAGTTTTGCAAAGTTTTATGTTTTAAGTGCTCTTCTAAATAAATTTTAAACACTTTAATTTCACTCAACGACGTTTTCATACTTGCTTTTAATTTAAACCAGTTAACCAAAAACGACCCATATTTGTATCCAAGAACAATCATTCCACTTTGAACCGTGATCAATTCGAGGAGATACCGAGAATTAAATCTTGAACCTATCAAAACCATTGTATCAACGATTCCAATGGTGTTGGGTCTAGTGCTGGTCTCTTCGATCCGAAATGTGACATGCACATCAAGTGATCCGTTATGACAAATGAGTAATTAAGCCTTGTTATTACTCAGTATCGTATCCGAGAGGATCTTCGACCACATTTGCCGGATCCCAACATGAGTATGGACGTGCTACTGAAGAAATATATAGGTGTCTATTTAGATCATATTGAGCATGGTGGCTTAAATATTCCGTTATCTTCCTTCTTTTGGCGATAATAAGACACTTTAGGGTCCATATATCCCAACTGGTGCCCATTGGCGTGAATCAAGTTGTGATGTTTGAGATTCAGTGTCAGAGCCAAAACATTGAGCGCACGATTGACCTCTTTCGGGTGTTCTACAAACTGGGGAAGCAAGGCCATTGGTTCTCCTTTGTTACTAAAGTCCACAAGAAGGCGAAGAAGTTCTGCATAGAGACTACCTCAAGTTTGAAATACTGGAAGACCAAGTTTTCCTTATTGACCGCCAAGCCATTCCGAACGCGATGCCATGGAGGCATCAAGACACTTGTGTTTCAGACATATTTACGAGAAGCTATAATGAGGCTGATGCCGACCGATTGGCAGATCCCAAAATCTTATTGAGACCGAATCACAAAGGATTGTTGTATTTGTGTTGCTTGTCTAGACCGCCTTTTCATCCGGAATGTTGACGCGCGCTACGAGATGCGAGGGGAAATATTAATGTCTTGTACTTATGTATGTCTTTTATGCCTTTACTAACTGTGGATTTCCTAACCTTTCTCTTCTCTCTTCTTCCTTCCCATTCTTGCAGAGCTAACCATGGACCAATTTCTGCATCTTCCTAAGTGGACCGACAACAAAGTGATAACCAAAGAGGATATACTGGTTGAACAACGTCTAACTGACCATACATCCCAACCATTGGACCGAAGTGTTGCTATACTAGAGCTTACCTCAGAACAACAGGTCATTGAGCACCCCGATGCTCAGATAGCAGCAGCTCGGGAGCGTAATGAGGACCTTGCTCTTGAGAAGATTCTTCTAGAACAGGATTAGAATCTCGAGTAGGGTCAGAATCAGGGGAAGAGGAAGGATGAAGGTACTTCCAAAGGGCTAAGATAGAAGAGCCTTCATAAGGCCGTGACAAGTGGGACATGTTCTACTTCAAACCAGACACTTTCTGTCACTCCGGGCAACCATGCTGGTCCGGTTGATGTCAGAGGTAAGACTGCTTCTACAAGAGATGATCCGGCTCACTCTTAAGTTGACTGAGAGAACACTAAGGTATCCTGGGGAGGGGAAGAGACCTAGGTCAACAATGACGACCATGTGGATCAGAACCTGTTCCATCTCCAAAGAATCATAGGAATGATCCATAAACCGGTATGTTTTTACTTCGTTATGTCTAGTTCCTTTTGCTGGTGTTATCCGCGTTTTTCTCACCTTATCTTTTTCCCCTTTTTTGTAGATGTTTCACCTCACCCCAATGGAGGTGGTGATGATGGTGATGATGATGATTACGATGTGGAGCTTCAGACTTTTGTTCCGTCGTAGAGGCTCCAGCATAATGTTCTCATTCATTCCCACTTTCGGCCAAGGAACTCCTCATTCCTCTTGCTACTCCTGCTGAACAGAAGGAAATGAGAGTGTTATCTGATCATGAGCTGATTCGGCAAGGTTATCATGCCTTTTTCTGGGCTACTCTTAATCAAGTCGAGATTCTACTACGATTTGAGTTGTTAAGCCACGATCACCGGGACTTGGTGAACACCCATCGCCAAAATACTGATACTTTTAACAAAAGTCAGGTTTTGTTGTCTCCGCTTTCCAAGAGCCATAAGAAGCTGGAAGCTAATCATGCTGGGTATCCGGCTAAGGAGATGAAGTTGAAGAGCAAAGTAAAGGGCTTGGAGGATGTCGCTGTGGCGCATGACCGTCAGGTACGTGACCTTGAGTTCTCTATTGGGTTAAAAAATGAGGAGTTGGCCCGGGCCATCAAAAGGGTGCAGGATCTTGAGGGCGAGAACACTAAGCTTACTACTCATCTGTCAAAGGCAGCAGTGGACCGAAAAAGGTTGATCTAGGATTTCTTGCCTCACTTCGTGCGTAAGTGCCGAGTATAAGAAGCATGTCGCAGAAGTTGTTTCAGTTTGTTACTCTGGGATTTGGTACGAGGGCATTAAGGTCAACCAGACCGCTGCGTCGCTCGCCTTTACATTGTCTCAAGCTGAAGACTTTGATGAGGACGTGGCTAAAGTGTGGTTGGAGAAGTATTTAGAGTTATTTACTCTTGCCTACCCCTACATCAACAAGGTCATCGGTTCTTACAACTTGCCTATATCAGACTTGATGAAGCTTGTCCCAAATGTGCCTATGGTTGCTACCAAGGCTCCTGCCGTGCCTACCATCTTTTCCCTTTCCAAGGATGCACCGACCTGATTCATGGTTTTGATGGTTCTTTTGTATTCCCGGAGCTTGTTCCGGGTTAACTTTCTGGCTTCGACCTGTGATGTAATAATAAAACATGAACTTATTTGTTCTAGAGCATGTACCAGCTGCTAGGTTTGACCGTGTAATAATTCTAACATTTGCTTCCTTGATAAATCTTATGCCATGTTCGGTTAATTATGCCTTGCTTAAATTCAATGATAATGTTCCGGTTTCTTTGATCTTTCATCTTGTGATATTGTTTTTTATTTTAATTTTACTTGTTTGATTTGACCGGTAAGATGTTGCTCCGATTGAGGAAGGGCCTGTCCTTTACAACCGGTGGGTTGATGAGGACTTCGTCCTTTATAACTAATAGGTTACCATTTGATAAGGGTCTTATCCTTTACAAACGACACTCTTCAACATCCATTTAGGAAAGGTTGGTGTTGCTCTGGTTGATGAGGACTTCGTCCTTTACGACCGGTGGGTTGATGAGGACTTATTCCTTTATAACCAATAGGTTATCATTTGATGAGGGTCTTATCCTTTACAGAAGGCCCTCTTCAATATCCATTTAGGAAAGTTTAGTGTTGCTTCAGTTGATGAGGACTCCGTCCTTTACAACCAGTGGGTTGATGAGGACTTCTTCCTTTACAACCAATATGATACCGTTTGATGAGGGTCTTATCATTTACATACGAACATGTTAATGCAATGATGCCAAAAACGTTACTTGCATTTTTCGGTCTCGCTTTATTTTGATTACGACAATATACAAAAACAAGCATTTATGAAAACAACGAAAATCGAATTATTTAGTTCAAGTATTTTTCATTTCATCTATTATCACTTAAGGTATGAATAAACAAGTTCTCAACCTAACTAAGTGATCAAGGATTTAGTTTTTCTTAAAACTCACTTTTATTTTTAAGTGACAAAAGTTTTTTAATATACTTTATTTTTAAGAAAATGTTTTATTAAAATAGAAATTGAAAATTTGAACATGGCATATTCCATTTGGTTTAAGAATATCCTTTGAGGGTAAAAACTGTACCATATGGAACTTCCCCACTAAAAAAAAGGAGCGGAGTTAATAAGTGTGAAAACACTTATCCTTTTACCACTTATTTCCAATAATAACAAGACCAAAACGTGTGATTTATGTCGTAAAAGTCGGAATTATGCGTGGTTTGTGTCTTTATTGTGTTTTAGGACCAAAATATGAAAAAGGAAGAAAACACGGGCTTTCACGGGCTTTTATCGAAGAAAACAGGAAAAGACAAAGTCAAAAGATCAAGAGTGCAAAAAGAACGGAAGTCCAAGACCTATTCTGAAGATTTATCGAAGAAAAAGTCTAAAGACGGAAGTTTAACGAAGTCGAAGAACTTAAGTCTAATAGAAGAAGAAAATTAAAAGACAAGTTCAAATCCCGACACGACATCGACAAAAGACAAAGAATTAAAGCCGAGTCGAGAAGACGTGAAGAAAGAAAGAAAGAAGATGCAACACATGCACTCCTTCCACCTTCCCTATAAATACCCTCCTAATAGTCATTAGGAGGGAGTTAGTCTTTAATTTAGTTTTTCATTTTGCATTCTTCTTTCTAGTTTTAGAGAGAGAAAGTCTTAAACTTTCTCTCACTAAGTTTCATCTTTTCTCTTAATCTTTCAAGATCAAAACATTTGTATTGCTTATTTTTCATTAATCAAGTTCTCTTTAAGCTTTTAATCCTAAATCTCATTCTACATTTCTTGATTTACTTTACCTTTGATCCGATGTACATACTTCATGCGTATGATTTAATGATTTCATGATTGAAGGAGTAATCTTCTTTGGTTATACTTAAGCTCTTAAACGTATAAGTTGTAAGCTTTCAATGCTTATTGGCTTATTCGAGTTTTAGCTTATTGATTTTCGGATATAATAAAGATTTTAGTCATTTTAAAGTTCATTTCATTAAGTTAATAATCTTTTATGTTTTACAAGTTGTCAAATTTAAGCTCTTCGAGTTGTTTAAGTTTTGGATACAATAGATTATTGATTGTGCTTATTGAGTTTTACATTTGCCACCAATTTCGGATTAAGTTGGCTTCCATCGCAATCTTGGGGTTTTTGCACATTCCGACGGGTGTAAAAGTTTTGATCGCAATAACCCATTAGGGTTTTACTTTGCGATCAGGTTGGCATTCCCCCCTTATTCCGATCTGGATTGCGATCGCTCATTGCGATCGCACATTCCGACGGGATCAAGGTCTTTGCTAAGACGAAGTGCTGCCCATTTCTCGACAGCGATATTGCGATAGAAGCACATTGCGATAGGGGTGTTTTAGTCATTCCGATCTAAGACATTGCGATAAGAGGACATTTCGACGATCAACATTGCGATAGACTTTGTGTAGTTGCATTCTGACGGGTAGTAAGTTTGACATTCCGATGGATTTCTAATTTCCATATTCCGATGGCTATCATTTTGTGCATTCCGATGGACATGAATTGCTTTATTCCGATTGACTAAGTTTTTAAGTTGTAAAGTTTCACAAAGTTTTAAGTTTTAAGTATTTTCATAAATTAACTTTTAGTTTAGTTTTGTCAAAGCTTCTACTTTACTCAACGACACTTTAATTACTTGCTATTAGTTTAAACTAGACAAACAAACCAAACCATTCTCTTGTTCACCAAAAGACGATTGAGTCGCACTTTAGACCAATAGTCAATTCGAAAAGATCGGTTCAACGAACTTTCATACTTGGTTGCAAAATCGAGTATTAAATGGCGCCGCTACCGGCTCTTTTCGTTAAGATTAACGGTTTCTAGTGAGAGACGCATTGAATTTTGGGATCCGTTCTTTGAACGTTATTTTCCTCGCTTCAAAATTTTTTTTCAAAAATCCTAAAAAATATAAAATTCTTAAAAAAGTACAAAAACATTTAAAAATCATAAAAAGCAATTCTTTTCTAAAGGTTTTGCACCAAAAAGATTATATAGATATTCTCTGTGTATATTTTTCTTCTGCAGGTGTATGCATACAAGATCTTCGAACTATTCTGAGCCTGAGACTCGTGAAGATTTAGATATGGCTGGTGTTAATAACAACAATAATAACCCACCTCAACCCAATCTCAATAACAACAACAACAACAACGTCCACCTACCTGATTTACGAACAATGGAGGAATTGTGTCAACCCACCATGAACGGACGCGGAGGCCCGATTGCGCCGATGCACGTCACGGCTCAAGAGTTTTCGTTGAAGCATCACATGATCCAACAAGTGCAAACTAACCCATTTCGTGGAATTCCGGATGATGATGCCAACAAACACCTCGACAAATTCATTACCATAACCCAAAGCATGAAGTGCCCCCGGTGTTTCTATGGATGACCTTCGCCTTCAACTTTTTCCCCACTCGCTTTCTCACCATGCCGAAAAATGGTTTGACCGTCTCCCGAAGAATTCTATTCATACGTGGAATGACATGACTCAACGCTTTTTGTCGCGCTACTTTCCCCCATCCATGGTCACTAGCCTTCGGAACCAAATCAGTGGATTCATGCAAGACAATGATGAATCGCTCTTCGACGCTTGGGAACGATACAATGATTTGATCGACCGCTGTCCAAATCACAATATGCTCCCCGTCACTCTCATTGATACCTTCTACAATGGTATCACTTTTCGTGATCGTGACACGATCAATGCCGCCGCCAGTGGTACTTTTATGAAAAGGAGACCGGAGGAGTGTCGCGAGTTGATTGAAAACATGACTACTCACCACAAGAATTGGGATTCATCCGCATCCTCAAGATCTAACTCGAGAGTCAATGTTTCTTCTACTACTTCCAATCCTGAGATGACTGAAATTTCTCGACAACTCGCTGAGATGAACAAGAATTTCATGGCCATGGCCACAAACCAATTTCAACAAGTTAAAGCTGTTGCTATTTCTTGTGACACATGTGGTGGCCCTCATTCTTATAATGATTGTCCTTCTACCCAAGGCAATTTTTCTGAAAACGTTAACGCAGCTTACGGTACTTATCCCACGGGAGGCTATCAAGCTCGTCCTCAAGGAGACCGTAGCTTGCTAAGTTATCGTTCCAACAATTATCTTGCTCCTCCCGGTTTACCTCCTGCAAACCAAAACCAACAACAAAGCTATAACCGAAACAACCAATCCCAACCTCGTGCTAACAATCAATATCAATCCCAAAGAAACCCATACCCAACTCAAGGAAATTCTCAAGCTTACCAAGCTCCACCTCTCAATCAACCGATGGCAGTGAATCAAGACGTCGATACGTTCATGAAGACTAATCGGGAGCTGGTGACGAATATTCAGAGTCAAGTCATCAACTTGAAGGGCGAAATGACGAAACAAGGGAACGATATTCGAGCTGAGCTAAGGAATGATATGGCAAAACAGAGCAATGAGATCCGTGCCGACATCAGAGATTCTTTCAGCACTCAAGCGCTTAACATTCGTGATATGATTGGTTCGCTCATCCAAGGTAATCAACCCTCTTCTTCGGGTAGTCTTCCGAGTAATACCGTTGCGAATCCAAGAGGGGAGATGAAAGCAATCACCACTCGTAGTGGAAAAGGTTATATGGAACCCGAGCTTCCTACACCTCCACCCGTGATTGTGAACAAGGAAAAAGAGCAACTTTCCTCACCTCCTTCACCTTCTATCCCCATTTCCCCACCACCCATGGTTGTGAGTGATCCTATTCCCCTAAAGCCTTCTTCTTCATCAAATATACCTTATCCTTCAAGGTTGAGGAAAGAGAAGCAAAAGAGCAAGGATGATATTCAGGTTTCAAACTTTCTAAAAATGTTTAAACAATTGAATTTTAACATCTCCTTTGCCGAGGCTCTCGCTCACATGCCCAAATACGCTAAGATGTTTAAAGATCTTATAAGTGATAAGGAGAAGCTTCTTGACATTGCTCAGACCCAACTTAATGAGAACTGCTCCGCAGTGCTCTTAAGGAAATTGCCCACCAAACTTGGTGATCCAGGTCGCTTCTTGATTCCTTGCAACTTCCCGGGAGTAGAGAATTGCATGGCCCTAGCCGATCTAGGTGCCAGTATAAACTTAATGCCTTTAAGTGTTTGGAAGCAATTATCTCTCCCCGAGCTAGTCCCCACCAAAATGACTTTGGAATTAGCCAACCGTACGGTTGCTTATCCAGTTGGGATAGCCGAAGATGTCTTTGTTGGCGTTGACAAATTCACCTTCCCGGCGGATTTTGTTGTCATTGACTACGAGATGGATCCTCGTGTTCCATTATTCGTTGGACGTCCATTCCTGAGGACCGGTCACACTCTCATTGATGTAGTCGCCGGTGAAATAATCATGAGAGTTGGTGACAATAAAATTGTCTTCAACATGGGTAAGATTTCTAAGCAACCTTATTCGTATGAGAGTGTTAATGCTATTGATGTTCTCGATGAGGCTTGTGAAGAACATTTTCATGATGCTTGCAAAAGTACTCTCTCTTCTCTACCCAATGTTGAGACCGTTGCCTCAATTGCTCCGGCATTGACTCCTTTTGGAGAAAGTGACTTGGATGATTTCGAAGCTAGCTTGGGTCCTCTCGATATTAAGTATGATAATTCGTCCACCGATTGGGATGAAGACATTCGTACTATTGTGAGACTTCTCAGTGAAGACCCATCTTCTCCTCCTTCTCCTAAAGAGGTGACTAATGATGATCCATCGTTAGTTTCACCATCTATTGAGGATCCTCCCACTCTCGAGCTTAAGGACCTACCTCCTCATCTTGAGTACGTTTTCCTAGAAGACGACGAGAAGTTACCGGTCATCATCGCGAAGGACCTGCAAGAAGACGAAAAAGCCCGACTCATCGCCGTGTTGAAGAAGCATAAAAGAGCTATCGCTTGGAAAATCTCCGACATCCGCGGAATTGATCCTCACTTTTGCACACATAAAATTCTCATGGAGGACGACTTTAAGCCCACAATTCAAAGCCAACGAAGGGTGAATCCTAAAATCCATGAAGTCATCAAAAAAGAGGTTATCAAACTTCTTGATGCGGGTATGATTTACCCTATTTCGGATTCACCATGGGTTAGTCCAGTCCATTGTGTGCCTAAGAAAGGCGGAATTACCGTTGTGCCAAATCAAAACAACGAGTTGATTCCTACCCGTCTCGTTACTGGGTGGAGAGTTTGTATAGACTACCGCAAACTCAATGATGCCACGAGAAAGGATCATTTCCCTCTACCTTTTATGGACCAAATGCTTGAACGTCTAGTGGGTAATGAATATTACTGCTTTCTTGATGGTTTCTCGGGTTATTTCCAAATACCCATCGATCCCCAAGATCAAGAGAAGACAACATTCACTTGTCCCTATGGCACATTTGCTTACAAAAGGATGCCTTTTGGCTTATGCAATGCCCCCGGGACTTTCCAAAGGTGCATGTTGGCTATCTTCCATGACATGGTTGAGCAAACCATGGAAGTCTTCATGGATGATTTCTCGGTCTTTGGGGATTCCTTCTCCTCTTGCCTTGCCAATTTGGAACGTATGCTTAAGCGGTGCGAAGACACTCGCCTTGTTCTGAATTGGGAAAAATGCCATTTTATGGTAAAAGAAGGCATTGTGCTAGGACACAAAATCTCTAAAGCCGGTCTTGAAGTCGACCGTGCTAAAGTAGATGTCATAGCCAAATTACCTCCACCTTCAACCGTGAAGGGTGTGAGAAGTTTTCTGGGTCATGCGGGCTTCTATCGTCGATTCATTCAGGATTTCTCTAAAATCGCTCGCCCGATGACCCACCTCTTGGAAAAAGACACTCCTTTTATCTTTTCCAATGAGTGTCTTGAAGCCTTCAATCTTCTAAAGGATAAGCTAACTAAGGCACCGGTCTTGGTTACCCCTAATTGGGAGCTGCCTTTTGAATTGATGTGCGATGCTAGCGACTTTGCTATTGGTGCGGTTTTGGGCCAAAGAGTGAATAAACACTTCCAACCAATCCACTATGCTAGCAAAACAATGACGGGGGCTCAATTGCATTATACGACAACCGAAAAAGAGCTTTTAGCTGTTGTCTATGCTTTTGAAAAATTTCGCCCCTATCTTGTTTTATCCCCCACCATCGTATACACGGACCATTCCGTGTTGAAGTACTTGATGACTAAGCATGATTCTAAGCCAAGACTTCTTCGCTGGGTTTTACTCCTTCAAGAATTCAACATTGAAATTCGTGACAAGAAGGGAGCCGAAAACCTGGCCGCGGATCATCTGAGCAGACTTGAGGACCCATATCAAGGGGATCATCCGAACAAAGAGATCAATGACTCTTTCCCCCTTGAGACCTTAATGTCTATAAATCTCAATCTTGATGACACCCCGTGGTTTGCGGACATTGCAAACTACTTAGCGGTTGGTATTCTCATCAAAGGGTTAACATCCCAACAAAAGAAAAAGTTCTTGAATGATGTTAAGACTTACTTTTGGGATGACCCTTATCTATTCAAACAATGTGCTGATCTGATCATTCGTCGATGTGTTGACGGACCGGCAGCTTTTGACATTCTCCAAGCTTGTCACAAAGGACCCACCGGTGGTCACTTTGGTCCCAACTACACCGCTAAGAAAGTGTTTGATTCTGGATTCTATTGTCCCACCATTTAACGTGACGCTCACGAAATGGTTAAGCATTGTGATGCTTTCCAACGCCAAGGCAAGATCACACATAAGGATGAGATGCCTCAAAATTTCATACAACAATGTGAAATCTTTGATGTATGGGGCATCGACTTTATGGGGCCATTTCCATCCTCCAAAGGGAACAAGTACATCCTCGTCGCTGTTGACTACGTTTCTAAATGGGTTGAAGCCAAGGCTCTCCCTACAAACGATGCGAGGGTGGTTGTGAACTTTTTGAAGCAGCTTTTCGCTCGATTCGGCGTTCCTCGTGCTACTATCAGTGACCGCGGGACTCATTTTTGCAATGATCAATTTGCAAGAGTCATGGCTAAGTATGGTGTTAATCACCGTCTTTCCACCGCCTATCATCCCCAAACCAATGGGCAGGCCGAGATTTCCAATCGTGGATTGAAGCGAATTTTGGAGCGTACTGTGAGAGAGCATCGCGCCGCGTGGGCCGATAAGTTAAATGATGCTCTGTGGGCTTTCCGTACTGCTTATAAGACCCCGGTCGACTGTACGCCTTATCATCTTGTGTACGGGAAAGCATGCCACCTCCCCATCGAGCTGGAACATAAGGCGCACTGGGCCTTGAAGTGGGCTAACTTCGACATCAACAAAGCCGGTGATCATCGCAAGATTCAACTAAACGAGCTCAACGAACTGAGGAATGAAGCTTATGAGAACTCGCTGATCTACAAGGAGAAGACGAAGATCATTCATGACGCAAAAATCAAGAACCGAGAGTTCCACGTTGGTGATCAAGTCTCACTTTTTAACTCTCGGTTGAAGATCTTCTCTGGCAAGTTGAAGAGCCGCTAGTCTGGTCCATTCACCGTCGCCAAAGTCTTTCCATATGGGACCATTGAGGTTTCTCAGCCAAATGGGCCCAATTTCAAGGTGAATGGCCAGCGTTTGAAGCTGTACTTTGGTGAGGACATCTCGCATGAGATGATTCCATCCCTCACCACGTTTCCCATGAACTAAATTTGGGTCGAGTCAGGCTCATGACTCGATTATAAAAAACAAGCGCTTCTCGGGAGGCAACCCGTGATCTATCCCTTACTGCTTTCATAATAAGTGTAGGGGGAGCCCCGTATGTGTTTGTTGTCTTGTTTCTTGTGTTATGCAGGGATTAATGCTTCAAAGATCCACCTTGATGACTTTTGACGAACCATGATACCGTGTTCCCATCTTCCTGGTTCTATCCTAAACTCTTGTGATTCAATATTTCATATTTTATATGTTCACATTGCATTCACTTTAGTTGTCCTTTCCTTAGCAAGATTTAAACAAAGTGCACAATGTCCTAAGTGTAGGGAAGTTTACTCCCACATGCTTAAACATTGAGGACAATGTTTATCTCAAGTGTAGGGGGGACTTCTATCGAAGTAAGTGGTTTTTCCATGAATTTACCCTCATTTTTCCCAGAAAATTTGATTTTTCGACATTTTTCAAAATTTTAATCTATTTTGGCCTAGTTGTATAGTTGCATTTTCCTTTGTTATGGTTATTTTCTTTCCATTGCTAGAATAAATTTTCAATAAAGTGGTTTTAAATTTTTCTTAGTCGTGAACTTTTTGACTCAACCCGAGTTTACTTATCTAAGTTTACTCTAGCTAGTATCCTTAACGTGTTTAAGTCAAGTTTTGCTAGGCTTTTATCTAGGGAGCTATAAAACGTGAAAGTCTTAACTCTCACAGGTTAAGAACAAGAACTTTTCACAAGTTCTTATAATTGATCCTAGAGAGTTGTTTATCTAGGGAACTTTAAAATGCGAATTCTAAACTTGAAAAAGTCTAAGAGTTTGCAAGATCCTATAGACGACTCGAAAACCCAAAACTTTGATTTAATAGGCTAAGCATCCACGAGTCTCATTCCTTGAGATTTTAAACTGTGGAGAACGAGAGATGATAGAGTCAATTATAAGTTCGGTATTCTTTCGTGAATTTATGTGAGTTAATTATAAGCCTATTCTCCCTTCGCTTGTTAATAAATTTATCTGCAATAAATAAGGTTGTACGATTTAAAAGGTTACTTAGCTTCTAGCCCCAGATCGTTTAAATGTTGCTCGGTACGGATTAGAGTTCATAGCCAAGGCATAACTTATTGAAGCGGGATGAGAAGATTGGCGAGTCCGAAAAGGCCCTAACAAGGCATGAGGGCTACATTTTGTTGCTAAAGATCCAAAGTGATGTGAAGAATCATTTATCGAAAATCAAATGAAGGATCGAGACACACGCCGAAAAGAAAATACTCCCCAAAAGATTATGGAGAAGTCTATCCAAAAAGACCCTAACAAGGTATGAGGATAAATAGATCCAAGTCCTAAAAGGAGGCGGATCGTTGTATATCAAAGTCCAAAATAAAGATTGGAGAAAAATGAAGAAGTCGTGGTCCAAAGATGAAGAATCTCTCAAAAACTTCAAGTGAAGAAATTCCTATTATGAAGAGAAGACCATAATTTCAAGAACGTCTCTCAAAGATTCGAAGTATGAAGTCGCTACCAAATATCGGTCCGAGAAAGGTCTCAAATCGTGAAGCGAGTTATGCCAAGATATGAACTTTATGAGGTCCCGAGAAGCAGTTTTAAAAGATTTGGTCCTTTAGCTAACTATTGATTAAATCGTTCACTTTATTTTCGGCCTAAATAACTATCGAAATAAGTCAAACAATGCATCCTCGTGATCATTCAAGACAAAAATAAAATATAAGAGATACACCTAGGAATAAGGGAGTCTAAGTGAATAGTTGGCCCACATGAGTTCGTGATAGTTTGCTAACTTATAATAACAATGATCTCGTTTTTAAGCTTGGTATGGGGAACGTGAAACTTGAGGATGATAAACGTTCATGGCAGCCAAAACCCAATGTAAGTTTTTAATTTCTTTACTTGTTTCTATCTTTTTATGTTTAGTATTTAATAAAGGCTAAGGTGGGTTATTTATGATGGAAAATGTAAACCGTACTTTAAATTAATGCATTGCATGAGGGCATTGCAATGGTCAAGTGTAGGAGATTTAATAAGTGTGAAAACACTTATCCTTTTACCACTTATTTCCAATAATAACAAGACCAAAACGTGTGATTTATGTCGTAAAAGTCGGAATTATGCGTGGTTTGTGTTTTTATTGTGTTTTAGGACCAAAATATGAAAAAGGAAGAAAACACGGGCTTTCACGGGCTTTTATCGAAGAAAACGGGAAAAGACGAAGTCAAAAGATCAAGAGTGCAAAAAGAACAGAAGTCCAAGACCTATTCTGAAGATTTATCGAAGAAAAAGTCTAAAGACGGAAGTTTAACGAAGTCGAAGAACTTAAGTCTAATAGAAGAAGAAAATTAAAAGACAAGTTCAAATCCCGACACGACATCGACAAAAGACAAAGAATTAAAGCCGAGTCGAGAAGACGTGAAGAAAGAAAGAAAGAAGATGCAACACATGCACTCCTTCCACCTTCCCTATAAATACCCTCCTAATAGTCATTAGGAGGGAGTTAGTCTTTATTTTAGTTTTTCATTTTGCATTCTTCTTTCTAGTTTTAGAGAGAGAAAGTCTTAAACTTTCTCTCACTAAGTTTCATCTTTTTCTCTTAATCTTTCAAGATCAAAACATTTGTATTGCTTATTTTTCATTAATCAAGTTCTCTTTAAGCTTTTAATCCTAAATCTCATTCTACATTTCTTGATTTCTTTACCTTTGATTCGATTTACATACTTCATGCGTATGATTTAATGATTTCGTGATTGAAGGAGTAATCTTCTTTGGTTATACTTAAGCTCTTAAACGTATAAGTTGTAAGCTTTCAATGCTTATTGGCTTATTCGAGTTTTAGCTTATTGATTTTCGGATATAATAAAGATTTTAGTCATTTTAAAGTTCATTTCATTAAGTTGATAATCTTTTATGTTTTACAAGTTGTCAAACTTAAGCTCTTCGAGTTGTTTAAGTTTTGGATACAATAGATTATTGATTGTGCTTATTGAGTTTTACATTTGCCACCAATTTCGGATTAAGTTGGCTTCCATCGCAATCTTGGGGTTTTTGCACATTCCGACGGGTGTAAAAGTTTTGATCGCAATAACCCATTAGGGTTTTACTTTGCGATCAGGTTGGTATTTCCCCCTTATTCCGATCTGGATTGCGATCGCTCATTGCGATCGCACATTCCGACGGGATCAAGGTCTTTGCTAAGACGAAGTGCTGCCCATTTCTCGACAGCGATATTGCGATAGAAGCACATTGCGATAGGGGTGTTTTAGTCATTCCGATCTAAGACATTGCGATAAGAGGACATTCCGACGATCAACATTGCGATAGACTTTGTGTAGTTGCATTCCGACGGGTAGTAAGTTTGACATTCCGATGGATTTCCAATTGCCATATTCCGATGGCTATCATTTTGTGCATTCCGATGGACATGAATTTCTTTATTCCGATTGACTAAGTTTTTAAGTTTTAAAGTGTCCCAAAGTTTTAAGTTTTAAGTATTTTCATAAATTAACTTTTAGTTTAGTTTTGTCAAAGCTTCTACTTTACTCAACGACACTTTAATTACTTGCTATTAGTTTAAATTAGACAAACAAACCAAACCATTCTCTTGTTCACCAAAAGACGATTGAGTCGCACTTTAGACCAAATAGTCAATTCGAAAAGATCGGTTCAACGAACTTTCATACTTGGTTGCAAAATCGAGTATTAGGAGTCTACGACCGCGCTTCCTTAAATAGGTGTGCGTTTCATTAGTGATATGGAACCGCAGGTCCATTTAATGAACCACACCCAGATTATGACCGTTGGGCTCTTGTCTTATAGTGGACCATTTCAAGATTTTCATTTCACCTCTTTTGCACATAAATTTCCAGATTTAATCCACCTTCTTAAATCACTCAAATCCTTGATTATTTGGTTGATTACTACTTGTTTAGAAGTGAATCTTTCTCCTTCCCTCTCATCCTCTCAAGTACAAAGAGAAGAACACTTTCATCCTTGAAATGTTGGGTTTACCTCAAGATCCTTTGAAGATCAAAAATTTATTTCATTCTTGTGTTGTTGTGAAGATCCAAATAATTGTGTGTATTTTGAAGTTGTGTATGTGTTATGGTTTATACTTAGGCCTTAAAGTATATTGGTGTAGATTGGTCCTAGCTAAGATTAGGGCTCAACTTTTAGATTAGAGTCGGAAATTGGTTAAGCGACGTGTACGGTTTCTCCACCTTAAGGAGCTTGTTTATTAGTGAACTCTCAAGTAAGGAGTACTCGAGGAGTGGACTAGGAATGAGGAGTAAGCTTCGTTGCCCAAACCACTATAAATCCTTGGTGTTTGGTTTGATCTTTCCTTTTCTTATCTCGTTCCATTCATTATTTTTTATTGCATATACTTGTGATTATTAGTTTAGATCCACTATCCTTTGTTCATATTATGCATAAGAAGATTTCACATAATCACTCAAGTCTAAGTTTTGAAAAGGATTTTTGAAAACCAATCTTTAACCAAGTAAATTTAAGAAACTATTCACCCCCTTCAATTTCTATAATTTGTATTAGAGAGAGGTTGCTCAAGCGTTTTTAAAATATGTTGTCTTTTAAAACTTGAATCGGTCTATAGATTCCAACAACTACATAGAAGGGAAATCTTGCAAAGACCACCATTTTTTGAAACCGATTGTTTTATTTATTAGAAAAATAGATTTGAGACTTACGTGAATCAAAAGATTTAGATCTTTGGCATGTTATTACCATTGGTGACTTTTTACCTTATCAATATAATGAAGCTTCTATAAAGAAAGAACTAGTTTCTTTTAAAAAATCAAATGATGACACCAAGAAGAAGCTTGCTAAAAACAATGAGGCTAAAATGGTTATTTATAATGCTTTACCTAAGAAAGAGTATGAAAGGATTTTTATGTGTAAAATCGCTAAAAAAATTTAGAACACTCTTTTAGTAACCCACCAAGGTAATAGTCAAGTAAAAAAAAAGCAAAATAGATATTCTTGTTTAACAATATGAACAATTTTTCATCTTAGAAGATGAAAATATTGATAGTGCATATGCTAGGTTTAATACTGTTATTACTAGTCTAAAAGCACTTGATGAAGGTTTTTCTAGCAAGAACAATGTTAGGAAGTTTCTTCGGGCGTTGCATCCAAAGTGGAGAGCTAAAGTCACGAAGATTAAAGAGTCAAAAGATCTCACTACATTGTCACTTGGTGAGCTTATTGGTAACTTGAAAGTTCATGAAATGATAATCTTGAAGGACTCAAAGTTGGTAAAAAGCAAGAGTGAAAGAAAGTCTCTAGCACTAAAGGCCAAGAAAGTGTAAAGTGACCACGAAAGCTCTTCCTCGAAAAATGACGATGAGGAATATGCTATGGCGGTTAGAGACTTTAAGAAGTTCTTCAAAAGACGAGTTCAATACGTGAGAAAACCAAGCAACGACAAGAAAACTTTCTCCAAGAACCGATTAGCCAAAAATGACAAAGGGTGATAGGAAATGCTTTAGATGCGGTGATCCAAACCATCTCATTGGTTAATGTCCCAAACCATCTAGCAACAAGAATCATACGGCGTTTGTTGGTGGATCGTGGAACGATAGTAGTGCAGAATGTGAGGACAATGCTAAATATGAAAAGTGTCTCGTGGCTCATTCTTCTAAAGAGGTACATTCCGAAACCGAATACTATAGCAATGATAGTTCTTTACTAGATGATTTAAAATTAGAAGGTTAATATAATAACCTATGCAAACTAAGTGTTAAATTCATTGAAAAGAATAAATTGCTAAAATTAATTAGAACTAAACTTGAAAATGAGATTAGTGAACTAAAAGCTAAATTAGCTAAGTTAGAGAAAAATAAGGAAGTTGATTTCGGTTGTTTAAGTTGTATAAGTCTTAGACAAGAGAATGAAGATCTCAAGAGCACCTCCATTAAATTGGAAAAGTTCATACTAGTGCTCTTGACGACATGTTAAGTAGACAAATTCATTCTAAAGAAAGACTTGGTTTAGGTTTTGACACTAATGAAGCATATATTCGTGAATCAAAACAAATTACGTTTTCAAAAAAATGCCTGCTACTGGCGGTTCCATATAATTATGGAACCGCGGGGCATGATAATGAACCGTGGACATAGACTCTTAAAAGTTAAGATTCTCAAATTTCTGAAAAATCTATTTTAGGTAAAGGGCCAAAACATCTTGTTATTAACAATGTCAAATTACCTATTCTTGATAAAAGGGAGCTTAATAAGTTTTATACACCTAACCTTTAAGTAAACCTTTAATGGGAATGAAGGATCACTCAAGAAAATCATCTACTCCTTCAAGAGTACGAAATGATTCAAGGTAAGACACCCACACCTAGAAATAATAATAGTTCTAGATCAAGGTCTAAAACACATGTTGGGAATTATTTGTTAAGTGTCAAGTACCGTCAGTGTAATTTAAGTACTGTTAGTATTATGCAAGTACCATTAGTATTAACGCGGTACATAGTAAGTACTGCTACTTATAAAGTAAGTACTGCTATATTGATTAGGACGAATATATCTTTGTATAAGATATGTCATAGTTATAGTTAGAGTATATCTTATGTGATATACTTAAATAGTTAGAATATTGATAATATATCGTCTGTGATATAGTTATCTTTATAGAATATTCTAAGGTTTCTAGGGTTCCTTACTCTATAAAAGGAACATAGGTACAATGTCATTCATGTACCTTATTCAAGTCGATTAATAAGAGAATCGAATAGTTAAAAGTAATTATGTTCTTCTGTGCTTTATAAGTTAGATTCTGCATAACTTATTTAGCTTGAGTAAGAGTTCTCAAAGTGTTTTAGTTTGATTACAAACTACTATACTAGTTCTTAACAGAATATAGATCCAATCAAAGGGATCAACAAGTGGTATCAGAGCTTGTTGAGAAACTATGAAAATGAAGAACACAACCCCAAACACTCCACTCACACCAAAACTCAATGTCTCAACCACAAGTTTATGATGCTCACTTGGATGATGTTTAAAACCCTGATCCTATACCACAGGGACAACCACAAGTTGTGCATCCTGCACCAGCACAAGGTGTTCAAGCCGTGAATGCTGTAGCTACCTCTGCAACCACAACACCTTCTCATACTCTTTCTTCTGTTAAACTCCAAGTACTCAAAGGTGACAATTATGAGACATGGGCTATGCAGATGGAACATTACTTGAATCACACATATCACACTGTGTGGAAAGTTATTAAGAATGGGAATACATCTAAGAAGCTACACTGGTTGCCAGATGGTACATGCTATGCTCTACCTGTTGTGATTGCTGAGGAGGTACAAGCAGAGATCAGAGAGAGAAAAGCCAGAACTGCTTTGGCTATGGCTCTTTTAGAAGACATCTTACCAAGCTTTCATCATAATAAGGATGCTAAAGCTATGTGGTATGCCATAAAACTTAGATTTAGAGGTAATGACAAATCTAAGAAGATAAAGAAGATTGTTCTTAAGCAAGAATTTGATAACTTCTCAATTTCCAGTATAGAGAGAATACATGGTGGCTATGGAAAGTTCAGCAAGCTGCTTATTCAATTGGCAGTTTATGGACAGGTAATTCCTAATTGTTAATGCAATAATGCCTAAAAACGTTACTTGCATTTTTCGGTCTCTCTTAGTTTTGATTACGACAATATGTAAAAATAAGCATTTACGAAAACAACGAAAAACGAATTCTTGAGTTCAAGTATTTTTCATTTTACCCATTTTCACTTAAGGTATGAATAAACAAGTACTAACCTTAATCAAGTGATCAAGTGATTTAATCTTTTCTTAAAACTCACTTTTTATTAAGTGTGACAAGTTTAAATTAAACTTTCTTTTTAAGAAAATGTTTTATTAAATTAAATATTTGAAAATTTGAAAATGGCATATTCCCTTTGGATTTGGAATATCCTTTCTGGATATTTTTATAACCAGATATGACCTCCACCACTAAAGGACAAAAAGGGAGCAGAGTCTAGTCCAGCGGTTCCTTATCGATAAGGTACCGCGGGCAGATATAGCCGTTGGCCCTTTGTCCTATAAATAGTGGACCTTTCTCAGATTTTCAATTTACCTCTTTTGCACATCTATTTCTAGATTCAAACACTCTTCTTTAATCACTCAAATCTTTGATCATTTGTTTGATTACTACTTGTTTAAGAAGTAAAACTTGTTCTTCCATCCCTTCCTCTCCAAGTGCAACGAGAAGAACACTACCCTTGTGAAGTGTTGAGTCCACCACCAAAGATCCATTGAAGATCTAATTTTATACATTTGTTGTTGTGTCATAGTTGTGAAGATCCAAGTAGTTGTGTCTATTTGGAAGTTGTGTATGTACTAAGTATAGTTGTGTAGATTGGTCCTAGCTACGATTAGGGCTCGACTTTTAGCTTAGAGTCAGAAATTGGTTAAGCGACGTGTCGGTTTTCTCCACCATAAGGAGCTTGTTGTGTAGTGAACTCTCGAGTAAGGAGTACTCGAGGAGTGGAGTATGAACGAGGAGTAAGCTTCGTTGCCGAACCACTATAAATCCTTGGTGTTCGGTTTGATCTTTCTTTACCCTTAACTCTTTACATTCTTTATTCTTTGTGCATATATTTTTGCTAGTATTAGTTTAGTTACACTATCATTGTTCATATTATGTATAAGAAGATTTCACATATTTCCTCAAGCCTAAGTTTTTGGAAAAAGGATTTTTGAAAACCACTCTTTAACAAGTAAATATAAGAAACTATTCAACCCCCCCCCTTCTAGTTTCTACAATTGGTATCAGAGCGAGTTGCTCAAGAATTTTTAAAGTATATTGTATTTTAAAACTTGAATCAATCTATGGATTCCAACAAATACCTAGAAGGGCAATCTATGCAAAGACCACCACTTTTTGAAACCGATAGTTTTATTTATTGGAAAAATAGATTTGAAACTTATGTGAAATCAAAAGATTTAGATCTTTGGCATGTTATTACCAATGGTGATTTTTTACCTTATCAATTTAATGAAGTTTCTAAAACAAAAGAATTGGTCACTTTTGACAAAGCTAATGACGATACTAAAAAGGAACTTTCAAAAAATTATGAGGCTAAAATGGTGATTTATAATGCTTTACCTAAGAAAGAGTATGAAAGGATTTTTATGTGTGAAACCGCTAAAGATATTTGGAACACTCTTTTAGTAACCCACCAAGGTAATAACCAAGTCAAAGAAAGCAAAATCGATCTTCTTGTCCAACAATATGAACAATTTGTCATCTTAGAAGATGAAACTATTGATAGTGCATTTGCTTGGTTTAACACCATTATTACTAGTCTAAAAGCACTTGATGAAGGTTTTTCTAGCAAGAACAATGTTAGGAAGTTTCTAAGGGCTTTACATCCAAAGTGGAGAGAAAAAGTCACGGCAATTGAAGAGTCGAAAGATCTCTCAACTTTATCACTCGATGAACTCATAGGCAACTTGAAGGTTCATGAGATGATAAATTTTAAGGACTCAGAATTAGTGAAAACCAAGAGTGAAAGAAAATCTCTTGCACTTAAAGCCAGGAAGGCACAAAGTGACCATGATAGTTCCTCGGATAGCGATGACGAGGAGTATGCATTGGCGCTGAGAGATTTCAAGAAGTTCTTCAAAAGACGAGGTCAACACGTTAGGCAACCCAACAATGACAAGAAACCATTCTCAAAGAATCGGTTTGTCAAGAACGAAAAAGGCGATAGGAATTGCTTTAGATGTGGTGATCCAAATCACTTCATTGGTGATTGTCCAAAGCCTTCTCGCGATAAGAATCACACGACATTCGTTAATGGCTCTTGGAGCGATAGCGGTGAAGATGATGATGACAACCCCAAAGAGGAGAAATGTCTTATGGCTCACACTTCTAAAGAGGTACATTCTGAAACCGAATATTATAGCTATGATAGCTCCACCTTTGATGATAATGAATTTGAAGGCAAATATGATAGTTTACACAAACTTAGTCTTAAATTCATAGAAAAGAATAAAACCTTAAAATCAACCAAAACTAAGCTTGAAAATGAGATCAATGAACTTAGGGAGAAATTGGCAAAACTTGAGAAAAATAAAGAAGTTGATTTAGGTTTCTTAAGTTGTGAGAAACTTAGATTAGAGAACTAAAATCTCAAGAGCACCTCCATTAAATTGGAAAAGTTCATGAAAGGTACTAGTGCTCTTGATGATATGTTAAACAAACAAGTTCATTCAAAGGAAAGACTTGGTGTAGGTTTTAACTCAAATGAAGCCTCAACTAGTGAACCTAAACAAGGCAGATTTTCACAAAAATCACCCACTGTATGCGGTCCCAGATTGTATGGGGCGGTTCCTTATCACTATGGAACCGCCGCCATAGATAAGGTACCGCGATCAGAACAAGAGTTTTGTGAAAATCATAAACTCTCTGAAAAGTCAAAGTCAGGTGAAAAACCAAAGCATCTTATTGTTAATAAGGTAAAATTACCCGTACTTGACGACAATGCTATTGATAAGTTCTACAAGCCATTAAATAAACCTCTCATGGGAAATAGAAGTTTATCAAGACCATCTTCTACTCCACCTAGAGTATGGAATGAGTCTAAGCCTAGAAGTAGAACGACAACGCCTAGAAGAGATAATCAAAACAATTCTCGATCTAGAAGTAAAACCCCAACACCTAGAAGAAATGATCATAACTCTAAACCTAGATCAAATACACCTAGGAGAAATAACGAACAACAAAATGGTTATATGAATTACTATCCTCCTCCATTTTGTTCTCCATGGGGAACCCCTCCTTCATTCATGCATCCCAACCAAATGCAAGGGATGTTTGGAACTAACAATTTTGGACCCATGAGATATTGGGGACCAAATGTTTGATCTTGTGTATTGTTACCTAGATATGCTTGGGAATTGATTTGGAGCCCGACGAGTGGATTAAGGATAGTGGATGTTCTAAACACATGACGGGTAATCGAAGTTTGTTTTCGCACTACAAAGCATATGATGGAGGTAACGTCACATTTGCAAGTAGTCTACGTGGTAATATCATTGGCAAAGGTACGGTTTCTCTTGACTCTATGACCATTGAAAATGTTGAGCACGTAGATAACTTAGGGTTTAACCTTTTAAGTATAGGTCAAATTTGTGACAATAAGTGTAAGGTCATCTTTTCGGAACATGACTGTGAAATCGTAAAAGATGGAAAAGTCATTGGAAAAGGTGTTAGAAAGCATGGGCTTTATGTCATGAAGGTCAATAAGAAGTAAAAAGACAACATATGTCTTGCGACTATAGATGATAGTTCTACTCTTTGGCATAGGAGATTAGGTCACGCTAATATGCGTTTAATTCAATCTTTAGTCTCTAAGGAGTTGGTAAGACACCTCCCCAAGATGAAGTTTGATAGTCACTTTTGTGATGCTTGCAAAGTTGGAAAACAAGTTCACTCAAGTCACAAAGCCAAGAATTTGGTTTCGACCTCTCGGTGCTTAGAGCTCCTACATATGGATCTCTTTGGACCTTCCGCCATACGGAGTTATGGAGGTAACCTTTATACCCTAGTTATAGTTGATGACTATTCTAGATTCACTTGGACTAGATTCTTGGCATCTAAGAATGAATCTTTCGATCATTTCGAAATCTTTAGTCGAAGAATTCAAAATCAACTAGGATGTCCAATTGTCTCTATTAGGACGGATCATGGTAGGGAATTTGATAATGAAGTGCAATTTGGTTCCTTTTGTGAAGCTCATGGTATTACCCATAACTTCTCGGCTCCTCGCACTCCACAATCAAATGGGGTAGTTGAAAGGAAGAATAGGACTCTCCAAGAGATGAGTAGGACGATGTTAAATGAGCAATCTTTGCCTCAAAAGTTTTGGTGCAATGCCGTGGACACATCGACTTATATTCTCAACCGAATTCTTATTCGACCTTTCCTAGGAAAGACCCCCTATGAGATTCTTAAAGGTAAGAAACCCTCATTGGAATACTTTAGGGTGTTTGGAAGCAAGTGCTTTATCCTCAACACCAAAGACTACCTTACCAAGTTTGACCCAAAGTCTTACGAAGGTATCCTCTTAGGTTATTCCCAAACTAGCAAAGCCTACATAGTCCTAAATAGAACCACGGGGGTTATTGAAGAATTACTCAACGTAACCTTTGATGAAACCCCTCCTTCACCCAAGACACCACCATTGGTTGATGATGACTTGGATGAATTAGAAGTAGTTAAAGCCAAAGAGGTTAGAAAAATAGGAGTTGAAGACCTTAATGTTGAAAAGGAAGTAAACATTAAGGAGTCTAGGTATCATACTCTCAATAATATCATTGGTGACTTAAATCAAAGGACCCTAAGATCTCAAGTCCAAAACCAAAGCAACTTCTTTTGTTTCGTCTCCTTGATTGAACCAAAGAATGTTAAAGAAGATTTGACGGATGAAAGTTGGGTCATTGCGATGCAGGAAGAATTGAATCAATTTGTTGCCAATGATGTTTGGGAACTTGTTCCTCCACCTAGAAGTTCTACCATTATAGGAACCAAATGGGTCTTTAGGAATAAGTTAGATGAAAATGGTATTGTGTCTCGTAACAAGGCTAGACTTGTAGCTCAAGGCTATAATCAACAAGAAGGGATTGATTATGACGAGACATATGCACCGGTAGCAAGATTAGAATCCATTAGAATCTTTTTAGCCTACTCTTGTGCCTTAGACTTTAAGCTTCAACAAATGGATGTAAAGAGTGCGTTTCTTAAGGATTTGATCAATGAGGAGGTATATGTGGCTCAACCTCCCGGCTTCATTGATTTTGAGAAACCGGATCATGTTTACAAGCTTAAGAAGGCACTTTATGGTCTCAAACAAGCACCCAAAGCTTGGTATGATAGACATAAAGCGTTTCTTGTTAAACATGAGTATACCATTGGGATGGTAGACAATACACTCTTTACAAAGAAGAAAGGTCCTCACCTCATAATCGTACAAATATATGTTGATGACATTATATTTGGCTCAACTTGTCAAGAATTGTGTGATGACTTTGCCAAAATCATGCATGATGAGTTTGAAATGAGTATGATGGGAGAACTTAACTTCTTTTAGGACTCCAAATCAAACAAATGGACGATGGTATTTTCTTTAGTCAATCTAAGTACGCTAAAGAAATGCTAAAGAAATTTGGATTAGAAGAATCTAGACCAATGAAGACCCCTATGGCCTCAGATACTAAACTCACCGTAGATGATGATTGTGAGTCGGTAGACAACGCCAAGTATAGAGGTATGATTGGTAGTTTGTTGTACCTAACGGCAAGTCGACCGGATATCATGTTTAGTGTTTGCCTTTGTGCTCGCTTCCAAGAGGCTCCCAAAACCTCTCACCTCGAAGCGGTTAAGCGTATCTTCCGATACATTAAAGGCACTATA
Organism: Glebionis coronaria; assembly: GCA_025667525.1. Classification (NCBI taxonomy): domain Eukaryota; kingdom Viridiplantae; phylum Streptophyta; class Magnoliopsida; order Asterales; family Asteraceae; genus Glebionis; species Glebionis coronaria. Next base: position 155,741,071 of record CM046881.1, on the reverse strand, counting down.
CATTTAGGATTATGGTATCCTAAAGGGACCGGCGTAGAAACCATTGTCTACGCGTACTCGGATTATGCGGGAGACTATGTGGACCAGAAAAGCACTAGTGGAGTTTGTACCTTCATGGGTTGTTGTTGTTTAACTTCTTGGTTCTCCAAGAAACAAACCGCTCTTGCAATATCCACCACGGAAGCCGAGTATGTGAGTGTCGGAAAAGCATGCCAACAAGCTCTATGGATGAAGCAAGCGCTTGTTGATTACGGGATTTCTCTTGATGATGTTCCCATCATGTGCGATAATAAAGGTGCTATAGACCTTAGCAAGAATCCCGTGCAACATTCGCGAACCAAACACATAGAAATTCGACACCACTTACTTAGGGATAATGTTCAAAAAGGGAACATTTCAATTGAGAAGGTACCCTCCGAAGACAACTTAGCCGACTTCTTCACTAAGGCACTTAAGAGGGAACCTTTTAATTACTTGCGTCTAGGTCTAGGATTAATTTAACATCTTCCTTAATTACCTTCTTTTCTCTTTTTGTGTTTTTTCTTTTACCACTTTGAGTCATTGAGTCTTCCAAACTCTTTTTGAAAAACCCTCTCTTATCTTTTTCAAAATTCTCAAAGTCTCTTTCGAAAATGGTTGAGAAATGCTTTTGACATTGTTAATTCAATCTAAAAACGTTTTTTCATAGATTCTCGCTATTAATCTAGAGCTTACATAATTCATATGTATGTTTCTCTCAAACGTAGCAAGAACAAGATAGAATCATGGAGGATCATTGTGTCATGACTTAAGGTCTTGTCTTACACACCTCCTACATCGATTTTTTTTTAATCCATGTATTTTGGTCAAATATCTATTTGGTAAGTTTGCATATGTTTTGTTTGTCTATCTTTGCTTTTAAGCATATCCCTATGATAAGTTAGACTAGAAAAATAAGATTTGCTAAAAAATCTTCCTCCAAAGACCAAACACAACCACTGCAGGCGGTTCCATGTGTGAACCGTGGTGCCTTAGTGATAAGGTACTGCCAGTCCTGATAAGGAACCGCACACAGTGCCTTCCTTTTTCGGGTTTTTGTCTGAAACTCCAGATTTGCTCCAACATTTTTTAGAATCTTTGTTTCAAACCCTTTGACCACTCCAAAAATACCTTAAGCCTTCCCTATTTAAAACACAAGCATTTTGCCATACTTCACATCCCAAAATGTCCTATTCTATAAATGAAAGCCTTGAATCTCCTCCATTTTTTCCAATTGCTTTCAATCCCAACTCACCCAAGAACTATTACAATCCAAACTCACCCAAGAACACTCTTAATCGCATCTCTCCTACCAAGAATGTTGATTGTGGAACATCTTTTCTTCCACCACCACCCTTTAGTGTTCTTCCTCCTTCTCATGATAATGTCATGCACCATGGAACATATTGTAATTGTTGTCAATATCAACATCTTGTTATGGCACACATCTATGAGGAGTTGAGCTACATCAAGATTATCTTAATCAAGCATCCTCTTCACTATGATTATGAGATCTCCAACAAGCCACCACCACCACCCTCTGCCATTACCTTGTCTTTCATATAAGCATTGGTTGCTTATCCACAAGACACCAAATTCAGGCAAATCTTAGAATTCTAGAATAACTAGGATTAGATTTATGCTTTTGGCTTGTTTCTTTTTCCATACATCTGTGTATGATGTTCTTTTAGTATTCTATCTTGGATCTTTGTCTTTATTTTTTCTTCTCTTTTATTTTGTGACCTATTGCTATATCTTGTTGGTTGTTTCTTTTGTTCAACTAACCCTTCTATGTAGCTTATCACCATATCTCGATTCCTCGGTGCCCCAAGCTAGGGGGAGTAAGCACCAAGGGGGAGTGTTTGCAAAGTCTGTCTTTGAAACACCGACTTGTGCAACCTTTTTGCTTCGACAAAGGGGGAGAAATGAATAAACTTGTCTTCGAAAATCTTGTTTTTTGTGTGATTGAGTTTATGTATTGTCGGAATCAAAAAGGGGGAGATTGTTAATGCAATAATGCCTAAAAACATTACTTGCATTTTTCGGTCTCTCTTAGTTTTGATTACGACAATATGTAAAAACAAGCATTTACGAAAACAACGAAAAACGAATTCTTGAGTTCAAGTATTTTTCATTTTACCCATTTTCACTTAAGGTATGAATAAACAAGTACTAACCTTAATCAAGTGATCAAGTGATTTAATCTTTTCTTAAAACTCACTTTTTATTAAGTGTGACAAGTTTTAATTAAACTTTCTTTTTAAGAAAATGTTTTATTAAATTAAATATTTGAAAATTTGAAAATGACATATTCCCTTTGTATTTGGAATATCCTTTCTGGATATTTTATAACCAGATATGACCTCCACCACTAAAGGACAAAAAGGGAGCAGAGTCTAGTCCAGCGGTTCCTTATCGATAAGGTAGCGCGGGCTAAGATAAAGAACCGTTGGCAGATATAGCCGTTGGCCCTTTGTCCTATAAATAGTGGACCTTTCTCAGATTTTCAATTCACCTCTTTTGCACATCTATTTCCATATTCAAACACTCTTCTTTAATAACTCAAATCTTTGATCATTTGTTTGATTACTACTTGTTTAAGAAGTGAATCTTGTTCTTCCATCCCTTCCTCTCCAAGTGCAAAGAGAACACTATCCTTGTGAAGTGTTGAGTCCACCACCAAAGATCCATTGAAGATCTAATTTTATACATTTGTTGTTGTGTCATAGTTGTGTAGATCCAAGTAGTTGTGTCTATTTGAAAGTTGTGTATGTACTAAGTATAGTTGTGTAGATTGGTCCTAGCTACGATTAGGGCTCGACTTTTAGCTTAGAGTCGGAAATTGGTTAAGCGACGTGTACCATTTTCTCCACCATAAGGAGCTTGTTGTGTAGTGACCTCTCGAGTAAGGAGTACTCGAGGAGTGGAGTAGGAACGAGGAGTGAGCTTCGTTGCCGAACCACTATAAATCCTTGGTGTTCAGTATGATCTTTCTTTACCCTTAACTCTTTACATTCTTTATTCTTTGTGCATATATTTTTGCTAGTATTAGTTTAGTTACACTATCATTGTTCATATTGTGTATAAGAAGATTTCACATATTTCCTCAAGCCTAAGTTTTTGGAAAAAGGATTTTTGAAAACCACTCTTTAACAAGTAAATATAAGAAACTATTCAACCCCCCCCCCCTTCTAGTTTCTACACTAATGAAGAAGCTAATCTAAAATTCTTAAGAAGTGTTCCACTAGAGTGGAAAGCAATGGCTATGCACTTCATCACAAGAGATGATCTGGAAACAATTCCTTTTGATCATCTCTACAACAATCTTAGAGCATACGAGATGGATGTGAAAGGCATTGAAGTGACTAAGGCAGCGACTACAACAAAGTCTAACTTGGCTTTTGTGTTAGATGGAAACATCAGTACTTATTTTCATAATACCGCTAGTGGATCAAGCAGCGGTACATACTTCACAAATACCGTTGGAGGACTTACAAGCGGTACTTACCTACAAAGTATTGAAGGCAGCCTCATAGTCTCTCAAAATCCACATGGAAGGTCTTCACCATTGTTTAGTGACAATGATGCCTTCTTATTCTTTACTGGACAACACAACAGGCCAAGATTAACACTCAATGACTTGTTCCAAATGGATGATGCTGATGTTGAAGAGATGGATCTTAAATGGCAAGCTACTATGGTGTCAGTAAGATCTAACAAGTTCTTCAAGAAGACTGGAAGAAAGATGACTATTGATCCTAATGAGCCATTAGGATATGGCAAGTCCAAATTTGAATGCTATAACTTTGGAAGGAATAGACATTTTGCAAGAGAATACACTAGAGACAAAGCTGTGAGTAGCAGCCAGAAGTCCAAGAACAGCTATAGAACCAGTCTAAGAATAACTGAAATCTTTCCAAAAGGAAACAGAAGCATTCCTAAAGGAACCAAATCATTAGTGACTGTAGATGGAGTGGTGAACTGGGCTGAAGATGAAGAAGAAGAAGAGCTTGGTCTAATGGCTCTCTCACATGAAGATACTGAGGTACATCCTTGTTCTAAAGACCGTCTTCTTAAATTTAATAGCTTAAAAGTAGAACTAGAGGAACAGTATCAAAAAGTCAACACATGCACTATAGAATTAAATGCTTTTAAACAGGGTGTTGTTAAGTTAAAAGAAAATATATTTTTATATAAAAAGGCTCAACAAAAATATGAAGAGAAAATAAGAATTTTAACTCTTCAAATGAGGGAAAAAGATGTGGAAATTAAAGCTTTTGAAAGACAACTTTTAAAAGTGTCAACAGAAAATGAAGCTTAAAAGCCAGTCTTTATAATGAAAGGGAAGTGATTAATAATTGGCAAAAGTCCTCTAAAGGATTGGGAAAACTGATTAATTCACAAATAGGGTATTAGTGATAAATCAGGCCTAGGGTATATTGAGGACCAACCTGGGATAACTTTAACTGACAAAGACTTATCAAAAGGGATTTTTGATAGTTCTAGTGAGTTAGATAATACACCTGAAAATGATAGATATGCTGAAGGAATGAAGGTAGTTCCTCCACCACTATCAGGAATTTTCATGCCCCTAGTAATGATACAAGTATAGAGTTAGAAGAACCAAAGGTTAAAAATACCTCAAACTCTAGTACTTTGTCCCAAGATAAGACTGTTGTGACCAAAAACATTGTTTATCCACCTTTGATGAACAATTTTGCTTCTGAAAAACCTAAGACTAGTTCTGCTCTCATATTGGAAAATAATGTAAAACATAATAAAACCAACAGGGGTGGGATAGGTTTTGAGAAAGTTAAGTCAAAACAACCTTTTGGGTCTTCTTTAAGAAGAAAAGGATGTTATGTTTGTGGTAGTCTAAGTCATTTTATCAAAGATTGTACTTTACATGAAGATAAGATTGTGAAACAAAAGGCTGCACAAAGGGTCATGAAAAACAGCAATGGGAAAAATGCACAGGTGAACAGGAATCAAAAACTTAAGAATGACAAACCTAAGTTTGATCACTCAAGGGTGTTGGGAATAAAATGTAGCCAGTACACTTGAACACTGACAAGAAGAAAACAAGCGTTGATAGAAAGAAAACAAGCGTTGACAGATAAAGCGTTGACAGGAAGAAGTCAAGCGTTGATAGGTTGAAGTCAAGCACTGATAGAAAGATATGGTCTACGCGTATTATGTTTCTAGTTTGTTTCTAGTAAAGATAGGATCAACAATGTATTTTCTATAATTATCTTTACCTAGAATAGCTGATATGTAGACTCTTGTACAAGGCTTCTTATGTCTATAAAAGAAGACCTTTAGGCTATGTTTCATATAAGTTTTTCATACGTTTAACACTTTCATTGTATGCAAGTTTGTTATCATCAAGCAAGTGAAAGTTTGTTTTACAATTGTTTGTGTGTTCTTGTTTAGGTATTAATTCCGCATAATACTTAAATTGTTTTATACACAACAAAGTTTCTCTACGTGTTTAACTTGATTTAATCTCGTTTACACAAGCTAAATCGATCTAAGTTTGGGATCAACAAGTGGTATCAGAGCTTGTTAAGAAACTTTGATCTAAAGAACACAAGAACCCTAAATTACCAAAAACCCTAATTTTCACAAAACCCTAAAAACATCATGTCTACCCCAGAAGTAAACTCCTCCTCCTCCTCAAACCACAACATCAAGATTCCAATGCTAGATCCAGACAATTTTGAGCTATAGAAGCTTAACTTTGAGCAATATCTACAAATCCATGACTACACTCTGTGGGAAATTATTTAATATGAAAACACATTCGATAAGGTTGCAAAGATTGCAGCTGCCATTGCTGCAAGAACAGCTATTCAAGGTTCTACTGAAGAGGAACGAAGAGAAAAACCTGATGATGGTAGAGCTGTCTCAGTTGAGGACATAGCAAAAAGAAGAGTTGATATGAAAAACCTAAGCATTCTGAAACTCTCTTTGGGACAAGAAAATCAGCACAAATACAGAAGCTATGAGTCTGCAAAAGATCTTTGGGCAGCCCTTGAAGTTGCCTATGGTGGTAATGTTGATACTGTGCAAGAGAAAAAGAAGCAACTCTTGCATGACTATGCTGTTTTTAAGGCTCAACCTAATGAGAAGCTAAGTAGTGTGAGAAGCAGAGTTCTGGACATCACAAGCAAGCTATCCTTCATGGGAACAGTGCTTGGTGATGTTGATATCATCTCTACTTTCCTTAAAAGCCTTGGTGACGCATGGAAAATTGAAGCAAGGTATATAATTACTAATAACACTCACAAAAGTTCTACCTTTGATGATGTGTACAATAAACTGAGGCTGATAGAGAATGGAACTCTTTTGGATCATGGAAGTAAGTCTACAAATGGAAACATGGCCTTCTTCTCACATAGTGAAGGTCAATTTGATCAGAAGGAGTCATACATGCACCTAGTTACCGGATCAACCTGTGTCAGCGCTGGATCATATCTTGTCAACGCCTCACATTCAGACGCTGACACATACAAAATTGACTCACCAAGAGTTAAGCCTCCTGGTATTGATAGGGATAATGTGTGTGCATACATTGCTTCATTGCCCAATAGTTCAGTGATTACTTATGAGGACCTTGAGCAAATATGTGATGAGCATTTGGAGGAGATGGAAATAAAGTGGAATATGGCTCTTGCAAGTATAAGAGCAAACAGATGGAATAGAAGATTCAAGAAGAAGATGACTTTTAATGCTAAGGACACTGCTGGATTTGATAAATCCAAGGTTGAGTGTTATAATTGTCATTGTATGGGACACTTTATGAGAGAATGCAGATCTCCAAGAAGATCTGATGGTGGAAAACCTTTAAGCCAAATTGTTAAGGCTCAGGATCCCAAGGCCATGGTGGCAATGCAAGAAATTGATGGTGTTGGATGGGATTGGAGCTATTTGGCCAAGGATGAGGAAGAGAATAAAGCTTTGGTTGCTGAGATGGAAAAAGAGGAGCATGTTCACTATGCTCTCATGGCACACTCCTCATCTTCATCAGACAATGAGGTATATGATGATGCTTTTTGTAGTAAGGGTTGTCGTTTAAATACTGAAAGACTTAACAAAGAGGTTTTAAGATTGTCAACAGATGTGAGTAATGAGAGATGCAAGTTGTCTAACTATCAACTTGCTCTTACTCAAACTGAAAAGACTGTAGCTGAGTATAAGAAAATAGAGCTTGAACTAAAAGATAAAATCAATATCTTAAAACATGATTTAAATGCTAGTACTGATATTAGAAACATCATGGAAAGGGTCAATGCTGAATTACAGGCTAAGTTAGATGAGGCTATCAAGAATAAGGATAAAGTAGATCTTAAAATTCAGAGATTTGATAAAGCCTCACAAACCCTAGGAAAATGTGTTAGTAAACAAAGGGATTCTAGGGATATGACTGAGATTGGGATGAAAGAGTATGCTGGTGTTCCACCACCAGCTGGGGACTTATACGGTGTCCAAAGAAAGGACTTATCTTGGACTGGTTTACCAGAACTCCAAGAAGAGGAATTTATTCCTCCACCAAGAGTCCTTACCCCAGTAGAAGAATATAGGCAAAAGTTGACTGATTTGGATCAATGGAAGAAAGCCAACCCTACCTTGTTTGTCAAGGGTGGCATGCTTAGTGATAGCCCAAATGAGTCTACCCCTATCAAAGTAACAAACCCAATCACTGGCAAGACTGTTGACCTTGACTCAAACGTTGTTATAAAACCTAGCATTAAATATGCAGAAATGTATAGAAATACTAGGTCACCAAAAAGCCAAATTAGTGATAATGGAATAGGTTTCTTTTCTTCTAGACCTAGAGTTATGTCTAGAAAATCCTGTTATACTTGTGGTAGCTTTTCACATTTAGCCTATAAGTGTGTCAATGCTTCCAAGGTCAACGCTGACAAAAAGTCAAACACTGTCAAACCCAAAACTTTTGTTCAGCAAAGTCCACAGGTTGTTAGACCAGCTCCATTCTTTACTAAAGGGTCTAATACTTACGGACAAAGACCTTTTCAAAAGACCAATACGTGGTCTAATAGGCAATGGGTTCCTGTAGCAAACCCTAGGTTCAACGCTGATAAGGGTAATTTCAGCATTGACAAGACCAAATCAAACGCTGATAGAAACGTTGCCAGACCAAATAATGGTAAATATTGGCAACCATATGGAAATGGGTCTAAAGCTTCTTCTAGCTTGACATGGAGACCTAAGCAAGATCAAAATCCTAATTCTAATGGGATTTCTATGACCTGTAATAGATTTAATTATATTTCAAAGGTCATCACAAAACCAATTGGGGTTAACCTTGGTGTTCAATCCAAAAAGGGATGAACAAGGGGTTGTTATGAGGACTAAGTCTGTTCTTGTTGAACAACCAAATGAATCCAAGTCTGTTCAGGCTTGGGTTCCCAAAGAAAACGAATTTGTTTTCTTTATGTGTAGGGCATTCAAAAGCAGGTTAATGATTATGGCTATTGGGATAGTGGTGTTGGGAATAAAATGTAGCCAGTACACTTGAACGCTGACTAGAAGAAAACAAGCGTTGATAAGAAGAAAACAAACGCTGACAAATCAAGCGTTGACAGGAAGAAGTCAAGCGTTGATAGGTTGAAGACAAGCACTGATAGAAAGATATGGTCTACGCGTATTTTGTTTCTAGTTTGTTTCTAGTAAAGATAGGATCAACAATGTATTTTCTATAATTATTTTTACCTTGAATAGCTGATACGTAGACTCTTGTACAAGGCTTCTTATGTCCATAAAAGAAGACCTTTAGGTTATGTTTCATATACGTTTTTCATACGTTTAAACACTTTTATTGTAAGTAAGTTCGTTATTATCAATCAAGTGAGAGTTTGTTTTACAACTGTTTGCGTGTTCTTGTTTGAGTGTTAATTCCGCATAACACTTAAATTGTTTCATACATAAACAAAGTTTCTCTACGTGTATAATTTGATCTAATCTCGTTTACACAAACTAAATCGATCTAAGTTTGGGATCAACAAGTGGTATCAGAGCTTGTTGAGAAACTTTGATCTAAAAGAACACAAAATCACCAAAACCCTAATTTTAACAAAACCCTAAAAACATCATGTCTACTCCAGAAGTAACCTCCTCCTCCTCCTCAAACCACAACATCAAGATTCCCATGCTAGATCCAGACAATTTTGAGCTGTGGAAGTTCAACTTTGAGCAATATCTGCAAATCCATGACTACACTCTCTGGGAGATTATTGAATATGAAAACACATTCAATAAAGCTCAAAAGATTGCAGATGCCATTGCTACAAGATCAGCTGTTCAAGGATGCTCTGAAGCAGATGAGAAAAAAACCTGAAGATGGTAGAGCTGTGTCTGTTGAGGACATAGCAAAGAGAAAGGTTGATATGAAAACCCTAAGCATTCTGAAACTCTCGTTGGGACAAGAAAATCAGCACAAATATAGAGGTTATGAGTCTGCAAAAGACCTTTGGGCAACCCTTGAATTTGCCTATGGTGGTAATGCTGATACTGTGGAAGAGAAAAAGAAGCAACTCTTACATGAGTATGCTGTTTTTAAGGCTCAACCTAATGAGAAGCTAATTAGTGTGAGAAGCAGACTTCTTGACATTACAAGCAAGCTGTCCTTCATGGGAACAGTAATTGGTGATGTTGAAATTATTGCCACCTTTCTTAAAAGCCTTGGTGATGCCTGGAAGATTGAGGCAAGATCTATAATTGCCAACAACACTCACAAAAGTTCTACTTTTGATGATGTTTACAACAAACTGAGGCTGTTGGAGAATGAAAATCTTTTGGATCATGGAAGTAAGACTACCAATGGAAACATGGCCTTCTTTTCACATAGTGAAGGTCAATTTGATCAGAAGGATTCATACATGCATCCAGTTACTGGATCAACCTGTGTCAACGATGGATCATATCCTGTCAACGCCTCACATTCAGACGCTGACACATACAAAATTGACTCACCAAGAGTTAAACCTGCTGGTATGGATCTGGATACTGTGTGTGCATACATTACTTCATTACCCAGTGGTTCAGTGATTACTTATGAGGACCTTGAGCAAATAAGTGATGAGCACTTGGAAGAGATGGATATAAAGTGGAACATGGCTCTTGCAAGTATAAGAGCAAACAGATGGAATAGAAGATTCAAGAAGAAGATGACTTTTAATGCAAAGGACATTGCTGGATTTGATAAATCCAAGGTTGAGTGCTACAATTGTCATCGTATGGGGAACTTTATGAGAGAATGCAGATCTCCAAGAAGATCTGATGCTGGAAAACCCTCAAGCCAAATTGTTAAGGCTCAGGACCCTAAGGCCATGGTGGCAGTTCAAGAAATTGATGGTGTTGGATGGGACTGGATCTATTTGGCTAAGGATGAGGAAGAGGATAAAGCTTTGGTCGCTGAGATAAAAGAAGAAGAGCATGTTCAATATGCTCTCATGACACACTCCTCATCTTCATCAGACAATGAGGTATATGATGATGCTTTTTGTAGTAAGGGTTGTCGTTTAAATACTGAAAGACTTAAAAAAGAGGTTTTAATATTGTTAGGAGATGTGAGTACTGAGAGATGCAAGTTGTCTAACTATCAACTTGCTCTTACTCAAACTAAAAAAACTGTAGCTGAGTATAAGAAAATGAGCTTGACCTAAAAGATAAAATAAATATCTTAAAACATGATTTAAATGCTAGTAATGATATTAGAAACATCATGGAAAGGGACAATGCTGAATTACAGGCTAAGTTAGATGAGGCTATTAAGAATAAGGATAATGTAGATCTTAAAATTCAGAGATTTGATAAGGCCTCACAAACCCTAGGAGAATGTGTTAGTAAACAAATGGATTCTAGGGACATGACGGGGATTGGGATGAAAGAGTATTATGGTGTTCCACCACCAGCTGGGGACTTCTATGGTGTCCAAAGAAAGGACTTATCTTGGACTGGTTTACCAGAACTCCAAGAAGAGGAATTTATTCCTCCACCAAGAGTCCTTACCCCAGTAGAGGAATATAGGCAAAAGTTGACTGGTTTGAATGAATGGAAGAAAGCCAACCCTACCTTGTTTGTCAAGGGTGGCATGCTTTGTGATAGTCCAAATGAGTCGACCTCTATCAAAGTAACAAACCCAATCACTGGCAAGACTGTTGACCTTGGCTCAAACACTGTTAGAAAACCTAGCATTAAGTATGCAGAAATGTATAGAAATACTAGGTCACCAAAAAGGCAAGTTAGTGATACCAATTGTGGAAACCTTGATAATGGAACAGGTTTCTTTTCTTCTAGACCTAGAGTTGTGTCTAGAAAAGCCTGTTATACTTGTGGTAGCTTTTCACATTTAGCCTATAAGTGTGTTAACGCTTCCAAGGTCAACGCTGACAAAAGGTCAAACACTGTCAGACCCAAAACTTTTGTGGAGAAAATCCACAAGTTGTTAGACCAGCCCCATTCTTCACTAAAGGGTCTAACACTTATGGACAAAGACCTTTTCAGAAGACCAATACATAGTCTAATAGGCAATGGTTTCCTGTAGCAAACCCTAGGTTCAACGCTGATAAGGGTAATTTCAGCGTTGACAAGACCAAATCAAACGCTGCCAGAAACGTTGCCAGACCAAATAATGGTAAATATTTGCAACCACAGGGAAAGGGGTCTAAAGCTTCTTCTAGCTTGACATGGAGACCTAAGCAAGATCAAAACCCTAATTCTAATGGGATTTCTATGACCTGTAACATATTTAATTATATTCCAAAGGTCATCACAAAACCAATTGGGGTTAACTGGGTGTTTCATCCAAAAAGGGATGAACAAGGGGTTGTTTGTAAAACCCGTAAAAATAAGGTCATAATTTAATTCTATTTTCAATTATTTTGAAGTATTTTATAACGTTAAATATTATTATGTTTAACGGTTTAAGTTGAAACCGATACTAAATATTATATTTTAATATTTTGACGAGCAACGAGGACTACTAGTGATCGCGATACCGACGGATGCCAAAATTTTTATATTTTATTCTCGATAGTTTCGATATTTAATACTTTCGACGATATCGTTTCAATTACGTATCGAGTCGTTATATTATTATTTTTCGTGTGCGTTTAAACTTTTAAAAAGTACAATCTAACATTTTCAGGTAGTGAAATATTTTCTCGTATAATATTTTGAAACTTATTTTTGTGTTGGTTGACGAACTCACAATTTACGGATTTAAATTTGGGCTTACGTGCATAATTTAGCGTCCTTTACGACTAAACCGGAAACCTTAGGATTACGTATTTACGTTTTTGAACTCCGTTTTTGATGAGACAATTTTTATTGGATTCGTTTTGTGTCGTTGATTCATAATTTATAAAAACGTTTTTCGTAAAACGACCCGAGGGCACGCAAATCGAGAAAACTAGAATCGAGGAATACCCGTAAATTAGTGAGGTGGGACAAAATACATTATCCCACCCCACTAGCTTAAATGGGATGGCACATGACACCACATCTAAGGATGTGGCATCATGTTAGCTAAGTACTTACAAGTGAAGACTAAGCTTACACCTTAAGCTACAACTTGCTAAAACCATCAAACCATCAAACCATTCAACCAATTCTCATTTCCATCTTTCCATACATGCAAAACAACTTCAAATCCTCTCAACCACACCACCCCTTTCCATCCACTTTTAAGCTACAAACACCCCTTTTAATCTTTTCTAGCCATGAAATACATGTTATCTAGCTCTATCATGGAGTTATCTTGAAGCCTTGATCATTTGGTGGCCATATTAACAACATTGGAGGTGATTTGCTTGTGTCCTAGGGCTGATTTCTCAACTATTGTTCTTGGTGTTTGATGATCTTGGAGTTACTTTTGGTGTTCATCAAGTTCTTGTCTTCCAAAAACAAGAAATACACTTGGTTGGTAAAGAAGATTATCCTCTCCATTTTCTCTTGTTATTTTTGTAAAGAACAAATGTATTTTCTTTCTTATTGTATATGTATATGACGTATATATGATGATAAAAATGTTGTGTGGGGATCAAGTGTTGATAAATATGCTTAAAAATGTTAATAACCATGAGAAATAAGGCTAAAATCATGCTTATTTAGTTGGCTGTATAAAAACAGTATTTAACTAAAACTTGAACTGATAAACTTGCATGGTATAATCCATTTACAGTAAGTACAAGATGTTATACACATGTGAGAGCTGGTCATGCAATGGAATCATTATAATGAGTGAGATATGATCAAAACAAGTTGGGTGTTCTAATCTGAATAAGCAGTTTTGTAGGGACTGTTAAGGCAAGATAAACTTAAAATGAGCAGTAGCTATAACTAAGTTAAATGTAGCACATAATATGAAGATCATGCCACCCAAAAATGAGCTTCTAACTCATTATAGAACTCTAGATATGATAAAAATGGTGAACATGAAGATAAAAGTCAGATTTTGAGAATTAATGTTTATTATTATTATATAAGCACTCAAATTTTATTGTATAAAATGTAAAATAAAAACCCACTAACTTATGAAACTTATTTATATAAATATGTAAAAGGTTAATTAAATGGATGAATTATATAAATGGCTGTGGAATAATACTTATAAGTAATAAAAACTATAAACTTGATTTTTACGACTTTTTCGGCTATTACCGTAAAATTAACGTTTTTCGCCAAATAAAACTTAGACGATCAAACCCGTCTAATGTAAAGTTTTTTAAAAGTCATATACTGATATATAAGTAACTAATACAAGTAAAAAACCGATAAAACCCGAACTATAGGACATACGGACATTAACGAGCTAACTAAGCATATTGGACTAATAATTGGACTAAATAAGTTAAACACTTATAAAAAGGACTTATTGGGCTTAACCCATTTGGGCCCAACATGGAAAGTATAGATACTTATAATATAGGTATAAAATGGATTAAAACAAGTTAAAGAATTTATACTAAGCTTATTGGACTTAAAAAAGGTAAGTAGGTAACACTAGTAAACTAGTAAAAAGTTACCAAAACGTAAACACTAAAATGAGTAAACAAGGATATATAAACCCACTTGATCATCATCATATGTACAAAATCATCATATGTATATTGTTATTTTGATAAAAGTCATTGGACAAGAGTCTAAGACCGATTATTATTTATATAGGTTTCCGTGACCGAAGCACGCCCGTAGCCGATAATCCGCCTTTCATTATCAACGTGAGTCTATAGCCTCGCTTTATACTAGTTATTAAATGATTTTAAACCCGCGAGGGGGAATACATGTTTTATAAACTTAGAACACAAGATTTTTATGGTATGCTTTGTCCCTCTATGAATGGACCCGTGGTTGCCTTTAAATTGCATTAAGTGATTGCCTTTGTTAAAGCCTCAATTATGGACCGTTAACTAGCTTATGATTGGCTAGCCGCTAGTACAATTAATAGATCTATGGGGGAAGCCACCCCGGTTCAGTTTTTGTGGACTTGTCATAGAAGCTTAGGCCCGACCTCCACACTGTTTGAACATATTGTATTGAGAAGTCATGTATACGGCAATGTACCAATAATCTGGAGGTAACCGACAATTAATAAATCTCTCGTCCTATTAGACTGATATGGGAGTGTCTAAGGGCTCGGTTCCATGAGCTTATTGCAATTTATGCTAAATACAATTATTATTGTTAATGCAAATTATTAGATGCTTGTTGCCTTCAAGTATGCCACAAACTTATAATCTTTGCTTGTGTTCAGATTGATTTCATAAACCTATAGATTCACTCGGCATTTTTGCTGATTGTTTTACTCACATGTATTTCAGATAATCAAGAAGTGGAAGCTTGGAGGTCACGGGGAATGAAGTTGTGCACTGCTTTTGTTGTTCAAACTCTTTGATTTATTTATCGTTCCATTTTCAAAACAAACCAATATGTTGTTTTAACTTATCTTTTGGTAACGATTACTTGGGACTACGCTAATCTGACAAATGTTTCAGGAACGATAAATTTAAAACGTCTCTTTTCGAGTCGTTCTTTATAAATTATGTGTTGTTGTATCATTGTTTAGCACCCAAAGATGTATTCCGCTGCGTGTAAATTTGGGGGTGTTAAAGATTGGTATCAGAGCCATGAGTTATAGAGAACTAGGTCTTTATTTTAAAAACCTAAACTATAACTGTCAATTTTTATTTTTCAAAGAGTCGGTGCACATGATTTCGCGTGACTTCAGGTTCAAGCTACTTCTTGGATTACCACTTTAGTATGTGTTATTACGTATACCTTATTGGCAAGTATTTATAAATAAATACTATAATCCTTTATCGATGTATATTTATGTCGTTAAACTTTTCGATAAAAGTTTATCATTTATTAATGATTAACTTAAATAAATACATTGAATTTTCAAGATCTTTCTGTATTTATTTTTGAACTATTTAAATTGCTTTTATTGCAAAAAATTTATATTATGACCTTACATACCTTCATCTGCGCGCGTTACTTTCATTATTTAACCCTTTGAGATATCTACGTAGATATCCAAATCGTCTTCCAACTATTTGTGCCTGGACGTCTTTTAACGTAATTTCTAGACCATTGTGTAGCTCAATGTGTCCTTGGAATAGACTAACCGCTATTTATTGACATTTATATGTATCGACTCCGAAGTGTATTGTTCACTTATATCTCGGTAACGTCATCGTTATTTTATAAATCATCGTCTAGATTATGGCACTAGAATTGAAATACGATTTTACTTATATAAAATTGTATCATTTGTTTTTTATTAACCTTCTCGCTCCCGGAGTATAGCATTTTAATGCTCCATTCTTTTCTTGTTATGTTTTGTGTTTTTGACAATCGTGGCACCAAGGAGATTTGCCTACATTGCACTTTGAAATCTAAATTACGGACGTCTTTCACCGTTTTGCTTCCTAAATTTCGTGTTGAATACCTTGAAGCATATTGTGTCATTCATTATGCTATATTTTTATTTGATGCTCACTATGCGAATTATTTTTCATTGTTGTAAAATCCACAAGACATGTGTGTATATATATTTTGAGCCGTTAGGAAGTGTCGAAAAATATATTTAATGGAGAAACTGCAGGGGGTGTATAAACAGGTCAAAACTTAAAAGTAAAACCTGTGTTTTTAAAAATAAAATAATCAAACCTGCACAGAACTTGCAGGGGTATTTTAGTCATTTTATATTGGGTTTCATGTCTCGGGTAAAACTAGAAAGTCGTCTGAAACGTCGTTTTACATCCAAATGCTTTAGACTCCGAGTCTTGGAGATGTCGTTTATCGGGTCAATTAATCGGCACATATTTCAAAGTCAAATCTGATAAAAATTTTGGAACATGGGTTTTAAACGTTTCTAAGCAGTTTTAAGTTCATTTGAGATCGTAAGATTTTAACGAATATTATTTTACAACTAACAAATACTAGTTGCATGTGAAAATGTTTAAAAATAGAAACATTACAGGATTAGCAATTACCAGATTAATGGTGTAACTTGAAAATGAATAATTACTTTCTTAAAAACATGTTTTGTCTAGAGTATCTTACATAAAATACACATATGGATTGATTTATTTTTTTTATATATATATGACTCGTTTATCATTCGATGTTATTTTATTTTTATTTTCTTCTAACCTTCCACTGATTTGGGTTGAGTTTTGAAGTTTTGCCTTCACATTCTTTTCCGACATTCTTATCACGAGTCTCATGGCGTTTTCGTCTAAATCTTATAACCTTCTGAAACATTAACAACTTGTAACCCTTTCATTGATTGTTTTATGAGCTACTATTTGCCACTTTTTGCAAAACTTTGACTACTTTATACGTTGTCATAATGTCATATCATAAATAAATCTGATATTGTTTTACGATTATTTTCACCAATTATTTTTACTTTGGTCTTATAAAATACTTTTCGCAAGATTAAAAGTTGCTTATTAAGTATCTCACAAATTACTTGTATCCTATAAATTTATAAACTATTTTAAATCCCATTTTACAAATGGCATGGTTTATATATAAACATAAGAAACGTAATACTTTTCGACGAAACTGAGCACTGCATTGCTATTCCTAAATTATACATGGCCTGATCACCTATGTCTAATTTAGAAGGAGCCATGCTAGGCTGAATAGTAGTCACCTTAAAAATCTTGATAATAATCAACTTTTTACTTGTATTTATGATAAAGATAAATAAAATGAAATAAAGTGAAAAGAAGTTTTGAAAACCTTTATATTTTATGCAAGTAGCGCAATTTCTATGCATCCGCATACGTTTTCTTACCTTTTCTTGAACAAATTACGCGCTTACGAATACGTTTTTACTCGACGATCGTTTTTCAACTTGTTACTTTATTTTATCTTATAACTGATTTCTTTTGACCGTTCGTCTAACTACTGACTGTTGATAAAAGACTTGAAAGTCTCGATTTGTTTTATCCTTTCTTCTCGTCCAATCTTCTTTATGCGACTGGGTAGATCTTTGGAATGTCTCCGCACGTGAATAATGAATTATCACTAGAGTGATTTCCGTATATCCGGGATGACGTCCGTCACTCTCGTTTGTCTCGAAATCCACTCTTGTGAACCGTGCTTTGATTTCTCTCTTTAAACACTAACATCGTTCATTTGATTTGTTTTAATTACAAGTGATTATTAGGAATTTTATTTTATTAAAATTTTTGTATGGATCTTATTTCCGATCGTGTAACGACCACCGCTAAGTTAACGAGCTGATATTGGTGAACCATCAACCGCACTAACCAAAATTGACAACTTGTTTAATCTATCATTTCTTATCGTCTTACCATCAACGCCTTTATCTTATTATTCTCTTTAAGAATTCATACGACATTTGCTTCGTTCTCTTTTGTACCATTGATTTCGTATTAATTGTTGACTATTATTTTCATTCGTGTTCGCTTGTTATCTTGTCACATTTCGAAACCCGAATATATCCCATGTTATTTTGAAATAATAAACACCTTTATGTATTTCTACAAAGTATTATAAAATTTTTTATGGAACTTTTATACATTTTCCAATGATTTTCAGTTATCGAAATAACCATTACAAGAAAAAGGTCAAATTTATACATCATATTTTGTATAACTAAAACTAATGTTAAAAATAAAATTATGTTCTACCTTTTGAACTAATTGACTTATCATACTTTATTTTTAATGTAATGAAATTACCGGTTTAATTTATATTCCTAACAATGATTTAATTTGGAAATTATATTTTCTAAATCGTAACCATCAATATGAGTATAATTAATAAATTTACGTCATTCTTTCAAAGTTTCTTAAGACGACCAAATAAATTTTGAAACTATTTTACTTCTATTTTTGATGTATCATCTTTATCAAGAAAGTACCTCAACTGAGTTTTAAGGTAATACCAAATCCGGGACGGATAATTGTGACAAATGTTATTTTAATGTATAATTTATTCTTCGCTCTCATTTTTCTAGTATTGTGATTAATTATGTTTTACGGTTACGTGAGTCGAGATCCCTCGTCGATCGTTAATCTTAAATCATTTTACCACATCTTGTTCGTTTATGCGTTTATTGAAGTAATTTTTATCTCGTTCTGTTCCTCGTATTGAAGATCATTATTTTATTCTGAGAATAAAATGAATCTCGGGAAGCAGTGTATAAGAAGAAACGATAAGTGTCACCAGGATTTATGTGTGTACTCGTGGAATGATTGAGGACCGAATCTCTTAATAAATGGAGTTAATAAATTCGTTACGACCTCGAGGAGTATGTTGACGCCAACACCGCAAGTGGAAAGACTCTTGAGATACTATCAAGGGTTCGTTCAAGGTTTTCTCGATGATTAACGGTGGATATCTATACTCGATGTTTGTGTTCGACCTTTTCTTTTATGTACTTATATGGTGTGTGATCTAGTCAAATGATCGTAAGTTGTGAGAACTTGAGACGGCATCATCCGATGACGTCCGATCATGTAGAACACATATTATGTAATATCTTTTTGACTTTCAACGACGATGTTTATTGAGACTTTAATGCGCATTGGCGAAAGTGAGGCGAGTTGAGCGCCGGGACGTCGCTCCCTTAAGGTGGTGAGGATGTAAAACCCGTAAAAATAAGGTCATAATTTAATTCTATTTTCAATTATTTTGAAGTATTTTATAACGTTAAATATTATTATGTTTAACGGTTTAAGTTGAAACCGATATTAAATATTATATTTTAATATTTTGACGAGCAACGAGGACTACTAGTGATCGCGATACCGACGGATGCCAAAATTTTTATATTTTATTCTCGATAGTTTCGATATTTAACACTTTCGACGATATCGTTTCAATTACGTATCGAGTCGTTATATTATTATTTTTTGTGTGCGTTTAAACTTTTAAAAAGTACAATCTAACATTTTCAGGTAGTGAAATATTTTCTCGTATAATATTTTGAAACTTATTTTTGTGTTGGTTGACGAACTCACAATTTACGGATTTAAATTTGGGCTTACTTGCATAATTTAGCGTCCTTTACGACTAAACCGGAAACCTTAGGATTACGTATTTACGTTTTTGAACTCCGTTTTTGATGAGACAATTTTTATTGGATTCGTTTTGTGTCGTTGATTCATAATTTATAAAAACGTTTTTCGTAAAACGACCCGAGGGCACGCAAATCGAGAAAACTAGAATCGAGGAATACCCGTAAATTAGTGAGGTGGGACAAAATACATTATCCCACCCCACTAGCTTAAATGGGATGGCACATGACACCACATCTAAGGATGTGGCATCATGTTAGCTAAGTACTTACAAGTGAAGACTAAGCTTACACCTTAAGCTACAACTTGCTAAAACCATCAAACCATCAAACCATTCAACCATATCTCATTTCCATCTTTCCATACATGCAAAACAACTTCAAATCCTCTCAACCACACCACCCCTTTCCATCCACTTTTAAGCTACAAACACCCCTTTTGATCTTTTCTAGCCATGAAATACATGTTATCTAGCTCTATCATGGAGTTATCTTGAAGCCTTGATCATTTGGTGGCCATATTAACAACATTGGAGGTGATTTGCTTGTGTCCTAGGGCTGATTTCTCAACTATTGTTCTTGGTGTTTGATGATCTTGGAGTTACTTTTGGTGTTCATCAAGTTCTTGTCTTCCAAAAACAAGAAATACACTTGGTTGGTAAAGAAGATCATCCTCTCCATTTTCTCTTGTTATTTTTGTAAAGAACAAATGTATTTTCTTTATTATTGTATATGTATATGACGTATATATGATGATAAAAATGTTGTGTGGGGATCAAGTGTTGATAAATATGCTTAAAAATGTTAATAACCATGAGAAATAAGGCTAAAATCATGCTTATTTAGTTGGCTGTATAAAAACAGTATGTAACTAAAACTTGAACTGATAAACTTGCATGGTATAATCCATTTACAGTAAGTACAAGATGTTATACACATGTGAGAGCTGGTCATGCAATGGAATCATTATAATGAGTGAGATATGATCAAAACAAGTTGGGTGTTCTAATCTGAATAAGCAGTTTTGTAGGGACTGTTAAGGCAAGATAAATTTAAAATAAGCAGTAGCTATAACTAAGTTAAATGTAGAACATAATATGAAGATCATGCCACCCAAAAATGAGCTTCTAATTCATTATAGAACTCTAGATATGATAACAATGGTGAACATGAAGATAAAAGTCAGATTTTGAGAATTAATGTTTATTATTATTATATAAGCACTCAAATTTTATTGTATAAAATATAAAATAAAAACCCACTAACTTATGAAACTTATTTATATAAATATGTAAAAGGTTAATTAAATGGATGAATTATATAAATGGTTGTGGAATACTTATAAGTAATAAAAACTATAAACTTTATTTTTACGACTTTTTCGGCTATTACCGTAAAATTAACGTTTTTCGCCAAATAAAACTTAGACAATCAAACCCGTCTAATGTAAAGTTTTTTAAAAGTCATATACTGATATATAAGTAACTAATACAAGTAAAAACCGATAAAACCCTAACTATAGGACATACGGACATTAACGAGCTAACTAAGCATATTGGACTAATAATTGGACTAAATAAGTTAAACACTTATAAAAAGGACTTATTGGGCTTAACCCATTTGGGCCCAACATGGAAAGTATAGATACTGATAATATAGGTATAAAATGGATTAAAACAAGTTAAAGAACTTATACTAAGCTTATTGGACTTAAAAAAGGTAAGTAGGTAAAACTAGTAAACTAGTAAAAAGTTACCAAAACGTAAACACTAAAATGAGTAAACAAGGATATATAAATCCACTTGATCATCATCATATGTACAAAATCATCATATGTATATTGTTATTTTGATAAAAGTCATTGGACAAGAATCTAAGACCGATTATTATTTATATAGGTTTCCGTGACCGAAGCACGCCCGTAGCCGATAATCTGCCTTTCATTATCAACGTGAGTCTATAGCCTCGCTTTATACTAGTTATTAAATGATTTTAAACCCGCGAGGGGGAATACATGTTTTATAAACTTAGAACACAAGATTTTTATGGTATGCTTTGTCCCTCTATGAATGGACCCGTGGTTGCCTTTAAATTGCATTAAGTGATTGGCTTTGTTAAAGCCTCAATTATGGACCGTTAACTAGCTTATGATGGGCTAGCCGCTAGTACAATTAATAGATCTATGGGGGAAGCCGCCCCGGTTCAGTTTTTGTGGACTTGTCATAGAAGCTTAGGCCCGACCTCCACACTGTTTGAACATATTGTATTGAGAAGTCAGGTATACGGCAATGTACCAATAATCTGGAGGTAACCGACAATTAATAAATCTCTCGTCTTATTAGACTGATATGGGAGTGTCTAAGGGCTCGGTTCCATGAGATTATTGCAATTTATGCTAAATACAATTATTATTGTTGATGCAAATTATTAGATGCTTGTTGCCTTCAAGTATGCCACAAACTTATAATCTTTGCTTGTGTTCAAATTGATTTCATAAACCTATAGATTCACTCGGCATTTTTGCTGATTGTTTTACTCACATGTATTTCAGATAATCAAGAATTGGAAGCTTGGAGGTCACGGGGAATGAAGTTGTGCACTGCTTTTGTTGTTCAAACTCTTTGATTTATTTATCGTTCCATTTTTAAAACAAACCAATATGTTGTTTTAACTTATCTTTTGGTAACGATTACTTGGGACTACGCTAATCTGACAAATGTTTCAGGAACGATAAATC
This sequence comes from Glebionis coronaria, assembly GCA_025667525.1. Taxonomy (NCBI): domain Eukaryota; kingdom Viridiplantae; phylum Streptophyta; class Magnoliopsida; order Asterales; family Asteraceae; genus Glebionis; species Glebionis coronaria. Next base: position 155,718,728 of record CM046881.1, on the reverse strand, counting down.
TAAAACGTCTCTTTTCGAGTCGTTCTTTATAAATTATGTGTTGTTGTATCATTGTTTAGCACCCAAAGATGTATTCCGCTGCGTGTAAATTTGGGGGTGTTAAATTGTTATGAGAACTAAGTCTGTTCTTGTTGAACAACCAGATGAATCCAAGTCTGCTTAGGCTTGGGTTCCCAAAGAAAACTAATTTGTTTTCTTTATGTGCAGGGCATTCAAAAACAGGTAAATGATTATGGCTATTGGGATAGTGGATGCTCTAGGCACATGACTGGGAAGGAATATTATCTCACATACTTCACTCCCATTAAGGATGGTGATAAAGTTTACTTTGGAGGCGGATATGGAACTATCACAGGCAAAGGAACTCTTCTCACCAACAATTTGCGTTTTGAAAACGTGTTTCTGGTAAAAGAACTTGATTATAATATTTTTAGTGTATCACAAGTTTGTGATGACAAAAATAAGGTTCTTTTTACTGATACTGAATGCTTGGTGTTGAGCAAGGATTTTAAAATGCCATATGAGAAATTTATTGACTATAGAACACCTAGGCATAAGGATATTTATAATATGAATCTAAATGGAATTAGGATGAATAATAACATGCCATGTTTTTATGCTAAAGCTTCAGTTGATGAGAGTAATCTATGGCACAGGAGACTAGGGCACATTAACTTTAAAAATATAAACAGACTTGTGAGACATGGCTTGGTTGATGGTTTGCCTGAAAATGCTTTCTATAATGACCACTCTTGTGTTGCATGCCTTAAAGGCAAACAGCGCAAGGTCTCATTTAAGTCTAAACAGGTGCACTCTAGTTCTAAACTACTTCTCTTGCTGCATATGGACCTATTTGGTCCAACTAATATATAAAGCTTGAATGGTAAATCATACTGCTTTATCATCACAGATGACTTTTCTAGGTTTACTTGGACTTTCTTTTTAGCCATGAAAAGTGACACTGCTGATACTTTAATTAACTTTATTAATCAAATTGAAAAGAAGTCTGGTAATGAAGTTAAAATGCTTTGAAGTGATAATGATGGTGAGTTTAGAAATAAACTGTTGGATAATTTTTGTGCCAAGAAAGGGATTACTAGACAGTTTAGTATTGCCAAAACCCCACAGCAAAATAGGGTTGCTGAGAGAAAGAATAGAACCCTAATTGAAGCAGCCAGGACTATGTTGGTTGATGCTCACTTTCCCATTGCTTTTTGGGCTGAGTCTGTGAATACAGCTTGTTATGTTCAGAATAGAGCATTAGTCAACAAGATACATAACAAAAAACCTTATGAGTTACTTTGGGGAAGGAAACCTTATATTGGTTTTCTTAAACCTTTTGGTTGTCATGTAGTTGTATTAGATACTAGTGATGCCTTAGGTAAATTCAGTGCTAAAGGTGATGAAGGCTACTTCATGGGTTATTCAGTGCATAGCAAGGGATATAGGGTTTACCTTAATAAGGAAAAACGTATACTTGAAAAAGTACATGTTAGGTTTTTAGAGAGTAAACCTAGTGATCCTGAAAGTGGTCCAAATTGGTTGTTTGACTTGGAACCTCTATCTAGGACTTTGAATTATATGCCTGTTACTAATCCAGACATTGTGAAGGTAACTTCAAGTGTTGTGGAAAAACCTGTTGTTGATGTTTCAGGTACACAGGTTAATGAAGAGGTTGGATCACAAGCAGACAAGTCATCTCCCATACTTGAGTATGTCACTATTCCCATATGGACAGATGCTTTTGCTGCTGCTGCTGGAAAGGAAAATGGTGGTCCCCCAAGTATCACCAGTTAACAACATGCATGGTCTTTCAGGCGCTGACAAAGGAAAATCTGGCGCTGACAAGACAAATTCAGGCGTTGATGGCTAAAACGTTGACAACACCATTTCAGGCGTTGATGAATCTAACGCTGACAACCTTGGTTCAGGCGTTGACAACCCTTTTGAGCATATTTTCTCTTCCAATTTTGAACAAGGTGAACCTTCAAACAGAAATGGAGAGGTTCATACAGATATTGATGGAAGAGAGTCTGAAGAAGATATTGGTAACTTGGATGAGGAGATTGAAGACAACAGACTTTTTGAGGGAGGAGTTCTTACTTCTACAATGAAGAATCACCCTACTTCTCAAATTATTGGAGATGTCATGTCTCCTGATCAGACTAGAAGATCTCATCAGAATCTTGGAGGATTTATTACCAATATACACAAGAAGGTTGATACCCCTCTTGTTCAAGCATGTTTGTTTGCCTGTTTTCTGTCACAACAGGAACCCAAGAAAATTTTTGATGCTCTCAAAGAACCAAGTTAGGTGGAAGCAATTCAGGATGAGCTTCACCAATTTGCTATTCAGGATGTGTGGGAGTTGGTTGATTGTCCCAGATATGTCAGACCTATTGGGACAAGATGGGTTCTTAGAAATAAGAAAGATGAAAGAGGCATTGTGGTCAGAAACAAGACACGTTTAGTGGCTCAAGGATATACACAAGAGGAAGGGATAGATTATGAGGAGGTCTTTGCACCAGTTGCAAGGATTGAGGCTATAAGGATATTCCTTGCCTATGCTTCCTGCATGGGCTTTACTGTCTATCAAATGGATGTGAAGAGTGCTTTTCTTTATGGCACAATTGTTGAGGAGGTATATGTTATGCAGCTTCCTGGTTTTGAAGATCCAGAGCATCCAGACAAGGTGTATAGAGTCAAGAAAGCTATGTATGGACTTCATCAAGCCCCAAGAGCATGGTATGGCACATTGTCCACCTATCTGGTGGAAAATGGATTCAAAAGGGGCACCATAGACCAGACCTTATTTACAAAGAAGACTGGTAAGGATGTCTTACTTGTTCGGGTTTATGTGGATGATATCATCTTTGGCTCCACAAATCCAAAGATGAGTGAAGACTTTTCTAAGCTTATGACAGACAAATTCAAGATGAGTGCAATGGGGGAGATGAACTTCTTTCTAGGGTTACAAGTTCAGTAGAAAGAAGATGGTATCTTCATCTCTCAGGATAAATATGTGCCAGAAATCTTGAAGAAGTTTGGCTTTTCTCCACATGAAAAGTGGGCTAGTACTCCTATGTATAGAGAACACCCTTGGGGGAAAGTTGGAGATGGAAAAGATGTGGATGTCTGGCACTATAGATCAATGATTGGTTCATTGATGTATCTCACAGCCTCAAGACCTGACATTATGTTTGCTGTGTGTGCATGTGCACGCCATCAAGTGACTCCCAAAGAGTGTCACCTTCATGCTGTCAAGAGAATCTTTAGGTACCTTAGATGTTATCCAGACCTTGGATTATGGTATCCAAAAGATTCACCATTGGAGCTTATTGCATATTCAGACAATGACTATGGTGGTGATAAATTTGATAGAAAATCCACAACTGGTGGATGTCAGTTTCTTGGGAGTAGGTTGATATATTGGCAATGCAAGAAACAAACAGTGGTGGCCAATTCTACAACTGAAGCAGAGTATGTTGCAGCAGCTGCTTGTTGTGGACAAGTCTTATGGATTCAGAACCAGCTGTTGGATTATGGGTATAATTTCATGCATACCAAGATTTTTGTAGACAATAACAGTACTTTATGCATTATTAAAAATCCTGTACATCATTCTAAAACAAAACACATAGAAATTAGACATCATTTTACAAGAGATTGTTTTGAAAAAGGTTTAATACAACCAGATAGGGTTGACACAGAAGAAAATGTGTCTAATTTATTAACTAAACCTTTTGATACTGGAAGGTTCCAATACTTGGTAACAAGTATTGGAATGATCAATCTCACTTAATATGTGTCTTGGGGTCTTTTTGTAAAAGTATGTACAGGATATGCATTGTTATTGGTCTTTTGAAGTTAGATTTTCCACTATATTTGTCTAACGCTGACAAAGGTTATCTTAACGCTGATAAGTATTATCGTGAAGTTGTCAGCAACATGTTAGTTTTGTGGTTTTTGATCTAAATGTGCAGGTGGTGTTAGCATTGTACCATTAGATATAGAGTTGCTTATGGATCCTTGGAGAATCAATTGGAGCATGTTTCAATTTATGGATGATGGTTGGAATATTTATATTCCTATCTTGACATAAATTTTTATATTCATGCATATTATTGGGCAACATATGTATCTCAATTTAAGGGGAGGTTTTAGGAACCTTTAGGACTTTTGGGTATTCTTATAATACTCTTATCACAATTCTAGATTGTGTCCACAAGTGAGTATGAGTTAGTTTACTAAATCATGAGGCACTGTAGCATGCAAAGTTGATATACTATGCATGCTGCCAAGACATTTTTGGCCTAGAATTGGATGTGGTCTGTTGGGAGACTTAGGAATGATTTACAATGGGTTTACCTGGGAGTTACAAGGGAATTTATGAGATAACTTAATTGTAAAGAATTATGGTTAGCAAGGGACACTAGAAGACTGTTATAACTATCTTGCATAAGCAAGTGTGCATAACTGGACAGTGCTTGCCGCCCTATAATAATTATCAATTTATAGGTTATCTTCACTAGGATAAATTACTTTGTTAAGGTCCTTTTTCATTTTTATTACTTTTATTTTTGGACGCTGACAAGTATTTTTCCAAGCGTTGTTATGACCAATTTAGACGCTGACATGGCTTTGTCAAACGTTGACAAGAATATAGCCGTTGGGCGTAGATGGGTTATTTTTTACCGTTGACACTCATTGGGAACTACCCAGTTGTTATTTTTGACGAATTTTGGGGCCGTAATTTTGGGAGCAGATAACTTTTAATTAATGCACAAGATAACTTGTTTTCTTTTCAATATTTTCATCATTATATTTTGAAAATAGTTGCCTAATTTTTTACCAATCACATGTGCCTATCTCTCCTATATATTTGGCTCCTATTTTTAAACAGGGTACCTCATATTCTTGTCTAACAAATTTCTCCTATAATTCATCTTTCTCACTAATTCACAAACAGCTTTCTTCAACAATGGCACCAAAGTTTAAACCAAGTGACTTAGTATTGGGATTCAGGAGTCAGCACAACATGATTGCTTATTTGGAGGCTGATGATACCTTGTTTCCACAATACACTCAGATGGTGGCGTATTTGAATGCATCTCCAATTAGGTATGCACTTTCTCATGCTCCTCCCATCCCTGTCACTCATATTAAGCAGTTTTGGAACACTGTCAGTTCCTCAACAATCAATAATGTGACTACATTATCAACTATTGTTCATGGGCGTACATGGGTGGTTACTGAAGCCTTGGTTCGCCAGGCTTTGCATCTTGATGATGCAGATGGTATAACCACCCTCCCCATTAATGAAATAGAACAAGGACTTCGGGCTTTGGGGTATCCTTTCCCTGATGAGGGTACTTTAAACAAATATCATAAACAAGAGTTTCCCCCCAGCCTGGAAGTACCTCATACATGTCATCCTACAATGTTTGAGTCCCAAATATACTGCACACAATGAAATTAATAGATCAATTGCTAGTGCAATTGTGTGCATTGCAAATGGGCAAAAGTTTAATTTTTCAAAACTGATTTTTGATGGCATGTGTAAAAACAAAGGGAATAAGATGACTTTGGCTTATCCCAGATTTTTGCAAATGGTTTTTGATGTGCAAAATTACTGCACAAGGGATCATGATGATTTTTATGAGATCCCTGTGCAAAAGAAAGCTATTTTTACCAAGATGAACTCACCCCCTCACCGTGACTTACCCCTCTCCCAAGCTATGCTTGCTGTTATTGCAGCAGCACAACCCCAACCAGACCCACAACGACAACTTGACCCAATACCAGAACCTTTGCCTTCACATCAACACATGGAAGTTGACCAAGAACCCTTCAACGCTGACACCTTAAATGTTGGCGTTGACACAAGTAATCCAAACGTTGACACCTTTCCTTCACAGACCCAACCACCCCTTAACCTTCAAACTACCACCCAATCCACATAATCTTCTACCCCACCTGAATATAGGTTGATTAAACGCCCAAGGACTACTGGAGTGTTCTCCTCTAGTGGTCCCAGCCATGTAGCAGAGAGAACCACCACAAGTGTGGTTGGTGCTATGGATGAGGCTGGGACTATTGGTACTGGCTTAGATGCAGGCCAAGACAGTCCTAACATCTTTAAGACCTCATCCATGCCCCATGACTCTACTTTGGGAGGTCAAATACCCATTCTAGAGGAGGGCAGATTGGAACCATACACATTGATGGAATTGACGGCTGTCTGCATTAGCTTGCAAAAGCAAAATGCAGACTTGGTACAAATAGTCAGTACACAAGGCCTTGAACTCAAGCAATTGAGGTAGAGGATTGTCATTTTGGAGACTGCTAGCACTAGGCATGGGATGGAGGAATCTTCCAAAGGGGAGGATGAGCAGATTAATGTGAGTGATAAAGGCTCACATGATGGAGAATCTTTGGGTGTTGCTGAAGCCCTCACTGCATTGAAGAAGCAACCAGGTTTTGACACATCTCTGGTTACTCGTACAAATTTAAACTTATCTTTTACAGCTATGTTGGAGCAATTTACAAGAGACGCTGAGACAAGTAAGTTGGGCGTTGATAAGCAAAATTTGAACGCTGACATACCAAGCGCTGACATGAGTAAATTGAGCGCTGACACAAGGAATTTGAGCGTTGACAGACCTGCAGATATGGTTGATGTATTCCAGTCATCAGCTATCATCAAGGAAGTGTCTTCACAGGTATTACCATCATCCTTACCCATCATTGATCCATTAGATAAGGGTAAAGGAATTATGGTAGAAGTAGAAGTTCCAAAGGATGCAGCACAGGTAGAGTTTGATTCAAGGTTGGCTGCACAACTCATGGAACAAGAAAGGAAGAAGGTTGGTGAATCACCATTTGTTGTCACTTTTGAGGAACAAGAAGGAAGTTATGAAGAAAGTTCAGATTCAAGTGTGATGATAATTGAACAACCAGAAAGACTTGAATATGGTGATGACTTGGCAAGGGAGAAGCTTAGAGAGTTAAAATAGCAAGTAGACTTTGATATGCCAGAAGTAGTTCAGGTGTATCATGCTTGGGAGAATAGGATAATGGAGACTCCAGATTTGACTATTTCAGATCAACTTTGGGATTGGAGATTCTTCTAAGAGTTCAAAGAGACTGCAAGGTCATTCTGAAACATAAGGCTAGCAATGTTTTCTCACTGCTAAAGAGGGATAGAAGAGAGCTTTACTACATGTTACTCGGATGTCATGGAACTGGATGGACCTTCAAGAAATTGTAGGGATTATCTTTTCAATAATTGGAGTACAAGGCTTATCCCATTTGGGCAAAAGTGCAGGAAATGAACACTCTAAGACTTATTTCAGATGAAAGGAAAGAAGAACTTGCAGAAGAGATGGAGATTCAGAAGGCAATGATTGTTCTAAGGCCTTTGAAGAAGGGAGTTCCACTTGAGTTTCCTAAAGATCTAAATAAAGTGGTTCCCAGTGAAGCTGTTCTTAGAAGGAGCATTAAGCTCTCACCCATGGAAGCTTCAGACATGGTTCAAGTGTTACCTCTTGATGCCAGAAACCCTATTATTAGCTATGAGGAAGACGCAAGTGGGTTTTGGAAGATTGGCAGATATGGGAAAGAGGTACACACATTTACTACCCTTATGTCTCTCTTTGCAAGTATGGATAGGGAACACTTGGCATACCTTTGGAAGTTGTTGATAGCCAAGTATGAGACTGAAGCTCCTACTTCAGTCAATGAAATAAAACTTTGGTCAACATTCAAGAGAATGTGTGCACCAGAAGAAGAAGATCCTGTTTAGAAGGATCTTAAGGATGATATCAGTGGTCTTCAATGGCGTTTGTATTCAGCTACTGGTGTGTATTATTTGATCTCTACAAAGTTTGCTGAGTATCTTCTTGTAGATGCTCAGTATCCTATGTCCAAAGAAGTTTTGGACAAGATGAAGACAACACAGCTGGAGATTGGCTATTCCAAGTGACGTGGCCAAAGATTTGATTAGGCATGTTTATTACCAATATGATAAGATTTGTAAGATTCCTCCTAGTTCTTAATTTTTATTCAGAAACTTGATTACTAGAGTAGATATCAGGGGAGGATTGTTGGGAATAAAATGTAGCCAGTACACTTGAACGCTGACTAGAAGAAAAAAAGCGTTGATAAGAAGAAAACAAACGCTGACAGATCAAGCGTTGACAGGAAGAAGTCAAGCGTTGATAGGTTGAAGACAAGCACTGATAGAAAGATATGGTCTACGCGTATTTTGTTTCTAGTTTGTTTCTAGTAAAGATAGGATCAACAATGTATTTTCTATAATTATCTTTACCTAGAATAGCTGATACGTAGACTCTTGTACAAGGCTTCTTATGTCTATAAAAGAAGACCTTTAGGTTATGTTTCATATAAGTTTTTCATACGTTTAAACACTTTCATTGTAAGCAAGTTCGTTATTATCAATCAAGTGAGAGTTTGTTTTACAACTGTTTGCGTGTTCTTGTTTGAGTGTTAATTCTGCATAACACTTAAATTGTTTCATACATAAACAAAGTTTCTCTACGTGTATAACTTGATCTAATCTCGTTTACACAAGCTAAATCGATCTAAATTTGGGATCAACAAGTCGATGCTCTAGGCATATGTCTGGGAAGGAAGATTATCTCACAAACTTCACTCCCATTAAGGATGGTGATAAAGTTTACTTTGGAGGCGAATATGGAACTATCACTGGCAAAGGAACTCTTCTCACCAACAATTTGCGTTTTGAAAACGTGTTTCTGGTAAAAGAACTTGACTATAATCTTTTTAGTGTATCACAAGTTGTGATAACAAAAATAAGGTTCTTTTCACTGATATTGAATGCTTGGTGTTGAGCAAGGATTTTAAAATACCAGATGAGAAATTCATTGATTATAGGAAACCTAGGCATAAGGACATTTATAATGTGAATCTTAATGGGATTATGATGAATAATAACTTGTCATATCTTTATGCTAAGGCTTCAGTTGATGAGAGTAATCTATGGCACAGGAGACTAGGGCACATTAACTTTAAAAATATAAACAGACTTGTGAGACATGGCTTGGTTGATGGTTTGCCTGAAAAGGCTTTCCACAATGACCACTCTTGTGTTGCATGCCTTAAAGGAAAACATCACAAGGTCTCATTTAAGTCTAAACAGGTGCACTCTAGTTCTAAACCTCTTCACTTGCTACATATGGACTTGTTTGGTCCAACTAATATAGAAGGCTTGAATGGTAAATCTTACTGCTTTGTCATTAATGATGATTTTTCTAGGTTTACTTGGACTTTCTTTTTAGCTTTAAAAAGTGACACTGCTGATACTTTAATTAACTTTATTAACCAAATTGAGAAGAAGACTGGTAATAAAGTTAAGATGCTTAGATGTGATAATGGTGGTGAGCTTAGAAATAAGCTATTGGATGATTTTTGTGCCAAGAAAGGGATTACTAGACAGTTTAGTATAGCCAGAACCCCACAGCAAAATAGGGTTGCTGAGAGAAAGAATAGAACCCTCATTGAAGCAGCCAGGACTATGTTGGCTGATGCTCACTTTCCCATTGCTTTTTGGGCTGAGGCTGTGAATACAGCTTGTTATGTTCAGAATAGAGCATTAGTCAACAAGATACATAACAAAACACCTTATGAGTTACTTTGGGGAAGGAAACCTAATATTGGTTTTCTTAAACCTTTTGGTTGTCATGTAGTTGTACTAGATACTAGTGATGCCTTAGGTAAATTTAGTGCTAAAGGTGATGAAGGCTACTTCGTGGGTTATTCAGTGCAGAGTAAAGGATATAGGGTTTACATTAAAAAGGAAAAACGTATACTTGAAAAGGTACATGTTAGGTTTCTAGAAAGTAAACCTAGTGATCCTGAGAGTGGTCCAAATTGGTTATTTGACTTGGAACCTCTATCTAGGACTTTGAATTATATGCCTGTTACTAATCTAAACATTGTGAAGGTAACTTCAAATGTTGTGGAAGAACCAGTTGTTGATGTTTCAGGTACACAGGTTAATGAAGAGGTTGGATCACATGCAGACAAATTATCACCCATACTTGAGTATGTCACTATTCCCATATGGACAGATTCTTTTGCTACTGCTGCTGCTGCTGGAAAGGAAAATGGTGGTCCCCAAGTATCACCAGTTAACAACATGCATGGTCTTTCAGGCGCTGACTGTAAAACCTCTGTTTTTACCCTCATTGACTTTGTCAACTGTAGTACTATTTATATTTGGAATTTACATAATTTCACCTTTATATGAATTATTAATTATCATATACCTATTGTTATACTACCTTTCATATTTATTTTATATATATATGAACCTTTAGTCATTATTGACTACCTTGGCAATTGACTGGCCACTTGATTGAATAGCATATGAACCTCTAGTCATTTGTTGACTACCTTGGCAATTGACTGGCCATTTGATTGAATAACACATGAACCTTTAGTCATTTGTTGACTACCTTGGCAATTGACTGGCCCCTTGATTGAATAATGAAATTCATCACCTCAGTACATATTCGAGATAAAACTGTAACCTTACTTAATTTATTTTATTAAGTACTTGAATTATTTTTATATGTACATATTTATATATAATACTTAAAAGGATTAAATGCCTAAACACTTTAAAAACAATGTATATTATTTTACATTGTCACCTATTTACTTTAATAAAGTAAATTAATTTTAGTAATGTATTTAATAATACACTTTCATTAAGTTATCTAAAAGCTTCAACAAAAATACCTACAACACAACAAGTACCTATAATAATATACAATGACTATTATTATCATACAACACTTGGCAAAATTTACCCAAAACCCTTCCTATGCCTACAATGAAACGTGTGTATGTATGCATGCATGCACTACCATCATTTGATTTAACTAGTTACAAGTAACCTAGTGTAATCATACACACTCCACTAATACCCTATGCTAATGCATGCATAACCCTACTCTACTTACACCTTAACCATGCTTACTTACACACACTTACATGCATAAGCATACCTTTTTCTACCAACCCCATACCTTTACCTTACAAGTTTACTTACACACTCAATGAAGACACTTGTCCCCCATTTTGACTTTGGAAACACACGGCCACATACCAAATTTAGGAAGGAGTATGTTTTGCTAAAATGGACACATGTTTAAACTAACCAACCAAATATCTTACTCAAGATATGATGTATCTTGGTAGAGATACTAAGGACATGGTACCAATATCATAATAGATCTCTCTCTCTCTTGTTTATAGGCCGAAACACACACAACCCACACAACACAAAACATTTTCTCAATCTCACTCCATCTCTCTCAACTCACGGCTAAAACACCATCACCACCATTTTTAAACCTCCAAAAGTTACTACTACTCCTATACTATGTCTTCTACAACCTAAAGGTTAATCCTAAGCTCAACCTATAAGAAACCTTGATCATTGAAGCAAGAACAAGAACCCTAGGAGACTCCTTGAAGCCCACGGCATACTTATGTTTTCCTAGACCTCCATTGTTGAAAGCTTGACACTTGTCTCTACTCATCTTCATATCATTCCTAAACCTAACTAAACAAGTAAGTCCAAGTTAAAACCTATCTTTTCTAATACATTACATTCATATATATTGATGTGTACATGTTTATTTTGGTAAAGTTAACATTTAAACAAGTATGGAAACCCTACAAACCTAAGTAAAACCCACGGCTCATTTTTATATATGACAAAACTTGATGTAAAAACTTGTCAACCTTGAAGAACATATCAACATGACCTTGTTTAACTTATAAAATCATGAAAACCTAACCATGCAAATAAAATGGGACGTGAGCTTTAAGCTCATATTATGATTTTGAGTAATGTTGTAATATTATATAACTAGAAATAATAGCTTCATGTTATTAGGTGCCTTAAAATATTAAGATCACTACTAGGCCTTATAAGATTAGTTTAAGCTCACTATAATACTTTGCCTAGATAAATAATCATTTTTATTAAATAAATGTTTTATAAGACTCTTAGTGTCAAAAATATGATTTTATAAAGTTACATGTTAAAAATATAGATCTATGATTATTTTGGATTTAAATGATAGATCTAAGAAGTTTCGGACTAAAATAGTATGTATATAAACTTTCGGGTTAAAAATGGCATAAATAATACTTTCGGACTAAAATGTAATTTTAGTAAGTAAAAAGGGATCTAAATGAATAAGTGTAGAACTTGGTATTTCAAAAACATAAACTTTGATCCACTTTTAAAAATATGCCGAGAGTCCAAGGGTGTGTTTTAAACATATCCGAAACTTTGTAAAGTTTAAAAGGACTAAAAAGAGATTACTAAAATATTAGGGTAAGTTGTGTAAACTTTGGAACGCCTAAGGACTACTTTGGACACAAGCCGTGACATAATATTAACCTTAGGGACTAAAAGTGTCAAGTTACTAAACTTAATAAAACACTAAGCAACCCTAGGGACTAAACCTGCCTAAAGCCGAAACCTAAACAAGCCCTAGGGGGCATAAACGTAACTTATAATAAACCCTAATTTTAACCGAAACTATAGGGACTAAAACTGCCATTAAGTGAAACTATTATAAGCCCTAGAATATGCCGCATACTATAAGGACCAAAATTGACACTTTATGAAACTTTAAGAAACCCTAGTTACACGTGTAACTAGGAGGGACCAAAACTGTAAATACTTGAAAGATTTAGAAACCCTAGGGGTATAAAAGTAATTTAATCGCGAGTATCCGTTTATTTAAAAGGACTAAAACGTACTTTTATACAATTATTACGAACCTTAAAACCTTATATATTTTAAGTCATTATTTAAACGTAAAACTTAAATAAATGTAACAATTGTATTTTTCAAACCTATAATTTAATAAATGTGAATCTTACGTAAGCTTGGATTTTAAATAAATGTTATACCTTTATAAACCTTATTTATATATTAAATATAAATTGTAAATGGTTAACTTATAAAATAAATAAATAAATTATATTTATTTTCCTATCACTTTAAATGTATATAAAACCATCCTATATGAATACTTAAAGTGTTTTATAACAACGTAAGTGCAAAATATTAATTAAGCGAATTAATTAATTAAACCTTATTATTTATTTTATACCTAAAATAAATACTATTAGAACTTGTACTACGATGAACAAATTACAAGTATTGTAATTAAATACTTAAACCCGTTTAAACATGTACAGATTGATTCTGGAACCTTTATGCATTATGTTATGCAATTACTGAGACCTTGCAATTATTTAGGTCATTGACTGTATCGTGAGCATCCTTATCAGATTTATCTTCTGACTTATTGTTGTACTACTGAGGTGAGTTCATGGCCCCACTTTATATATTTACAAACTTTTAAACCTTTTCATGGGGAAGAAAACATGCAACATATTTGATTTTATGGACATAGATTGAACTGGAAACCTTTGATTACCATGCCTATTGTAGATGAACAGCATGACCCGTGCATCCGAAACTGTTAGAATTATTGAATTACCTGAATGTTATAAATAGATCTATTTGGGATTGACCGTCCCCATCTGGGTGAGTCATGCTCACTGTGCCTCGGCCGGGACAACAGATGTTTCACATGTCAGCACTTATTTTGTTCTGGGTGCCTTATATGGCGAAGGGTCCTTATCTGTTAAGGACTTAACTGTCAAGTTTCAGTTTCGGGCAATATGGAAATGTAATCACTTTTAAGTATTATTGCTTTGTGCATTACTACTTCTGGGAATATCTACTGTCCAAACTTAACTTAATTAAACCTATGAGTTCACCAACTTTATGTTGAATTTCTAAGCATCTTTTCTCAGGTAACTGAAGCAGGTAATGGTGTGCGTGAAGTCAAGCATCATGATAGATTGCAATTATAGAGCTCATCTGGGGTTTTATAAATTGGGAATAAATTCAAACTTTCAGACAATATTAAAGACTACTGTAATACTATTTGCACTTTCAATCATGTAATAAATGTAAGGATAATCTTTTATCTGATGCTCTATGTTCTGTCTGCTGTTGATCCACCTACGTGACACCCAAATATTATTTTCCGCTGCGTTGACTCAATTTGGGGGCGTCACAGAAATGGTATCAGAGCGACAGTTATAGAGAATCAGAACCAAGTTTAAAATAAATATAAAAATAAAATTTTTATATAATCTGAACTATAACTGCTTTAAAAATCTTTTGGGATTTTCGGGACTAGAATAGTTAAGCATATAGACCATAGAGCATACATCGATTGTGTGATTGTCTGTGCATTGATTATTAACATCCGGTTAATTAATCTTATAAGTATTAACGTAACCTTTAGCATGGCGAGTGTTAAATGGCATTATTATATAATTTTAAATTATATTTCTCAAAAATTTTAACTTGAGTAAGTTTATACTTATATCAATTAAAACTATATTACTTTCAGATTTATCATGACTTCGCCTACTGATACACCTGCTGCCGTATCTCCGACGACCGTCTTGTGTGGATGGTTATCTGCTAGTGACTCCGGAGATAGTCACGCATCTGTCGACGCTGCATCCATTGAGGCGCTTATTTCTTCACCACCTGTTTCCCCCGCTGGGGAAGAGGTCCAGCCTCCTACTGTTACACCACCTGTACCCCTCGTGACTGTACTACGGGAGCATGCACCCGAGTCTCTGCCACCTCGTAAGAGCAGGTACGAGGCACCTCCCGATTCCACCTTTGAGATCGGTGAGGGCTCCCGGGCCAGACATGCTGATCCTGTCCAGGCCCAGATCACGGTACTTGCCGCACGCCAGGCCCAGGACGTAGCAGACATTCTTGCTCTGCTAGCGGCCGGACAGACTGAGCGCACTGTTCTACAGCAGCGCCAGGACCTTTTATCGTGGACCGTGAGCTCAAAGGCACACGCTGCCCGAGGATTGTGGTCGACTACTTATCATTCTCTCCAGTGGTTGCTGGATGAGAACGAGTTCCTTCGAGAGCAGATCTACCTGCTGCAGAGTCAGCAGACAGAGACTCATACCGCCCTTATGACCATGGAGCAGACTCTTGCCATATTCTTCGACCTCCAGGATGTCCGCCATCAGGGGTTGACGTCAGAGACCGCTCATCTCCGGGGAGTTCAGCAGACTCTCAGAGACCAGTTCCGTGAGGCACTCCGACTGCTCAGAGAGACCAGGACTGCTATGACCGCGATGCAGGATGCCATGCAGGCACCGGCTATCTCATCTCCGCCTGTGGCGCCAGCCGTATCCGAGGAGTCAGTTAGGCATCAGTAGATTAGATGTGCTAGATCTTTTGTACATCATGATAAGCTATTAGGGTTGCACCCCGGCTATCATGATATAGGGTCTCTTGTATTTGTACTTTTCTTTAGTCAGTTGTATTCCTGTACTGTACTATTTAGATTAGGGATTCATAGATGATGTACTTAGATTTCAGGTACCACCATCCCAGACAGGCGGGCTGTGCTCTGTCTTGGATTAGGTTGTGCATTTCGTACTGTATTCCTATTCTAGACTTATGGCATGTACTCATTAACTTTTGTTATATCCGTACTGTATTATATTGTGAACTTTAAACAGGTTATCCAATTTGTTGCAAAGTATATGCATGAAATTCCTTTTCGTGTAATTATATAAAACTGTGCTAACACCTTGAACTAATGATTTCATTTTTTTGTATAATTATAGAAAAATGGTAAACACTAGAACGAACCCCGTCAATGCCGAGACTGCCCAAAACGTCACTGCTGCCCAATTAAGGGAAATGATTGACCAAGGCATCACATCTGCGATGGCTGCCAGCAGGAACGTAGATGACAGTCAAAATTCCAACAACCGCCGGAATAATCAGACCACCAGGGGTTGCTCTTACCCCGACTTCTTGAAATGTAAACCTTCCTATTACAAGGGCAAGGAAGGAGTGGTGGAACTGATGCAGTGGTTTGAGAGGTTGGAAACGGTATTTCGCATCAGTGATTGTGCAGAAGAGAACAAAGTGAAGTTTTCCGCCTGCACCCTACTTGAGAGTGCTCTTACTTGGTGGAACTCTGTTGTTGCTACTCTTGGACACGATGCTGCCTATACTCTCAACTGGACTGAGTTGAAGGAGAGGATGACTGAGAAATATTGCCCAAGGGGAGATATGAAGAAGCTGGAGATCGAGTTATGGGATCTCAGATGCAAGAACAATGACATCACTGCGTACAACCAAAGGTTCCAAGAGTTGACCCTAATGTGCGTCAGGATGTTTGTAGAGGAGGATGAAAAGATTGAGAAGTACGTGGGTGGACTCCCAGACGCCATTCACGACAGCGTGCTCGCATCTCGACCTACTACCGTCGAGAGTGCCATTGAGTTCGCTACTGAGTTGATAAACAAAAGAGTCCGTACCCTATCTAAGAGGCAGACTGACAACAAGCGAAAGGCAGACGAGCACTTCCGCTATCAGCACCAATAGCATCCTAAGAAGCAGAATGTTGGAAAAGTTTACAGTGCTACTACTGTAGTAACTAACTCGTACGTGGGCACCAAACCTTTGTGCTCAAAGTGCAACTATCATCATACTTTTGATAGCCCTTGCCAGACCTGCTACAGATGTGGACAAGTAGGTCACTTTGCTAAAACCTGTCAAGTTAATGCTGTCACCCAGGCCCGACCCACTCAAAACACTGGAAGCTACAACAACAGGGGTGGGTACAATGCCCGTGGGAACGGGAATGGACAGCAGGGGAACCGTAATGCTACTGGAGGAAACAACAATGGACCCAAGAAGGGAGTTGTGTGCTACGAGTGTGGAGCACCAGGACACACGAGACCAGGTTGCCCTAAGCGGGCAAGCCAGAACAAGAACAGTGGAGGAGCTTCATCTAGAGTGTACGTGGTCGGCAATGCAAAAGCCAACCCCGATTCAAATGTCGTAACTGGTACGTTTCTATTGAACAATCGTTATGCATCTGTCTTATTTGATACTGGAGCAAACCGAAGTTTTATATCCACTGAATTTAGTCAAGTACTAGAAGTTGTCCCTACAAGCTTAGATCACCGTTACTCTGTAGAATTAGCTGACGGTAAAATTGTAGATGCTGACACTATCATTAGAGGTTGCACCTTAAATCTTTCCAAACACCCGTTCAACGTTGACCTTATCCCCGTAAACCTTGGTAGTTTCGATATTATTATCGGCATGGAATGGTTAGCGAGATACCGCGCAGTCATTGTTTGTGAAGAGAAGCTAGTCCGTATTCCGTGGGGAAACGAAACTCTAATCATTCGAGGTGACGGTAACACCGACCTCGCTGACACTAGACTTAGTGTTGTCTCTTGTACCAAAGCTCAGAAATATTTGTTAAGAGGATGTCCTATCTTCTTGGCCCATATTTCTCGAACAGATGAAGAAGAAAAACCCGAGAAGAAGCAAATCAAGGACGTACCCATTGTCCGAGATTTTCCAGAAGTATTTCCTGATGAGTTGCCAGGCTTACCACCGACTCGACAAGTGTAATTTCAAATTGATTTGATTCCCGGAGCAGCACTTGTAGCTAAAGCTCCATACCGGTTGGCACCATCAGAGATGAAGGAATTAGCTGAACAACTTCAAGAACTGTCTGACAAAGGATTCATACGACCCAGTTCCTCACCATGGGGAGCTCCTGTGTTATTTGTCAAAAAGAAAGATGGCTCTTTTTGAATGTGCATCGATTACAGAGAGCTGAATAAGTTAACTGTGAAGAATCGTTATCCACTTCCTCGCATTGACGACCTATTTGACCAACTACAAGGGTCAAGTGTGTACTCCAAGATTGACTTGAGATATGGATACCACCAACTACGAGTCAGGGAGGAAGATATTCCAAAGACAGCTTTTAGAACCCGTTACGGCCATTACGAATTCCAGGTTATGCCATTTGGGTTGACCAATGCACCAGCTATTTTCATGGACCTTATGAACCGTGTGTGCAGACCCTACCTGGATAAATTCGTGATAGTCTTCATCGACGACATACTCATTTATTCCAAGAACGAACAAGAACATGGGGAACATCTTGCACAAGTACTAAAGGTACTCAAGGAGGAGCAGCTCTATGCCAAATTCTCCAAATGTGAATTTTGGATTCCTAGAGTGCAATTCCTTGGTCATGTCATCGATTGTGACGGTATTCATGTGGATCCAGCAAAGGTCGAATCTGTCAAGGATTGGGTATCTCCTAAATCACCAACGGAGATCCGCCAATTTTTAGGCCTTGCCGGATACTATCGTAGATTCATTGAATATTTTTCCAAGATAGCCAAACCGATGACCAAACTTACACAGAAAGGGAATAAAGTTCGAGTGGGGAGAGAAGGAAGAATCAGCTTTCCAACTGATCAAGCAGAAGTTATGCAGTGCACCTATACTGGCCTTGCCTGAAGGCAACGATGATTTCGTTGTATACTGTGATGCCTCGCACAAAGGCTTACGAGCCGTATTGATGCAGAGGATGAAAGTGATTGCCTACGCTTCAAGGCAATTGAAGAAACATGAGAAGAATTACACCACTCACGATCTAGAACTTGGATCCGTAGTTTTTGCTCTCAAAATCTGGAGGCATTACCTATACGGAACAAAGTGCACAGTGCATACTGACCACAAAAGTTTGCAACACATATTGGATCAGAAGGAGTTGAACATGAGACAACTCCGTTGGATTGAGTTACTGAGTGACTACGACTGCGAGATCAAATACCACCCGGGAAAAGCAAACGTGGTTGCTGATGCTTTAAGTCGTAAAGAAACGGACCCTCCTATGAGAGTTCGGGCATTGGTGATGACAATCAGTTTGGATCTACCCAAACAAATTTTAGAAGCTCAGACTCAAGCCCAATTGCCTGAAAACCTCGTGAAGGAAGATGTCGGGGGAATGCTCAGAACTGATCTTAGCAAAGAAAAGTTAGAGCCTAGAGCAGATGGAACCCTATGCCTTCACGGACGATGTTGGTTACCCTGTTATGGAGATTTGAGGAACTTGATCATGCACGAATCTCATAAGTCTAAATATTCTATATATCCTGGATCTGAAAAGATGTATCAGGATATGAAGAAGTTATATTGGTGGCCGAATATGAAAGCCAACATTGCCACCTATGTTCAGAAATGTTTGACCTGTGCTCGTGTCAAAGCTGAACACCAGAGACCATCGGGTTTACTTGTACAACCCAAGATACCAGAATGGAAATGGGAAAACATCACTATGGACTTTGTCACCAAACTCCCAAAGTCATCTCACGGTTACGATACCATATGGGTAATCATCGATCGACTCACCAAGTCCGCCCATTTCCTGCCGATTAGGGAGAATGATCCCCTTGCCAAACTAGCAAAGACGTACCTAAAGGATATTGTGACCAAACATGGAATACCAGTGTCGATAATCTGTGACCGAGATGGTAGGTTCACGTCAAACTTTTGGAAGGCTTTTCAACGAGCCTTAGGTACTAATTTGGATATGAGCACTGCTTATCATCCGCAGACTGATGGTCAAAGTGAACGAACCATCCAGACTCTAGAGGACATGCTACGAGCATGTGTGATTGATTTTGGAAATGGATGGGTTGACCATATTCCTTTAGTGGAATTCTCCTACAACAACAGTTATCATGCTAGCATTAAGGCTGCCCCTTTTGAAGCACTGTACGGTCGCAAATGCCGTTCGCCTGTGTGCTGGGCAGAAGTAGGTGGATTTCAGCTCACTGGACCCGAGTTAATCCAGGAGACTACTGACAAGATCGTCCTCATCAGACAAAGAATTCAAGCTGCTCGCGATCGAGAAAAGAGCTACGCGGACCTGAAACGTAAACCTATGCAATTTGAAGTAGGTGACCGTGTTATGCTCAAGGTATCACCTTGGAAGGGTGTTGTACGTTTTGGCAAACGTGGGAAACTGAATCCACGTTATGTTGGCCCTTTCAAAGTAATAGCCAGCATCGGGGAAGTAGCGTATCGTTTAGAGTTGCCCAGCAACTGAGTCGGGTGCACTCTACCTTTCATGTTTCTAACCTTAAGAAGTGTTATGCTGAAGAACCATTGGCTATGCCATTGAAAGGAGTTCAATTTGACGACAAACTCCAGTTTGTAGAAGAACCAGTAGAAATCATGGAGAGGATAGTTAAGAAGTTGAAACGCAGTCACATCCCGTTGTTCAAAGTACGTTGGAACTCTAGGAGAGGCCCTGAGTTCACTTGGGAACGAGAAGACTCGTTCAAGACCAAGTATCCACACTTGTTCACCTGACCAATGGCTTCATCTTAAGCTTTGAGGACAAAGCTAAAATAACGAGATGGTGCTGTAAAACCTCTGTTTTTACCCTCATTGACTTTGTCAACTGTAGTACTATTTATATTTGGAATTTACATAATTTCACCTTTATATGAATTATTAATTATCATATACCTATTGTCATACTACCTTTCATATTTATTTTATATATATATGAACCTTTAGTCATTATTGACTACCTTGGCAATTGACTGGCCACTTGATTGAATAGCATATGAACCTCTAGTCATTTGTTGACTACCTTGGCAATTGACTGGCCATTTGATTGAATAACACATGAACCTTTAGTCATTTGTTGACTACCTTGGCAATTGACTGGCCTCTTGATTGAATAATGAAATTCATCACCTCAGTACATATTCGAGATAAAACTGTAACCTTACTTAATTTATTTTATTAAGTACTTGAATTATTTTTATATGTACATATTTACATATAATACTTAAAAGGATTAAATGCCTAAACACTTTAAAAACAATGTATATTATTTTACATTGTCACCTATTTACTTTAATAAAGTAAATTAATTTTAGTAATGTATTTAATAATACACTTTCATTAAGTTATCTAAAAGCTTCAACAAAAATACCTACAACACAACAAGTACCTATAATAATATACAATGACTATTATTATCATACAACACTTGGCAAAATTTACCCAAAACCCTTCCTATGCCTACAATGAAACGTGTGTATGTATGCATGCATGCACTACCATCATTTGATTTAACTAGTTACAAGTAACCTAGTGTAATCATACACACTCCACTAATACCCTATGCTAATGCATGCATAACCCTACTCTACTTACACCTTAACCATGCTTACTTACACACACTTACATGCATAAGCATACCTTTTTCTACCAACCCCATACCTTTACCTTACAAGTTTACTTACACACTCAATGAAGACACTTGTCCCCCATTTTGACTTTGGAAACACACGGCCACATACCAAATTTGGGAAGGAGTATGTTTTGCTAAAATGGACACATGTTTAAACTAACCAACCAAATATCTTACTCAAGATATGATGTATCTTGGTAGAGATACTAAGGACATGGTACCAAGATCATAATAGATCTCTCTCTCTCTCTTGTTTATAGGCCGAAACACACACAACCCACACAACACAAAACATTTTCTCAATCTCACTCCATCTCTCTCAACTCACGGCTAAAACACCATCACCACCATTTTTAAACCTCCAAAAGTTACTACTACTCCTATACTATGTCTTCTACAACCTAAAGGTTAATCCTAAGCTCAACCTACAAGAAACCTTGATCATTGAAGCAAGAACAAGAACCGTAGGAGACTCCTTGAAGCCCACGGCATACTTATGTTTTCCTAGACCTCCATTGTTGAAAGCTTGACACTTGTCTCTACTCATCTTCATATCATTCCTAAACCTAACTAAACAAGTAAGTCCAAGTTAAAACCTATCTTTTCTAATACATTACATTCATATATATTGATGTGTACATGTTTATTTTGGTAAAGTTAACATTTAAACAAGTATGGAAACCCTACAAACCTAAGTAAAACCCACGGCTCATTTTTATATATGACAAAACTTGATGTAAAAACTTGTCAACCTTGAAGAACATATCAACATGACCTTGTTTAACTTATAAAATCATGAAAACCTAACCATGCAAATAAAATGAGACGTGAGCTTTAAGCTCATATTATGATTTTGAGTAATCTTGTAATATTATATAACTAGAAATAATAGCTTCATGTTATTAGGTGCCTTAAAATATTAAGATCACTACTAGGCCTTATAAGATTAGTTTAAGCTCACTATAATACTTTGCCTAGATAAATAATCATTTTTATTAAATAAATTTTTTATAAGACTCTTAGTGTCAAAAATATGATTTTATAAAGTTACATGTTAAAAATATAGATCTATGATTATTTTGGATTTAAATGATAGATCTAAGAAGTTTCGGACTAAAATAGTATGTATATAAACTTTCGGGTTAAAAATGGCATAAATAATACTTTCGGACTAAAATGTAATTTTAGTAAGTAAAAAGGGATCTAAATGAATAAGTGTAGAACTTGGTATTTCAAAAACATAAACTTTGATCCACTTTTAAAAATATGCCGAGAGTCCAAGGGTGTGTTTTAAACATATCCGAAACTTTGTAAAGTTTAAAAGGACTAAAAAGAGATTACTAAAATATTAGGGTAAGTTCTGTAAACTTTGGAAAGCCTAAGGACTACTTTGGACACAAGCCGTGACATAATATTAAACTTAGGGACTAAAAGTGTCAAGTTACTAAACTTAATAAAACACTAAGCAACCTTAGGGACTAAACCTGCCTAAAGCCGAAACCTAAACAAGCCCTAGGGGGCATAAACGTAACTTATAATAAACCCTAATTTTAACCGAAACTTTAGGGACTAAAACTGCCATTAAGTGAAACTATTATAAGCCCTAGAATATGCCGCATACTATAAGGACCAAAATTGACACTTTATGAAACTTTAAGAAACCCTAGTTACACGTGTAACTAGGAGGGACCAAAACTGTAAATACTTGAAAGATTTAGAAACCCTAGGGGTATAAAAGTAATTTAATCGCGAGTATCCGTTTATTTAAAAGGACTAAAACGTACTTTTATACAATTATTACGAACCTTAAAACCTTATATATTTTAAGTCATTAACGTAAAACTTAAATAAATATAACAATTGTATTTTTCAAACCTATAATTTAATAAATGTGAATCTTACGTAAGCTTGGATTTTAAATAAATGTTATACCTTTATAAACCTTATTTATATATTAAATATATATTGTAAATGGTTAACTTATAAAATAAATAAATTAATTATATTTATTTTCCTATCACTTTAAATGTATATAAAACCATCCTATATGAATACTTAAAGTGTTTTATAACAACGTAAGTGCAAAATATTAATTAAGCGAATTAATTAATTAAACCTTATTATTTATTTTATACCTAAAATAAATACTATTAGAAGTTTAGAACTTGTACTACGACGAACAAATTACAAGTATTGTAATTAAATACTTAAACCCGTTTAAACATGTACAGATTGATTCTGGAACCTTTATGCATTATGTTATGCAATTACTGAGACCTTGTAATTATTTAGGTCATTGACTGTATCGTGAGCATCCTTATCAGATTTATCTTCTGACTTATTGTTGTACTACTGAGGTGAGTTCATGGCCCCACTTTATATATTGACAAACTTTTAAACCTTTTCATGGGGAAGAAAACATGCAACATATTTGATTTTATGGACATAGATTGAACTGTGAAACCTTTGATTACCATGCCTATTGTAGATGAACAGCATGACCCGTGCATCCGAAACTGTTAGAATTATTGAATTACCTGAATGTTATAAATAGATCTATTTGGGATTGACCGTCCCCATCTGGGTGAGTCATGCTCACTGTGCCTCGGCCGGGACAACAGATGTTTCACATGTCAGCACTTATTTTGTTCTGGGTGCCTTATATGGCGAAGGGTCCTTATCTGTTAAGGACTTAACTGTCAAGTTTCAGTTTCGGGCAATATGGAAATGTAATCACTTTTAAGTATTATTGCTTTGTGCATTACTACTTCTGGGAATATCTACTGTCCAAACTTAACTTAATTAAACCTGTGAATTCACCAACTTTATGTTGACTTTCTAAGCATGTTTTCTCAGGTAACTGAAGCAGATAATGGTGTGCGTGAAGTCAAGCATCATGATAGATTGCATTTATAGAGCTCATCTGGGGTTTTATAAATTGGGAATAAATTCAAACTTTCAGACAATATTAAAGACTATTGTAATACTATTTGCACTTTCAATCATGTAATAAATGTAAGGATAATCTTTTATCTGTTGCTCTATGTTCTGTCTGCTGTTGATCCACCTACGTGACACCCAAATATTATTTTCCGCTGCGTTGACTCAATTTGGGGGCGTCACACTGACAAGACAAATTCAGGCGTTGATGGCTCAAACGTTGACAACTCTATTTCAGGCGTTGATGGCTCCAACGCTGACAACCTTGGTTCAGGCGTTGACAACTCTTTTGACCATATTTTCTCTTCCACTTTTGAACAAGGTGAACCTTCAAGCAGAAATGGAGAGGTTCATACAGATATTGATGGAAGAGAGTCTGAAGAAGATATTGGTAACATGGAAGATGAGATCGAAGACAACAGACTTTTTGAGGGAGGATTTCTTACTTCTACAATGAAGGATCACCCCTCTTCTCTAATCATTGGTGATGTGATGTATCATGTCCAAACTAGAAGATCTCATCAGAATCTTGGAGGATTTATTGCTAATATAAACAAGAAGGTTGATACCCCTATTGTTCAAGCATGTTTGTTTGCCTGTTTTCTGTCACAACAGGAACCCAAGAAGATTTTTGATGCTCTCAAAGAACCAAGTTGGGTGGAAGCAATGAAGGATAAGCTTCACCAATTTGCTATACAGGATGTTTGGGAGTTGGTTGATTGTCCCAGACATGTCAGACCTATTGGGACAAGATGGATTCTTAGAAACAAGAAAGATGAAAGAGGCATTGTTGTCAGAAACAAGGCATGTATAGTGGCTCAAGGATATACACAAGAGGAAGGGATAGACTATGAAGAGGTCTTTGCACCAGTTGCAAGGATTGAGGCTATAAGGATATTTCTAGCCTATGCTGCCTGCATGGGCTTTACTGTCTATCAAATGGATGTGAAGAGTACTTTTCTCTATGGCACAACTGTTGAGGAGGTTTATGTAATGCAGCCTCCTGATTTTGAAGGTTCATAGCATCCAGACAAGGTATATAGAGTCAAGAAATCTATGTATGGACTTCATCAAGCCCCAAGAGCATGGTATGGCACATTGTCCACCTATCTGGTGGAAAATGGATTCAAAAGGGGCACCATAGACCAGACCTTATTTACAAAGAAGACTGGTAAGGATGTCTTACTTGTTCAGGTTTATGTGGATGATATCATCTTTGGATCATCAAACCCAAAGATGAGTGAAGACTTTTCCAAGCTTATGACAGACAAGTTCAAGATTAGTGCAATGGGGGAGATGAACTTCTTTCTAGGGTTACAAGTTCAGCAGAAAGAAGATGGTATCTTCATCTCTCAAGATAAATATGTAGCAGAAATCTTGAAGAAGTTTGGCTTTTCTCCACATGAGAAAAGGGCTAGTACTCCTATGGATAGAGAACACCCTTGGGGAAAAGTTGGAGATGGAAAAGATGTGGATGTCAGGCTCTATAGATCAATGATTGGTTCATTGATGTATCTCACAGCCTCAAGACCTGACATTATGTCTGCTGTATGTGCATATGCACGCCATCAAGTGACTCCCAAAAAGTGTCACCTTCATGCTATCAAGAGAATCTTTAGGTACCTTAGATGTTATCCAGACTTGGGATTATGGTATCCAAAAGATTCACCATTGGAGCTTATTGCATATTCAGACAGTGACTATGGTGGTGATAAATTTGATAGAAAATCCACAACTGGTGGATGTCAGTTTCTTGGGAGTAGGTTGATATCTTGGCAATGCAAGAAACAAACAGTGGTGGCCAATTCTACAACTAAAGCAGAATATGTTGCAGCAGCTGCTTGTTGTGGAAAAGTCTTATGGATTTAGAACCAGCTGTTGGATTATGGGTATAATTTCATGCATACCAAGATTTTTGTAGACAATAACAGTACTTTATGCATTATTAAAAATCATGTACATCATTTTAAAACAAAACACATAGAAATTAGACATCATTTTATAAGATATTGTTTTGAAAAGGGTTTAATACAACCAGATAGGGTTGACACAGAAGAAAATGTGTCTGATTTATTAACAAAACCTTTTGATACTGGAAGGTTTCAATACTTGGTAACAAGTATTGGAAAGATCAATCTCACCTAATATGTGTTTTGGGGTCTTATTGTAAAAGTATGTACAGGATATGCATTGTTATTGGTCTTTTTGAAAAGTTAGTTAGATTTTCCACTATATTTGTCTAACGCTGACAAAGGTTATCTTAACGCTGATAAGTGTTATCGTGACGTTGTCAGTAATATGTTCGTTTTGTGATTTTTGATCTAAGTGTGCAGGCGTTGTTAGCATTGTACCATTGGATACAGAGTTGCTTATGGATCCTTGGAGAATCATTGGAGCATGTTTCAATTTATGGATGATGGTTGGAATTTTTATATTTCTATCTTGACATAAATTTTTATTTACATGCATATTATTTGGCAACTTGTGTATCACAGTTTAAGGGGAGGTTTTAGGTACCTTTAGGACTTTTGGGTATTCTTAAAATACTCTGATCACAATTCTAGATTGTGTCCACAGGTGAGTATGAGTTAGTTTTATATCTCATGAGGCACTGTAGCATGCCAAGTTGATATACTATGCATGCTGCCAAGACCTTTTTGGCCTAGAATTTTGGTTAGCAAGGGACACTAAAGGACTGTTATGTCTATCTTGCATAAGCAAGTGTGCATAACTGGACAGTGCTTGCCGCCCTATAATAATTTTCAGTTTATAGGTTATCTTCACTAGGATAAATTACTTTGTTAAGGTCCTTTTTCATTTTTATTACTTTTATTTTTGGACGCTGACAAATATTTTTCCAAGCGTTGTTGTGACCAATTTAGACGCTGACATGGCTTTTGCAAACGTTGACAAGAATATAGCCATTGGGCGTTGATGGGTTATTTTTTACCGTTGACACTCATTGGGACCTACCCAGTTGTTATTTTTGACGAATTTTGGGGCCGTAATTTTGGGAGTAGATAACTTTTAATTAATGCACAAGATAACTTATTTTCTTTTCAATATTTTCATCATTATATTTTGAAAATACTTGCCTTATTTTTGACCAATCACATGTGCATATCTCTCCTATATATTTGGCTCCTATTTTTAAACAGGGTACTATCATCTTCTTGTCTAACACTTTTTCTCCTATAATTCATCTTTCATCAGTTTTTCACAAACAGCTTTCTTCAACAATGGCACCAAAGTTTAAACCAAGTGACTTGGTATTGGGATTCAGGAGTCAGCACAACATGATTGCTTATTTGGAGGCTGATGATACTTTGTTTCCACAATACACTCAGATGGTGGTGTATTTGAATGCATCTCCTCTTAGGTATGCACTTTCTCATGCTCCTCTCATCCTTGTCACTCATATTAAACAGTTTTGGAACACTGTCAGTTCCTCAACGCTTAATAATGTGACTACATTAACAGCTATTGTTCATGGGCGTACTTGGGTGGTTACTGAAGCCTTGGTTCGCCAGGCTTTGCATCTTAATGATTCAGATGGTATAACCACTCTCCCCATTAATGAAATAGAACAAGGACTTCGGGCTTTGGGGTATCCTTTCCCGATGAGGGTACTTTGAATAAATATCATAAACAAGAATTTCCCCCATCCTGGAAGTACCTCATACATGTCATCCTTCAATGTTTGAGTCCCAAATGTACTGCACATAATGAAATTAACAGATCCATTGCTAGTGCAATTGTTTGCATTACAAATGGGCAAAAGTATAATTTTTCAAAACTAATTTTTGATGGCATGTGTAAAAACAAAGGGAATAAGATGACTTTGGCTTATCCCAGATTTTTACAAATGGTTTTTGATGAAAAAAGGTACTGCATAAGGGATCATGATGATTTTTATGAGATCCCTGTGCAAAAGAAAGCTATTTTTAGTAAGATGAACTCACCCCCTCACCGTGAATTACCCTTACCCAAGCTATGTTTGTTGTTATTGCAGCAGCACAACCCCAACCAGACCCACAACCACAACTTGACCCAATACCAGAACCTTTGCCTTCACCTCAACACATGGAAATTGACCAAGAATCCTTCAACGTTGACACATTAAATGTTGGCGTTGACACTAGTAATCCAAACGTTGACACCTTTCCTCGCAGACCCAAACACCCCTTAACATTCAAACTACCACCCAATCCACATCATCTTCTACACCCCCTGAATATAGGTTGATTAAACGCCCAAGGACTACTGGAGTGTTCTCCTCTAGTGGTCCTAGCCATGTTGCAGAGAGAACCACCACCACAAGTGTGGTTGGTGCTATGGATGAGGCTGGGACTATTGGTACTCGCTTAGATGCAGGCCAAGACAGTCCTAACATCTTTAAGACCTCATCCATGCCCCATGACTCTACTTTAGGAGGTCAAATACCCATTCTAGAGGAGGGCAGATTGGAACCATACACATTGATGGAATTAACGGCTGTCTGTATTAGCTTGCAAAAGCAAAATGCAGACATGGTACAAACAGTCAGTACACAAGGCCTTGAACTCAAGCAATTGAAGGAGAGGATTGTCATTTTGGAGGATGCTAACACTAGGCGTGGACTGGAGGAATCTTCCAAAGGGGAGGATGAGTAGATCCATGTGAATGACAAAGGCTCACATGATGGAGAATCTTTGGGTGTTGCTGAAGCCCTCACTGAATTGAAGAAGCAACCAGGTTTTGATACATCTTTGGTTACTCCTACAAACTTGAACTTGTCTTTTACAGCTATGATGGAGCAGTTCACAAGAGGCGCTAAGACAAGTAAGGTGAGCGTTGACAAGCAAAATTTGAACGCTGACACATCAAGCGCGGACAAGAGTAAGTTGGGCGCTGACACACAGAATTTGAGCGTTGACAGACCTGCAGATATGGTTGGTGTATTCTAGTCATCAGCTATCATCAAAGAAGTGTCTTCACAGGTACCATCATCAGCTTTATCCATCATTGATTCATTAGATAAGGGTAAAGGAATTATGGTAGAAGTAGAAGTTCCAAAGGATGCAGCACAAGTAGAGTTTGATTCAAGGTTGGCTGCACAACTTGTGGAACAAGAAATGAAGAAGGTTGGTGAATCACCATTTGTTGTTACTTCAAAGGAACAAGAAGGAAGTGATGAAGGAAGTTCAGATTCAAGTGTTATGATAATTGAACAACCAGAAAGACTTGAATATGGTGATGACTTGGCAAGAGAGAAGCTTAGAGAGTTAAAATTGCAAGTAGATTATGATATGCCAGAAGTTACCCATATGTACCATGCTTGGGAGAATAGGATTATGGAGAATCCAGATTTGACAATTTCAGACCAAATTTAGGGATTGGAGATTCTTCTAAGAGTTCAAAGAGACTGCAAGGTAATTTTGAAGCATAAGGCTAGCAATGTTTTCTCACTGCTGAAGAGGGATAGAAGGGAGCTTTACTACATGTTACTCAAGTGTCATGGAACTGGATGGACCTTCAAGAAATTGCAGGGATTATCCTTTGAAGAATTGGAGTACAAGGCTTATCCCATTTGGGCAAGAGTGTAGGAAATGAATACTCTTAGACTTCTTTCAGATGAAAGGAAAGAAGAACTTACAGAATAGATAGAGATTCAAAAGGCAATGATTGTTCCAAGGCCTTTGAAGAAGGGAGTTCCACTTGAGTTTCCTAAAGATTTAAATAAAGTGGTTCCCAGTGAAGCTGTTCTTAGAAGGAGCATTAAGCTCTCACCTATGGAAGCTTCAGATATGGTACAAGTGTTACCTCTTGATGCCAGAAACCCTATCAAGAGCTATGAAGAAGATGCAAGTGGGTTTTGGATGATTGGCAGATATGGGAAAGAGGTAAACACATTTACTACTCTTATGTCTCTCTTTGCAAGTATGGATAGGGAAGACTTGGCAGACCTTTGGAGGTTGTTGCTGGCCAAGTATGAGACTAAAGCACCTACTTCAGTCAATGGAATAAAGTTTTGGTCAACATTCAAGAGAATATGTGCACCAGAAGAAGAAGATCCTGTTTGGAAGGATCTTGAGGACGATATCAGTGGACTTCAATGGCGTTTGTATTCAGCTGCTGGTGTGTATTATTTGAGCTCTACAAAGTTTGCTGAGTATCTTCTTGTAGATGCTGAGTATCCCATGTCCAAAGAAGTTTTGGACAAGATGAAGACAACACAACAGGAGATTGACTATTCAAGTGACGTGGCCAAAGATTTGATTAGGCATGTTTATTACCAATATGATAAGATTTGTAAGATTCCTCCTAGTTCTTAATTTTTATTCAGAAACTTGATTACTAGAGTAGATATCAAGTTTAGGGGAGGATTGTTGGGAATAAAATGTAGCCAGTACACTTGAACCCTGACAAGAAGAAAACAAGCGTTGATAGAAAGAAAACAAGCGTTGACAGATCAAGCGTTGACAGGAAGAAGTCAAGCGTTGATAGGTTGAAGTCAAGCACTGATAGAAAGATATGGTCTACGCGTATTATGTTTCTTGTTTGTTTCTAGTAAAGATAGGATCAACAATGTATTTTCTATAATTATCTTTACCTAGAATAGCTGATATGTAGACTCTTGTACAAGGCTTCTTATGTCTATAAAAGAAGACCTTTAGGTTATGTTTCATATAAGTTTTTCATACGTTTAACACTTTTATTGTATGCAAGTTTGTTATCATCAATCAAGTGAAAGTTTGTTTTACAATTGTTTGTGTGTTCTTGTTTAAGTATTAATTCCGCATAATACTTAAGTTATTTTATACACAACAAAGTTTCTCTACTTGTTTAACTTGATTTAATCTCGTTTACACAAGCTAAATCGATCTAAGTTTGGGATCAGAAAAGGGTAGCCAAAAACAGGTTAAAAATAACTCTACCAAAATTTTTGTTCCTAGAGCAGTACTTATGAAAAAATGTCTAGTACCTTTGAAGTCTTGTAAACCATGTACCGGCAAGTCTAGACCTGCAAGTACTACTAGACCAAACTTAAGTACTGTTGGTTTACAGTCTGTCAAACCAAAGTTCTCTACGACTTCTAAGAATGTTGTTGAAAAAGTTAAAACATCTAGAAGTAAGGCTGATAACAAACCAGTACAAATGTGGGTTCCTAAAAGAGAGAAATCATGTGTTAAAGCAAGTACTACTAAAGAAGTACTTAAGGCAAAGAAGTCTGAGCACATAGAGTCACCCTATGTCTTTGACTACATAACTGAAACCATGAAGTATAAGAGCAAAAGTAGCATTACTGGGAATGCTTCTGAACAGACTCTTAAGTGTGTAGGTCCCACAAGATCCGAGCCAAATGTGGCTTGGGTCCCTGTTAAAAACTAATAAGTTTTGTTTGTGTGCATGGGCATCTAATTGATGAATTGAAAGACAAAGGTATAGTAGATAGTGGATGCTCAAGACACATGACAGGAAACAAAGATTTTCTTGCTGAATTTGAAGAATTTAGAGGTGGACCAGTAGCCTTTGTAGGTAGCAAAGGTAGAATCACTGGCAAAGGGAAAATCAACACAGTGAAGTTAGAATTTGAAGATGTGTTCATTGTGAAAGAATTGAATGAGTTCAGTCTCTTTTCTGTATCACAAATGTGTGATAAGAAGAACAAGGTGTTGTTCACAGACAAAGACTGCTTGGTGCTGTCTAAAGACTTTGAGATGCCTAAGGAATCTCAAGTACTGCTTAAAGTACCCAAGCAAGAGAATATGTACACCTTTAATCTTCATACTATTACTCTAACAGGTAGTATTACATGTTTGCTAGCTAAGGCTTCTTTTGATGAGTCTAATTTATGGCATAGAAGGTTAGGTCATGTGAATTTCAAGAATCCTAATAGATTAGTGAATAGGAATTTGGTTAGAGGTTTACCTAACAAATCTTTTCAAAATGATTTCAAATGTGCTGCTTGTCAAAAAGGTAAACAACATAGAGCCTCTTGTAAGACCAAGACATTCAACACTATGACAAAACCTTTGCAGCTCTCGCATATGGATTTGTTTGGTCCAGTTTCTATAAGAAGCATTAGTCATAAGACCTTTTGTCTAGTCATAACTGATGATTATAGTAGATTCAGTTGGGTTTTCTTTTTAGCTCTTAAAAGTGAAACAAATGAATTACTTAAGGATTTTATAACTTTAGTTGAAAAGCAGTTTACTAAAACAGCTTTTAATCATTAGGACTGATAATAGGACAAAATTTAAGAATGCTGAATTTGATGAATTCTGTAGGTCTAAAGGAATTAAGAGACAATTTAGTAATCCTAGGACTCCACAACAAAAAGGAGTAGCTGAAAGGAAGAATATGACACTAATTGAGGCTGCTAGAACTATGCTGGCTAATTCTCTTTTGCCAAATACCTTTTGGAAAGAAGAAATCAACACTGCATGTTATGTGTTAAATAGAGTCTTAGTGACCAAGCCTCAAAACAAAACACCTTATGAACTTTTGACTGGTGTGAAGCCTACCATAAGTCATTTAAGACCTTTTGGGTGTCATGTGTCTATACTAGATACTCTTGATTATTTGGGAAAGTTTGATGGAAAGTCTGATCCAGGATATCTTGTAGGATATTCAATGCAGAGCAAAGCATATAGGGTTTATAATTTGGCATCTAAAAAGGTTGAAGAAAATGCCCATGTTAATTTTTTAGAAAATAAACCCAATGTCTCTGGAAAAGGTTATGCTTGGATGTTTGATTTAGATTATCTAACTAAATCCATGGATTACTATTCTGTGCAAAAGGATTGTCAAACTAACAATGCAGGTGAGGAGTCAAGTGCAACTAATTTAGGTACTCAAGAAGATGTTTCTTCATCAGATGATGATATTCATATCTATGTGCCCAATATGCCTACTGTTACTCCCATGTCTGCTACTCCCAAGAAGCAAACCATGCCATCAAAAGATGATCAAGCCTCCCAAGAGCTTCAGAGGCTTCAAGATCAAGAAAAGAATGCTATATCTACTAATAAGCATTCAGGAGAAGAATCTTTTGAGTCACAACACACAGCAGTACCTACTACACCTAGCGATACTTTATCTGCAAGTACTGCTAAGTCAAAATTTGCTAAATCTATAGACTCACTAGAAGAGATTTTACAAGCTATGGACGATGAAGACGTGTATGCTAGTCCAGCTGAAGGAATCTTCTCTAAAGCTTCCTATGATGAGCAGGGTGCAGTAACTGATTTCAATAATTTGGAAACAGAAATTCGAGTTAGTTCTATTCCCACTCATAAAGTCAACAACAACCATCCTACTACACAGATCATTGGAGATCCCAAGTCTGCTGTACAAACCAAAAGACAACTTCAAACCAATAATCAAACTCATGCACTTGTGAGTAATGCCAAACAACAACAGAGAACTAATCATAAAGATACTCAGCATTGTTTGTTTGCCTGTTTCTTATCACAAGTAGAGACCAAAAACATTTCTTAGGCTCTTGATGAAGAAAGTTGGGTAGATGTCATGCAAGAAGAATTAACACAATTTGAGCTACAAAAACTTTGGATTCTTGTGGATCTTCCCTCAGGTAAGAGAGTAATTGGTACTAGATGGGTTTTCAGGAACAAGAAGGATGAAAGAGGAGTTGTTGTGAGGAACAAGGCAATACTTGTTGCTCAAGGCTATAGACAGGAAGAAGGGATAGACTATGATGAGGTTTTTGCACCAGTGGCAAGGATAGAAGCCATTAGGTTATTTTTGGCCTTTGCATCATATATGGGTTTTCTAGTCTATCAAATGGATGAGAAAAGTGCCTTTCTTTATGGTACTATTTCAGAGGAGGTATATGTGTCACAACCTCCAGTTTTGTAGATCCTAAATTCCCCAATAGAGTCTACAAGGTTATCAAAGCACTTTATGGTCTGCATCAAGCTCCAAGAGCCTGGTATGCAACTTTATCCAATTTTCTGCTAGAGCATGGATATAGGAGATGGACCATTGACAAAACTCTGTTTATCAAGAAGAATGCTAAGGATATCATTCTAGTTCAAGTCTATGTTGATGACATCATTTTTGATTCTACCAAGAAGTCATGGTGTGAAGAGTTTGAAGCTTTGATGAAAGGAAGATTTCAGATGAGTTCTATGGGAGAACTAACTTTCTTTTTGGGACTTCAAGTCAAACAAAGGAAATATAGAATATTTATCAACCAAGATAAGTATGTTGCTAAAATCTTGAAGAAATTTTCATGTATAGATACAAGAAGTACAAGCACGCCTTTTGAAGCTAAGAAGTCTTTATCAAAAGATGAACATGGAGAAAATTTTGATATTTATCTATACAGATTAATGATTGGTTCATTGATGTATCTTACTGCTTCAAGGCCAGATATTATGTTTGATGTGTGTGCCTGTTCAAGGTTCCAAGTCCATCCAACGGTGTCACATCTACATGCTGTGAAGAAGATTTTTAAGTATCTTAAAAGTCAACCCAATTTAGGATTATGGTATCCTAGAGATTCCACCTTTGAATTGGAAGCTTACTCAGACAGTGATTATGATGGAGCTAATCATGATAGGAAATCCACAATAGGAGGTTGTCAATCCTAGGCAGAAGACTCATATCATGGCAGTGTAAGAAGCAAACCATTGTTGCTACTTCTACAATTGAAGCTGAATATGTAACTACTGCTCATTCTTATGGACAAGTACTTTGGATTTAGAATCAATTGTTAGATTATGGGTTTAACTTCATGAACACCAAGATTTACATTGATAATGAAAGTACTATATGCATTGTCAAGAATCCAGTATTTCACTCCAAGACCAAGCATATTGAAATAAGACATCACTTTATAAGAGATGTCTATGACAAGAAGCTTATTCAAGTCTTGAAGATTCATACAAACAATAATGTAGCTGATTTATTGACCAAGGCATTTGATGCAAAGAGATTTGAATTCTTGGTGACACATATTGGTATGCTCAACCAATAGACTACTGCATATGTTGAGGGAAGGTAATAGTTGTACATATTTTTATACTAATTTTTATTGTATAGTCTATATTTTGTGTTTTTGATGTGATTGCAGGTTAATAGAAAAAAATAAAAGAGGTAATTATGATAGTGGAATGCATGAACTGGTCAAAATTGCGAGGTACCGTTATAACTCCAAGTACCGCTAGCACAAATTCAAGTACCGAGTATGGTCCATGTACCGCTACATGTCCGTTGTATCGTTAAGGGTCTCTTTTGTAAATTTGGCAGTTTCTTCACGCTTGGGTTTGTTATTTACTTAAATACTTACTCCAATTACACAACTGATTCACCTAATCTTTTATTTTTATCTCTTGATTCTATAACCTTCTCTCAAATTTTTCGATCATCAAAAATACTAATGGCTGCTTTACAAGTGATCTCTAAGCATAATTTGGTTGTGAATCTTGCTATGAATGATGACTCTCTTGGATTCCATGAGATTCTTGATTTCTTATCTCGAAGTCATGTTCGTTTAGCACTCACTGTAAGTCCCATTGTGTATATTTCCATTGTTGAACAATTTTGGAACACTACTGTGTTAGGTACTCGGTTTAATCAAACTTGCATTAGGGCTAGGGTGAATCATAGAAATATATATGTAACTGAGGTACTGCTAAGGGAAAGTTTAAGATTAAATGATGAAAATGGACTTAGTATGCTTAATAACACAGAGATTTATGATGGCCTTGCAGCCATGGGCTATGAGGGTGGCAGGGAAAGTCTTACTTTCTTTAAAGCTTTATTTTCACCTCAATGGAAATTGCTTTTTCATGCTATTATTCATTGTTTAAGATCAAAAAGTACATCTTTTGATCAAATTCCTGTTGTATTAGCATCAGCTGGTATTTGTCTAGCAAATAATAGAGTTTTTAATTTTTCAAGATTAATTTTTGAAGGCATGACTAGAAATTTGGAAAAAACTAAAAAGTTTTTGATGTATCCTAGATTCATTCAAACTTTAGTTAGTGATCAAATACCTAACCTACCAGAGTTAACTGATACATGGGATGTTCCTACATTCACAAAGAGAACTTTCTCTTTCTTGACCAAACAAGGTAATGTCTTTACAGGAATAGTACACCATTGTTAGCTCATATGTTAGCCCAACCTGCCAATCAAGAAGGTGAGGAACCTAGCAATGCTAGTGCTTCTCAGCAAACTCCTTCTCACCAGAGTTCCCATTCCCTAAAAGATTCACAATCTTCTTCTCACAATGTTGGAGCTCCACCAAACAATGATGAGATGATCCATACACCTGCTGCTTCTATTGCTGCTAGTGGTTCACCACAAGCACAAGCACCAGAGGTGGTGGATGTTGCAAATTTGACTGCTTTGTGTACTAGTTTGTCCCAACAGGTACAGGTGTTGTAGAAAGAAAAGCTTGTTCAAGACAAGAAAATTGCTGAATTGGAAGCTAGCCTAATCAAGTTGAGGAACAAAGTATCACCTTGGATGAGGCAACATAGATCTATTCAGAAGGTTGCACTCAAGAAGCAAAGATTCAGGAACCACAAGAAAAGGCAACTGAATGCAACCAAACAGGGGAGGAATTATGAAGAACAACCACCTTCTTCTGATAATCAAACAAGGATCTCTAGAAATGACATCAATTTTGAGCTGGATGAAGATGTCATGGGAACTTATGAAGAGGGAACTGGTTTAGATACTGGTGTGGATGAACATTCAAATATGGAGATTCAATAGGAAGAACCACAGCCTACTCATGAGGAGCCACAAGTTGAAGAAATGATGGTAACTCAGCCAGCACCAACACCTCAATCACCACTTCAAGTGAATTGGAGTACTTTCTATGAGAAGTTGGAGGAAATTAACATTCAATTTTCTGTATCTTCAACTCCATCACCACAAAGACAAATATGGTTTTAAAGGAAACAGACTTTACAAGTACTGTCTAGATCAAGAATGAGCAATGGATCAGACAAGACTGAAGAGGTGCAAGTTGAAATGATGGCTTCCATGAAAGAAATGGTATCTGGGGATACACAAGTGATTGAAGAAAAAAGTGTGTCTAATACTGGTGAAGTCAACATTGTTGAAGATCCAAGTACTACTAAGCCAAATAAGCTGACTGCAAGTGCTGCTGACATTGTTGAAGACCCAAGTGCTGCTAAGCCAACTAAGCCGATTGCAAGTACCGCTGGTGATCATCCTTCACTAGAAACTCAAACTCCTTTTGGAGAAGATGAGACTTTAGCCCAATTACTTCTTGACTTAAGAAAGAAGAATTCAGCTGAGAAAACTAAACAAGCAGAGGCAGAGAAAAAGACACAACAAGAGTTCTTTCAAAAAAGGATCAAACTAAAGGTAAGAAAGTTCAAGCTTCACAGCCACTAAAGGTATAGTTATTCAACAGCTTTAGTAAGCTGATGAGGAAAGACCTTCCAAGCTGAAGAAGAAGCTACCTAAGATTAATCCAAAGGATAAGGGGAAGAAGCAAATACTATCATAATTTGAAAATGAAAGTGATTCAGATGAAGATATAAGCAAAGTCATGTACAGATTTAATCAGTTGGACCATGATGAGGAATATGCTCTTATAATGCAAGCTCAGATTCGTGAAGAAGACTTACAAGAAGAACTTGAAGCTAAGCAGAATTTGCTAGAAGCTAAGAGAATTCAGCAAGAATGGAACATACAAGAGTATGGTAGGATTCAAGCTGAATTACATGCAAGTGAGCTTCTTGCAGACTCATTGATAGCTGAAGAGAGAGATGCTTATGATGAAAAAGAGAAATCAAAGTTGATTGATGATCTGGTAAGGGATCAACAAAGATTCTTTGCTGAAAAGAGAAGAAGAGAAAAGATTAAGCCCCCAACTACTATGCAGATTAGGAATCAAATGATGAACTTTCTCAAGAAAGTTAAGAGTTTCACTCATATTCAGCTGGTCAAGAAATTTTTTAAAGAAATCAGGACTTTGTATGAGCAAAATAAGAGAACTGAACTGAATTTTGTTGAGATTGGATCTGAAGCAGATAGAATGGCTGTTGAAAGACATAGAAGACATCTGCAATAACAAAGACAACTTGGAAGCACTCCTAGAATTGAGCCAAGTACTACTGAACCTACAAATATATCTCCACCTATTAAGACCACTTATGTGAGGAAGAATAGAAAGGAGAAGGTAAGTTCAAGGGAGGAAGAGACTGCTCAAAGAATGAATGAAGGAGATGAAGCTCAAGATATTGCTCAGACTGAAAATGTAAAAGCAGTACATACTCATTCAACAGTACATACTGAAGAGATGGTACATACAAAC
This sequence comes from Glebionis coronaria, assembly GCA_025667525.1. NCBI lineage: Eukaryota > Viridiplantae > Streptophyta > Magnoliopsida > Asterales > Asteraceae > Glebionis > Glebionis coronaria. The sequence goes on along the minus strand of CM046881.1, from coordinate 155,680,247 downwards.
TTGGAAGAGGGTTCAACAGAACTTGAGGGAATCTCCAAGGGTGTAAATATAAAAAGATCAACTGTTGGAAATACGTTTTTACGTATTTAGAAAGGATCGGTCACTCCAATGATATATTCAAGTATTGGGCTCGTGATCCATTATGTAATCAATATAGTCCATATAGCCCACATGTAGGGTGGGCTATATATACCCCCTCCTAGCATGTTAGGAGGGGTTGGTCATAATTCATTTAACACTTTCATTGATCAAATAATCACTTTCTCTCTCTACATCTCTTCTCCTCTCATCTCCTCTCCTCTCCTTTCTCTCTCTAGTTCATATCAAGTTCTTCATCTATCCCTCTCTCTATTTAGATCAATCCAACACCTGTAACAATTATTAGAAATCATAGACCTACAATTGGTATCAAGCGCTATGGTTGATTGATTGTTCTTGTGTTTGTTTGATTGATTTTAGTGGGTTTTGATATAATCAAGCTCAAATCTTGAAATATTTTAAGTTTTTGTTGTTTAAGTTTGTAGACAAATCGACTACATAGATGTTGTAGTGATTTGGGTTAATTAATATTGTCAGAATCGAAAACAATTTTGTTATTTGGGTGATTTTCGAGGTGATTTTACGAAGAACAGTGGGTTCGGATCGAAAAATTGGGTAGAATTGTGTTATTCCGAAGTTGTAATTAGGGTCCAAATATTCCAAAGTACTGTAGCATTCCGAAGTACTATAGCACATCCCGAAGTACTGTAGCATTCTGAATTACTGTAGCATCCCGAAGTACTGTAGCAAATCCCAAGACTGTAGCATCCCCGAAGTACTGTAGAACCTCTGAAGTACTGTAGCACTCCAAAGTACTGTAGCAATCCGAAGTACTGTAGCATTACGAGGTACTATAGCATCCCGAAGTACTGTAGCATCCCGAAGTACTGTAGCACTCCGAATACTGTAGCATTCTGAAGTACTGTAGCACATCCCGAAGTACTGTAGCATTCCGGAGTACTGTAGCACATCCGCAGTACTGTAGCATTCCGAAGACGGTAGCATATCCCGAAGTACTGTAGCATTCCGAAATACTGTAGCATTCCGAAGTACTGTAGAACATCCCCCCGAAGTACTGTAGCACATTTCTGAAGTACTGTAGCACTCCGAAGTACTGTAGCATTTTCCGAAGGTACTGTAGCAAATTTTCTCGATGTTACTGTAGCATTTTTCCGAAGGACTGTAGCAATTTTTCCCGAAGTTACTCTAGCACATTTCCCGAAGTACTGCAGCAAATTTTCCGAAAGTACTATAGCACATTTTCTGAAGTTACTGTAGCACATTTTCCGAAGTACTGTAGCAATTTCCAAAGGTACTGTAGCACATTATTCCGAGTACGTTTTTGGAATTATTCCGAAGTTATCTCTGGATTCCGAAGTGGATTTTTTTTGTATTGTGAAGTGGATTATTTTTGGGATTGCGAAGTTCCAAAGATTGTGAAGTGACTCATCAGTGTTGATTCCGAAGTTGGGTTTTTGCATTATACAAAGATCATTTATTCCGAAGTGTTATTCAAAGGGGTTTTGAACATTGTTTCTCGACTTCTACACACGAAAACAAACACAATTACTTTCTTTCATTGATCGATCGACAAGTAATCCTTAACGTCATCGTTCAAAGAACTTCAATGAAATCGTTGAATTCGACATATCGAAAGGGAGAATTGCATCCAATACAAGAAAAAGTTAGAGAAAATGGCATCACTTCATGTCGACTACTTCAGTCTCATCTTGTGAACATTTCATGGCTTCAAGGAGGGAGCAAATTTATAACACTCTTTGGTCAAGATCGTCATATATTCATGGAATCGATGCTCATCATCTTGAACCAACTAACAGAGCAACTCCACAATGAAGACTTTAATCACTCTGCATCGGTACTTGCATTTAAGGCTCTTGTGACACAACTCACGCCTTTCCTCCAATTCAATATCGTCAAGTCTGAAAGTTCAGTGATTTGCCAGTCATTTCTTCGAGACACACATACCGAGCTTCAAGATTTTCGTGGTACACTATTGAAACTCATGACATCGGTCTCGTCTTCGATTTTTGAAAGATCTCGACTTCAGCAAGCGTATGATAATGGAGTGCAAGAATCTACGATGCAAGAGGAAAATGGTCATACGTTTGACACATTGGAGGCTGCTAAAGATTGCAAGGACATGGAATCAACAGTTAAGCATGTCAGGGAATGTTACAGACATTTCTTATGATGACACCATACTCGTTTATGACGAAGAGCCTACACATATGGTACAATGTAATGTTGTATATGATGTCTATGTCGATGAACTACCGCATATTGAGCATTTCGAACCTAATTATGACAAACATGGGATGGAAAAGGGTGATATTTTTACCACTTTAGATTCATCCGATGTGCGTCATAATGGGGGAGAGATTGTTCAAAATACTGTAGTACATCATGATAAATGCTTTATGACTGCTTCGTTAACTGATTGTGATTCCAAGATTAAAGAGCTTGAAACGAGTTTAGCTCAGCAATCTAAAGAGCTTGAGGATGCCAAAATTTAACTTTCAAAGAAAACGGACAAATTTGAAAAGTATTTTGAAAAACTTGAAAAGTCAAACGTTGTTTTAGAGCGAAAATTGGATCAAACCGTTCTAGATCTAAAGCTGAAAAGGATAATCTTTTGAAACAAATTAAGTTGCTTGAATCTAAGTTGGCATCCCAAGATGAATTGCTCAAAGAGAATGAGACTTTAAAGGGCCAAGTACAGGAAAAGGTCTTTGCTATAGCTGCGTTGAAAAACGAATTAAGGAAAACTAAAGGAACTAGTGTGGACACTGATATGAAAAACCATCAATCTTGGGAAACCGCCTACAAATCAGTTCGTTAGACAACCGACTGCATTTAGATCCGAGCGACCACAATCCTCGAGACCGCGGTTTGCCTCCCAAGTTGATATCGCTCATATTTCTAGAACAGTCACTCCACCATCTAGGCCCAGTGTGACTAAAACAGCTTTTGCAAGACCTAATCACATGATTGCCTCTAGTCTCCCTAGACATAGTCCAAAGAACACCTCTCGAACTAGTTCAAATGACGTTCGCCATACATTTGGTCTAAGGGAAGCTAAGCAAAAGACACAAGTAAGAGATAGGAATTTCAAAGCTAGTCAGATGCCTTCTAGATTACCCAACACTGCTAACCGTAGAATGTCATATCATAGGAGCATCAATCAATCACCTAGGAAGTCTAGATCTTACTCAGACATTAAATATGCTACTTGTAAAACATGTAGAAAATGTGTCTTTAAGGCAAATCATGACTTTTGTGTCAAGAAATACCTTCATGAGGTGAACTCCCATGCTAGAGTTAAATCCCAGTGGCTAGCTAAAATCAAACCCATTGGTAAAGTTTGGCGCCCCACTGGTAGAACTTTCACTCTTGTAGGAAACGAGTGCCCTTTAACTAGGATAGTCTCTGATTCCACTATGACTAATAGGGAGGAAACTAAAAAGGAGGATACATCACTTAAGCCTGAACTTAAGATTTTCTATAAAAGGAAACGTTTGACAGTTAAGATAAGTGAACCATCCCCTCAGGTCACCTCTGGCACAAGAAAAGAAAACTGTGAATCCCCGCAGGGTTCTAAGATAGATATCACTAACCCACATAAAAGCATACAAACTCCTAATGAGAATGCAGGTACCAAAGTCCACGTTCAACAAGAACATAGCGGTCCGATCTTTACATATCATTCAACTAAGGACACTCTCAAAGTTTGGTTACTGAAGAAGCTGATATCAGAGAAACAAGTGCCTCAGGGGATCTGCAGTTAAGCTTACAATGTATCAGGACTTATAGTCACATCACAGACTGTAACTCGTTCATCAAAGAAAGGAAAGTTTATCGCCGATGATAAACTTATCCTTACAACGAGAAATTAATTTCTCTCGGGGATGAGCTTATATAAAAAACATTCCAAGTTTTTAAGCTCATGCACATTGGCTCCTCGTTAAATGACAGACGATGACCCGGACTTCAGAGAAAGAGAAGTTTATCTACGCAACGATAACTTACCCTCAAAACGAGAAATTAAGTTCTCTCGGACACAAGCTCATCCTAAAACCATTCAAAGGTTTTAAGCTCATGTATAAGGCTTATAGACAAATCACAGTCTGTGACCCGTTCATCAAAGAAAGGGAAGTTTATCTCATCAACAATAACTTACCCTCCAAACGAGAAATTAAGTTTTCTCGGACACGAGTTTATTTTAAAACTATTCAAAGGTTTTTAAACTCGTGTATATGGCTCACAATCATATTACAGACTGTGACCCGGACTTCAGGTAAAGGGAAGTTTATCTTGTCAACGATAACTTATCCTTACAACGAGAAATTAATTTTTGTCGGGCATGAACTTATATAAAAAACATTCCAAGTTTTTAAGTGTTGGGAATAAAATGTAGCCAGTCCACTTGAGTGCTGACAAGAGGAAAACAAGCGTTGATAAGAAGAAAACAAATGCTGACAGATCAAGCGTTGACAGGAAGAAGTCAAGCATTGATAGGTTGAAGACAAGCACTGATAGAAAGATATGGTCTACGCGTATTATGTTTCTAGTTTGTTTCTAGTAAAGATAGGATCAACATTGTATTTTCTATAATTATCTTTACCTAGAATAGTTGATACGTAGACTCTTGTACAAGGCTTCTTATGTCTATAAAAGAAGACCTTTAGGTTATGTTTCATAATAAGTTTTCATACGTTAAACACTTTCATTGTAAGCAAGTTCGTTATTATCAATCAAGTGAAAGTTTGTTTTACATCCTTTGTGTGTTCTTGTTTAAGTGTTAATTCCGCATAACACTTAAATTACTTTATACATAAACAAAGTTTCTCTACGTGTATAACTTGATCTAATCTCGTTTACACAAGCTAAATCGATCTAAGTTTGGGATCAACAAGTGGTATCAAAGCTTGTTGAGAAACTTTGATCTAAAAGAACACAAGAACCCTAAAATCACCAAAACCCTAATTTTCACAAAACCCTAAAAACATCATGTCCACTCCAGAAGTAACCTCCTCCTCCTCAAACCACAACATCAAGATTCCTATGCTAGATTGTTGTTCCCTTTTAATCCATAACACAAGATTCTTAGAGAGAGAAAGAGGAGAAAAGTAGAGAGAGAGAGTAGAGAGAGAAGTGGAAGGTTTACACTAAAACTATGTGTTTAATGAAATGAACCAACACCCTCTTTCACATGTGAAAGAGGGTTATATACCCTTGGCCTTTTGGGCCGTGGGCTTTGTTTCCTTGGGCCGGGCTTGGCTTTGTTTTGGGCTTACGCCCCTAACTTAGACAATATTAGCTTAAAGTCCAAGCCCGGTTAACCCGACTAACCTATTACAATACAAGACCACTAATGACTAAGATGACCTATTACATTCTTGTTCGACTATATAAAATATAGGGCTAACATCTCCCCCAATGTATCGGTCATCTTAAAAAGCTTAACAAGCATAAGATGATTGAGAGAATACATTCTTGTAGAGGAGATCTTCCTGCTTTGGTCTTGTATCTTGGTCTTGATCTTGTTTGTAACAGCTTTGTTCTTTCATGCTTTCATGATCTTTATCTTGAGCCTTTGTCATTTGACTTTGAGTGCTTGAGATCTTCATCTGTACTCCTTGTGACTAAGATGACCTATTACATTCTTACATTCTTAGGTATCTTGATTATCGCCATCTTGTGCTCTTGTGACTTCTGAATCGACATCGGTTGCACAGCTACGCCACCTTGATGATATGCAGCAACATATATAGACACGGATGAAATGGCTTTGAACATTTCACCCTAACTCGGTAGCGTTTTACCTCCGGTCGGTGAAGACTGTTAAACGGTATTAAATACCGTACCTGTGATCAGGTAGATTCGATTAAGAACCTCCTTGACAGGGTTTCCCGGCGGTAGTAGCCAGTTCTCTTTACTCGACCGTCTCAAAGCAGACTGCGAACGTAAAGAGTGAATCATAAGGATAAATTATCCGTCTGATTAGAGTCGTCAATTCAGATTTCCTGGAATAAGTTTGATTCTAAAAGAATCGCACCATTGTTGCTTTCCAGTTTGTCACAAGCTTGATTCATAGAGAATCTTGCGAGTTACCTACCGCAGTGCTGTTTGATGTTGACACTAGAAGGATTTCCATTCGTCACTGTGAACACTAATGAGTGTCACTCTGAATGTTCTGGCAAGATCACATGGATTTTGCGAAGAAACCTGGAATCAAGTTTGAATCAATTAAGAATCGAAACTTAGTTGCTTTCCAGTTCTTACAAGTTTGATTCGTGTAGAATCGCACAAGTTACCTACCATGAGCTTGTTTGATGCTGGCTCAAGCAGGATTTCCATCTTCATTGTGAATCTTATCACTCAGATGTTCTGGCAATATCACAAGGATAATGCGTAGGACTCGATTGTGTCCTAATGAGATGATAAATTGATCTCGTTTGGCTCTAGACTCAATAAGTGCATTTTGGTAATCGGAGGCTGGAGCAGACTGCCACCTTTTCAATATTAACTGACTCGGAGTGAGAAAGTCAATAGATACGTGTTGATCTCCGTGGCAATGAGACAAGTTTCTTTTGAGAGAAACTCGAATGGCTGGGGAAGGGTTGTGCATCGCATCACTGGGTCCATGACACTTGTCTTCAAAAGATGTGTTAACCCGGTTTCTACCTAAGTTGCATAGAATATTCAACTCCTTCAATGCTTACCAATACGTCATCATTAGCACCTTGTTGTGATTGTTCTAGTGCTAACTTAAGTAATTGGTCCGCATTCAGCTTCATTCCACTCCATCTTTCCTAAGGACAACTATTTCTAGCTATTGAATGTCCTTGGGTAGATCCCTCCGGTTCTGGTTGGATCATAGGACTTAGTTTCCTATCCTAAACCACCTTTTGACTCCATCGTTCCGTCGTGGATAGTAGGTTGTTTTGGGTATAGATCGTAACCATTAAACCATTGAAAACCATTCAAAGTGTTTGATAAAAATCAAAACTTTTAACACTTGAAAGTTTTACATTTCCGAAAAGCTCCCCCTAGACACATGCATCGATATACGAAATAGTTTGGCATGTGAAGGAAAGAGTTGCACTTGAGTCTTTAAGATCACATGTTACGATATATTACATTTTAATCACATTTTCTCCCCCTATCTCTAATATAAAAACATCATATTAGAGATACTAACTGATTAAAATATGACAATTTCCGAAAACCGATTGGGAGAGAAACATGTGTGCACGTATGAAGCATGGAACATTTTCAGTCGGGTCGCTCCCCCTCAACAATATATGTGTGTCTTGAGACAAAATTTGACAAAATTTTAGAAAAACGACACCACAAAATATGTTGAGGTACGGAGTTGAGATGCCTTTTCTGATATAATATATTACATTTGACAATTTCATATCATTTTCGGAATGTGTTGGATACATAAAATATGACAATTTTAGAGATGTACCCAACAACATTAAAAGGCTTGATTTTAAAACGCTCCCCCTCAAAAATTGATCAAAATAACATATGACATTTTTAGATATAAAAACCTATTATGAGGGAGGGAGTGTTGAACACACAATTTTGAAAGATTTAGAAAAACCTTTTGAGAAATTCTTGAAAAATTGTGTTCAACGGTTTTAAAATAATCAGGATAGAAGACTTCTCTTCTATTGATTAGGGAAAGCGCACTGAAACGTACACTTCCCTTTCGGGTCCGTTTTTCATGAGCTCAAAACTTTGATTGTTTTGTGACTAGCTCATGACCGAGAAAAATAAATTTCCCGTTGTGAAGGATAAGTTATCATCCGTGATAAATTTTCCTTAAGTTGAAGTTCGAGTTCTAAGATGACATTTACTTAGAAATCGTTTTTCATGAACTTAAAAAACTTTGAATGTTTTTATGAGAAGCTCATGACCGAGAAATATGAATTTCTCGTTGAGAAGGATAAGTTATCGTCCGAGATAAACTTTCCTTAGTTGAGGTCCGAGTTCTAAGCTGTGATGCGCCTAGAAGTCATTGTGAGAGAATATCAAGCAGCTTCATTTGCCAAAACCTCCAAGTCTTCTGGAGTCATATACTTCATACCAAGACGGCCAACGAGATACGCAAACCTATCTTTCGATAGAGCTTTTGTAAACAAGTCTGCTAGCTGGTACTCAGTTCTGACAAAGTATAATTCCACGATGCCGCGTTCCACTTGTTCCTTGATGAAGTGATATCTGACGTCGATGTGCTTGGTGCGGGAGTGCTGAACCGGATTGCAAGATATGGCTATGGCCGACTTTGAGTCACAATACATAGGTATTTTATCAAAGTGGAAGCCATAATCCGTGAGTTGAGTTCTCATCCAGAGGACTTGAGCACAACACGCGGATAGAGCCACATATTCTGCTTTAGCTGATGAGAGCGAAGTGCAATCCTGCTTCTTTGACGACCAACTGACAAGCTTGTCTTCCCCTAGAAATTGTATGCTACCAGAAGTGCTTTTACGACTATCAAGACAACCTGCGTGATCAGAATCTGAAAAAGCCGTTAGATGAAAACCGGTTTCCCTCGGATACCAGAGTCCCATGTGAATGGTATTCTTAAGGTACCGAAAGATCCGTTTAACCTCTTTGAGGTGCTTTTGAGTAGGTCTGGCTTGATATCGTGCACAATAGCATGTGGCATGATGAATATCAGGCCTGCTGGCTGTAAGGTACATAAGTGACCCGATCATACTGCGATATCGCGTTTGATCTACGGGATATGAGTACAAGTCAGCGTCTAGGGATGTGGTCGACAATGGTGTACCAACGCGAGCACATGAGGTCATACCATGCTTTTTAAGTATCTCTTGAGCATACTTAGCTTGGTTAATGAAGATACCACGTGGGGATTGATGAATCTGGAGGCCTAAAAAGAATTTTAGCTCCCCCATCATTCACATTTCAAATCTGCTGTGCATTAATTTTTCAAAACGTTTTGAAAGTTTTGGGTTCGTAGAACCAAAAATAATGTCATCAACATAAACTTGCACCAGCATTATGTCATCCCCATATTTATTAGTAAAGAGAGTAGGATCAATAGAACCTTTGGAGAATCCTTTGGACACCAAGAAGTTTGAAAGTTCTTCGTACCATGCCCTGGGAGCTTGTTTAAGTCCATATACAGCCTTCTTGAGACGATAGACTTTGTCAGGATGATGAGGATCGATGAATCCTTCCGGCTGATTCACATACACTTCTTCCTTCAAATGACCGTTGAGAAAAGCAGTTTTAACGTCCATCTGAAAAACCGTGAAGCCCTTATGTGCAGCATAAGCAAGGAATATCCTGACTGCTTCCAAACGAGCGACTGGAGCGAATGATTCATCATAGTCTATGCCTTCTTGTTGACGGTATCCCTTAACCACAAGACGAGATTTATTTTTGATGATGGTTTGTTCTTCATCCAGTTTGTTTTTCCAGATCCATTTGAAATCTAGAATTGACATTCCATAGGGTCTGTCAACAAGTTCCCAAACATTTAGGCGTTCAAATTGATGAATTTCGTCTTGCATTGATTCAATCCACGCATGATCAGTCATGGCTTGTTTGATGTTTGTAGGTACAGTTGAACTCACGGTGAGTGCATACATACACACATCGCCATCGGTTTCGAGTTGTCTGCGTGTTCGAACCGGTTGTGAAGGATTTCCAATGACTTGCTCCAATGGATGATCACGTGTCCAATGGTGAGTGGATGGATATGGTTGGTAGAATGTATGCATGTTGGACGGATCAACATGTTGAGTAGAAGACTCTCCGACTTCGTGTACCGGTGTACCGAACGGATTGATAAATTCTTCATCATCAGGTTGTGCATCGACTGCTTGATTGTTGTTTCCTCCTTCAGCATTGACGGTTGGTGATGTTGGTTGTATGACAATTTCTTGAGTTTGTTGAGTATCCACTGGAATTGTCTCTTGAGCAACGGTTGCTGAAGTAGAGGGGCAGTTGTGTCTTGTTGATTTTGTTCAGGTGCATCAGCAGTATTGACAGCGGAAGGCTTTGACACAACTTGATTGTTTCCATAGTAATATTCATCAAACATAGGATCATATAAGTCAACCAACTCATTCATATGTGTCGTATCCGTCGAGTCTGCTGTAGGAGTACTTTGTTGACAGTCTTGCACGGGACGTACACTGTTTTGTGTAGGTGCCATTGTTGGACATTGAGGTGCGGGACTTGAGCTGTTGTGATCAAGTACCATTAGTGGCAATTCGTCAAAGTTCACATGAATTGTTTCGACAATAATCTTTGTTCTCTTGTTATAGACCCGATATCCTTTCGACAATGTCGCATACCCCACAAAAATACATGCATCACCTTTTTCTTTCATCTTGTCGAGATTCTCACCGTCTTTAAGAATGTAGCATAAAGATCCAAATACGTGAAAGAATTTGACAGTAGGTTTCCTGCCATTGATGATGTGGTAAGGTGTCTTTTCATGTCTAGGGATAACGAGAGAACGATTCTGAGTATAACAGGCAGTTGCAATTGCTTCAGCCCAGAAGAATAGCGGTAATTTTGAAGCAGAGAGCATTGTTCGAGCAGCCTCAACCAAAGTACGGTTCCGCCTTTCGACAACGCCGTTTTGTTCAGGAGTTCGAGCAATAGACGTTTGATGTTCGATGCCTTCTTCTTGAAAGTAAGATTGCAAGTTCTTGTTCAAAAATTCAGTACCTCTATCCGTTCTTACGGTTAAGACTTGAGCTTGAAGATTGCGTTGTATCATCTTGAGAAAGTTTTTGAGAACCTCTGGTGTTTCATCTTTGGACCTTAAGAAGAAAGTCCATGTGTATCTAGAGTAATCATCAACAATCACTAGAATATACTTTTTCCCGTTAATACTCTCTATACGCATGGGACCACATAAATCCATGTGTAGAAGTTCCAATCGTCCTTTTGAGCTTGGGGTAGTCTTTGATTTGAAAGACTTCCGTTTTGCTTTCCCCAACTCACAAGAAGAACAAAGATGGTCTTTGACGAATTTCAACTTAGGAAGACCGGTCACAATATCATTCTTCGAAAGCAAGTTGATGGTGTCAAAGTTGAGATGTGACAATCGTTGATGCCATAACCATGCTTGAGATGATGAAGCTTTAGCCATTAAGCAAATCGGATTTGTTGAAGATGTGTCTTGAAGAGTTACTGTGTAGAGATCAGAACCACGAGAACCTGTAAGAAGGTCATTCCCATCGTAGTCTCTAACATAGCAAGTAGATTTCCGAAAAGCCACTTCCAAATCCGCATCACAAAATTGACCAACCGAGAATAAATTGTGATTCAGTCCCTCGACGTAATAAAACCGTTTTATAGTGATATTCCCTTGAACCAAGTCTCCATATCCGAGTATCGGTGCAAATTGATCATTTCCAAACCGTACCGTACCCAGAAACTTCTCCACGAAGTTAATGAGAAGCTTGAGATTGCCCGTCATGTGCTTTGTGCACCCGGAGTCCATTATGAATAGGATGAGTTCGACGAGCTGCAGAAGAATTAGAATACAATGTAGCATTTGACAAATGGGATCCCTTGATAGAGACGGGTTCCAAAATAGTAGTGGGCCTATATGCAGAGTCTACAGGCAAGCTGATATTCCTAGACCCAATCACTAAAGTGGTTAACTTAGGTACCCATTTGTATCCGGGTGGTGTATATCTTGAATACCCCCGTGTACATGTCCTAATCATGTTCTCATATAACTTCCTTAATCTGTTTTGTTTACGCAGAGTAGTGGAGTCTAACACACTTAGTTTCTTAAGTGGTTGATCAGTGGATTGGTTCAAAGTTCTTGTGGGTTCTCTAGTACTAGTGGGCACAAGAATAGGCTTCCTAGTTCTAGCATTCACGCCATTATGATTAAGAGCACAAGCATCATGATTGAAAGTACGAACACATTTGCCACATTCAACACAAACAAATTCAACATTCGAGGTCTTAGCAGTTAAACTGTCATTACATGCAGTTACAGACGTTTTATTCTTAGAAAACTTAAAATTCCTACGGTGATCTTCTACTTCATTCTTCTTCCCTTGACTATTGTTAGGCATGACTCTATCTTCAACTCTAGTGCTCTTAAGCTGTGGTCCGCTAACACTAGTAGTGGGATTTACTCCTGTAGAAGAAGACACACGTTGATTAGTTTTCCTAGTATTCTGAGGTAACTGCGTTGTTCCAGTTTGAGTGGACCTAGTGTTCATCTTATACATTCCAGGTGCTATCACATTAGTGCTCTTATCATTTCCTATCTTAGGCAAAGTCTGTGGGGGTTGTCCCAAAATAGATGTTTTAGGGCATTTAACCGCATTCGGTTGACGAACGGTAGATGGTTTACCCAAAACAGACTTTCCTTTCATTTTCTCAATGAGTTTTTGTAACTCACTAATGGCAATGTCCCTTTCTTTTAGCTGAGCTTTCAAATCATTTATTTCGAAATCTTTTTCATTTAGTAGACGAAACGAAGAAGCTGACATTTCTTGACACTTTTTATGATTATGAGATTTTTCACCTTTTTGTAAAGCAAGTTCAAGAGAAATGGAGTGTTTCTCAAGTTGAGAAAAACTTTTCGAAAGTTTGTTATATGACTGAATTTGTTTCGAAAGCTCTACTTCAAGATTGCGACATTTCGCGTCCGATTCTGACACTAGACATGCTACATGACAATATTGATCCAGATCGGTATACACACCAAGTATAGCATTCATATGGTCAGCATAAAAATATTCCTTGGAAAGTCGATCAATTTCGTTAGAAAGTTGGTGTTCTTGTGTCTTTAATTTAATTTGAAGAAAATCAACTTCATCTTCAAGAGATTTGACATAGCTTAAATCAGTTAACATTTCCTCAGTGAGAGCATTATAAAACATTTCCACATTTTTTGAAAGATCATCAATGGTTGGAACAATGCATTGTTGGATGACGACTTCTACTTGTGGGTTAGGTTTAATATTCCAAATGGTATCCCTATAAACTTTTTCATAGTCGACGACACCTTTGTACAAATTTAAAACCCCTTGTTTTATAAACTCAAATTGCTGAACACTTTTGCTTTTCTCATCCCATTTATGTTTTTCATCCAAAATTCGCTTTTCTAACAAAATTGATTGCTTTTTGAAACTCCTTTTTAAAGAAACTTTCTTTTGTGGTTCATCACTTGGTGGTGGAACACTATTATACATCTTTTGTTCTTTTGAAAGTTCTTTTTGAGGGACAAACTTAATATGATTGTTAGAATCAGAAAGGTTTATTAAATCACTTAAGTTTTATCGACTTTCTTCTTGTTGACGAATGATTTCGTCGCAGTCAGGGGAAAGCATAAGAGCAAGATTATCAACATAACAACCGATATCATAAAGAGCAGGCTTGGTACTTTGAGCTTTCTTGAGATATTCAGGCTTGACAAAACTCGTTTTCATATTTCTATTGAGCATATTCATAGTTTGAATAGACTGACCCGTTTTGTAAACAATGTTGTTTAACGTGTCGACTCTCTTTTCCAAAGCAAGAATTTTTTCAATATCCTTTTCTTCACGAGTTTTATAAAGCTCAGTTTGTTCTTTGTTAACCGACTCTAATTCAGTAATTTGGAGTTTATGTAGCAGCAGTTGTTCTTCAAGTTTCGATATCTTCTGTTTTGACATATGAATTTCGTGTGTTACTTCAGAACAATATTGTTCGTTGAGCACCTTACGTTCATATACCAAACCATTAGCTATTGCAACCCGTCGATCAGCTTCTTTTACATAATCACACTCTTTAAGCCTGTCTATCTCCTCGGCTAAGTATGTGTTTGCTTGCTTCAAACGTTTATTAGCTTCTTTGTTTTCATCAATTTCACGTTTTAAAGAATCAATAATAGACGCAAGCAAATCACAGTCCTCATCCGAGTCAGTATCTTGAACAGCTTTTCCGTCATCATTACACATATGCTGTGAATCCGTAGAGATATTGCTATCCTCCATGTCCATTACATATGTGTCATTGATGCTTTCGGGTTGCTCAGGATGCCGTCGTTCATTAGCAAACACATTATAGTTATCATGTGATGGTACCTTTTCAAGTGGCTCAGAATCATAGATGGGTCCAGAAGTATCATCAGTCTGTGGGGTCACTTCTTGAATCTTTGCCATGTACACATAATGTGCCTCTAACTCTTGATCATCGGCTTCATCATCAGTGTCATCACGCCAGTCAACTTCATCTGCTGTGAGTGGAATTCCTGCTTCTTCTTTCTTACACAGCAACATCTTTTCCTTGTGATACCCTGAGTCCTTAACCCGTTTTGGCTTCTTGCATTCCCTAGCCATGTGCCCAAATCCCTTACAGTTGAAGCATTGAATCCCAGTCTTCTGCACAACCGGAGTGCCTACATTATCTCTAGCCCCAACTTGATTCAGCATCCTCTGATTATCATACCTAGCATCACGATCATACCTAGGTGCATGATCAACTTCCTTATATCTAGCATTGGATGATGATCTGAGGTTGTTGTTGGTAGGTTTGTAGATTTTCTTATAAGTTGTGGTGAGTAAAGACATGAGTTCTTCAATCTTCTTGTCCCTTGAAGTTTGTTCATCATCACTGTCTCCATCTGACTCGGTGTCATACTTTGGAGGTGGAGTGGTGACAATTGCTTTTGCTTTGTGTTTAGAAGCAGCTAGAGGTTTGGTGGATGAGCTTGATGACTTCGAGGAATGATTAGGTTGTTGTTGACGAGGAACGGGTTTTGTTGAAGTAGCAGCCACAAAAGCAATAGAATTAGCAGACCGTTCTGCCTTTTCAGCTCTTAGTTCATTCACTTCATTTTGATGTTGTTTCAAGATATCATAAAGTTTGTGGTAAGATATAGTCTTGATATCCTCCCTTTGTTTGACCAAAGTCACAAACCTTTGCCATTCCGGTTTGAGTTGAAGTAGAAACTGAACATTGGCATGATGATTGGAGATGGTGCACTGATTTCTTACAAGCTCATTCATCATTTTGTAGAATCTCGAGTAATATGAGTCAATGGATTCACCATCTTCAGATGTGAATTTTCCAAACTCCCAAAGTAGATTAGTCTCGAGATCTTGAACATTGATTGACTCACCTTGCTTCAATCGATGAATTGCATTCCACATTTCCATAGCATTAGGACATGCATCAACTGTGGAATAGATATCGTTATCAATTCCAGTGAGTATGAAATTTACAGCATCAGCTTCAGCTTGGAGGAGTTTCTTTTTCTCAGCAGAACATGTGTCAAAATCCTCCATAGCTCGTATAGTTGATGAAGTACCATCCTCTGCCTGTGTTGTAATTGGTTTGAATTCAAAAACTGGAGGTGGGTTCTCAAGGCAGTGACGAAGAGCAGTTCGGTTTTCTTTTCCATCGAGAAATCTGAGAAAACGAGATCTCCATTGAACGTAGCAACCGGCAGTGAGCACAGGTGGGTTACCGTTGCCACCTTGTTCCAAACGAATTTGATTAGCAGTTGCAATGTTGATGTTGTTGTTAGACATTTTGAATACTTGTGGATGAATTGCAGATCTTAGTGGATTTGTTGTGATGATGTGTGGTTAAAATTGAAATTCCGAAAATTCAAAAAAAAATTCTCAGCCCGACAATAAATTCCTCAGTCTGACAAAACGGTAAGCCGAAAAAATTTTGTATCGCCAAATTTTGAATTTGAGTTAGAAATAGCCAAAAACTAGTAGGGAAAAAATTTGATTTTACCTGACCTAAAAATTTTAACTCTTTTTTTTTTCTTTTTTTTTTTTTTAATCTTCGTGTAAACTACGTTCCGAAACTAGTCTAGATAGTGGCTAAGTCTAAAAATTACTCAAACAAAATATCCATCGAAATGTCCATCGGAATGTTCAGATCGGAATGTTCTATCGCAATGCTCAGATCGCAAAGCTCAGATCGCAAAGCCTGTCAGAATACTCAGATCGTAAAGTCTATCGGAATACTCAGATCGCAAAGTCTATCGGAATACTCAGATCGCAATGCTCAGATCGCAAAGTGGTTGACAAAATTCAAGCAGAGTAACGACATAAAGTACTTCCTTATACCCGTCGGAATCCAGATCGCAAAGTACGATCGGAATGCCAGATCGGAATAAGTAATAAAATCCAACGATCGCAATGTAGAACCAAACCCTTTCCGATGGTATGGTTATTGCGATGGAAGCCCAAGTACAATTTGTACTTTCCGATGGAAGTTTCTGCTAGAATTTCGGAATGAAGAACAAGAAGAAATTTTGCAACTTTTGATCCAAAAGATTTGTGTTTTAGCCAAAACCAAGATACCCAAATCACAAATACTAGTATGTAGATGATTTGTATCAAGAAAAGACTATAAAAAACACAAAAAAGAGGTTTTGGACGTGAGATGAAGATCAAAAAAGGCCACGAAAATTCAAGAACACCACACACGAATCTTCAATCACCTATCCACTATAGGCTCTGATACCAAATGTTGTTCCCTTTTAATCCATAACACAAGATTCTTAGAGAGAGAAAGAGGAGAAAAGTAGAGAGAGAGAGTAGAGAGAGAAGTGGAAGGTTTACACTAAAACTATGTGTTTAATGAAATGAACCAACACCCTCTTTCACATGTTAAAGAGGGTTATATACCCTTGGCCTTTTGGGCCGTGGGCTTTGTTTCCTTGGGCCGGGCTTGGCTTTGTTTTGGGCTTACGCCCCTAACTTAGACAATATTAGCTTAAAGTCCAAGCCCGGTTAACCCGACTAACCTATTACAATACAAGACCACTAATGACTAAGATGACCTATTACATTCTTGTTCGACTATATAAAATATAGGGCTAACATAGATGCAAACAATTTTGAGTTGTGGAAGTTCAACTTTGAGCAATATCTACAAATCCATGACTACACTCTCTGGGAGATTATTGAATATGGAAACACATTCAATAAAGCTCAAAAGATTGCAGATGCCATTGCTACAAGATCAGTTGTTCAAGGATGTTCTAAAGAAGATAAGAAAGAAAAACCTGAAGATGGTAGAGCTGTGTCTGCTGATGACATAGCAAAGAAAAGGGTTGATATGAAAACCCTAAGAATTCTGAAACTCTCTTTGGGACAAGAAAATCAGCACAAATACAGAGGTTATGAGTCTGCAAAAGACCTTTGGGCAGCCCTTGAAGTTGCCTATGGTGGTAATGCTGATACTAAGGAAGAGAAGAAGAAGCAACTCTTGCATGAGTGTGCTGTTTTTAAGGCTCAACCTAATGAGAAGCTTAGCAGTGTGAGAAGCAGACTGCTTGAAATTACAAGCAAACTGTCCTTCATGGGGACAGTAATTGGTGATGTTGACATTATTGCCACTTTTCTTAAAAGCCTTGGTGATGCGTGGAAGATTGAGGCAAGATCTATAATTGCCAACAACACTCACAAAAGTTCTACTTTTGATGATGTCTACAACAAATTGAGGCTATTGGAGAATGAAACTGTTTTGGAACATGGAAGTAAGTCTGCCAATAGTAACATGGCCTTCTTTTCACATAGTGAAGGTCAATTTGATCAGAAGGACTCATACATGCACCCAATTACTGGATCAACATGTGTCAACGCTGGATCATACCCTGTCAACGCCTCACATTCAGATGCTGACACATACAAAATTGACTCTCCAAGAGTTAAGCCTGCTGGTTTAGATCTGGATACTGTGTGTGCATACATTGCTTCATTGCCCAATGGTTCAGTGATTACATATGAGGACCTTGAGCAAATAAGTGATGAGCACTTGGAGGAGATGGATATAAAGTGGAACATGGATCTTGCAAGTATAAGAGCAAACAGATGGAATAGAAGGTTTAAGAATAAGATGACCTTTAATGCAAAGGACACTACTGGATTTGATAAATCCAAGGTTGAGTGCTACAATTGTCACCGTATGAGGCACTTTATGAGAGAATGCAGATCTCCAAGAAGATCTGATGCTGGAAAATCCTCAAGCCAAATTGTTAAGGCTCAGGATCCCAAGGCCATGGTGGCAATGCAAGAAATTGATGGTGTTGGATGGGACTGGAACTATTTGGCTAAGGATGAGGAAGAGGATAAAGCTTTGGTTGCTGAGATAAAAGAAGAAGAGCATGTTCAATATGCTCTCATGGCACACTCCTCATCTTCATCAGACAATGAGGTATATGATGATGCTTTTTGTAGTAAGGGTTGTCGTTTAAATACTGAAAAACTTAACAAAGAGGTTTTAAGATTGTTAGGAGATGTGAGTACTAAGAGATGCAAGTTGTCTAACTATCAAATTGCTCTCACTCAAACTGAAAAGACAGTTTCTGAGTATAAGAAAATGGAGCTTGACCTAAAAGATAAAATAAATATCTTAAAACATGATTTAAATGCTAGTAATGATATTAGAAACATCATGGAAAGGGTCAATGCTGAATTACAGGCTAAGTTAGATGAGGCTATCAAGAATAAGGATAATGTAGACCTTAAAATTCAGAGATTTGATAAGGCCTCACAAACCCTAGGAGAATGTGTTATTAAACAGAGGGATTCTAGGGACATGACTGGGATTGGGATGAAAGAGTATTCTGTTGTTCCACCACCAGATGGGGACTTCTATGGTGTCCAAAGAAAGGACTTATATTGGACTGGTTTACCAGAACTCCAAGAAGAGGAATTTATTCCTCCACCAAGAGTCCTTACCCCAGTTGAGGAATATAGGAAAAAGTTGACTGATTTGAATGAATGGAAGAAAGCCAACCCTACCTTGTTTGTCAAGGGTGGCATGCTTTGTGATAGCCCAAATGAGTCGACCCCTATCAAAGTAACAAACCCAATCACTGGCAAGACTGTTGACCTTGGCTCAAACACTGTTAGAAAACCTAGCATTAAGTATGCAGTAATGTATAGGAATACTAGGTCACCAAAAAGCCAAGTTAGTGATAATGGAACAGGTTTCTTTTCTTCTAGACCTAGAATTGTGTCTAGAAAAGCCTGTTACACTTGTGGTAGATTTTCACATTTAGCATATAAGTGTGTTAACGCTTCCAAGGTCAACGCTAACAAAAGGTCAAACACTGTCAGACCCAAAATGTTTGTGGAGCAAAGTCCACAAGTTGTTAGACCAGCCCCATTCTTCACTAAAGGGTCTAACACTCTTGGACAAAGACCTTTCAGAAGACCAATACATGGTCTAATAGGCAATGGGTTCCTGTAGCAAACCCTAGGTTCACCGCTGATAAGGGTAATTTCAGTGTTGACAAGACCAAATCCAACGCTGACAGAAATGTTGCCAGACCTAAATATTTGCAACCACAGGGAAAAAGGTCCAAAGCTTCTTCCAGCTTGACATGGAGACCTAAGCAAGACCAAAACCCTAACTCTAATGGGATTTCTATGACCTGCAACAGATTTAATTATATTTCAAAGGTCATCACAAAACCGATTGGGGTTAACTGGGTGTTTCATCCAAAAAGGGATGAACAAGGGGTTGTTATGAGAACTAAGTCTGTTCTTGTTGAACAACCAGATGAATCCAAGTCTGCTCAGGCTTGGGTTCCCAAAGAAAACTAATTTGTTTTCTTTATGTGTAGGGCATTCAAAAACAGGTGAATGATTATGGCTATTGGGATAGTGGATGCTCTAGGCACATGACTGGGAAGGAAGATTATCTCACTAACTTCACTCCCATTAAGGATGGTGATAAAGTTTACTTTGGAGGCGGATATGGAACTATCACAGGCAAAGGAACTCTTCTCACCAAAAACTTGCGTTTTGAAAACGTGTTTCTGGTAAAAGAACTTGATTATAATCTTTTCAGTGTATCGCAAGTTTGTGATAACAAAAATAAGGTTCTTTTCACTAATACCGAATGCTTGGTGTTGAGCAAGGATTTTAAAATACCAGATGAGAAATTTATTGACTGTAGAACACCTAGGCATAAGGTGTAACACCCCATTTTTGATAATGGAATGTTACGCGTAATTATGGCGTGTCATCAAAGCATACAAGGATAAATGTCTAAAACATTACATGACCATAGGGTTAACCGGAATCAAGCATCGGTTCCCAAACATAAGCCCAAAACATAATAAAGTAAAAGAAATGAATGAGAGACTAAACAAGCATAAGTATATGAAGGCAAAAAGGAAAAGAAGTCTCTGGCAGCTTCCATCCTATGCACGTCCTCCAAATGCTCGAGTCTTCCCTAGAGTACCTGTCGTTTTGGGGACACGGAAAGGAAAGTAACGGCTGAGCAAAACGCTCAGTGCACGGATATAGACATAGTATGAATGACTAAGCATAATAAAGACTTAATAGCAGCGGAAATATATAAGTCCTAGAAAACCTAGAACATGTTCATAAAACTGGTTTTATAGTTTGAAAAGCCTTATGTTTATCTTGTAAAAACTGTTTATCATATTTTACCATTAGCCAATATAGGTCATGAAAATCCATCGTGCATGAATACTTGGAGGGGTGACCTCATCATGCAAATTAGAGGGGCTGCCTCTAATTTAATATACTGGTTTTTGGGTAGGAGGGATCAGCTCCTTGTGAAGGATGCAAGGCACACACCACATTCACCATGAAATCCTGACTAAAAACATGTAACTAGGATGCACCCATACGCCCCACATGATAAATATAATATAAATGGCCAAAAGCTGAAGGGACGCCACGAGCAATCACTCTGCCGTGGTGAAGTCATAACATCAGTGCCTCTAATGTTATGGTTATGGTACCTCCATAACTAGGTGAAACTGGTCATGCATGTATATAGCTATAGGTAATCTTAATTAAACATAAGAAATCAAACACATAACTTATACTACGGGAAAACAGTTGGATGCATACAGGGAATCCTAATAAGGAAAGAATGTCCATACTGAAAGGACGGGAATCCGTACCTTATGTCCAGTGAACGAGAAAGACGAACTGAGAGGAATCCTACTTCCGAATCACTAGTGCTACATAAATACATACATGAATAAGTATCTGCTTACTAAATACGTAGTTGGTTTTACGTCATGTCTTAGCTTATTTTATGTGTTACTATCATGTTTTACTGTTTTAGAGCCTTAAACTGTGTTTAATCTTATATTCTATTTAATCTGATTAAGTATTTCTGGTATTTCATGTGTTATTATACTTACTGTTTAATAATAGGTAACTTTCCAAAAATAGCAGGTTTCCTAAAATAGAAAGTTTCCAAAAATAGAAAGTTTCCAAAAATAGAAAGTTTCCAAAAAAAGAAAGTTTCCAAAAATAGATTTACTGCTTAAAATAGATAAGTTTCTAAAAAAGAAAGTTTCCATAAATAGATTAGCTGCCTTAATTAAATAAGTTTCTATAAATAGATTAGCTGCCTGAAATAAATAAGTTTCTAAAATAGATGGTTTCCATAAATAGATTAGCTGCCTTATTCAATTAAGTTTCTAAAAATAGAAAGTTTCCATTATTAGAAATAAGCTGGTTAAATAAGCTAAGTATATAAGCCTAAGTGTTTTCATGATTATTTTCTAAGTCATATGATATAATGTATAGTTTAATAATTATTTCATGTAATTAAATTAAACTATAGGTTAAAATATTTAATTAAAGTATAACATGTTTTTAATTAAATAAGTTAAATACTTAGGTTAAAATATGTATTATTATATATTAATAATATAACCTAAGTTATGTTAATTAATTAATTATATCCATGGTTTTAAAATAATTAATTAATTATAAGTCTTAAATACATAAATACTTAGGTTAAAATAATTTCATGATCATTAATAATTAAATAACCTAAGTCATGTTATTAAATTAATCATATCATTTTATTAATTTAATTTTAACATAAGATCATAAACATAAAAAAAACTAAACATACATCATGAACCGGATCTAGACTAAAAAGCATGAACCGGACATGAAATCAACACCGTACCCCGAACCAACTCGGGGTACCCCGTGTTTCACTGCTGTCGTGGGACCCACACGCACCAACCAAGACCATATGGTCTTGGTGGTGGTCGGCTTGGCAAACTGAAACCCATTCGGGTTCGGTGCAGCATGCGGCCAAAACAAACACCCCTTAAAAACACCCTTTTGATTTTATTTAACACCAAATCATGTTAGATCCATGTTCAATTATTATGTTTTTATAAAAACAACACATGTTCTTGATTTATAAAAAGATTAAATCAAAAGAAAAGGTTCAAAAAGGTCTTACCGAATTCGTGGATCAAAAGGACGAAGAACCAACACGATCAATCACTAAAACTTCAAGATCCAAGATCACAAAATCACCTCTTATGGTGGTTGTAGGGTGGCGGCACAAAAGACAAGGAAGGAGGAGGTTTTAGGTTTTCTTAAAATCTTCTGTGAATGAGAAAATGAGTAGTGTAAAAATTAATAACCCCCTTTAGTAAATTTGACAAATGGGCTTGGCCCATTTGCCCTTGTTGGCCGCGGGTAGGGACCCCACTTGGGGTACCCGTACCTTTTCCGTGTCTTGTTATTAAGTTAAACATTTGTGATTATTTGTGTTCGCGTTTTGTGTGTTCTCGTTAAATAATTACCGTAACCTAATATATTTATTTACGCTCGTAATAAATATATATATGTAATTAATAATAGTTCGTGATTTAATTACGTTCGTGATTTCATGATCGCATGTTCGAGATTATTTATTGTCAAATAATTATTGTGTGCTCATGCGTAGTAAATACTTATCGTGTTCTAACACGTACGTAATACGTAAAATCCTAACACGTAATCGTAATCATGCTATAATAGGAAAGTTTTAACCTAGTACGTACGATCTTAATGGTACTATTCATGGTAAAATCATGCGGGTTTTACAACTCTTCCCCCCTAAAAAGAATAATTCGTCCCCGAATTATAGATAACGTAACTGAAAGAGAAACATACCCGAATCAAACTGAGAGGGTATGTAAGATAAATTGACGTGCAGGTGACCTGGCAGAAAGAACGCGGAACGTGACATGTCTTAAAAGGACATGGAACGTGACGTGGCTGAACGGACATATCTAATTGATAAGTGAAAAACGGATAAGAAGTTCGGATGAACTTGTCCGTTTCCAAGTGGCCTCCCTCTTGGAACGGTTCCTTCAGAAGATCTTGACACTAAAGATAAATCTTGGTCCTCCTGACCTTGACTTGGAATCCAAAGAAATTCTTGGTTATCAACAGAAGGTAGATCCCCTAAATTCGATCGAGGAAAATAAGAGTTAATGTGCAAGGGTAACTGAAACGTTATGATGGAAGACAATCTGACTTAACTGATAATTAGAAACGATGCGCGAGACATAAAGAAACGTAGTACGTGAAAAATTTTAAACGTGATACGTGAAAAATTTTGAACGTGCTACGTGGAGATATGGCGAGTGTAGTATGAGTAAACATATCGTGATCCATGATACGTGTAACATATCTTGATCATGATATGAGGAACGTGGAATGAACATGCCATGTGAAACATATATTGATCATAGAATATAATGGCGGTAACGCCAAACGCTAAAAGGTGAGACGTGAAATATGACGTGAAACGTCTATCTGATGATGGAGAGTTATACTAAACTTGGGTCTGGTCTCTCAAGTTCTTGCAAAACTTCCCAGAACGAAATGAAAGTAAAATCGTAAGCCCAGATACGATCATGAACGTGAATAGTGTCATGAGCACGAGCGCGAAAGCAAGTCGTGGAATCAGAATGAAGATGTGAAGTAATTTAGGAGTACAATTGTGAATCTTTGTCTGACCCGATAGCTTAGGGATTACCAAGTGGTCGGATGAGCCTTGGCTGGAACAAGTCCGATCAATCTGTTGGTTCTACAATCCTTGCGGATGTAAGGATTCTGCTGACTTGATCATACTGTTTGCAATAACCCTAATAGCATCAGGCTTCTTCTGAGTTTGCGTTAATCTGGTAACCAAAATCCGTGGAGATCTTGTCACATTTCAATTCACAATTTCAGATGATGAAAACATCCCAGTTTGTTGGTGTCCTATCTTAACCTGTTGGTATGTCAGGTACCTAGATATGAACGTAACAATATCTTGCTTCATAGAACTTGATACATAGGACTTTGCGAAACTCTGAGTCTCTGAATCTAGACTTCTCCTGGCGTAGGATTTTCTAGAACACCTAATGCAGTGTAGGGTTCTCTCCTTTACGCATAAGCTGGGTCATGGTAAGATTAACCATAGAAACCCATGTGATTCAGTGTGTTACTTTAATCAAACAGAATTGATACTGGAAAATTTTCCAGTGTAGAATTTCTCTTGTCATAGAATTTGCAACATAGTGCAGATAGGGTCTTCCTGTTCTTCTCTAGGCTTAGAGGAAATCAGGTTATCCTCAATGAAAACACTGATGAATTTGCTATGAGTTCATGGAAACTCATTTTATTAAGTCCATAATGCTGTTGGAGCATTGATGAGACTAATTCAAAATCATAAATCTAGCATGACCGAGTCGTGCACGGATAGTAGTCATGGACATGTCCTGCTCTTTCACCCGTCACTATTGGTAGCATGATCATGAATCCGATCTTGTCAAAGTGATTAACACTATACGGTTGATTGGACATGTCGTCAATACGTGGAGGAGAATAACGGTCATGCATGGTGATTTGTTCAAAAATCAACGGTAGTCGACACATAATCTTATGTTACCGTCCTTCTCCTTGAAGGTTCTTCTGGAGTGTAAGGAACAATTTTGAAATAATCCGTTGGTTATGCGTAAAAGGACCTTAGTAGTCGTGCCTTACTGACCACTAGAAAATTTAGCAATCATGGCTAACAAAGCACATGCTTTGGAAGCATAGCTAATTTGTACAGATTTTCCTGGTGGATAATCAAGCTGAATGTATTCAGGGGCCTGAACACTACCGTACATAATTATGAATCGTAGCATGGTTTTGCTGTTCATAGTTCATAATTAGGATAAAATTCATCTCGTGTCTGTCCGAGAAAATGCGTTAGCAGCTTGGATCCCATCATTAAACTGAAGGAAAACCTTCGTATGCGTGGGAATACGAAAGGCGTCCTTCATAGTCATGAATATATGAACTATGGTGAAAGAAATGAAAGTGACATCGGCAACGTGACAGTTCTCACTGATGCGCCAATAATGGTATTGAAATTCTTGTGGCCTGATTAATACATGGCACAACAAAATAGATATACCCTTGGAGGGTACCCTGAATGTAAAACCCGTAAAAATAAGGTCATAATTTAATTCTATTTTCAATCATTTTGAAGTATTTTATAACGTTAAATATTATTATGTTTAACGGTTTAAGTTGAAACCGATATTAAATATTATATTTTAATATTTTGACGAGCAACGAGGACTACTAGTGATCGTGATACCGACGGATGCAAAAAATTTTATATCGTATAATATTTTGAAACTTATTTTTTTGTGTTGGTTGATGAACTCACAATTTACGGATTTAAATTTGGGCTTACGTGCATAATTTAGCGTCCTTTACGATTAAACCGGAAACCTTAGGATTACGTATTTAGGTTTTTGAACTCCGTTTTTGATGAGACAATTTTTATTGGATTCGTTTTGTGACGTTGATTCATAATTTATAAAAATGTTTTTCGTGAAACGACCCGAGGGCACGTAAATCGAGAAAACTAGAATCGAGGAATACCCGTAAACTAGTGAGATGGGACAAAATACATTATCCCACCCCACTAGCTAGCTTGGATGGCACCAACATGACACCACAACCATATGTGGCATCATGTTAGCTAAACACTTACAAGTGTAAGCAAAGCTTACACCTTAAGCTACTCATTCCACTTCCTAGCCAAAACCACTAGCAACTAACTCACACATACCATTTACTTACATGCAAACCAACACAAATCCTCTCAAAAACCACCCCTTTGCCGTCCACTTTGAAGCTACAAACACCCCTTTTGATCTTTTCTAGCCATGAAATACATGTTTACTAGCTCTATCATGGAGTTATCTTGAAGCCTTGTTCATTTGGTGGCCATATTAACAACATTGGAGGTGATTTGCTTGTGTCCTAGGGCTGATTTCTCAACTATTGTTCTTGCTGTTTGACGATCTTGGAGTTATTTGTGGTGTTCATCAAGTTCTTGTCTTCCAAAAACAAGAAATACACTTGGTTGGTAAAGAAGATCATCCTCTCCATTTTCTCTTGTTATTTTTGTAAAGAACAAATGTATTTTCTTTCATTTTGTATATGTATATGATGTATATATGATGATAAAAATGTTGTGTGGGGATCAAGTGTTGATAGATATGCTTAAAAAGGTTAATAACTATAAGAAATGAGGCTAAAATCATGTTTATTTAATTGGCTGTATAAAAACAGTATATAACTAAAACTTGAACTGATAAAATTTCATGGTATGATCCATTTACAGTAAGTACAAGATGTTATACACATGTGAGAGTTGGCCATTCAATGGAATCAATATAATGAGTGAGATATGATCAAAACAAGTTGGGTGTTCTAATCAGAATAAGCAGTTTTGTAGGGACTGTTAAGGCAAGATAAACTTAAAATGAGCAGTAGCTATAACTTAGTTAAATATAGCACATAATATTAAGATCATGCCACCCAAAAATGAGCTTCTAATTCATTATAGAACTCTAGATATGATAAAAATGGTGAAGATGAAAATAAAAATCAGATTTTGAGAATTAATGTTTATTATTATTATATAAGCACTCAAATTTTATTGTATAAAATGTAAAATAAAAACCCACTAACTTATGAAACTTATTTATATAAATATGTAAAAGGTTAATTAAATGGATAAATTATATAAATGGTAGTGGAATAATACTTATAAGTAATAAAAACTATAAACTTGATTTTTACGACTTTTTCGGCTATTACCGTAAAATTAACATTTTTCGCCAATTAAAACTTAGACGATCAAACCCGTCTAATGTAAAGTTTTTAAAAGTCATATGCTGATATATAAGTAACTAATACAAGTAAAAACCGATAAAACTCGAACTATAGGACATACGGACATTAACGAGCTAACTAAGCATATTGGACTAATAATTGGACTAAATAAGTTAAACACTTATAAAAAGAACTTATTGGGGTTAACCCATTTGGGCCCAACATGGAAAGTATAGATACTGATAATATAGGTATAAAATAGGTTAAAACATGTTAAAGAACTTATACTAAGCTTATTGGACTTAAAACAGGTAAGTAGGTAAAACTAGTAAACTAGTAAAAAGTTACCAAAACGTAAACACTAAAATGAGTAAACAAGGATATATAAACCCACTTGATCATCATCATATGTACAAAATCATCATATGTATATTGTTATTTTGATAAAAGTCATTGGACAAGAGTCTAAGACCGATTATTATTTATATAGGTTTCCGTGACCGAAGCACGCCCGTAGCCGATAATCCGCCTTTCATTATCAACGTGAGTCTATAGCCTCGCTTTATACTAGTTATTGAATAATTTTAAACCCGCGAGGGGGAATACATGTTTTTATAAATTTAGAACACAAGATTTTTATGGTATGCTTTGTCCCTCTATGAATGGACCCGTGGTTGCCTTTAAATTGCATTAAGTGATTGCCTTTGTTAAAACCTCAATTATGGACCGTTAATTAACCTATGATGGGTTAACCGCTAGTAAAATTAATAGATCTATGGGGGAAGCCGCCCCGGTTCAGTTTTTGTGGACTTGTCATAGAAGCTTAGGCCCGACCTCCAAACTGTTTGAGCATATTGTATTGAGAAGTCAGGTATACGGCAATGTACCAATAATCTGGAGGTAACCGACAATTAATAAATCTCTCGTCTTATTAGACTGATATGGGAGTGTCTAAGGGCTCGGTTCCATGAGCTTATTGCAATTTATGCTATATACAATTATCATTGTTGATGCAAATTATTATTTGATACTTATAAGCATGCCACAAACTTATAATATTTGCTTGTGTTCAAATTGATTACATAAACCTATAGATTCACTCGGCATTTTTGCTGATTGTTTTACTCACATGTATTTCAGGTAATCAAGAAGTGGAAGCTTGGAGGTCACGGGGAATGAAGTTGTGCACTGCTTTTGTTGTTCAAACTCTTTGATTTATTTATCGTTCCATTTTTAAAACAAACCAATATGTTGTTTTAACTTATCTTTTGGTAACGATTACTTGGGACTACGCTACTCTGACAAATGTTTTAGGAACGATAAATCTAAAACGTCTCTTTTCGAGTCGTTCTTTATAAATTATGTGTTGTTGTATCATTGTTTAGCACCCAAAGATGTATTCCGCTGCGTGTAAATTTGGGGGTGTTAAAGATTGGTACCAGAGCCATGAGTTATAGAGAACTAGGTCTTTTTCTAAAAACCTAAACTATAACTGTCGGTTTTATTTTTCAAAGAGTCGGTGCACATGATTTCGCGTGACTTCAGGTTCAAGCTACTTCTGGGATTACAACATTAGTATACATTATTATGTATGTCTTATTGCTAAGTATTTCTAAATAAATACTATAATCCTTTATCGATATATATTTATATCGTTAAACTTTTCGATAAAAGTTTATCATTTATTAATGATTAACTTAAATAAATACATTGAATTTTCAAGATCTTTCTGTATTTATTTTTGAAGTATTTAAATTGCCTTTATTGCAAAATTTTTATATTATGACCTTACATAACTTCATCTACGCGCGTTACTTTCATTGTTTAACCCTTTGTGATATCTATATAGATATTCAAATCGTCTTCCGGCTATTTGTGCTTGGACGTCTTTTAACGTAATCTCTAGACCATTGTGTAGCAATGTGTCCTTGGAATAGACTAACCACTATTTATTGACATTTATATGTATCGACTCCGAAGTGTATTGTTCACTTATATCTCGTTACGTCATCGTCATTTTATAAATCATCGTCTAGATTATGGCGCTAGAATTGGAATACGATTTTACTTATATAAAATTGTATCATTTGTTTTTCATTAACCTTCTCGCTCCCGGAGTGTAGCATGTTAATGTTCCATTCTTTTCTTGTTATGTTTTGTGTTTTTGACAATCGTGGCACCAAGGAGATTTGCCTACATTGCATTTTGAAATCTAAATTACGAACATTTTTCACCGTCTTGCTTCCTAAATTTCGTGTTGAATACCTTGAAGCATTTTCTGTCATTCATCATGCTATATTTTATTTGATGCTCATTACGAGATTTATTTTTCGTTGTTATAAAATCCACAAGACATGTGTGTATATATGTATATATTTTGAGCCGTTAAGAAGTATCGAAAAACACACTTTATGCAGAAACTGTAGGGGCAGTATAAACAGGTCAAAACTTAAAAGTAAAACCTGCGTTTTTAAAATAAAATAGTCAAACCTGCACAGAACTTGCAGGGGTATTTTGGTCATTTTACATTGGTTTTCAGGTCTTGGGTAAAACTAGAAAGTCGTCTGAAACGTCGTTTTGCATCAAAATGCTTTAGACTCTGAGTCTTGGAGATGTCGTTTATCGGGTCAATTAATCGGCTCATATTTAAAAGTTAAATCTGATAGAAAATTCAGAACATGAGTTTTAAATGTTTCTAAGCTGTTTTGATTTCATTTGAGATCGTAAAATTTTAACAAATATTATTTTACAACTAACGAATACTAGTTGCATGTGAAAATATTTAAAAATAGAAAAGTACAGGATTAGCAATTACCGGATTAATGGTATAATTTAAAAACGAATAACATACTTTCTTAAAAGCATGTTGTGTCGAGTATCTTACAAAGAATACACATGTGGATTGTTTTATTCTTTTCATATATATGACTCATTTGTCATTCGATGTTATTTTATTTTCGTTTTCTTCTAACCTTCCATTGATTTGGGTTGATTTTTGAAGTTTTGCCTTCACATTCTTCGTTGACATTCTTATCGCGTATCTCATGACGTTTTCGTCTAAACCTTATAACCCTTTGAAAACTTAACAACTTGTAACCATTTCATTGGTTGTTTTATGAGCTACTATTTGCCACTTTTTGCAAAACTTTGACTACTTTATACGTTGTCATAATGTCATATTATAAATAAATCTGATATTGTTTTACGATTATTTTCACCAATTATTTTTACTTTGGTCTTATAAAATACTTTTCGTAAGATTAAAAGTTGCTTATTAAGTATCTCACAAATTACTTGTATCCTATAAATTTATAAACTATTTTTAAATTCCATTTTACAGATGGCATGGTTTATATATAAACATAAGAAACGTAATACTTTTCGACGAAAAGGAGCACTGCATTGCTAGCCCTAAATTATACATGGCCTGATCACATATGTCTAATTTAGAAGGAGCCATGCTAGGCTGAACAGTAGTCACCTTAAAAATCTTGATAATAATCAACTTTTTACTTGTATTTATTATAAAGATAAATAAAATGAAATAAAGTGAAAAGAAGTTTTGAAAACCTTCATATTTTGTGCAAGTAGCACAATTTCTATGCATCCGCATATGTTTTCTTACCTTTCGCCAAACGAATTACGTGATTTTAAGTACGTTTTTACTCGATGATTGTTTTTCCACTTGTTACTTCATTTTGTCTTGTAACTGATTTCTTTTGACCGATCGTTTAATTACTGACTGTTGATAAATGACTTGAAAGTCTCGATGTTTTATCCTTCCTTCTCGTCCAATCTTCTTTATGCGACTGGGTAGATCTTTGGAATGTATCCGCACGTGAATAATGAATTATCACTAGAGTGATTTCCGTATATCCGGGATGACGTCCGTCACTCTCGTTTGTCTCGAAACCCACTCTTGTGAACCGTGCTTTGATTTCTCTCTTTAAACACTAACATCGTTCATTTGATTTGTTTTAATTACAAGTGATTATTAGGAATTTTATTTATTAAAAATTTTGTATGGATCTTCTTTCCGATCATGTATCGACCACCGCTAAGTTAACGAGCTGATGTTGGTGAACCATCGACCGCACTAACGAAATTGACAACTTGTTTAATCTACTACTTCTTATTGTCATACCATCAACGCCTTTATTTTATTATTCTCTTTATGAATTCATACGACATTTGCTTCGTTCTCTTTTGTACCATTGATTTCGTACTAATTGTTGACTATTATTTCCATTCGTATTCGTTTTGTTATCTTGTCACATTTTGAAACCCGAATATATCCCATATTTATTTTGAAATAATAAACACCTTTATGTATTTCTACAAAGTATTATAAAGTTTTTATGGAACTTTTATACATTTTCCAATGATTTTCAATTATCGAAATAACCATTACAAGAAAAAGGTCAAATTTATACATCATATTTTGTATAACTAAAACTAATGTTAAAAATAAAATTATGTTCTACCTTTTGAACTAATTGACTTATCATACTTTATTTTTAATGTAATGAAATTACCGGTTTAATTTATATTCCTAACAATGATTTAATTTGGAAATTATATTTTCTAAATCGTAACCATCAATATGAGTATAATTAATAAATTTACGTCATTCTTTCAAAGTTTCTTAAGACGACCAAATAAATTTTGAAACTATTTTACTTCTATTTTTGATGTATCATCTTTATCAAGAAAGTACCTCAACTGAGTTTTAAGGTAATACCAAATCCGGGACGGATAATTGTGACAAATGTTATTTTAATGATAATGTATAATTCATTCTTCGCTCTCATTTTTCTAGTATTTTGAATAATTATGTTTTACGGTTACTTGAGTCGAGATCCCTCGTCGATCGTTAATCTTAAATCATTTTACCACATCTTGTTCGTTTATGCGTTTATTGAAGTCATTTTTATCTCGTTCTGTTCCTCGTATTGAAGATCACTATTTTATTCTGAGTTTAAAATGAATCTCGGGAAGCAGTGTATAAGAAGAAACGATAAGTGTCACCAGGATTTATGCATGTACTTGTGGAATGATTGAGGACCGAATCTCTTAATGAATGGAGTTAATAAATTCGTTACGACCTCGAGGAGTATGTTGAAGCCGACACCGTAAGTGGAAAGACTCTTGAGATCAAGTGGTTATTATCAAGGGTTCGTTCAAGGTTTTCTCGATGATTAACGGTGGAGATCTATACTCGATGTTTGTGTTCGACCTTTTCTTTTATGTACTTATATGGTGTGTGATCTAGTCAAATGATCGTAAGTTGTGAGAACTTGAGACGGCATCATCCGATGACGTCCGATCATGTAGAACACATATTATGTAATATCTTTTTAACTTTCAACGACGATGTTTATTGAGACTTTAATGCGCGTTGGCGAAAGTGAGGCGAGTTGAGCGCCGGGACGTCGCTCCCTTAAGGTGGTGAGGATGTAAAACCCGTAAAAATAAGGTCATAATTTAATTCTATTTTCAATCATTTTGAAGTATTTTATAACGTTAAATATTATTATGTTTAACGGTTTAAGTTGAAATCGATATTAAATATTATATTTTAATATTTTGACGAGCAACGAGGACTACTAGTAATCGCGATACCGACGGATGCCAAAAATTTTATATCGTATAATATTTTGAAACTTATTTTTTTGTGTTGGTTAATGAACTCACAATTTACGGATTTAAATTTGGGCTTACGTGCATAATTTAGCGTCCTTTACGACTAAACCGAAACCTTAGGATTACGTATTTACGTTTTTGAACTCCGTTTTTTATGAGACAATTTTTATTGGATTCGTTTTGTGACGTTGATTCATAATTTATAAAAACGTTTTTCGTGAAACGACCTGAGGGCACGCAAATCGAGAAAACTAGAATCGAGGAATACCCGTAAACTAGTGAGATGTGACAAAATACATTGTCCCACCCCACTAGCTAGCTTGGATGGCACCAACATGACACCACAACCATATGTGGCATCATGTTAGCTAAACACTTACAAGTGTAAGCAAAGCTTACACCTTAAGCTACTCATTCCATTTCCTAGCCAAAACCACTAGCAACTAACTCACACATACCATTTACTTACATGCTAACCAACACAAATCCTCTCAAAAACCACCCCTTTGCCGTCCACTTTGAAGCTACAAACACCCCTTTTGATCTTTTCTAGCCATGAAATACATGTTTACTAGCTCTATCATGGAGTTATCTTGAAGCCTTGTTCATTTGGTGGCCATATTAACAACATTGGAGGTGATTTGCTTGTGTCCTAGGGCTGATTTCTCAACTATTGTTCTTGGTGTTTGACGATCTTGGAGTTATTTGTGGTGTTCATCAAGTTCTTGTCTTCCAAAAACAAGAAATACACTTGGTTGGTAAAGAAGATCATCCTCTCCATTTTTTCTTGTTATTTTTGTAAAGAACAAATGTATTTTCTTTCATTTTGTATATGTATATGATGTATATATGATGATAAAAATGTTGTGTGGGGATCAAGTGTTGATAGATATGCTTAAAAAGGTTAATAACTATAAGAAATGAGGCTAAAATCATGTTTATTTAATTGGCTGTATAAAAACAGTATATAACTAAAACTTGAACTGATAAAATTTCATGGTATGATCCATTTACAGTAAGTACAAGATGTTATACACATGTGAGAGTTGGCCATTCAATGGAATCAATATAATGAGTGAGATATGATCAAAACAAGTTGGGTGTTCTAATCTGAATAAGCAGTTTTGTAGGGACTGTTAAGGCAAGATAAACTTAAAATGAGCAGTAGCTATAACTAAGTTAAATATAGCACATAATATTAAGATCATTCCACCCAAAAATGAGCTTCTAATTCATTATAGAACTCTAGATATGATAAAAATGGTGAAGATGAAAATAAAAATCAGATTTTGAGAATTAATGTTTATTATTATTATATAAGCACTCAAATTTTATTGTATAAAATGTAAAATAAAAACCCACTAACTTATGAAACTTATTTATATAAATATCTAAAAGGTTAATTAAATGGATAAATTATATAAATGGTAGTGGAATAATACTTATAAGTAATAAAAACTATAAACTTGATTTTTACGACTTTTTCGGCTATTACCGTAAAATTAACATTTTTCGCCAATTAAAACTTAGACGATCAAACCCGTCTAATGTAAAGTTTTTAAAAGTCATATGTTGATATATAAGTAACTAATACAATTAAAAACCGATAAAACCCGAACTATAGGACATACGGACATTAACGAGCTAACTAAGCATATTGGACTAATAATTGGACTAAATAAGTTAAACACTTATAAAAAGAACTTATTGGGGTTAACCCATTTGGGCCCAACATGGAAAGTATAGATACTGATAATATAGGTATAAAATAGGATAAAACAAGTTAAAGAACTTATACTAAGCTTATTGGACTTAAAACAGGTAAGTAGGTAAAACTAGTAAACTAGTAAAAAGTTACCAAAACGTAAACACTAAAATGAGTAAACAAGGATATATAAACCCACTTGATAATCATCATATGTACAAAATCATCATATGTATATTGTTATTTTGATAAAAGTCATTGGACAAGAGTCTAAGACCGATTATTATTTATATAGGTTTCCGTGACCGAAGCACGCCCGTAGCCGATAATCCGCCTTTCATTATCAACGTGAGTCTATAGCCTCACTTTATACTAGTTATTAAATAATTTTAAACCCGCGAGGGGGAATACATGTTTTTATAAACTTAGAACACAAGATTTTTATGGTATGCTTTGTCCCTCTATGAATGGACCCGTGGTTGCCTTTAAATTGCATTAAGTGATTGCCTTTGATAAAACCTCAATTATGGACCGTTAATTAACCAATGATGGGTTAACCGCTAGTAAAATTAATAGATCTATGGGGGAAGCCGCCCCGGTTCAGTTTTTGTGGACTTGTCATAGAAGCTTAGGCCCGACCTCCACACTGTTTGAGCATATTGTATTGAGAAGTCAGGTATACGGCAATGTACCAATAATCTGGAGGTAACCGACAATTAATAAATGTCTCGTCTTATTAGACTGATATGGGAGTGTCTAAGGGCTCGGTTCCATGAGCTTATTGCAATTTATGCTATATACAATTATCATTGTTGATGCAAATTATTATTTGATGCATATAAGCATGCCACAAACTTATAATCTTTGCTTGTGTTCAAATTGATTACATAAACCTATAGATTCACTCGGCATTTTTGCTGATTGTTTTACTCACATGTATTTCAGGTAATCAAGAAGTGGAAGCTTGGAGGTCACGGGGAATGAAGTTGTGCACTGCTTTTGTTGTTTAAACTCTTTGATTTATTTATCGTTCCATTTTTAAAACAAACCAATATGTTGTTTTAACTTATCTTTTGGTAACGATTACTTGGGACTACGCTACTCTGACAAATGTCTTAGGAACGATAAATCTAAAACGTCTCTTTTCAAATCGTTCTTTATAAATTATGTGTTGTTGTATCATTGTTTAGCACCCAAAGATGTATTCCGCTACGTGTAAATTTGGGGGTGTTAAACTGAATTTCTTAGAAATGTTCCATAGTTGGACGTGAGTCATGTGTCTTGACTCGTTTCTTGGAACTATAAGCATGACATATGTCTTGACTGGTGTCTTGACATGTGTCTTCAGGAGGTATACGTGAGACATGTGTCTTGACTGATGTCTTGACATGTGTCTTCAGAAAGTATACGTGAGACATGTGTCTTGACTGATGTCTTGACATGTGTCTCGAGATGTGAAACAAATATAACCACAATATAAGGTTATTATGCCAGAATTGGTGGATCGGTTGGACTACTAATCCTTGTATCTCTGATCACGTCCGTGGCCAGAGTTTCGGTTGCGATTTCTAGGATAGTTGATGTCATAGTAGTGGTTACTATCGTCCTGTCTGTCAGTTCCATGATGGTCATTCTCATGACCGTGATTCATGTAACTATTCAGCTGAGTGGCCGGCTGGTACCGGTTTGCACTCATATGGTTGAAATGACAGCTGAATGACGTGTGACATGTAACTAAGAATTAGGGACAATGATTGATGGGAATCGTCCGATGGTGAAGCATCTTCTCGTCCAATTGCTTTGCTCCGAAGTCTTTGTCTTCGTCTTGTAGGATCTCCAGGTTGTGAACAGCATCCGCATCTTGTAGCGTCTCCGAACGTCAGCAGCATCAACCTTTAGTAATATTTCCAAGTTATGAGCGGCATCAACAATTTGTAGAGTATTAGCAAGTGGACCTATGCCCGAGATGATTCAGAATCGACTAGCGAATACTCGTGCAGTATTGCAAGTGAAATACACATGGATTTAGGTACGTGTAATACACATGGAACACGGTACATGGAGTACACGTTGAATGCACATGAAATGATCGGTATGGGTCGATCATTTGTCATGATTTAAGGAAAGTATACCGGTTAAACGGTTAGGAAAACCATCATGATAACCTGGCAGTATTAGCATAGACATCATTCTGGTTATAACGGAAATGTTAAAGTGTGGTTATACAAAATTCAACGATGATTTGCCTGACAGCATGATCAATGAAAACCAACCATGACTATCATGAAAGCATGATTCAATGAAATCTAACAATGTCTTGCAGGACAACGTAAATAACAAAAGAGGCGTAAAACATAATCAACATGAAGACGGAATTATCATGAAGAAACATGAAACCATCTATCACGAAGAAGTGTATAACATAATCAGCATGAAACTGAAGTTAACCATGACAGTATGAAAACATACTTGACATAAAAACATAGTAACTTATGAGGGGACATGAAAAAAAAATATGCCAATTTAAATCATGAGAAAAATTTTATGCATGAAAAACAGTGCATGAATGCGTAATGTAGTTTATAAAACCTTTATATGTGCGAGGGAACGCCTATGGGTTGGTTCCAAAACAAAAGATATGGCGAGGGGACGCCTATGGGTCGGTCCCAAAGTTAAAAGTTTCGATAAAAGCACATGTGACTAAATAGGGCCAGTCCTGTACCAACCATTACTTAGTCATAATCCCTGCAACAATGATACATGAAACATAAATAAATGAAACTCATCTGTCAAAACTTATTAGAAAAAATTTTTATGTGACTAATTATGAACTATTGAGGTTCAGTCCACATAGTCACAGTTCACGAGGAATGTCATGCATGAAATAATGACACGTAACTAAATATGAATGACGGTTGTCCATCCATATTAGTACAACAATATCGATGAAAACATCAAGGTTAAAACCTCAAGGTGCTGAAAACATCATGGTTAAAACAACAATGCGCTGAAAACATCAATACTTAGAATATCAAACGTTGGCTTGGGAAGCTCCTGGTGACTAGCCACTAGTCACAGGTCGAGTTTTAGAGCCTACAGGTCGAAGCCTTGGCTCTGATACCATAATTGTAACACCCCATTTTTGATAATGGAATGTCACGCGTAATTATGGCGTGTCATCAAAGCATACAAGGATAAATGTCTAAAACATTACATGACCATAGGGTTAACCGGAATCAAACATCGGTTCCCAAACATAAGCCCAAAACATAATAAAGCAAAAGAAATGAATGAGAGACTAAACAAGCATAAGTATATGAAGGAAAAAAGGAAAAGAAGTCTCTGGCAGCTTCCATCCTATGCACGTCCTCCAAATGCTCGAGTCTTCCCTAGAGTACCTGCCGTTTTGGGGACATGGAAAGGAAAGTAACGGCTGAGCAAAACGCTCAGTGAACGGATATAGACATAGTATGAATGTCTAAGCATAATAAAGACTTAATAGCAGCGGAAATATATAAGTCCTGGAAAACCTGGAATATGTTCATAAAACTGGTTTTATAGTTTGAAAAGCCTTATGTTTATCTTGTAAAAACTGTTTATCATATTTTACACTTAGCCAATATAGGTCATGAAAATCCACCGTGCATGAATACTTGGAGGGGTGACCTCATCATGCAAATTAGAGGGACTGCCTCTAATTTAATATACTGGTTTTGGGTAGTAGGGATCAGCTCCTTGTGAAGGATGCAAGGCACACACCACATTCACCATGAAATCCTGACTAAAAACATGTAACTAGGATGCACCCATACGCCCCACATGATAAATATAATATAAATGGCCAAAAGCTGAAGGGACGCCATGAGCAATCACTCCGCCGTGGTGAAGTCATAACATCAGTGCCTCTAATGTTATGGTTATGGTACCTCCA
Organism: Glebionis coronaria; assembly: GCA_025667525.1. Taxonomy (NCBI): domain Eukaryota; kingdom Viridiplantae; phylum Streptophyta; class Magnoliopsida; order Asterales; family Asteraceae; genus Glebionis; species Glebionis coronaria. The sequence goes on along the minus strand of CM046881.1, from coordinate 155,641,972 downwards.
TAACTAGGTGAAACTGGTCATGCATGTATATGGCTATAGGTAATCTTAATTAAACATAAGAAATCAAACACATAACTTATACTACGGGAAAACAGTTGGCTGCATACGGGGAATCCTAATAAGAAAAGAATGTCCATACTGAAAGGACGGGAATCCGTACCTTATGTCCAGTGAACGAGAAAGACGAACTGAGAGGAATCCTACTTCCGAATCACTAGTGCTACATAAATACATACATGAATAAGTATCTGCTTACTAAATACGTAGCTGGTTTTACGTCATGTCTTAGCTTATTTTATGTGTTACTATCATGTTTTATTGTTTTAGAGCCTTAAATTGTGTTTAATCTTATATTCTATTTAATTTGATTAAGTATTTTTGGTATTTCGTGTGTTATTATACTTACTGTGTAATAATAAGTAACTTTCCAAAAATAGCAGGTTTCTTAAAATAGAAAGTTTCCAAAAATAGAAAGTTTCCAAAAATAGAAAGTTTCCAAAAATAGAAAGTTTCCAAAAATAGAAAGTTTCCTAAAATAGAAAGTTTCCAAAAATAGATTTACTGCTTAAAATAGATAAGTTTCTAAAAATAGAAAGTTTCCATAAATAGATTAGCTGCCTTAATTAAATAAGTTTCTATAAATAGATTAGCTGCTTGAAATAAATAAGTTTCTAAAATAGATGGTTTCCATAAATAGATTAGCTGCCTTATTTAATTAAGTTTCTAAAAATAGAAAGTTTCCATAATTAGAAATAAGCTGGTTAAATAAGCTAAGTATATAAGCCTAAGTGTTTTTATGATTATTTTCTAAGTCATATGATATAATGTATAGTTTAATAATTATTTCATGTAATTAAATTAAACTATAGGTTAAAATATTTAATTAAAGTATAACATGTTTTTAATTAAATAAGTTAAATACTTAGGTTAAAATATGTATTATTATATATTAATAATATAACCTAAGTCATGTTAATTAATTAATTATATCCATGGTTTTAAAGTAATTAATTAATTATAAGTCTTAAATACATAAATACTTAGGTTAAAATAATTTCATGATCATTAATAATTAAATAACCTAAGTCATGTTATTAAATTAATCATATCATTTTATTAATTTAATTTTAACATAAGATCATAAACATAAAAAAAACTAAACATACATCATGAACCGGATCTAGACTAAAAAGCATGAACCGGACATGAAATCAACACCGTACCCCGAACCAACTCGGGGTACCCCGTGTTTCACTGCTGCCGTGGGACCCACACACACCAACCAAGACCATATGGTCTTGGTGGTGGTCGGCTTGGCAAACCGAAACTCATTCGGGTTCGGTGCATCCTGCGGCCAAAACAAACACCCCTTAAAAACACCCTTTTGATTTTATTTAACACCAAATCATGTTAGATCCATGTTCAATTATTATGTTTTTATAAAAACAACACATGTTCTTGATTTATAAAAAGATTAAATCAAAAGAAAAGGTTCAAAAAGGTTTTACCGAATTCGTGGATCAAAAGGACGAAGAACCAACACGATCAATCACTAAAACTTCAAGATCCAAGATCACAAAATCACCTCTTATGGTGGTTGTAGGGTGGCGGCACAAAAGACAAGGAAGGAGGAGGTTTTAGGTTTTCTTAAAATCTTTTGTGAATGAGAAAATGAGTAGTGTAAAAAATAATAAGCCCCTTTAGTAAATTTGACAAATGGGCTTGGCCCATTTGCCCTTGTTGGCCGCGGGTAGGGACCCCACTTGGGGTACCCGTACCTTTTCCGTGTCTCGTTATTAAGTTAAACGTTTGTGATTATTTGTGTTCGCGTTTTGTGTGTTCTCGTTAAATAATTACCGTAACCTAATATATTTATTTACGCTCGTAATAAATATATATATGTAATTAATAATAGTTCGTGATTTAATTACGTTTGTGATTTCATGATCGCATGTTCGAGATTATTTATTTTCAAATAATTATTGCGTGCTCATGCGTAGTAAATACTTATCGTGTTCTAACACGTACGTAATATGTAAAATCCTAACACATAATCGTAATCATGCTATAATAGGAAAGTTTTAACCTAGTACGTACGATCTTAAGGGTACTATTCATGGTAAAAGCATGCGGGTTTTACATAAGGACATTTATAATGTGAATCTTAATGGTATTAGGATGAATAATAATATGACATGTTTTTATGCTAAAGCTTCAGTTGATGAGAGTAATCTATGGCACAGGAGACTAGGGCACATTAACTTTAAAAATATAAACAGGCTTGTGAGACTTGGCTTGGTTGATGGTTTGCCTGAAAAGGCTTTCCACAATGACCACTCTTGTGTCGCATGCCTTAAAGGCAAATAGCACAAGGTCTCATTTAAGTCTAAACAGGTGCACTCTAGTTCAAAATCTGTAAAGCCCGCATGCTTTTACCATGCATAGTACCCTTAGGATCGTACGTACTAGATTTAAACTTTCCTAATATAGCATGATTACGATTACGTGTTAGGAGTTTACGTATTACGTACGTGTTAGAACACGATAAGTATTTACTATGCACGATCACGTAATATTTATTTGACGATAATTAATCACGAACATGCGATCATGAAATCATGAACGTAATTATAACACGAATTATTATTAATTACGTATATATATTTATTACGAGCGTAATTAAATATATTAGATCACGGTATTTACGTAACGAGAACATTTAAAACACGACCACAAATAATCACAAACGTTTAACTTAACAACGAGACATGGAAAAAGGTACGGGTACCCCAAGTGGGGTCCCTACCCGCGGCAACAAGGGCAAATAGGCCAAGCCCATTTTTCAAATTTACTAAAGGGGGGTTAATATCTTTTCACTACTCATTTTAATCTTTTACAGAAGATTTTTAAGAAAACCTAAAAACCTCCTTTCCCTTGTCTCCTTTTTGCCGCCACCCTACAACCACCATAAGGAGTGGTTTGTGATCTTGGATCTTGGAATTTTGGTGATTGATCGTGTTTGTTCTTCATCCTTTTGATCCACGAATTCGGTAAATCCTTTTTAAACCTTTTCTTTTGATTTAATCTTTTTATAAATTAAGAACATTTGATGTTTTTACAAAAACATAATAATTAAACATGGATCTAACATGATTTGGTGTTAAATAAAATCAAAAGGGTGTTTTAAGGGGTGTTTGTTTTTGGCCACAGGCTGCACCGAACCCGAATGGGTTTCGGTTTGCCAAGCCGACCACCACCAAGACCATATGGTCTTGGTTGGTGCGTGTGGGTCCCACGGCAGTAGTAAAACATGGGGTACCCCGAGTTGGTTCGGGGTACGGTGTCGATTTCATGTTCGGTTCATTGTTTTTAGCTTAAATCCGGTTCATGGTGTATGTTTAGTTTTTTTTTATGTTTATGATCTTAGGTTAAAAATTAAATTAATAAAATGATATGATTAATTTAATAACATGACTTAGGTTATTTAATTATTTAATAATCATGAAATTAATTAACCTAAGTATTTGTATATTTAAGACTTATAATTAATTAATTATTTTAAAACCATGGATATAATTAATTAATTAACATGACTTAGGTTATATTGTTATTATATAATAATACATATTTAAACCTAAGTATTTAACTTATTTAATTAAAAACATGTTATACTTTAATTAAATATTTTAACCTATAGTTTAATTTAATTACATGAAATAATTATTAAAGTATACATTATATCATATGACTTAGAAAATAAGCATGAAAACACTTATGCTTATATACCTAGCTTATTTAACCAGCTTATTTCTAATTATGGAAAGTTTCTATTTTTAGAAACTTAATTAAATAAGGCAACTAATCTATTTATGGAAACCATCTATTTTTAGAAACTTATTTATTTCAGGCAGCTAATCTATTTATGGAAACTTATTTAATTAAGGCAGCTAATCTCTTTATGGAAACTTTCTATTTTTAGAAACTTATCTATTTTAAGCAGTAAATCTATTTTTGGAAACCTTCTATTTTTGGAAACTTTCTATTTTTGGAAACTTTCTATTTTTGGAAACTTTCTATTTTTGGTAACTTTCTATTTTTGGAAACTTTCTATTTTTGGAAACTTTCTATTTTTGGAAACTTTTATTTTAGGAAACCTGCTATTTTTGGAAAGTTACTTATTTTTACACAGTAAGTATAATAACGCATGAAATACCATAAATACTTAATCAGATTAAACAGAATATAAGATAAAACACAGTTTAAGGCTTTAAAACAGTAAAACATGGTAAGAACGCATAAAATAAGCTAAGACATGACATAAAACCAGCTACGTATTTAGTAAGCAGATACTTATTCATGTATATATTAATGTAGCACTAGTGATTCGGAAGTAGGATTCCTCTCAGTTCGTCTTTCTCGTTCACTGGACATAAGGTACGGATTCCCGTCCTTTCAGTATGGACATTCTTTCCTTATTAGGATTCCCCGTATGCAGCCAACTGTTTTCCCGTAGTATAAGTTACGTGTTTGATTGCTTATGTTTAATTAAGTTTACCTATAGCCATATACATGCATGACCAGTTTCACCTTGTTATGGAGGTACCATAACCATAACATTAGAGGCACTGATGTTATGACTTCACCACGACGGAGTGATTGCTCGTGGCGTCCCTTCAGCTTTTGGCCATTTATTTATATTTATCATGTGGGCGTATGGGTGCATCCTAGTTACATGTTTTTATTCAGGATTACATGGTGAATGTGGTGTGTGCCTTGCATCATTCACAAGGAGCTGATCCCTCCTACCCAAAAACCAGTATATTAAATTAGAGGCAGCCCCTCTAATTTGCATGATGAGGTCACCCCTCCAAGTATTCATGCACGGTGGATTTTTCATGACCTATATTGGCTAATGGTAAAATATGACAAACAGTTTTTATAAGATAAACATAAGACTTTCAAACTATTAAACCAGTTTTATTAAGACTTAACGAGGTTACTCGGGACTTAGTTTTCTTCCGCTGTTATATGTTATACGCTTATCCTATTCATGCTTTATTGTACACCCGTGCACTGAGCGTATTTGCTCAGCCGTTTTCCTTTTTCTATGTTCCCAAAACGGCAGGTACTCAGGGACGCTCGTAGACACTAAGAGTACGTGCATATGGACTGGAAGCTGTCTAGCCTTCTTTACATTATGCATTTCCTTTCTTATGATACTTATGCTTTGGACATTGTTTAGTCATTTCCTTTATTATACTATGTTTGTGTGTGACGAGCTTTACTTTTGGACTACCGATGTTTGATTCCGGTATTTTCCTTTTATGGTCAAGTAATGTTTAGACATTTTTCCTTGTATGCTTTGATGACACGCCATAATTTCTGTGATATTTCCATTTCCAAAATGGGGTGTTACAATTATGGTATCAGAGCCAAGGCTTCGACCTGTAGGCTCTCAAATATGACCTGTGATTAGTGGGTAGTCACTACGGTCTTCCTAGAACTGACAGTTGTTTTCATGCATTCATCATTTTTAAGCATACATATACATGTCATTGTTGCAGGGTTTTTGACTAAGTAATGGTTGATACAGGACTGGCCCTATTTAGTCGCATGTGTTTTATCGAAACTTTTAGATTTGGGACCGACCCATAGGCGTCCCCTCGCTATGTCTTTTGTTTTGGGTGAACTGACCAGAGGCGTTCACTCTCGAGCATACAAAAGTTTTCATAAAACTGCATCATGCATTCATACACAAAATTTTCTTGCATAAAATTTTTCTCGTGAAATTTTAGTAAAAAGTTTTTCATGTATATATAGATTTTATGTTTTGATCTGTTTAATCATATGTTTTATGTTATACTGTCAGATGGTTCTCACACGCGAACAGGAGCAGCTCAATGCTGCAATTCAGGCTGCCATGCAAGCCTTGCTTCCTCAACTGAGGAATGACATCAGGGCTGAAGTTCAAGCTGCCAACAATCAGCAGCATAATCAGCCATCTCCTCCTCCTCCTCCAATGACATTAGCAGTATGGCTGGAGAGATTCAACAAGCTCCGCCCTCGAGCTTTTGAGAAGACAGATAGCCCCAGCGATGCTGAAAGCTAGTTGGCTCACATCGAGAAGATTTTCAACGCTATGGGATACGACCCCGCATACAAGGCGAGGTTGGCATGCTATCGGTTCGAAGGCGATGTACTCAACTGGTGGTTAGCATTGATGGAATCTGAAGGTGGTGATGAGTGGGTTGCTGGTTTGACTTGGGCTCAGTTCAAGGACAGGGTGATGGAGCAGTTCTTTCCCAAGGCTGAGCAGGACAAGCTCAAGAGAGAGTACCATGGGATCCGACAGAGAGCTGGGTAGAATAGCAACGAGTTTATGCAGCGCTTTCTTCGCTTGGCTGGTTTCCTTGGTGCGGCAGCAGGTACTCCTGAAGAGCAAGCACATCACTTTAGATGGGCTCTTCGTACATCGGTCGCAAACAATCTGGTGTGTGCTACGTTCAACACTGTAGCACAAGTGGCCGATGCAGCACGAAAGCTGGAGATGCTGCAGGAGAGAGATGAGTTCGGGGAAGCTGAGAGACCCGACAAGAGGTAAACATTCGTATTCAAGCGGTGACCAATCCGTATATTTTTTCCATATGTCAATCATTCATCTCTTAAATGTATCTTCCAGGCAGAAAACTGGGGACCGGTCTCAGCCGGCTACTCAGCAGCAGCCTCATCAGCCCAAGGGAAACGGCCAGGCTAACGACCGTTCTGCTACGGATAGGCGTGGCGGTAATGACAATTACCGTAACAACGATGGGCACTCCAACAGCAGCAGGTCCTAATACTTACGCAATTCCTTATGTTTTATGTTATAACTCATATTCTGACACTTTAGCAAAACTTCTACCAGGAACCATGGAAACGGTAGGGACCAGAACCAGAGAGGTTCGCAGCCTAGCCGTCCAGCTATCACTGGTATTCAATCTTACGATTATCCGCTTTGTCCTTTGTACCAACTATCATGTCTTATGTAAAATGTTTTATCAGGTTCTCAACCAGCCAGAGCACCTGCGGGAGGATACACTCATCCTCTTTGCTCTACTTGCCACCGTAGGCACCCAGGACCATGTCGCCGTAATACTGATGCGTGCTTCAAGTGTGGTCTTCCTGGCCATATTATGAAGGATTGTCGTAAGGGCGAGATGGAGGGTACATCGGGACATGCTAATACCAAGCCGCCTCCTACTGCCGGGCGTGTCTACACGACATCTCGAGACCAGGCCAACAAGTCTATAGGTACCATCACTGGAATATTGTATATGTATGGTCAAGCTGCATGTGTTCTTTTCGATACGGGTGCTACTCACTCGGTTATTTCTACTGCTTATGCTAAGAACATTAGGATGCCTCCCTTGCCACTAGAAAATAGGCTTACTATTTCCACGCCTTTGAGGGACTCTGTATTAATCACCCATGTATACAAGAGTCTTCCCCTAGAATTTGATGATAAGGTTCGACCTGTCGACGCACTTCCGCTGGACATGAATGACTTCGACATGATTTTGGGCATGGATTGGCTATCCAAGTATCATGCTACCATAGACTGCCATTCATATCGAGTTATCTTTGGTGATGTTAATGCACCAGAGTACATTCATAATGGGTTCATACCCGGACGGTCTGTATAAGTCATATCCACCCTGCAAGCGCGTGCACTACTGTCACATGGCTGCGAGGGTTATCTAGCTACGGTTCACGACATGGATGCTGAATCTCCATCGATTCAGGATCAACCTATAGTTTCGGAATTCCAAGATGTGTTTCCAGCAGAACTTCCGGGCATACCACCTGCACGAGAAGTGGAATTCAGTATCGATCTAGTTCCAGGAGCTGAACCAATCTCCAAGGCTCCTTATCGCATGGCTCCCATAGAGCTGAAGGAGCTGAAGGATCAACTTCAAGAACTTCTTGAACGAGGTTTCATTCAACCGAGCGCATCTCCATGTGGCGCACCGGTCTTGTTTGTTAAGAATAAGGACGGCAGTATGCGTCTTTGCATAGACTATCGCGAGCTCAACAAGATTACCATTCAGAATAGGTATCCACTGCCACGCATCGACGATCTGTTTGACCAACTCCAAGGGGCCAAACACTTCTCCAAGATTGATCTTAGGTCAGGCTATCATCAGCTAGGGGTCAAGGAGCAGGACATCGCTAAGACTGCCTTTCGTACCCGTTATGGCCACTACGAGTTTGTAGTTATGCCATTTGGCCTGACAAATGCTCCAGCACTGTTCATGGATTTGATGAACAGAATCTTCCATGAATTTCTGGACAAGTTCGTCATTGTCTTCATCGATGACATCCTGATTTTCTCAAAGTCCAAGGAGGAACACGAAGACCATCTTCGTACAGTACTACAGATTCTTCGCCAGAAGTTGTTGTATGCTAAATTCTCCAAGTGTGAGTTCTGGTTAGACAAGGTGGCATTCTTAGGTCACATTGTATCAGCAGAAGGAATCACTATGGATCCAGCGAAGGTTGAGGCCATTACTAAGTGGCCAAGGCCGACATCAGCGACGGAAGTCCGCAGTTTCTTAGGCTTAGCTGGCTATTACCGTAGGTTCATGGAGAACTTTTCCCGCCTAGCACTACCATTGAGCAAACTGATGCGGAAAGGGGAGAAATTCGTCTGGACTGAAGATCGAGAGAAGAGCTTTGAAGACCTGAAGCAGAAGCTAGTATCTGCACCTATTCTTACTCTACCATCTGGTACGGGTGGATTTCAAATCTACAACGATGCATCGGGGAAGGGACTTGGCGGTGTTCTCATGCAACATGGGAAAGTGATCGCGTACGCTTCACGACAGCTTAAGCCTTATGAAGAAAATTACCCCACGCATGACCTGGAACTTGCTGCGGTCGTGTTTGCATTGAAGATATGGAGGCACTACTTATATGGAGAATGATGTGACATTTTCACGGACCACAAGAGCTTGAAGTATATCTTCACTCAGCGTGAAATGAACATGAGGCAGAGGAGATGGTTAGAGCTGTTGAAGGATTATGACATTAATCTACAGTATCATCCCGGAAAAGCAAATGTAGTAGCAGATGCTCTTAGCAGGAAGTCCAAAATGATCAACGGCATTAAAATCGAAGAGGAAATCATTAGAGACTTAGAGCGACTAGACATCGAGATCATGGTACGTGGACAGCACGGTTACTGGGCTAATCTTAGAGTGGAACCAGAGTTGCTATCTAAGATCAAGGAAGCTCGGAAGGATGACGGAGAAATCTGGGCAATAGTACAGAATTTGGAGAAGCAGACAGAATTCAGAGTAGATGCAGATGGTATCGTATGGCAGGGCACGAGACTTTGTGTTCCTGATGACCAAGAACTCCGGGAAGCTTTGTTAGCTGAAGCTCATAGCTCCCCATTCTCTATACATCATGGTTCGACTAAGATGTACCATGACATCAAGCAGTAATTTTGGTGGAGTGGTATGAAACAGGATGTGGCCACTTACGTCTCCAAATGTCTTACCTGCCAGCAGGTTAAGATCGAGCATCAGCGATCTGGCGGTCTCCTTCAACCGTTAGATATTCCACAGTGGAAGTGGGACAAAATCACCATGGATTTTGTTACCGGTCTTCCGCCTACCAAAAGGAAGCACGATGCAATTTGGGTTATCGTTGATCGACTTACCAAATCAGCTCATTTCTTACCGATCCGCAAGGAAGATCCGGTAAGTAAACTCGCAGATACGTACAGACGAGAGATCATGAGACTCCACGGTGCACCATCCAGCATCGTCTCAGACAGAGATCCTCGATTCACTTCGCGCTTTTGGAAAAGTCTGCAGAAAGCTTGGGGTACACAACTTAAGCTTAGCACGGCTTTTCATCCTTAAACGGACGGACAGTCGGAGCGAACCATTCAGACATGGGAAGATATGTTGAGATCATGTGCGTTGGAATGGACGGGTGATTGGGACGAATTCATCTGTTTGGTGGAGTTTGCATACAACAACAGTTGGCACGCAAGCATCAAGTGTGCTCCATTTGAGATGTTGTATGGCAGAAAGTGTCGCGCCCCAATCTGCTGGGATCAGGTTGGCGAGCGAACACTCGAAGGACCAGAAATCATAGAGATGACCAATGAGAAGATCGCAGTAGCTAAGCAGAAAGTTCAGGAGGCACGGTCACGTCAGAAGAGTTACACCGATAAGCATCGTAGGGATATACACTTTAGCGTAGGAGATCACGTCTTCCTTAAGGTTTCGCCGGCACGTGGTGTTAGACGCTTCGGGATTAAAGGGAAGCTCAGTCCTCGTTTCATCGGACCGTTTGATATCATTGAACGAGTCGGTGAAGTATCTTACCGATTGGCGTTACCTCTACAGCTTTCGCATGTGCACAATGTGTTTCATGTGTCCTTACTCAGAGGGTACCAGTATCATCCCCTTCACATGGTTCAGTATCCACTGGAACAGATACGTGAAGATCTCACTTTTATAGAAGAACCCGAACGAGTTCTTGACAGACAAGAACGAGTCATGAGAAAGAAGACGATTCCATTCGTCAAAATTCTATGGAGGGATCATACCGAGCGGGAAGCCACTTGGGAAACGGAGGAGTCTATCCGGGCTTCTTAACCTCATTTCATATTTTGAATTCGGGTATGTTCTTCTTTTCCAGTTTACTTTATCTATAATTCGGGGACGAATTATTCTTTTTAGGGGGGAAGAGTTGTAAAACCCGCATGCTTTTACCATGCATAGTACCCTTAGGATCATACGTACTAGATTTAAACTTTCCTAATATAGCATGATTACGATTACGTGTTAGGAGTTTACGTATTACGTACGTGTTAGAACACGATAAGTATTTACTATGCACGATCACGTAATATTTATTTGACGATAATTAATCACGAACATGCGATCATGAAATCATGAACGTGATTAAAACACGAATTATTATTAATTACGTATATATATTTATTACGAGCGTAATTAAATATATTAGATCACGGTATTTAGGTAACGAGAACTTTTAAAACACGACCACAAATAATCACAAATGTTTAACTTAACAACGAGACACGGAAAAAGGTACGGGTACCCCAAGTAGGGTCCCTACCCGCGGCAACAAGGGCAAATGGGCCAAGCCCATTTGTCAAATTTACTAAAGGGGGGTTAATATCTTTTCACTACTCATTTTAATCTTTACAGGAGATTTTTAAGAAAACCTAAAAACCTCATTTCCGTTGTCTCCTTTGTGCCGCCACCCTACAACCACCATAAGGAGAGGTTTGTGATCTTGGATCTTGGAATTTTGGTTATTGATCGTGTTTGTTCTTCATCCTTTTGATCCACGAATTCGGTAAATCCTTTTTAAACCTTTTCTTTTGATTTAATCTTTTTATAAATTAAGAACATGTGATGTTTTTACAAAAACATAATAATTAAACATGGATCTAACATGATTTGGTGTTAAATAAAATCAAAAGGGTGTTTTAAAGGGTGTTTGTTTTTTGCCGCAGGCTGCACCGAACCCGAATGGGTTTCGGTTTGCCAAGCCGACCACCACCAAGACCATATGGTCTTGGTTGGTGCGTGTGGGTCCCACGGAAGCAGTAAAACACGGGGTACCCCGAGTTGGTTCGGGGTACGGTGTCGATTTCATGTCCGGTTTATTGTTTTTAGCTTAAATCCAGTTCATGGTGTATGTTTAGTTTTTTTTATGTTTATGATCTTAGGTTAAAAATTAAATTAATAAAATGATATGATTAATTTAATAACATGACTTAGGTTATTTAATTATTTAATAATCATGAAATTAATTAACCTAAGTATTTATATATTTAAGACTTATAATTAATTAATTATTTTAAAACCATGGATATAATTAATTAATTAACATGACTTAGGTTATATTGTTATTATATAATAATACATATTTAAACCTAAGTATTTAACTTATTTAATTAAAAACATGTTATACTTTAATTAAATATTTTAACCTATAGTTTAATTTAATTACATGAAATAATTATTAAACTATACATTATATCATATGACTTAGAAAATAAGCATGACAACACTTAGGCTTATATACTTAGCTTATTTAACCAGCTTATTTCTAATTATGGAAACTTTCTATTTTTAGAAACTTAATTAAATAAGGCAGCTAATCTATTTATGGAAACCATCTATTTTTAGAAACTTATTTATTTCAGGCTGCTAATCTGTTTATGGAAACTTATTTAATTAAGGCAGCTAATCTATTTATGGAAACTTTCTATTTTTAGAAACTTATCTATTTTAAGCAGTAAATCTATTTTTGGAAGCTTTCTATTTTTGGAAACTTTCTATTTTTGGAAACTTTCTATTTTTAAAAACTTTCTATTTTTGGTAACTTTCTATTTTTGGAAACTTTCTATTTTTGAAAACTTTCTATTTTAGGAAACCTGCTATTTTTGGAAAGTTACTTATTATTACACAGTAAGTATAATAACGCATGAAATACCAGAAATACTTAATCAAATTAAACAAAATATAAGATAAAATATAGTTTAAGGCTTTAAAACAGTAAAACATGGTAAGAACACATAAAATAAGCTAAGACATGACATAAAACCAGCTACGTATTTAGTAAGCAGATACTTATTCATGTATATATTTATGTAGCACTAGTGATTCGGAAGTAGGATTCCTCTCAGTTCGTCTTTCTCGTTCACTGGACATAAGGTACGGATTCTCGTCCTTTCAGTATGGACATTCTTTCCTTATTAGGATTCCCCGTATGCAGCCAACTGTTTTCCCGTAGTATAAGTTACGTGTTTGATTGCTTATGTTTAATTAAGTTTACCTATAGCCATATACATGCATGACCAGTTTCACCTAGTTATGGAGGTACCATAACCATAACATTAGAGGCACTTATGTTATGACTTCACCACGGCAGAGTGATTGCTCGTGGCGTCACTTCAGCTTTTGGCCATTTATTTATATTTATCATGTGGGGCGTATGGGTGCATCCTAGTTACATGTTTTTATTCAGGATTACACGGTGAATGTGGTGTGTGCCTTGCATCCTTCACAAGGAGCTGATCCCTCCTACCCAAAAACCAGTATATTAAATTAGAGGCAGCCCCTCTAATTTGCATGATGAGGTCACCCCTCCAAGTATTCATGCACGGTGGATTTTTCATGACCTATATTGGCTAATGGTAAAATATGACAAACAGTTTTTATAAGATAAACATAATACTTTCAATCTATTAAACCAGTTTTATTAAGACTTAACCAGGTTACTCGGGACTTAGTTTTCTTCCGCTGTTATATGTTATATGCTTATCCTATTCATGCTTTATTGTACATCCGTGCACTGAGCGTATTTGCTCAGCCGTTTTCCTTTTTCTATGTTCCCAAAACGGCAGGTACTCAGGGACGCTCACTAAGAGTACGTGCATATGGACTGGAAGCTGTCTAGCCTTCTTTACATTATGCATTTCCTTTCTTATGATACTTATGCTTTGGACATTGTTTAGTCCTTTCCTTTATTATACTATGTTTGTGTGTGACGAGCTTTACTTTTGGACTACCGATGTTTGATTCCGGTATTTTCCTTTTATGGTCAAGTAATGTTTAGACATTTTTCCTTGTATGCTTTGATGACACGCCATAATTTCTGTGATATTTCCATTTCCAAAATGGGGTGTTACAAAATCACTTCACTTGCTGCATATGGACCTATTTGGGCCAACTAATATAGAAAGCTTGAATGGTAAATCATACTACTTTGTCATCACATATGACTTTTCTAGGTTTACTTGGACTTTCTTTTTAGCCATGAAAAGTGACACTAGTGATACTTTAATTAGCTTTATTACTCATATTGAGAAGAAAACTGGTAATGAAGTTAAAATGCTTAGAAGTGATAATGGTGGTGAGTTTAGAAATAAACTGTTGGATGATTTTTGTGCCAAGAAAGGGATTACTAGGCAGTTTAGTATTGCCAGAACCCCACAGCAAAATGGGATTGCTGAGAGAAAGAATAGAACCCTAATTGAAGCAGTCAGGACTATGTTGGCTGATGCTCACTTTCCCATAGCTTTTTGGGCTGAGGCTGTGAATACAGCTTGTTATGTTTAGAATAGAGCATTGGTCAACAAGATACATAACAAAACACCTTATGAGTTACTTTGGGGAAGGAAACCTAATATCGGTTTTCTTAAACCTTTTGGTTGTCATGTAATTGTACTAGATACTAGTGATGCCTTAGGTAAATTTAGTGCTAAAGGTGATGAAGGCTATTTCATGGGTTATTCAGTGCAGAGCAAGAGATATAGGGTTTACCTTAAGAAGGAAAAACGTATACTTGAGAAAGTACATGTTAGGTTTTTAGAGAGTAAACCTAGTGATCCTGAAAGTGGTCCAAATTGGTTGTTTGACTTGGAACCTCTATCTAGGACTTTGAATTATATGCATGTTACTAATCCAGACATTGTGAAGGTAACTTCAAATGTTGTGGAAGCACCAGTTGTTGATGTTTCAAGTACACAGGTTACTGAAGAGGTTGGATCACAAGCAGATCAGACATCTCCCATATCTGAGTATGTCACTATTCCCATATGGACAGATGCTTTTGTTGCTGTTGCTGCTGCTGTTGGAAAGGAAAATGGTGGTCCCCAAGTATCACCAGTTAACAACATGCATGGTCCTTCAGGCGCTGACAAAGGAAAATCTGGCGCTGACAGGACAAATTCAGGCGTTGATGGCTCAAACGTTGACAACACCATTTCAGGCGTTGATGGTTCAAACGCTGACAACCTTGGTTCAGGCGTTGACAACACTTTTGAGCATATTTTCTCTTCTAATTTTGAACAAGGTGAACCTTCAAGCAGGAATGAAGAGGTTCATACAAATATTGATGGAAGAGAGTCTAAAGAAGATATTGGTAACTTGGATGATGAGATTGAAGACAACAGACTTTTTGAGGGAGGAGTTCTTACTTCTACTATGAAGAATCACCCCACTTCTCAAATTATTGGAGATGTGATGTCTCTTGTTCAGACTAGAAGATCTCATCAGAGTCTTGGAGGATTTATTACCAATATACACAAGAAGGTTGATACCCCTCTTGTTCAAGCATGTTTGTTTGCCTGTTTTATAGTCACAACAGGAACCTAAGAAGATTTTTTATGTTCTCAAAGAACCAAGTTGGGTGGAAGCAATGCAGGATGAGCTTCACCAATTTGCTATTCAGGATGTTTGGGAGCTGGTTGATTGTCCCAGATATGTCAGACCTATTGGGACAAGATGGGTTCTTAGAAACAAGAAAGATGAAAGAGGCATTGTGGTCAGAAACAAGGCACGTTTAGTGGCTCAGGGATATACATAAGAGGAAGGGATAGACTATGAGGAGGTCTTTGCACCAGTTGTAAGGATTGAGTCTATAAGAATATTTCTAGCCTATGCTTCCTGCATGGGCTTCACTGTCTATCAAATGGATGTGAAGAGAGCTTTTCTGTATGGCACAATTGTTTAGGAGGTGTATGTTATGCAGCCTCCTGGTTTTGAAGATCCAAAAAATCCAGACAAGGTGTATAGAGTCAAGAAAGCTATGTATGGACTTCATCAAGCCCCAAGAGCATGGTATCGCACATTGTCCACTTATCTGGTGGAAAATGGATTCAAAAGGGGCACCATAGACCAAACATTATTTACAAAGAAGGATGGTAAGGATGTCTTACTTGTTCAGGTTTATGTTGATGATATCATCTTTGGTTCTACAAATCCAAAGATGAGTGAAGACTCTTCCAAGCTTATGACAGATAAATTTAAGATGAGTGTAATGGGGGAGATGAACTTCTTTCTAGGGTTACAAGTTCAGCAGAAAGAAGATGGTATCTTCATCTCTCAGGATAAATATGTGGCAGAAATCTTGAAGAAGTTTGGCTTTTCTCCACATGAAAAGAGGGCTACTACTCCTATGGATATAGAACACCCTTGGGGAAAAGTTGGAGATGGAAAAGATGTGGATGTCAGGCACTATAGATCAATGATTGGTTCATTGATGTATCTCACAGCCTCAAGACCTAATATCATGTTTGTTGTGTGTGCATGTGCACGCCATCAAGTGACTCCCAAAGAGTGTCACCTTTATGCTGTCAAGAGAATCTTTAGGTACCTCAGATTTTATCCAGATCTTGGATTATGGTATCCAAAAGATTCACCATTGGAGCTTATTACATATTCAGACAGTGACTATGGTGGTGATAAGTTTGATAGAAAATCCACAACTGGTGGATGTCAGTTTCTTGGGAGTAGGTTGATATCTTGGCAATGCAAGAAACAAACAGTGGTGGCCAATTCTACAACTGAAGCAGAGTATGTAGCTGCAGCTGCTTGTTGTGGACAAGTCTTATGGATTCAGAACCAGCTGTTGGATTATGGGTATAATTTCATGCATACCAAGATTTTTGTAGACAATAACAGTACTTTATGCATTATTAAAAATCCTGTACATCATTCTAAAACAAAACACATAGAAATTAGACATCATTTTATAAGAGATTGTTTTGAAAAGGGTTTAATACAACTATATAGGGTTGACACAGAAGAAAATGTGTCTGATTTATTAACTAAACCTTTTGATGTTAGAAGGTTTCAATACTTGGTAACAAGTATTGGAATGATCAATCTCACATAATATGTGTTTTGGGGTCTTAATGTAAAAGTATGTACAGGATAATGCATTGTTATTGGTCTTTTTGAGAAGTTAGATTTTCCACTATATTTGTCTAACGCTGACAAAGGATACCTTAACGCTGACAAGTGTTATCGTGACGTTGTCACCAACAATGTTAGTTTTGCTGTTTTTTTATCTAAGTGTGCAGGCGTTGATAGCATTGTACCATTGGATACAGAGTTGCTTATGGATCCTTGGAGAATCATTTGAGCATGTTTTTATTTATGGATGATGGTTGGAATATTTATATTCCTATCTTGACATGAATTTTTATATTCATGCATATTATTGGGCAACATATGTATCACAGTTTAAGGGGAGGTTTTAGGAACCTTTAGGACTTTTGGGTATTCTTATAATACTCTTATCACAATTCTAGATTGTGTCCACGGGTGAGTATGAGTTAGTTTTACTAAATCATGAGGCACTGTAGCATGCAAAGTTGATATACTATGCATGCTGCTAAGACATTTTTGGCCTAGAATTGGATGTGGTCTGTTGGGAGACTTGGGAATGATTTATAATGGGTTTTACCTGGGAGTTACAAGGAATTTTATGAGGTAACTTAATTGTTAAGAATTTTGGTTAGCAAGGGACACTAGAGGACTGTTATGTCTATCTTGCATAAGCAAGTGTGCATAACTGGACAGTGCTTGCCGCCCTATAATAATTATCAATTTATAGGTTATCTTCACTAGGATAAATTACTTTGTTAAGGTCCTTTTTCATTTTTATTACTTTTATTTTTGGACGCTGACAAGTATTTTTCCAAGCGTTGTTATGACCAATTTAGACGCTGACATGGCTTTGGCAAACGTTGACAAGAATATAGCCGTTGGGCATTGATGGGTTATTTTTTACCGTTGACACTCATTGGGACCTACCTATTTGTTACTTTTTGACGAATTTTGGGGCCGTAATTTTGGGAGCAGATAACTTTTAATTAATTCACAAGGATAACTTATTTTCTTTTCAATATTTTCATCATGATATTTTGAAAATAGTTGCCTAATTTTTTACCAATCACATGTGTCTATCTCTCCTATATATTTGGCTCCTATTTTTAAACAGGGTACCTCATATTCTTGTCTAATTCTCCTATAATTCATCTTTCTAAATCATTCACAAACAGCTTTCTTCAACAATGGCACCAAAATTTAAACCAAGTGAGTTAGTATTGGGATTCAGGAGTCAACACAACATGATTGCTTATTTGGACGGTGATGATACTCTGTTTCCACAATACACCCAGATGGTGGCATATTTGAATTCATCCCCCATTAGGTATGCTCTTTCTCATGCTCCTCTCATCTCTGTCACTCATATTAAGCAGTTTTGGAACACTGTCAGTTCCTCAACAATTAATAATGTGACTACATTATCAGCTATTGTTCATGGGCGTACATGGGTGGTTACTGAAGCCTTGGTTCGCCAAGATTTGCATCTTGATGATGCAGATGGTATAACCACCCTTCCCATTAATGAAATAGAACAAGGACTTCGAGCTTTGGGATATCCTTTCCCTGATGAGGGCACTTTAAACAAATATCATAAACAAGAGTTTCCCCCAGCCTGGAAGTACCTCATACATGTCATCCTACAATGTTTGTGTCCCAAATGTACTGCACATAATGAAATTAATAGATCAATTGCTAGTGCAATTTTGTGCATTGCAAATGGGCAAAAGTTTAATTATTCCAAAATGATTTTTGATGGCATGTGTAAAAACAAAGGGAATAAGATGACTTTGGCTTATCCCAGATTTTTGCAAATGGTTTTTGATGTGCAAAATTACTTCACAAGGGATCATGATGATTTTTATGAGATCCCTGTGCAAAAGAAAGCTATTTTTACCAAGATGAATTCACCCCCTCACCGTGAATTACCCCTCACCCCAGCTATGCTTGCTGTTATTGCAGCAGCACAACCCCAACCAGACCCACAACCACAACTTGACCCAATACCAGAACCTTTGCCTTCACCTCAACACATGTAAATTAACCAAGAACCCTTCAACGCTGACACCTTAAATGTTGGCGTTGACACAAGTAATCCAGACGTTGACACCTTTCCTTCACAGACCCAAACACCCCTTAACCTTCTAACATACACCCAATCCACATCCTCTTCTACCCCACCTCAATATAGGTTGCAAAAACACCAAAGGACTACTGGAGTGTTCTCCTCTAGTGGTCCTAGCCATGTAGCAGAGAGAACCACCACCACAAGTGTGATTGGTGCTATGGATGAGGCTGGGACTATTGGTTCTGGCTTAGATGCAGGCCAAGACAGTCCTAACATCTTTAAGACCTCATCCATGCCCCATGAATCTAACTTGGGAGGTCAAATGCCCATTTTAGAGGAGGGCAGATTGGAACCATATACATTGATGGAATTGACGGATGTCTGCATTAGCTTGCAAAAGCAAAATGCAGACTTGGTACAAATTGTCAGTACACAAGGCCTTGAACTCAAGCAATTGAGGGAGAGGATTGTTATTTTGGAGGATGCTAGCACTAGGCACATGATGGAGGAATCTTCCAAAGGGGAGGATGAGCAGATTAATGTGAGTGATAAAGGCTGACATGATGGAGAATCTTTGGGTATTGCTGAGGCCCTAACTTAATTGAAGAAGCAACTATGTTTTAATAGATCTCTGGTAACTCCTACAAATTTAAACTTGTCTTTTACAGCTATGTTAGAGCAATTTACAAGAGATGCTAAGACAAGTAAGTTGGGCGTTGACAAGCAAAATTTGAACGCTGACACATCAAGCGCTGACAAGAGTAATTTGGGCGCTAACACAAGGAATTTGAGCGTTGATAGACCTGTAGATATGGTTGATGTATTCTAGTCATCAGCTATCATCAAAGACGTGTCTTCACAGGTATTACCATCATCCTTACCCATTATTGATCCATTAGATAAGGGTAAAGGAATCATGGTAGAAGTAGAAGTTCCAAAGGATGCAGCACAGGTAGAGTTTGATTCAAGGTTGGTTGCACAACTTGTGGAACAAGAGATAAAGAAGGTTGGTGAATCACCATTTGTTGTCACTTCTGAGGAACAAGAAGGAAGTGATAAAGAAATTTCATATTCAAGTGTGATGATAATTGATCAACCAGAAAGACTTGAATATGGTGATGACTTGCCAAGGGAGAAGCTTAGAGAGTTGAAATTGCAAGTAGACTTTGATATGCCAGAAGTTGTTCAGATGTACGATGCTTGGGAGAATAGGATTATGGAGAATCCATATTTGACTATTTCAGACCAGATTTGGGGATTGGAGATTCTTCTAAGAGTTCAAAGTGACTGCAAGGTAATTCTGAAACACAAGGCTAGCAATGTTTTCTCACTGCTGAAGAGGGATAGAAGAGAGCTCTACTACATGTTACTCAGATGTCATGGAACTGGATGGACCTTCAAGAAATTACAGGGATTATCTTTTCAAGAATTGGAGTACAAGCCTTATCCCATTTGGGCAAAAGTGTAGGAAATGAACACTCTAAGACTTCTTTCAGATGAAAGGAAAGAAGAACTTGCAGAAGAGAGGGAGATTCAGAAGGCAATGATTGTTCCAAGGCCTTTGAAGAAGGGAGTTCCACTTGAGTTCCCTAAAGATATGGATAAATTGAATCCCAGTGAAGCTGTTATATGAAGGAGCATCAAGCTCTCACCCATGGAAGCTTCAGATATGGTACAAGTGTTGCCTCTTGATGCCAGAACCCCTATCATAAGCTATGAAGAAGATGCAAGTGGGTTTTGGAAGATTGGCAGGTATGGGAAAGAGGTACACACATTTACTACTCTTATATCTCTCTTTGCAAGTGTGGATAGAGAAGACTTGGTAGACATTTGGAGGTTGTTGGAGGCCAAGTATGAGACTGAAGCTCCTACTTCGGTCAATGGAATAAAACTTTGGTCAACATTTCAGAGAATGTGTGGACCAAGAGAAGAAGATCCTACTGTTTGGAAGGATCTTGAGGATGATGTCAGTGGTCTTCAATGGTGTTTGTATTCAGCTGCTGGTGTATACTACTTGAGCTCTACAAAGTTTGCTGAGTATCTTCTTGTAGATGGTCAGTATCCCATGTCCAAAGAAGTTTTGGAAAAGATGAAGACAACACAGCTGGAGATTGACTATTCAAGTGACGTGGCCAAAGATTTGATTAGGCATGTTTATTACCAATATGATAAGATTTGTAAGATTCCTCCTAGTTCTTAATTTTTATTCAGAAACTTGATTACTAGAGTAGATATCAAGTTTAGGGGAGGATTGTTGGGAATAAAATGTAGCCAGTCCACTTGAGCGCTGACAAGAGGAAAACAAGCGTTGATAAGAAGAAAACAAATGCTGACAGATCAAGCGTTGACAGGAAGAAGTCAAGCGTTGATAGGTTGAAGACAAGCACTGATAGAAAGATATGGTCTACGTGTATTATGTTTCTAGTTTGTTTCTAGTAAAGATAAGATCAACATTGTATTTACTATAATTATCTTTACCTAAAATAGTTGATACGTAGATTCTTGTACAAGGCTTCTTATGTCTATAAAAGAAGACCTTTAGGTTATGTTTCATAATAAGTTTTCATACGTTAAACACTTTCATTGTAAGCAAGTTCATTATTATCAATCAAGTGAAAGTTTGTTTTACATCCTTTGTGTGTTCTTGTTTAAGTGTTAATTCCGCATAACACTTAAATTACTTTATACATAAACAAAGTTTCTCTACGTGTATAACTTGATCTAATCTCGTTTACACAAGCTAAATCGATCTAAGTTTGGGATCAACATTAAGCTCATGCACAATGGCTCATCGTTAAATTTTAGACGATGACCCGTACTTCAAATAAAGGAAAGTTTATCACCGATGATAAACTTATCCTCAAAAACGAGAAATTAAATTTTCTCGGACACGAGCTTATATTTAAACTATTCAAAGGTTTAAGACATTCCAAGTTTTAAGCTCATAAAGGAAAGTGTATCTTTTAAATAAGAGAACTTTTCCTCATAACGAGAAATTCATCTTTCTCGGTCATGAGCTTTACGTTAAAACATTCAAAGTTTTTCAAGCTCATGAAAACGACTTCTAAGTAAATGTCAACTTAGGACTCGTTCTTCAGTTAAAAGGAAAGTTTATCGCCGATGATAAACTTATCCTCACAACGGGAAGTTTACAACTTCTCGGACTTGAGCTCGTTTTGTAAGATATTCAACATCTTAAGCTCAAGTAATTGGTTTTCAAAACATTGAACACATTTTTTCGAGAATTTGTCAAAAGGTTTTTCTAAATCTTTCAAAATTGTGTGTTCAAAAATGTTTTGTTAAAAAGAGCATGTCTTCTGGAATCGATAATATTTACGATACTAGAAATGTCATTCAATAATGACACGGGGTTGTAAATAAAGTTAGAGCAGAAGTTCAAATGTTTTAAAACATGCTCAATATGGTTTGCTATTATTTCAGATAGTAACCCGCTTTTCACTTTAGAGTCAAGCATTTCACCGGAAAGCTTTGACTCAACAACGGGAATTAATTTTCTCGGGCATGGTTTACTTTATAACCATGTAAGGGATTGTGTTTACGTAATAACACAATCTAACACGAATATATGTACGTGTCAGTGCATTTATTTGTTAAAACAAGAGAAATCTTGTTTTTATGAAGTTATCATCTCCACAAAACGTAGCAATTTACAATTGATATCTACATACTCGACGATGCGACTACTCAAACGGCGACTACAGCTCTTTCAATAGAACACATGTCAACAATTGAGGGGGAGCAATTGTCCAGCATTCGGAATCTTTGATGCCAAAAGTGCCAAGTTCACATATTGGTATCAAGACAACGATATCAATCATACACATGGAGTCAAGAGATAACTTCAGACTTGACGAGGCGACCAACATTCGTGAACAAGAACCATGTGATTCTTTCATATGATGTTCTTTCATCATTCAGGTGCAACCTCGTAAATAGCTAATCTTGTGAATACATTATCATATATGATCTTTGCACGTGATAAATACCTTACACTTGTGTTTAAAAGGTATTTAATTTACGTTTCAAGTACACCCTCATTAATATGAAGGGGAGCTTGTGAAAATCATGAAGATAACTGGATTTGCATTTTTCTTCCCAAATCTTATTAAAATGCTATTAAATCAATTGATATTAAAAATATCGATTGGGTTAATATTTTTAATATGGGGGAGAAAATGTGATTTAATATGGGAAATGATTAATCACAAATGGTTTGACTTAACGTGATAGCTCATCCCGACATGTGCGAAATGTTTTCGAATATCGTGGCATATGTTTAAGGGGGAGCAAAATAGATTTGCACTTCAAAATGGATTCCATGGTGATTTATTCTTACCCGCAACCAATTTATTTTACGACGATGAAGATTGTGGTGACATAAGGATGGTAGGATAGGTTAAAGTCCAATGATTCCTCTAGAACCGGAGGTATCTTCCCAAGGACATTCCATAGCTAGAAATAGTAGTCCTTAGGAAAGATGGAGAAAGATTGTGATAGTAGCTGAATGCCGACCAAGTACTTAAGTTAGCACTGGAACAATCATAACAAGGTGCTAGTGATGACGTATTGGTAACCATTGAAGGGGTTGAAGAATGAAAAAGAATTGTAATGATAAAGGGTGTAAAGAAAGAAGCCCTCCTTACAACCATTAGGCAGAAAGCGGGTCAATACATATGCTATTGAGATCATTTTTTAATGATGCTTGATATTGAAGATAAGACATCATGGACCTAGTGATGCAATGCACAACCCATCCCAGCTAACTCATATATCTCTCAAAAGATATTTGTTTTAATCACACGGAGACAACGCATTATGTATTGATTTATTCACTCCGAATAAATTGGTATTGAAATGGTGGCACTCCTCTCCAGCCTCCGATCACTAAATTCCAAAATGCACGATCGAGTCTAGAGCCATTTGAGATCATCAAATATCTCATTAGGACACACTTTCATAATTCCTTGCTTCTTCACACACTGTGAAAAGTAAGAAAGTTCTTAAGAGTCCTACGCAAAATCTTCATGATCTTGCGTGAACATCTGAGTAATACGAAAGTATTTACAATGAAAATGGAAATCCTTCTTGAGCGAATATCAAAAAGCTCATGGTACGTGACTTGTGTGATTATTTATGAATCAAGGTTGTGATAACTGGAAAGCAACAGTGGTTTAATGTTAATCCCACTTCAATCCATAACACAATATATTAATGATACTTAGAGAGAGAAAGAGAAGAAAAGTAGAGAGAGAAACTATAGAGAGATTGGATGGTAAAATATTACTAGAGAGAGAAAGTAATAATGACCAACACTCACTTCCACACATGGAAGAGGGTATTTATATGCCACAGCCATAAGGCCTTAGTGGACTTGTTCATGGGCCAGGCTTGGCTTTGCTTGGGCTTACGCCCCTAACTTATACAATATTAGCTTAAATACCAAGCCCGGTTTCCTGACTAATCTATTACAATACAAGACAAATAACGACTAAGATGACCTATTACATTCTTGTTCGACTATATAAAATATAGGGCTAACAATCTCCCCTAATGTATCGGTCATCTTTAAATGCATAAGATGATTGAGTGAGTACATCTTTGTGGAGGTGATCTTCATTCTTTGGTCTTGTATCTTGGTCTTGATCTTGTTTGCAATGGCTTTGTTCCTTCATGCTTTTGTGATCTTTATCTTGAGCCTTTGTCATTTGACTTTGAGTGCTTGAGATCTTCATCTTGTGCTCCTTGTGACTAAGATAACCTTTTACATTCTTACATTCTTAGGTATCTTGATTATCGCCATCTTGTGCTCTTGTGACTTCTGAATCGACATCAGTTAGTACACAGCTACGCCACCTTCTTGATATGCAGCAACATATATAGACACGGAAAAATAGCTTTGAACATTTCATCCTAACTCGGTAGCGTTTTACCTCTGGTCGGTGAACACCGTTAGACGGTATCAGATACCGTACCTGTGATCGGGTAGATTTGATTAAGAACCTCCTTGACAGGGTTTCCCGGCGGTAGTAGCCAGTTCTCTTTACTCGACCGTCTCAAAGCAGACTGCGAACGTAAAGAGTGAATCATAAGGATAATTATCCGTCTGATTAGAGTAGTCAATTCAGAAGTCCTGGAACAAGTTGGATTCTAAAAGAATCGCACCATTGTTGCTTTCCAGTTTGTCACAAGCTTGATTCATAGAGAATCTTGCGAGTCACCTACCGCAGTGCTGTTTGATGTTGACACTGGAAGGATTTCCATTCGTCACTGTGAACACTAATGAGTGTCACTCTGAATGTTCTGGCAAGATCACACGGATTTTGCGAAGAAACCTGGAATCAAGTTTGAATCAATTAAGAATCGAAACATAGTTGCTTTCCAGTTCTCACAAGTTTGATTCGTGTAGAATCGCACAAGTTACCTACCTTGAGCTTGTTTAATGCTGGCTCAAGCAGGATTTCCATCTTCATTGTGAATCGTATCACTCAGAAGTTCTGGCAATATCACAAGGATAATGCGTAGGACTCGATTGTGTCCTAATGAGATGATAGATTGATCTCTTCTGGCTCTAGACTTAATAAGTGCATTTTGGTAATCGGAGGCTGGAGCAGACTGCCACCTTTTCAATATTAACTAACTCGGAGTGAGAAAGTCAATAGATATGTGTTGATCTCCAATGAGACAAGTTTCTTTTAAGAGAAGCTCGAATGGCTGGGAAGGGTTGTGCATTGCATCACTGGGTCCATGATGACTTGTCTTTAATAGATGTATTGACCCGGTTTCCGCCTAAGTTGCATAGAATATTCAACTCCTTCAATGCTTACCAATAGGTCATCACTAGCACCTTGTTGTGATTGTTCCAGTGCTAACTTAAGTAATTGGTCCGCATTCAGCTTCATTCAACTCCATCTTTCCTAAGGACAACTATTTCTAGCTATGGAATGTCCTTGGGTAGATCCCTCCGGTTCTGGTTGGATCATAGGACTTAGTTTCCTATCCTAAACCACCTTTTGACTCCATCGTTCCATCGTGGATAGTAGGTTGTTTTGGGTATAGATCGTAACCATAAACCATTGAAAACCATTCAAAGTGTTTGATAAAAATCAAAACTTTTAACACTTGAAAGTTTTACATTTCCGAAAAGCTCCCCCTACACACATGCATCGATATACGAAATAGTTTGGCATGTGAGAGAAAGAGCTACACTTGAGTCTTTAAGATCACATGTTGCGATATATTACATTTTAATCACATTTTCTCCCCCTATTTCTAATATAAAAATAGAATATTAGAGATACCTATTGATTAAAATATGACAATTTCTGAAATCGTTGGGAGAGAAACATGTGTGCACGGATGAATCATGGAACATTTTCAGTCGGGTCGCTCCCCCTCAACAATATATGTGTGTCTTGAGACAAAATTTGACAAAATTTTTAGAAAAACGACACCACTAAATATGTTGAGGTACGGAGTTGAGATGCCTTTACCGATAATATATGACAGATTTAATATCATTTTCGGAATGTGTTGGATACATAAAATATGACAATTATAGAGATGTACCCAACAACATTAAAAGGCTTGATTTTAAAACGCTCCCCCTCAAAATTGGATCAAAAGAACATATGACAATTTTGAGATATAAGAACCACATATGAGGAAGCAAGTGTTGAACACACAATTTTGAAAGATTTAGAAAAATCTTTTGAGAAATTCTTGAAAAATTGTGTTCAACGGTTTTAAAATAATTCTGATTTACATGAGCTCAAAACTTTGAATGTTTTGTGACTAGCTCATGACCGAGAAAAATTAATTTCCCGTTGTGGAGGATAAGTTATCATCCGTGATAAACTTTCCTTAAGTGGAAGTACGAGTTCTAAGCTGACATTTACTTAGAAGTCATTTTTCATGAACTTAAAAACTTTGAATGTTTTTATAGGAAGCTCATGACCGAGAAATATTAATCTCTCGTTTAGAAGGATAAGTTATCTTCCGTGATAAACTTTCCTTATTTGAGGTCTGAATCCTAAGTTGTGATGTGCTTAGAAGTCATTATGAGAAAAAAATCAAGCAGCTTCATTTGCCAAAACCTCCAAATCTTCTGGCGTCATGTACTTCATACCAAGACGGCCAACGAGATACTGAAACCTATTTTGGGATAGGGCTTTAGTAAACAAGTCTGCTATCTGGTACTCAGTTCTGACAAAGTATAACTCCACGATACCACGTTCCACTTGTTCCTTGATGAAGTGATATCTGATAGCGATGTGCTTGGTACGGGAGTGTTGAACCAGATTGCAAGAGATGGCTATGGCCGAATTTGAGTCACAATACATAGGTATTTTATCAAAGTGGAAGCCATAATCGGTGAGTTGAGTTTTCATCCAGAGGACTTGAGCACAACACGCGGATAGAGCCACATATTCTGCTTCAGCGGATGAAAGCGAAGTGCAATCCTGCTTCTTTGACGACCAGCTCACAAGTTTGTCTTCCCCTAGAAATTGTACGCTACCAGAAGTGCTTTTTAGGCTATCAAGGCAACCTGCGTGATCAGAATCTGAAAAAGCTGTTAGATGAAAACCGGTTCCCTTCGGATACCAGAGTCCCATGTGAATGGTATTCTTAAGGTACCGAAAGATCCGTTTAACCTCTTTGAGGTGCTTTTGAGTAGGTCTGGCTTGATATCGTGCACAATAGCATGTGGCATGATGAATATCAGGCCTGCTGGCTGTAAGGTACATAAGTGACCC
This sequence comes from Glebionis coronaria, assembly GCA_025667525.1. NCBI lineage: Eukaryota > Viridiplantae > Streptophyta > Magnoliopsida > Asterales > Asteraceae > Glebionis > Glebionis coronaria. Next base: position 155,614,418 of record CM046881.1, on the reverse strand, counting down.
GATCATACTGTGATATCGCGTTTGGTCTACGGGATATGAGTACAAGTCAGCGTCTAGGGATGTGGTCAACAATGGTGTACCAACGCGAGCACATGAGGTCATACCATGCTTTTTAAGTATCTATTGAGCATACTTATCTTGGTTTATGAAGATACCACGTGGGGATTGATGAATTTGGAGGCCTAAAAAGAATTTTAGCTCACCCATCATTGACATTTCAAATATGTTGTGCATTAATTTTTCAAAACGTTTTGAAATTTTTGGGTTCGTAGAACCAAAAATAATGTCACCAACATAAACTTGCACCAGCAGTATGTCATCCCCGTATTTATTAATAAAGAGAGTAGGATCAATAGAACCTTTGGAGAATCCTTTGGAAACCAAGAAGTTGGATAGTTCTTCATACCTTGCCCTTGGAGCTTGTTTAAGTCCATATACAGCCTTCTTGAGACGATAGACTTTTTCAGGATGAGAGGATCGATGAATCCTTCCGGTTGATTCACATACACTTCTTCCTTCAAATGACCGTTGAGAAAAGCAGTTTTAACGTCCATCTGAAAAACCGTGAAGCCCTTATGTGCAGCATAAGCGAGGAATATCCTGACAGCTTCCAAACGAGCAACTAGAGCAAATGATTCATCGAAATATATCCCTTCTTGTTGACGATACCCCTTACCCACAAGACGAGATTTATTTTTGATGATGGTTTGTTCTTCATCCAGTTTGTTTTTTCAGATCCATTTGAAATCTAAAAGCAAAATTCCATAAGGTCTGTCAACAAGTTCCCAAACATTTAGGCGTTCAAACTGATGAATTTCGTCTTGCATTGATTCAATCCTCCACGCATGATCAGTCATGGCTTGTTTAATGTTTTTAGGTACAGTTGAACTCACGGTGAGTGCATACATACACACATCGCCATCGGTGTTGAGTTGTTTGCGTGTTTGAACCGGTTGTGAAGGATTTCCAATTACTTGCTCCAATGGATGATCACGAGTCCAATGGTGAGTGGATGGATATCTTTGGTAGAATGTATGCATGTTGGACGGATCAACATGTTGAGTAAAAGACTCTCCGACTTCGTGTACCGGTGTACCGAACGGGTTGATAAATTCTTCTTCGTCAGGTTGTGCATCGACTGCTTGATTGTTGTTTCCTCCTTCAGCATTGACGGTTGGTGATGTTGGTTGTATGATAGTTTCTTAAGTTTGTTGAGTATCCAATGGAATAGTCTCTTGAGCAACGGTTGTTGAAGTAGAGGCAGTTGTGTCTTGTTAATTTTGTTCAGGTGTATCAACAGTATTGACAGCGGAAGGCTTTGACACAACTTGATTGTTTCCATAGTAATATTCATCAAACATTGGATCATATAAATCAACCAACTCATTCATATGTGTCGTATCCGTTGATTCTGCTGTAGGAGTATTTTCTTGACATTCTTGCACGGGACGTACACTGTTTTGTGTAGGTGGCATTGCTGGACAATGAGGTGCGGGACTTGAGCTGTTGTGTTCAAGTACCATTTGTGGTAATTCGTCAAAGTTCACATGAATTGTTTCTATAATAATCTTTGTTTTCTTGTTGTAAACTCGATATCCTTTCGACAATGTAGCATACCCCACAAAAATACATGCATCACCTTTTTCTTTCATCTTGTAGAGATTCTCACCGTCTTTAAGAATGTAGCATAAAGATCCAAATACATGAAAGAATTTAACCGTAGGTTTCCCACCATTGATGATGTGGTAAGGTGTCTTTTCATGTCTAGGGATGACGAGAGAACGATTCTGAGTATAACAGGCGGTTGCAATAGCTTCAGCCTAGAAGAATAGTGGTAATTTTGAAGCAGAAAGCATTGTTCTAGCTGCCTCGACCAAAGTGCGGTTGCGTCTTTCGACAACGCCGTTTTGTTCAAGAGTTCGAGCAATAGACGTTTGATGTTCGATGCCTTCTTCTTGAAAGTAAGATTGCAAATTCTGGTTCAAAAATTCAGTACCCCTATCCGTTCTTACGGTTAAGACTTGAGCTTGAAGATTGCGTTGTATCATCTTGAGAAAGTTTTTGAGAACCTCTGGTGTTTCATCTTTGGACCTTAGGAAGAAAGTCCATGTGTATCTAGAGTAATCATCAACAATCACGAGAATATATTTTTTCCCGTTAATACTCTCTACACGCATGGGACCACATAAATCCATGTGTAGAAGTTCCAATCGTCCTTTAGAGCTTGGGGTAGTCTTTGTTTTGAAAGACTTCCGTTTAGCTTTCCCCAACTCACAAGAAGAACAAAGATGGTCTTTGACGAATTTTAATTTAGGAAGACCGGTCACAATATCATTCTTCGAAAGCAAGTTGATGGTGTCAAAGTTGAGATGAGACAATCGTTGATGTCGTAACCATGCTTGAGAGGATGTAGCTTTCGCCATTAAGCAAATTGGATTTGTTGAAGATGTATCTTGAAGAGTTACTGTGTAGAGATCAGAACCACGAGAACCTGTAAGAAGGTCATTCCCATCGTAGTCTCTAACATAGCAAGTAGTTTTCCGAAAAGCCACTTCCAAATCCGCATCACAAAATTGACCAACCGAGAATAAATTGTGATTCAGTCCCTCGACGTAATAAACCCGTTTTATAGTGATATTCCCTTGAACCAAGTCTCCATATCCGAGTATCGGTGCAAACTGATCATTTCCAAAGCGTACTGTACCCAGAAACTTCTCCACGAAGTTAATTAGAAGCTTGAGATTGCCCGTCATGTGCTTTGTGCACCCAGAGTCCATTATGAAGAGAATGATCTCGACGAGCTGCATAAGCATTAGAAGACAATGTAGAGTTTGACAAATAGGAGCCCTTGATAGAAGTGGGTTCCAAAATATTAGTAGACATAGATTCAAAAGGCAAACTAACATTCATAGACCCAATTAGAATAGTGGTTGTCTTAGGTACCCATTTGTATCCAGGTGGTGTAAATCTTGAGTACCCCTGTTTACATGTCCTACTCATGTTCTCATAAATCTTCTTTAACATTTTTTGTTTACGTAGAGTAGTGGACTCTAACGCACTTAGCTTCTTAAGTGGTTGAGCAGTGGATTGGTTCAAAGTTCTTGTGGGTTTTCTAGTACTAGTGGGCACAAGAATAGGCTTCCTAGTTCTAGCATTCACGCCATTATGATTAAAAGCACAAGCATCATGATTGAAAGTACGAACACATTTTCCACATTTAACACAAACAAATTCAACATTCGAAGTCTTAACATTCAAACTGTCATTACATGCAGTTATAGACGTTTTATTCTTAGAAAACTTAAAATTCCTACGGTGATCTTCTACTTCCTTATTCTTCCCTTGACTATTGTTAGGCATGACTCTATCTTCAATTCTAGTGCTCTTAAGCTGTGGTCCGCTAACGCTAGTAGTGGGAGTTACTCCTGTAAAAGAAGACACACGTTGATTAGTTTTCCTAGTATTCTGAGGTAACCGCGATGTTCCAGTTTTAGTGGACCTAGTGTTCATCTTATACATTCTAGGTGTTATCATTTATGCTCTTATCAGTTCCTAGCTTAGGCAAAATCTGTGGGGGTTTTCCCAAAAGAGATGATTTAGGGCATTTAACCGCATTCGGTTGACGAACGACGGATGGTTTACCCAATTCAGACTTTCCTTTCATTTTCTCAATGAGTTTTTGTAACTCACTGATGGCTATGTCCCTTTCTTGTAGCTGAGCTTTCAAATCATTTATTTCGAAACCTTTTTCATTTAATTGTCGAAACGAAGAAGCTGCTATTTCTTGACACTTTTTATGATTATGAGATTTATCACCTTTTTGTAAATCAAGTTCAAGAGAAATGGAGTGTTTCTCAAGTTGGGAAAAACTTTTCGAAAGTTTGTTATATGACTGAATTTGTTTCGAAAGCTCTACTTCAAGATTGCGACATTTCTTGTCCGATTCTAACACAAGACATGCTACATGACAATATTGATCAAGATCGGTATACACACCAAGTATAGCCTTCATATGGTCAGCATAAAAGTATTCCTTAGAAAGTCGATTTGTTAGCCTCAAAATATTGAGTCAAACAAGAATGCTCAGTCATATGTTTATTATGTATCGTAAATTAGAACGTTGTAATAGGTAGTATGTTAGTCGTGTATTACGGGCTTAACTTTAAGCTAAGGTTCATTCATAAGTAACCAAAGCCCAAAAAGAAAGCTCGGCCCATGATCATATAACCCATTAAGCTACATGTAAGCAAAGGCTATAAATACCCTTCCTAGCATGTTAGGAAGGGTGTTGGTTCATTTTATTCTCTTCTCAATCTAATATTTCACAAGTTCCAACCATTTCTCTCTACTTTATCTCACTACTTTCTCTCTCTAGAATTTCATCTTCTTCATCTATTTTCTTTCTTTAAATTCGTATTATATCATCCAAAAATATGGGACAACAATTGGTATCAATCGCCATGGGGTAATTTTGTATCTGCCAAATTTGTTTCAGCCATATTCCGATCTGGGATTCTGACAGGTACATTGCGATATGGGATTCCGACAGTGCATTGCGATCTAAGCCATATTCCGATCTAAACATTCCGACAGTGCATTGCGATCTAAGCATTCCGACAGCCATCATTCCGATGGACATTCCGATGGCACATTCCGATGGACATTCCGATGACATGTTTAGCTAAATTTTGTTTGAGTATTTTTTAGACTTAGCCACCATCTAGACTAGTTTCGGAATATCGTTTACACGAAGATAAAAAAAAAGGAGTTAAAATTTTTCCGTCAAGTAAATTCAAATTTTTTCCATACTAGTTTTAGGACATTTCTAGCTCAATTTCAAAATTTAGCGATACAAAATTGTTTGGTCTACCGTTTTGTCGGACTGAGGAATTTATTGTCAGACTGAGAAAAAAAATAGCATTTTTCGGAATTTCAACAACAACTCAATCACATCACATCTACTTAAGATCCATATTCACTTCATCATTTCAGAGAATTTTGAGATGGATTCTACTGCAGAATATCGTGTGAGGAACAACAACATAATGGTGGTGGGTAACAAAGAGAGACCACCAATGCTTGTGGCCGGTCGATATGCTCAATGGCAATCACGTTTTCTTTGTTATCTTGATACAAGACCTAATGGTGATGCATTGAGGCAATGTATTAACAATGGACCATATGTTTTCTCCGATATCACTGTTCCTCATACACCAGCCACTGACACTACCACAGAAGTACCCGCAACCACAAGAAAAGAAACGTTATCCGATCTTACACCAGAGAAGCGTGCTTGGTATGATGCAGAAAAAGAAGCGATCTATATGATTCTAAGTGGAATTGGAGATGATATTTATTCCACGGTTGATGCATGCCCTACGGCACAAGAAATGTGGACGGCTATTGAACGCTTGCAACAAGGAGAATCACTCAACAAGCAAGATGTTAAAACAAACTTGTTTTGGAATTTTGGTAAGTTTACTGCATTGGATGGAGAATCAATTGAGTCTTATTATTCACGATTCTACAAGATGATGAACGACATGACAAGAAACAACCTGGAGGTCTCCACCATGCAAGTCAATGTGCAATTTCTTCAGCAACTTCAACCAGAGTGGACACGTTTTGTTACTTTGGTGAAACAACAGAAGCAGTTAGACAAGGTAAACTATCACGCTCTCTTTGATATCTTGAAACAATTTCAGCATGAGGCAAATGAAATTCGAGCTGAACGAGTTGCAAAGACGACTAATCTACTTGCTCAAGTGACTACCACTCAAGATCATCGATCTCGTACTCCAAAGTCATATTCCATTCAATCATCCTCCCCACGGTATTCCACATCACCCAAGTCTTCATTATCCACAAGATCACGTGGCAAAGAACCAAGAGCACCATCACCACCATCTGAGTCATCATCTGAAGAGGATAGTGATGAAGATCAAGCTCAGAAGAATCGGGAAATGAAACAACAAATTGCTTTCATTATGAAGACCTATAATAAAATCTTCAAACCCACCAACAACAATCTTAGAACATCATCCAACACAAAGAACCAATATGTTGAGAACCCTTCACGGTATGACACACGTCAACGTGGTGAAAGTCCTTCTAGGTATGATCGACATAATCCAACACATGTTGAGGGTTCTGCAAGGTATGATCGACAAACTGCCAAGTATGATACTCAGAGGATTGCTGCTGCTACTGGGAATAGGGAAACTGTTGGAACGCAAGTGGTTCAACAAAGTGGGATTCAGTGTAATAATTGCCAAGGCTATGGGCATATGGCAAAGGAATGCAGAAAGCCGAAACGGGTTAGGGACTCTAGCTATCATAAAGAGAAGATGTTGTTATGCAAGAAGATGGAAGCAGGGGTCAAATTGTCGGCTGAGGAAGGAGCAATGCTTGATGATACTGATGATGAAGCCTCCGACCAAGAATTAGAAGCACATTACTCGTACATGGCAAAGGTTGACGAAGTTCTCAACGTCACTGAAGATGACAATGGACCTATCTTTGACACTGAGCCACTCGATAAGGTACATACCACAGATGAATATAATGTGTTTGGTGATACTCATGAGCATAGTGAGCTACCCAATGCCATTAATGACACATGTATGACGGAAAAGGTTGATAGCAACACCACACCCGATTCATCAGACATGTGCAATAATGAGTTTGAGGATGATCAACATGCAAATGAGTATGATGATGAGGAGCGTGTCGTGCTTGCTAATTTAATTGCCAGTTTACAAAAAGATGTCAATGAAACTAGAAAAAGTCAAAAGCAATTAAAGAAGGCAAACGCAGCGCTCACTCAAAATTTTGAAGAATGCAAAGCCGCACTAATTACATCTAGTGAGACCATCGAAAGCTATAAAGATGAGCTTCTTCAGAAAACAAAAGAGCTTGAGGGGTACAAGGGTAGTGCGTTAAAAAGTCAAAAGGGCGATCTTGAAAAGAAATACAACGAAACTCTTGAGTTACTAACCAACGAGAAACGTCAATTTAATGTTTTGTTAATGGATGAACGTCAAAAAACGTACCTTGCTACCACCAAAGTTAACGAACTTGAACAACGGCTTTTGATGGATAACACCGAGTCTGCTAAAATTCTTGATGATAAGAAATAAGAGGTTGAAACGTTAAAATAAGATTTCAAAAGTCGACATGAAAAAGATACTGAAAAGGTAACGGAACTAGAAAAATAAGTCGAATTTTTGAAGAAAGTTGTTTATAAAACGCATGACTCTATTCAAACCGTAAGAATGATAGCACCTCCGTCTATGTTTAAGGGTCAAGCTAGCTTTGCAAGTCCTGATTATCTTGCCCAAGCTCAAGCTGCGAACCCGCGCCTTTATATGGATGAGTCCGAATGGACCGATCCCGAATATCCTCTTGGTTATGATGAGACATCCCTTTGGGAAGAGGAGAGTAGATCACCGGTCAATAAAGAGTTTGTGAAACCATACAATTATGCTTATGAGAATAGTCTATATGGTCTTTTCACTACTCAAAAACAAAATTCTCGTGAGGAATTGTTTTTAGAATGCAAACAAAGAAGAATTCAATGGAAGAAAGCTTTTGCTACTAAAAAAACAAACGTTTCTAAGTTCATCAACTACTTGCCTCTTGATGCTTCTAAAAGCAAGAGTAGGCAGACATTTGGTTTTCTACAACATTACATTGATAATATTAAATCCATTGTTGACAATGAATGGAAACAACGAGAAAATGACGAATGGAAAAAACCAATTCCTCAAGATATAATTGTGCTTATCAAACAAATCTTAATACCGAACACGACCACATTAAAAGAAAATATGCTTGAATTTGAAAGATTAATTTTGTCTGAAATGTTTGATGATTTAAAATATGTTGAGTCTATTGAGAAAGAAATTGACGATCTTCAAATGGACAAGTCCGTTTTTTCAGATGAATATGATTTACTCTTAGAAGAATGTCTCTCCAAAGATATTTTGTGTGTTACTCTTCAATCTTGTGCTGATATTGATGAATATTCTGATGTTGCATACAAATATCTTGATAAAATCAAAGAATGTGAGCGTCTTGAACTTGAGCTTTCGAAATGTAAAGAAAATGTTGATAAAAAGGCTTTTGAGTTACTTCAACACAAAACTGATTTCCTTCAAAAACATTGTCATTCTCTTGAACTTGCTTTGCAAAAAGATGTTGGTAGTTTTCCACATGATAATAACTTGCAAGAAAAACTTTCCACAATGTTTCGAGAAATTAATGAGCTGAATTTGGAAATTAAAGGGTTGAAAGCTCAGTTACAAGACAGGGAAACAGCGATAGCAGAGTTGCATAAACTCGTTGCTAAGATGGGTGGGAAAGTTGTGGAACCTAGCGTTAAGAAACCTGTTGTTAGACAACCCAATGCCTCTAAAGTGAATAGCTCCTCTATCTTGGGAAAACCATCTGCTTTATCAAATTCCTCGTTTGCAAAACATGTGTTTGCCCCCAAGATGGATGGAAAGGAAAGGTTACCACAGAATCAACCCATAAGAAATGTCATAGCACCAAGCGTTAAGCACAATAATGTGATTAAACCATGGATGTATAGATTGGCCACTAAACCTACACAAAACAAAGAAAGTCAATCACCTCAGACTTCTAGAAGCACTAATAGACGTGTGTCTTTTACTACAAGAGTAATCCCCACTGATAGTGTTAGCCGACCTCAGCTTAAGAGCACTCGCATGAATGAAAAGGTTTGGCAAAACAAAAGTCATAGGAAGATGAAGACAGTAGAAGACCACCCTAGGATTTTCAATGTTTCTAAGAATAAAACGTCTGTAATCGCGTGTAATGACGATTTGAATGATTCGACTTTGAATGCTTTGAATGTTAAGTTTGTTTGTGTGAAATGTGGAAAGTGTGCTAATGCTAATCATGCTATGTGTGTTTCAAATAATGTCAAAGGCGTAGATACTAGAACTAAGAAGCAAACTGTGATACCTATTAGTGCTAGAAAACCCAAACGCAAAGTGAACCATTCTGGTGCAACCCCCACTAAGAAAAGTAATGCATCAGACTCCACCACTAAGAACCCTAGAAGAAAAATTAAGGAATTATATGAGTCTGCTAGCAAGTCTTGTAAATGGTGGTTTGCTAATCAATGCCCTCCAGGATATAAATGGATGCCTAAAGCTAGGACAGAAAATGTGACAACGAGTGTTAGTATGCCTTTAAATGTTGCTAAGGACACTAATGATTCTACTATCACAACTACTGTGGTATCCAATTTAGCAAATGCTCCATCGTGTTCTAACTCTTCTCCAGGTGATACAAATAATTCTCTTCATAATGGAATCCAGATGCACGAAGCACATGACTGGGAATCTCAAGCTTCTAATTAACTTCGTGGAGAAGTTCCTGGGTACGGTCCGATTCGGAAATGATCAATTTGCACCAATCCTAGGATATGGAGATTTGGTTCAGGGGAATATTACAATCAAAAGGGTATACTATGTCGAAGGGCTCAATCACAATCTTTTCTCGGTTGGTCAATTCTATGATGCGGATTTGGAGGTTGCTTTCAGAAAGAAGACATTTTTTGTTCGTGATTATGATGGGAATGACTTACTTACCGGTACACGGGGTACTGATCTTTACACAATTTCACTTCAAGACACAACTTCATCAACTCCAATTTGCTTCATGGCTAAAGCTTCAACGACCCAGGCATGGTTATGGCATCAACGTTTATCTCATCTTAACTTTGATACCATCAACTTGCTTTCCAAGAAAGATATTGTGAGAGGCCTTCCAAGTTTGAAATTCATCAAAGATCATCTTTGTTCTTCTTGTGAACTTTGTAAAGCTAAAAGAAGTAGCTTCAAAACAAAAACCACACCAAGCTCTAAAGGACGGTTAGATCTTCTTCACATGGATCTGTGTGGTCCCATGCGTGTTCAAAGTATCAATGGGAAGAAATATATTCTTGTAATTGTTGATGATTACTCAAGGTACACATGGACTCACTTCTTGAGGTCCAAGGATGAAACACCCGAAGTTCTCATCAGCTTCCTTAAACTGATACAACGTGGTCTTCAAGCTCAAGTTAAAGTGGTTCGTACTGACAGAGGTACATAATTTTTGAATTCAAATCTGAGAAACTATTTTGAAACCGAAGGAATTGAACATGAAACATCTATTGCTCGAACACCCGAACAAAACGGCGTTGTTGAAAGACGAAACCGTACTTCAGTTGAGGCTGCTCGAACATTATTATCCGCTTCAAAACTTCCACTATACTTTTGGGCCGAAGCCGTGTCAACCGCATGCTACACACAAAACCGCTCCTTAATTATCCCAAGACACAAAAAGACACCATATCACATAATTCATGATCGAAAACCTTCACTCAAACACCTTCACGTTTTTGGATGTACGTGCTACATTATTCTAGATGGTGAAACTCTGGACAATATGAAAGAGAAAGGTGATGCATGCATTCTAGTGGGATATGCAACTCAGTCTAAGGGATATAGAGTGTACAACAAGAGAACAAAATTGATAGTCGAGACTATTCATGTCAGATTTCATGAATTACAAGAAATGGCACTTGAACAAAACTGTTTAAGTCCCGATCCACAACGACAAATGACTTCCGTTCACAACCGCGCGGAACTCGGAACTCAAGACCACAGCAATGAACCGTCAAGTTCAAAGCTGGTTCCTGAACATGTTCTTAGAGCAGATATGAAAGTAGACACAACACTTGAAGAGTTGGAAATGTTATATGGACCAATGTATGATGAATATTTCATGGGGGAGAAACAAGTTGTATCAAAGTCTTCCGCTGTCACTCATGATAAGAATGATGATACCGATCATCGTCAACAAAAGGATACAACTTCATCTACTTCAACACGGGTTGCTGCAGATTTACCTCCTCAGAATATCACATCAACAACCGCTCCTACAACATCAACAACTACTGTCATTGCTCCAGAGAACACAAATCAAGCAGACGATACATTATCTGACGAAGACGAATTTATCAACCCATTCGGTACACCGGTACACGAAACTGGAGAGTCTTCTACTCGCCATGTTGATCCGTCAAATATGCATACATTCTACCAACGACATCCTTCAACACATCATTGGACCCGATATCATCCTTTGGTTCACGTAATTGGAAACCCTTCACAGCCCGTTCGTACAAGACGACAGCTTAACACCGATGGCGATGTTTGTATGTTCGCACTCGCCGTGAGTTCAGCTGAACCGAAAACATCAAAGAAGCCATGGCTGATCACGCTTGGATTGAATCAATGACGGATGAACTTCAACAATTTGAAAGACTTAAAGTCTGGGAACTTGTTGACAGACCATACGATGTAATTCCATTAAATCTTCAATGGATCTGGAAAACAAGATGGATGAAGAGAACACGATCATCAAGAATAAATCTAGGCTAGTGGCTAAAGGGTATGGACAGAAAGAGGGTATTGATTTTGAAGAATCATTTGCACCAGTAGCTCGAATGGAAGCGGTCAGGATTTTTCTTGCTTATGCTGCACATAAGGGATTCATTGTCTACCAAATGGACGTAAAGACGGCGTTTCTTAACGGTCCTTTAAAGGAAGAAGTCTATGTCACGCAGCCAGAAGGATTCGTCAATCCTCATTATCCTGACAAGGTGTATCATCTCCACAAAGCACTATATGGACTCAAGCAAGCTCCAAGGGCGTGGTACGACGAGCTCTCGAAATTTCTGGTCTCTAAAGGTTTCTCAAAAGGTTCCATTGATTTAACTTTGTTCACTTATAAATATGGGGATGACATTTTGCTTGTGCAGATTTATGTTGATGACATTATTTTCGGGTCTACAAACCCAAAACTTTCAAAATGGTTTGAAAAAGTTATGCACAACAGATTTGAAATGTCTATGACGGGCGAACTAAAATTCTTTCTAGGAATTCAAGTTCACCAATCCCCAAGTGGTATCTTCATTAACCAAGCTCAGTATTGTCAAGAGATAATCAAAAAGCATGGTATGACCTCATGTGACCCCGTTGGGACACCATTATCAACCACATCGCTTGATGGTGACTTAGAGGGATTACCCATAAATCAAACGAGATATCGTTCCATGATCGGGTCCCTCATGTACTTGACATCAAGCAGACCTGATATACATCATGCTACATGCTATTGTGCACGATATCAAGCACGACCCACTAAAAAGCACCTCAAGGAGGTTAAACGGATCTTTCGGTACCTTAAGAATACTAGTCACATGGGACTCTAGTATCCGAGGGAAACCGGTTTCTTTCTAACGGCCTATTCAGATTCTGCTCATGCAGGGTGTCTTGATACACGTAAAAGTACTTCTGGTGGTGCACAATTTCTAGGTAAAGATAAGCTTGTGGGATGGTCTTCCAAGAAGCAGGATTGCACGTTACTTTCATCAGCCGAAGCGGAGTATGTGTCTCTATCTGCGTGTTGTGCTCAAGTTCTTTAGATGAGAACACAACTCACGGATTATGGCTTCCACTTTGATAAAGTACCCATGTACTGTGACTCAAAGTCTGCCATAGCCATCTCCTGCAATCCGGTACAACATTCCTGCACGAAGCACATTGATGTCAGATATCACTTCATTAAGGAACAAGTTGAAAAGGGTATTGTTGAATTATACTTTGTTGGAACTGATTACCAATTAGCTGACTTGTTTACAAAAGCTCTTTCGAAAGAGAGGTTTGCGTATCTAGTTAGGCAAATTGGTATGAGATGTTTGACTCCAGCAGAACTGGAGGTTCTGGCAAATAAGCCTGCTTGATTTATCTATCAAACATCTACTTGTAAATATTAATGAAAAAACAAAATACAAAAATATAAAACATATAAAAACAAACACAAAACTAAAAATCTTTCAAAATCCGAAAATATTCTTCTCGACATGTCTTTCAGTATCGATAATATGGACGTGCCTAGAAATGTCGCTCAATAACGACACGGGTGTGTACATAAAGCTCGAATGAAAGTTGTAAATATTTTTCAAAACATGTCATTTCTTCTTTTAATAAAGGAAATTATCTATTTTGGACAACATTTCCAAACAACGGGTAGAGCAATCTATCACGGGTTGAGCTTGTCACAAAACATTCCATGTTTTGAGCTCAACACAATGGCTTGTAATCACTTTCAGATTGCAACCCGGATCAATATTCACGGGGGAGTGTACGATTTAGTGCGCTTACCCTCAGCAAAAGAAGAGAAATCTTCTTACACTTGAGTGGATTCGTCAAGACATTCAAAGTCTATGAACTCAAGTTTATGCTTTAGAAAAACCTCTTCGACAAAAAGAAATAGGATATTTTCAAAAAGCGTTGAACACAATTTTTTTCAAGAATTTTTCAATGATTATTCAAAATCTTTCAAAAATTGTGTGTTCAACAACTCCTATCCTCAAAAAGAGAAATGTGGATCACATCCTCACAACGACAATTCAATTGGATCAATTTTTGAGAGGGAGCTTTCCAAAATTCATGCTAAGTTTGACACATTTTTTCTCCCGAAGATTTTCAAGACTATTTTTCAAAATATATTTTAATCAAATTTGGTATCTCTAATATCAAAAGATTTTATATATTAGAGATAGGGAGAGAAAATGTGATTAAAATGTGATCTATAGACTCAAGCACTTTAACTCTTACCCGCATGTGCAAAATGTCTACTTAAATTCTTTCGCATTTCAATGCACATGTGAAGGGGGAGCTTTTCTGAAACGACAAAACTAGCAAGGTGTTAAATGTTTTTCAAACACTTTGTTAGAATTTAAAGTGGTTTTCATGGTTACGATCAAATACCCACAACATCTTTAATTCACGACGTTATTGGTGTCAAAAGGGTGGTTAGGTTTAAGTCCTATGATCCAACCAGAACCGGAGGGATCTTCCCAAGGACAATCCAATAGATTATTAGAAGTCCTTAGGAAAGATGGAGTAGAATGTGAACGTAGCTGAATGCCGACTAAGTACTGATGATAGCACTGGAACAATCACAACAAGGTGCTATTAATGATGTCTTGGTAAGCATTGAAGGGGTTGAAGAATGAAAAAGAAATGTAAGGATAAAAGGTCTAAAGAAAGAAGCCCTCTATACAACTTAGGCAGAAACCGGGTTAACACATCATGAAGACAAACTCATCATGGACCCAGTGATGTGAAGCACAACCCTTTCCTAGCTACTCAGACTTCTCTCAAAAGAAGTTTGTTTTATTGTCACGGAGATCAACACGATTTCTATTGACTTTCTCACTCCGAGATAGTTGATATTGAATAGGTGGCATCTGCTCCAGCCTCCGACCACCAAAAGTGCACAAATAGAGTCTAGAGCCAAGAGATCAATCAAATCTCGTTAGGACACACTGATGAAGATCAAGAGAGTCCTACGCTATATCCTTGTGATATTGCTAGAACACTCAGAATGATACTACTTAGTATTCACATTGATGAGTGGAAATCCTTCCAGTGTTAACATCAAACAACACTGCGGTAGGTCATATGCAAGATTCTTTATGAATTGAACATGTGTAAAACTGAAAAGCAACAGTGGTTTGATTCTGAATTGATTCAAACTCGTTTCAGGTTTCTACGCAATATCTTTATGGTCTTGCCAGAACATTCAGGGTGATATTCATTAATATTCACAGTGACGAATGGAAATCCTTCTAGCGTCAACATCAAATAGCGCTACGGTAGGTGACTTGTGAGATTCTTATGAATCAAGCTTGTGTCAACTGGAAAGCAACAATGGTAAGATTCTTTATGAATCACACTTGTTCCAGGAATTTGAATTGACGATTTTAATCAAGCGGATATTTATCCAATTCATTCACTCTTTATGTTCGCAGTCTTGCTTTGAGACGGTCGAGTAAAGAGAACGGCTAGTACAACCGCGAAACCCTGTCAAGGAGATTCTTAATTGAATCTACCTGATCACAGGTACGATATTTAATATCGTATAACGGTCTTCACCGACCGGAGGTAAAACGCTACCGATTTAGGACGAATGTCAAAGCCATTCAGTCCGTGTCTATGTTTTGTCTCGAGAAGGTGGCGTCACGGTGTATTCAGCAAAGTCAAAGATTCAAAACCACATTCTCATGCCTAAAGACATATTTGATAATTAATAGTGTGAGCATGTGGATGAAGACTCAAGATCACAAGATGGCAAAGACAAGTCAAGGATGATTTGAAGATCTCAAACTTAAAGACAAAGTCGAAAGACAACGACAAAGGCTCAAAGATCACAGCATGAAGGAAAAAGACTACCATTACACGTTCAAGACTCATTTATGGCGAGATTAGTAATCTCTACAAATTTCCTAAATGACCAAGGTTTATGACCTCTCATTGGGGGAGATTGTTAGCCTCAAAATATTGAGTCAAACAAGAATGCTCGGTCATATGTTTATTATGTATCGTAAATTAAAACGTTGTAATAGGTAGTATGTTAGTCGTGTATTACGGGCTTAACTTTAAGCTAAGGTTCATTCATAAGTAACCAAAGCCCAAAAAGAAAGCCCGGCCCATGATCGTATAGCCCATTAAGCTACATGTAAGCAAAGTCTATAAATACCCTTCCTAGCATGTTAGGAAGGGTGCTGGTTCATTTTATTCTCTTCTCAATCTAATATTACACAAGTTCCAACCATATCTCTCTACTTTCTCTCACTACTTTCTCTCTCTAGAATTTCATCTTCTTCATCTATTTTCTTTCTTTAAATTCGTATTATATCATCCAAAAATATGGGACAACACGATCAATTTCGTTAGAAAGTTGGTGTTCTTGTGTCTTTAATTTAATTTGAAGAAAATCAACTTCATCTTCAAGAGATTTGACATAGCTTAAATCAGTTAACATTTCCTCAGTGAGAGCATTATAAAACATTTCCACATTTTTTGAAAGATCATCAATGGTTGGAACAAGCATTGTTGAATGACGACTTCTACTTGTGGGTTAGGTTTAATATTCCAAATGGTATCTCTAGAAACTTTTTCATAATCGGCGACACCTTTGTACAAATTTAAAACCCCTTGTTTTATAAACTCAAATTGCTGAACACTTTTACTTTTTTCATCCCATTTTCGCTTTTCTTCCGAAATTTGTTTTTCTAACAAAATTGATTGCTTTTTGAAACTCCTTTTTAAAGAAACTTTCTTTTGGGGTTCATCACTTGGTGGTGGAACTCTATTATACATCTTTTGTTCTTTGGAAAGTTCTTTTTGAGGAACAAACTTAATATAATGATCAGAATCAGAAAGGTTTATTAGGTCACTTAAGTTCGATTGACTTTCTTCTTGTTGACGAATGATTTCGTCGCAGTCAGGGGAAAGCATAAGAGCAAGATTATCAACATAACAACCGATATCATAAAGAGCATGCTTGGTACTTTGAACTTTCTTGAGATATTCAGGCTTGACAAAACTCGTTTTCATATTTCTATTGAGCATATTCATGGTTTGAATAGACTGACCCATTTTGTAAACTATGTTATTTAACGTGTCGACTCTCTTTTCCAAAGCAAGAATTTTTTCAATATCCTTTTCTTCACGAGTTTTATAAAGCACAGTTTGTTCTTTGTTAACCGACTCTAACTAAGTAATTTGGGGTTTATGTAGCAGCAGTTGTTCTTCAAGTTCCGATATCTTTT
This sequence comes from Glebionis coronaria, assembly GCA_025667525.1. Taxonomy (NCBI): domain Eukaryota; kingdom Viridiplantae; phylum Streptophyta; class Magnoliopsida; order Asterales; family Asteraceae; genus Glebionis; species Glebionis coronaria. The sequence continues at coordinate 155,597,716 of CM046881.1, read as the reverse complement.
GTTTTGACATATGAATTTCGTGTGTTACTTCAGAACAATATTGTTCGTTGAGCACCTTACGTTCATATACCAAATCATTAGCTATTGCAACTCGTCGATCAGCTTCTTTTACATAATCACACTCTTTAAGCCTGTCTATCTCCTCGGCTAAGGATGTGTTTGCTTGCTTCAAACGTTTATTATCCTCTTTGTTTTCCTTAATTTCATGTTTTAAAGAATCAATAATAGACGCAAGCAGATCACGTTCCTCATCCGAGTCAGTATCCTGAGCAGCATTACCGTCATCATTACACATATGCTGTGAATCCGTAGAGATATTGCTATCCTCCGTGTCCATTACATATGTGTCATTGATGCTTTCGGGTTGCTCAGGATGTCGTCGTTCATTAGCAAACACATTAGAGTTATCATATGTTGGTACCTTTTCAATTGGCTTAGTATCAAAGATAGGTCCAGAAGTATCAGCAATCTCTGGAAGCACTTCTTGAATCTTTGCCATGTACACATAATGTGCCTCTAGCTCTTGATCATCGTCTTCATCATCAGTGTCATCACGCCAGTCAACTTCATCTGCTGTGAGTGGAATTCCTGCTTCTTCTTTCTTACACAGCAACATTTTTTCTTTGTGATATCCCGAATCCTTAACCCGTTTTGGCTTCTTGCATTCCCTAGCCATGTGCCCAAATCCCTTGCAATTGAAGCATTGAATCCCAGTCTTCTGCACAACCGTAGTGCCTACAGTATCTCTAGCCCCAACTTGATTCGACATCCTCTGATTATCATACCTAGCCTCACGATCATACCTAGGTGCATGATCAACTTCCTTATATCGAGCATTGGATGATGATCTGAGGTTGTTGTTGGTAGGTTTGTAGATCTTCTTATAAGTTGTGGTGAGTAGAGACATGAGTTCTTCAATCTTCTTGTCCCTTGAAGTTTGTTCATCATCACTGTCTCCATCTGACTCGGTGTCATACTTTGGAGGTGGAGTGGGGACAATTGCTTTTGCCTTTTTAGCAGTAGCTGAAGGTTTGGTGGATGAGCTTGATGACTTTGAGGAATGAGTAGGTGGTTGTTGACGGTGTACGGGTTTTGTTGAAGTAGTAGCCACAAAAGCAATAGAGTTAGAAGACCGTTCTGCCTTTTCAGCCCTTAGTTCATTCACTTCATTCTGATGTTGTTTCAGGATATCATAAAGTTTGTGATAGGAGATGGTCTTGATATCTTCCCTTTGTTTAACCAAAGTCACAAACCTTTGCCATTCAGGTTTGAGTTGAAGTAGAAACTGAACATTGGCATGATGATTGGAGATGGTGCACTGATTTCTAACAAGCTCATTCATCATTTTGTAGAATCTCGAGTAATATGAGTCAATGGATTCACCATCTTCAGATGTGAATTTTCCAAACTCCCAAAGAAGATTAGTCTCGAGATCTTGAACATTGATCGACTCACCTTGCTTCAATCGATGGATTGCATTCCACATTTCCATAGCATTAGGACAAGCATCAACTGTGGAATAGATATCGTTATCAACTCCAGTGAGTATAAAGTTTACAACATCAGCTTAAGCTTGGAGGAGTTTCTTTTTCTCAGCAGAACATGTGTCGAAATCTTCCATAACTCGTATAGTTGATGAAGTACCATCCTTTGCTTGTGTGGTAATGGGTCTGAATTCGAAAACTGGAGGTGGATACTCAAGGCAGTGACGAAGAGCAGTTCGGTTCTCTTTTCCATCGAGAAATCTGAGAAAGCGAGATCTCCATTGAACATAGCAACCGGCAGTGAGCATAGGTGGATTTCCATTGCCACCTTGTTCCAAACGAATTTGATTTGCAGTCGCATTGCTGATATTGTTGTTAGACATTGTCGATGATTGTGAATGGATTAGGATCTTAGTGGATGTGTTGTGATGAGGTGTGGTTGATGTTGTTGAGAAAAGATGTTAAAATCCCCTAAGAATTGTCTCTCCAGAAACCAAAAATTCCAAGGCCAAAAACACTCAAAAAAATTCACTTTTGTAAAAATCTTCGGAATAATTGATGTTTTCAGAAAAATGAGGTTTTTCGGAATAATGATATCTTCGGAATATGTGAAATTTTCAGAGAAATGAAAATCTTCGGAAAAACACCCTTTTTCAGAATAATCTTCGGAATAAAGCACTTTTTTAGAAAAAATGAAAATTTCGGAAAAACACCCTTTTTCGAAATAATCTTCGGAAAACGCCCTTCTTCGGAAAAATCTTCGGAAAAATGCCCTTTTTCGGAATAATATTCGGAAAGTACACTTCTTTGGAAAACTCTTCGGAAACCACACTTCTTCGGAAAGTACACTTCTTCGGAATAGAGGCTTCTTCGGAATTTTCACTTCTTCGGAATAGAGGCTTCTTCGGAATTTTCACTTCTTCGGAATTTTCTTCGGAATACTTACTTGTTCGGAAAAATCTTCGGAAAACATACTTTTTCGGAATAAAGATTTTTCAGAGAAAAACCACTTTTTCGGAATAATTTTCGGAAAAAAACACTTTTTCAGAAAAATAAACCCTTTTCCGAAAAAAATTTCTTCGGAATAAAACCACAATTTCGGAGAAACAAAACCTTTTTCCGAAATTTCTAACTGTTGATCGATATCCCTTTTTTCTCGAACAAACTTGCAAAAAACGTAACTTTATGCCAAAGATTGATCCAAATACACAAAAATTTTGTGTTTTTAGCCAAACTAACAATACCAAATCTCTACCACAACTATGTAGAAGATTTGTATCTAAAATAAACCATAAAAACACAAAAAAAAAAATTGGATCAAGGATTATGGATCAAATACCTCACAAAATCATTAAGAACGCAACCACGAATCTTCAATCACCTATCCACTATAGGATCTTGATACCAAATGTTAATCCCAATTCAATCCATAACACAATATATTAATGATACTTAGAGAGAGAAAGAGAAGAAAAGTAGAGAGAGAAACTATAGAGAGATTAGATGGTAAAAGATTACTAGAGAGAGAAAGTAATAATGACCAACACCCTCTTCCACACATGGAAGAGGGTATTTATATGCCACGGCCATAAGGCCTTAGTGGACTTGTTCATGGGCCAGGCTTGGCTTTGCTTGGGTTACGCCCCTAACTTATATAATATTAGCTTAAATACCAAGCCCGGTTTCCTGACTAATCTATTACAATACTAGACAGATAACGACTAAGATGACCTATTACATTCTTGTTCGACTATATAAAATATAGGGCTAACATTTAATTCTTAAATGAACTTAAACACGTTCCAGGCCTCTACGTAATATCTCAGTGATCTTGCCAGAACACTCAGAGTGATACCTTAGTATTCACAGTGATGAGTGGAAATCCTTCTAGTGTTAACCTCAAACAGCACTTGGTAGGTAACTTGCAAGATTCTATACGAATCAAGCTTGTGACAACTGGAAAGCAACAATGGTGCGGTTCTTAATTGAATTTCACTTGTTCCAGGAACATGAGTGACGGCTTCAAATCATGCGGATATTATTATCCAAATGATTCACTCTTTATGTTCTCAGTTAGCTTTGGACGGTCGAATAAAGAGAACGGGTTTACCCGCGAAATCTTGTCAAGGAGGTTCTTAATTGAAACTACCTGCCACAAGTACGATATTTAGAACGAAATGTTCAAGGCTATTTCATCCGTGTATATGTTTTGTTGTTAACTGTCTTATGCAGCGTAACAAGAAGGTGGCATTGCGGTGTACAATCCAGAAGAAGTCGTAATCACATGCTTATGCTTTCTGCACTTAATACTTCAACAAATTCAAGAAAATCTAAAAGTCAAGTCTTCCGCTGTATCAAACTCTGAAGCTTTCAAGAATTTATAAAGGTGTAAGCATGTGGAACATGAAGTCACGAGGAGGCAAATTTCACAAGTGATAAATACACAAGGTCAAGGCAAGGAAACAAGCCCAAGACTAAAGTCAAAGATCTCATTTACATATTCACAAGAACAAGATCGAAGACTCAAGCATAGTATGCTAGGTTTAAGATTTTGTAAAATGGTGTGACCTCCCTTAGGGGGAGATTGTTGGAAATACGTTTTTCCAAGGAAAGTCTCGGTCACATCATTGTTAGCATAGATCACGAGCTATAGACTATTTAGGACATTGTAACTTAGAGTGACCTCCCTTAGGGGGAGATTGTTGGAAATACGTTTTTACGTATTTAGAAAGGATCGATCACTCCAATGATATATTCAAGTATTGGGCTCGTGATCCATTATGTAATCAATATAGTCCATATAGCTCACATGTAGGGTGGGCTATATATACCCCCTCCTAGCATGTTAGGAGGGGTTGGTAATTATTCATTTAACACTTTCATTGATCAAATAATCACTTTCTCTCTCTACATCTCTTCTCATCTCCTCTCCTCTCCTCTCCTCTCCTTTCTCTCTCTAGTTCATATCAAGTTCTTCATCTACCCCTCTCTCTATTTAAATCAATCCAACACTTGTAACAATTATTAGAAATCGTGGACCTACATCAACAAAGACAAAGAAGAAAGCCGAGAGAGCTAAGTCAACAGTAGAAGATAGTGATGATGATGAGAGCTTGAAGAAGTACTTGAAGATAGTAAAATTTGAAGATCAATGTATTGATACAGAGATTTTTGGAAAGAGATCATCTATTGCTAGATGGATTTACTCTATGGATAAAGGACTTGAAGCTCATGGAATTCAAAGAACTGATGGCAAAACAAGGATATTCAGACTTTTGGAGGATATTCTTCACATTCTTGATAGACAAGATATTCAGGATCTTTTCAGGTTAGTTCAAGAAGCCAGTGCAGGTAAAACTGAAGTATCACTATTATATAGGGAATTTCTCTTTATGTATGTGCCACACAACTGTGATCAAGAAATGTTGAAGGTATTGATAGGTGTGTAAACACCCATCCTTTTTACCACTTAATTACAATAATAACCGAGCCAAAACGTGTATTTTATGTCTTTTATGTCAGAATTATGCGTGGTTTGTGTTTTTGTTGTGATTTAGGACGGAAAGGTGAAAAGTGGAGAAAACACGGGCATTCACGGGCATTTACGGACTTTTACTGAAGAAAAAGATGAAAGACGAAGTCAAGAAGTCAAGAGTGCAAAAAGAACGGAAGTCCAAGACCAATTCCGAAGATTTATCGAAGAAAAAGTCAAAAGACGGAAGTTTATCAAAAGCCGAAAAACTCAAGTCTTATTTATTGAAGAATATAAAGACGAGTTTAAAAGAAATCCCGAGCCATAAGTCATTAAAGTCCAAGATTAAAGAAGATTTAAAGGCTTAAAGACTAATGGTGCAATTAACAAAGAGATTAAGAAGGAGGGACTTAAAGATGCAATTAAGAGGAAATGAAGGAGATAGGAAGCTTCCTAATCCTCCCCTATATATAGATTAGGCTAGTTAATCATTTTTCTTTGTTAGCTAATTTGACAAATTAGTTCTCCACTTTATTTTATGCACCTTTAATTACTTGTCAATTTAATTACATGTTTTGCACCTTAATTATCTTTTAATTTCCAAGTAAGTGTTTTTAATTTTCTTGCTTTAATCTTTATTTGTTCTTTGATCAAGTTTACTTTTTTTTTTCAATCTCATTCTACTCTTCTTCTTTTTGATTCGTTCCAATTTAGGATTAAGCAAGTTTTTGCTTAATCCATTTGCTTATTTGATTTAAAAGTTGTGTCTTTTCTTTTACCTTTTAAGTTTTCATACGAAATAGCCATAAGCTTGACAATCTTATGTGCTTATTTGGTATTTAACTTAAGTGTTTTCAAAGTTTTCTTAAAAGTTTTAATCTTTTTACTTTTCGTGTTTTGTGGTTAAAGTTTTCTTACGTTTTATTGTTGATTTGGGATTTTTAGATTGCTTATTGGGTTTTCACTTTGCTTATTATCCTTGAAAAGTTAAGATTTTTGAGCCTATTTTCGTACTTTTTCGTTTTCCTAGTTTTTAGGAAAAACTGGTAAGATTTCGCAACATTTCCATTATTGCGAAATTGTGACATTCGTGGTAATTACGGAATTGATCTTTAAGTGGAATTGCGGAATTGTACTTTCTGCTCATTGCGGAATTGTACCCTTTTTGCTAATTGCGGAATTACTACACAATTTCGCAATCATTGCGAAATTGTGTAATGATTTCAAGGTTGCGAATTTTTCTTGTTTTTATTTAAATTCTATTTTTAAACTTTATTTTTCCAGCTTTTTACTTAGTCGCACTTTAAATTTTACTTGCCTTAGATTTATTTTAGCATTGCCTTAGTTTAAGTTTTAGTTGCGTTTTAAGTTGCCTTAGATAGATTTAAGTTTGTGCTATTTACGTTTAGTGACCTTTAATTTTCCGTCAAGCTTTTAAATACTTGCACCATTTATTTTAATTAGACTTAGATTTAAATTAACGCCATTTACTTTAATTGTCTTGCACATTTAATTACTACAACGACACAACTATTTGTTTCACCAAAGAACGACTGAGTCACACATTAAACTCCTTTTTCAATTCGAAGAGACATACTTAAACGAATCTTTTTACCGGGCCAAAAGCCTTTTATCAAATGGCGCCACTGCCGGCTCTTTTCGTAAAGATTAACGGTTTTCTGTGAGAGACGCGTTGCTTTTTGGGATCCGTTCACTTGTGAGCGTTATTTTTCTTGCTTAAAAAATTCAAAAAATCCATAAAAATTAAAAATTGATAAAAATACATAAAAATTAAAAATTTCAAAAATCCAAAAAGATTTTATCTTTATTGTGTATATATATTGTCTTTGTGTTTGGTTTCTTTTTCTTTTGCATTTTCAGGTGTATGCGTACTAGATCTTCTAATTATCAAGAGCCCGAGACTCAAGAAGATTTAAGTATGTCAGGTGTAAACAACAATAATCCACCGCACCTCAACAATAACAACAATGTTCTTCCACAGCCCGATCTTCGGACCATGGAGGAGCTTTGTCAACCTACCATGTTTGGACGAGGAGGACCGATTGCGCCGATGCAAATCAACGCTCCGGAGTTTTCGTTGAAGCACCACATGATTCAGCAAGTGCAAACTAACCCATTCCGTGGATTGCCTGATGATGATGCCAACAAACACCTCGACAAGTTCATTACAATCACCCAAAGCATGAAGTGCGCCGGTGCCACAATGGATGAACTTCGCCTACAACTCTTCCCACATACTTTATCACATCATGCCGAGAAATGGTTTGATCGTCTCCCGAAGAATTCAATTCACACTTGGGATGACATGACTCAACGCTTTTTGTCGCGCTACTTTCCACCATCCATGGTCACGAGCCTTCGCAATCAAATCAACGGTTTCATGCAAGATCCTGATGAATCTCTTTTTGATGCTTGGGAGAGATATAATGTCTTGATCGATAGATGTCCAAACCACAACATGCTCCCTGTGACCTTAATAGATACTTTCTACAACGGTTTGACTTTTCGTGATCGGGATACGATTAATGCAGCCGCCGGTGGCACATTCATGTAAAGGAGACCCGAGGAGTGTAGAGAGCTAATTGAGAACATGACTACTCACCACAAAAACTGGGATTCCTCTGCTTCTTCAAGGAAAAACCCGAGAGTCAATGTTTCCTCTACTTCAGCAAACCCTGATATGACCGAACTCACACGCGTGTTGACTGAAATGAGCAAAAGTATTACGCTTCTTGCTTCAAACCAACAACAACAACAAGTTAAAGCGGTTGCACCTTCTTGTGAAACATGCGGCGGTCCACACTCATACACCGATTGTCCTTCTACACAAGGAAATCCGGAAAATGTGTATGCAGCTTATGGTAATTATTCACCGGAAAATTACCAAGCTCGACCTCAAGGGGATAGAAATTTGCTGAGCTACCGGTCCAACAACTACCTTTCACCCGGTTTTTCTCCTCAAAACCAAAACCCCGCCAACAACTACAATAGAAGCAACCAAATCCCACCAAGAGCTTCTAATCCTTATCACCTACCCGCCCAACAAACCCCACCCGTTAACCACGATGTTAAAGCCATCATGAGAACCCAAGGTGAGCAAATCAAGAACCTACAGAGCCAAATTATCAATCTGAAAGGAGATATCACCAAGCAAGGAAATGAGATCAGATCCGAGCTTCGAGATAATATTCAATCCTCCTTCAGCAATCACACAAATGAGTTGAAAAATATGCTTGCTAGTTTCTTGCCCGCAGCTCAACCTTCTACTTCAAGTTCTCTACCTTCAAATACCGTCACCAATCCGCGAGAAAATGTGAGTGCTATTACTACTCGTAGTGGAATTACCATTGTCGATCCACCAATCCCACCCCCATCATCTACACCTCCTCCACCACCATTTATCCCTACTCCTCTTACACATAGTATTAGTGCATCATTACCGCCTCCGCCTCGTCATGACGATGTACCTAGGAAGGACCCTTCAACATCTCAACCTTTACCTGCTACACCTTCTACACCTTCACCACCCAAACCCAATATCCCTTATCCTTCTCGTTTAGGCAAGACCAAAATGCTAACCAAGGATGACTCTGAAGTGTCACGCTATGTGAAGATGATCTCTCAAATGAACTTCAACATTAGCTTTCTTGAAGCACTTGTCCATATGCCCAAATTTGTTAAAGCATTTAAGGAATTGCTTAACAAGAAGGAGAAGCTGATTGAGCTCGCCAACACACGCTTAAATGAAAACTGCTCTGCAGTTATTCTTAAAGAACTTCCGAAAAAGCTTGGAGATCCCGGTCGTTTTGTGTTGCCTTGCGTTTTTAACAAAACTGAAGAATTTACTGCCCTTGCTGATCTCGGGGCCAACATTAATTTGATGCCTTTGAGTGTTTGGAAAACACTATCATTACCCGACCTCACTCCAACGAAAATGACTCTCGAACTGGCAAATCGCACTCTCGCTTACCCTGTTGGTATTGCCGAAGATGTGTTCATTAAAGTTGGCACATTTACTTTCCCGGTCGATTTTGTGGTTGTTGATTATGAAATGGACCCTTGTATTCCTTTAATACTTGGTCGGCCATTCTTGAGAACCGAACGAGCTTTAGTGGATGTGGCCGAAGGTGAGTTAATCTTAAGAGTCGGGGATGATGCACAAGTTTTCAAAATGGGGAAGCTTACAAGCAAATCCTTTGGACGAGAATCAGTGAATATGATTAATGTGCTTGATGACTTTGTTGTCTACAATAATCCGCTATTCGACTCTTGCATTGACAATCCACTCTTTCAAGATGATGTGGATGATTCTCTATCCAATTTGGATGCTTCTCCCATTTATGATTCTCCACCGATCTTTGATGCTTATGATGATGAGTCTAGCTCAGATTCGGATGATTATGATGACCTTACTTCTGAGTATCCCGACCTGCCCACGTATGAGGATTTCGATGAGGCTGATACTCTTTCGAGCGATTCTTCACATGATGAAGATCCTCCGCCATCACTCGATCCTACTTTGGACGATTACTCATTTGAGGAAGACTTCTCTACAATTCTTAATACTTACTTCCCTCATGAGAGTGATGCTCCTCCTTATGATTTTGAAGATTATCGTCTTGATCCTACTTTGGATTTGAAGAACATTCTTTCAAAGGAGAAGAAACTGGTCGACACCAATATCCGCAGCACGTATGATTTAACACCTCTTTGTCCCCCTTCTGAGGACGAGGTTGTGCTTCTTCGCGGATCTTCTTCCCATTCTGCTGAGCCTGAGTGCTATTTTCCCCTAAAGGAAAAGGGGTTCAACCCCGGTATTGAAATCTTTAAGCCATCTCAGTATCCACCTGATGAAATAAAAGGAAAAATCTTTGGAACTATTGAAGACATGCTTGCACCACCTCACCCTTGCTTCCACCGTACTTCATCGCTGCTTAAGGGAACCTTGCCTATTCTTCTTTGGCTTGCCTTGTTCGCCTTAAGCTTGTGCTATTTGATGGACGAAAACTATATCTTTGATCCTGGTGGATATGCTTCATACTTCTTCCTATGATGATCAAGGTCGAGTCAGGCTCACGACTCGGTTAACAAAAATCAAGCGCTTCTTGGGAGGCAACCCATGTATCTATCTTTTCGCTTTCTTTATCCTAAGTGTAGGGGAGACCCGTTGGTTTGCTATTTCCTCTCCTCTCCTCTCTTAATCAGGGATTCGAGCGCTCAATGATCCATTCTTGATGATTCTTGACGACCCATGATTCCGTGATCACTTCTTCCCGGTTCTATCCTAAACTCTTTTCGATTCACTATTTTATATTTTTCAATATTCAAATAGGAATCTCTTTAGTTGTCTCTTCCTTAGCGAGATTTAAACAACGTGCACAATGTCCTAAGTGTAGGGGAGTTTACTCCCATATGCTTAAACATTAAGGACAATGTTTATATTAAGTGTAGGGGGTACTTCTATCGAAGTTTTAAGTGGACTTTTCCATTAAAATGCCTTCATTTAACCGGAAAATCGTCTTTTTCAGCATTTTTCAAATTTTTAATTAACTTTGGCCATTTAGTCGTAATTTTTAAAACTTTTATCGTTGCTTTCATATGTATATATCCCGCAATAAAGTCAAAAATATTAATAAAGTGGTGTAGCTAGTTTAGAAGTCTTTGACATATTAGGCCCGTTGCGATTATTTTGACTCAACCCGAATTGACTTATCCAAGTTTATTCTAGCTAGTATCCTTAACCATGTAGACCTTAATTGGTTTATTAGGCTCAGCATCCACGAGTCTCATTACTTGAGATTTTAAATTGTGGAGAACGTGAAATGATAGAGTCAATTATAAGTCGGTATTCTTACACAAGCACACTTGGTGTGATTATCTGCCTATTCTCCCATCGCTTGCTAATAATTTATCTGCAATAAGTAAGGTCGTACGATTTGAAAAGTTACTTAGCTTCTAGCCCAAGATCGTTTAAAAGTTGCTCGGTAATGATAAGAGTTCATAGCCAAGGCATAACTTATGAAGCGGGGCGCGAAGATTGGCGAGTCCGAAAAGGCCCTAACAAGGCATGAGGATTCCATTTTATTGCTAAAGATCCAAGGTGATGTGAAAAGCATTATTCCCAAAATCAATATGAAGGATCAAGACTCACGACGAAAAGCAATCAACTCCCATAAAGATCATGGAGAAGTGTATCCGAAAAGACCCTAACAAGGTATGAGGATAAATAGATCCAAGTCCGAAAAGGAGGCGGATCGTTGTATCTCAAAATCCCAATTAGCGATTGAAGAAATAATGATGAAGTCGTGGTCAACAAAGTGGAGTATCCCTCAAAAATACTCCAAGTGAAGAACTCTATTAACGAAGAGAAGACCATTATCTCAAGCACGTCTCTCAAGATACGAAGTATGAAGTACATGCCAAATATCGGCCCGAGAAAGGTCTCAAATCGTGAAGCGAGTTATGCCAAGATATGAAATTTTTGATATCCCGAGAAGCAGTTTTAAGAGATTTTGTCCTTTAGCTAACTATTGATCAAATCGTCCTACTTTGCTTTCTGCCTAAATAAACTATCGCAATAAGTCCAAAAATGCATCTTCATGATCATTCTAAGACAAAAATAAAATATAAGAGATACACCTAGGAATAAGGGAGTTTAAGCATATAATTAAGCCATGTGTGTAAGTGTTTGTTTTGCTAACTTATAATAACAATGATCTCGTTTTTAAGCTTAGTTTGGGGAACGTGAAACTTGAGGGTGATAAATCTTCGCAGCACCGAAGCCCTAATGTAAGTCTTAGATCTCTGTGCAAGTTATTTCCATATTGCTATTTTCAAGTGAAAATGGTTCTCTATCCTTTTGTTTACTTTAAAGTTTTAATTTCTCTTAGTACTGTAATTTTTGTTTAGTATGTTAATAAGGCCAAGGTTGATTGATTATGAGAAAAGTGTAAATTTGCTTTGTCACTAAGCATTGCATGAGGGCATGGCAATGGTTAAGTGTAGGGGATTTGATAGGTGTGTAAACACCCATCCTTTTTACCACTTAATTACAATAATAACCGAGCCAAAACGTGTATTTTATGTCTTTTATGTCGGAATTATGCGTGGTTTGTGTTTTTGTTGTGATTTAGGACGGAAAGGTGAAAAGTGGAGAAAACACGGGCATTCACGGGCATTTACGGACTTTTACTGAAGAAAAAGATGAAAGACGAAGTCAAGAAGTCAAGAGTGCAAAAAGAACGGAAGTCCAAGACCAATTCTGAAGATTTATCGAAGAAAAAGTCAAAAGACGGAAGTTTATCAAAAGCCAAAAAACTCAAGTCTTATTTATTGAAGAATATAAAGACGAGTTTAAAAGAAATCCCGAGCCATAAGTCATTAAAGTCCAAGATTAAAGAAGATTTAAAGGCATAAGGACTAATGGTGCAATTAACAAAGAGATTAAAAGGAGGGACTTAAAGATGCAATTAAGAGGAAATGAAGGAGGGAGGAAGCTTCCTAATCCTCCCCTATATATAGATTAGGCTAGTTAATCATTTTTCTTTGTTAGCTAATTTGACAAATTAGTTCTCCACTTTATTTTATGCACCTTTAATTACTTGTCAATTTAATTACATGTTTTGCACCTTAATTATCTTTTAATTTCCAAGTAAGTGTTTTTAATTTTCTTGCTTTAATCTTTATTTGTTCTTTGATCAAGTTTACTTTTTTTTTCAATCTCATTCTACTCTTCTTCTTTTTGATTCGTTCCAATTTAGGATTAAGCAAGTTTTTGCTTAATCCATTTGCTTATTTGATTTAAAAGTTGTGTCTTTTCTTTTACCTTTTAAGTTTTCATACGAAATAGCCATAAGCTTGACAATCTTATGTGCTTATTTGGTATTTAACTTAAGTGTTTTCAAAGTTTTCTTAAAAGTTTTAATCTTTTTACTTTTCGTGTTTTGTGGTTAAAGTTTTCTTACGTTTTATTGTTGATTTGGGATTTTTAGATTGCTTATTGGGTTTTCACTTTGCTTATTATCCTTGAAAAGTTAAGATTTTTGAGCCTATTTTCGTACTTTTTCGTTTTCCTAGTTTTTAGGAAAAACTGGTAAGATTTCGCAACATTTCCATTATTGCGAAATTGTGACATTCGTGGTAATTACGGAATTGATCTTTAAGTGGAATTGCGGAATCTTGGTTTGTCCTAATTGCGAAATCATTCCCAACTCAGCAATTGCGAAATCGATCTTCAGTATTGCGGAATTTGTAATTTCGCAATAATTGCGAATTCTTTGATTCCGCAACTATTGCGGAATTGAACTTCAATTTATTACGGAATTGATTCCGCAACATTGCGGATTTGTACTTTCTGCTCATTGCGGAATTGTACCCTTTTTGCTAATTGCGGAATTACTACACAATTTCGCAATCATTGCGAAATTGTGTAATGATTTCAAGGTTGCGAATTTTTCTTGTTTTTATTTAAATTCTATTTTCAAACTTTATTTTTCCAGCTTTTTACTTAGTCGCACCTTAAATTTTACTTGTCTTAGATTTATTTTAGCATTGCCTTAGTTTAAGTTTTAGTTGCGTTTTAAGTTTCCTTAGATAGATTTAAGTTTGCGCTATTTACGTTTAGTGACCTTTAATTTTCTGTCAAGCTTTTAAATACTTGCACCATTTATTTTAATTAGACTTAGATTTAAATTAACGTCATTTACTTTAATTGTCTTGCACATTTAATTACTACAACGACACAACTATTTGTTTCACCAAAGAACGACTGAGTCACACATTAAACTCCTTTTTCAATTCGAAGAGACATACTTAAACGAATCTTTTTACCGGGCCAAAAGCCTTTTATCAGGTATTAGAGAATTAGGTTCCTAGTTACTAGAGATATTATAGGTCATGTGGATTACATATTTTTGATATAGATGATGTTACATACTATATGCTGCAAGAGAAGACTTACCCATTCAAAAGAAAATTGTTGGAAAGAATGTTGAAACAACAATTGGAAGTTACAGAAGAATCTGTTGATGCTTTGGAGTTGATCAGAATGGTTAAACAACAAATCAAGGATTTAAAAGATGAGGAAGAAGCTGAGAAAGATCCTTTAGTGTTTGACTTTCAGTCACAGTTAACAAATGGTTCTCAGTTCACCATGTCTAACACACATAAGAACTGGCTAGTCCATAAGCAAACGATTTGTGGTAAAGACTTCTCAAATCCGTTGAAAGCTGGTAGTTTGCTAAAAACTATATGGTTCTGACTCACCTTGTTTCGAGACAAAGAGTTGGCTAGTCCTAGACAAACGGTACTAGGTAAAGACTTCATCAAATCCGTTGATGGTTGATAATTTACCAAAAATTGTAAGGTTATAAGTACACCTTATTCTATATGAATAAAGTATTGGCTATTCTAGAGTGTACGGCTAACTAGTAAAGAATATATCAAATCCGTTGATAGCTGGTGATTTGCTAAAAATCATGAAGCCAATACAGATTGGTTTTTGTTGTTAATTGTTTTATTTCAGGTATAAATTGCAAGCAAAGAAGTATTCAAGAAGAAAATACTTAGAAAGTTTTGTCTTATCAGATCAAGATTGAAGTTCATGATTCAGTGTTCATAAATTTAACTCAAGAAGACAATTACTGATGCTGCAAAGAAGATAAATGAATGTTTACAAGACACAAGAAGATCATAGTTTGAAGACAAAGATGATATTCATATTGTTTGAAGTTTATCTTATCAGAAGAAGATCTATATTAAAGTGTTTGGCTACATTCAGTTGGATACAAATACAGATTACCAAGTTCAATCCAAGGATGAAGGAAAGACTGAAGACATGTATTCTAAATACATCCAGTACAAGAGAAACAAGAAGACAACAAGTTATCATTCTTGTTTAGGGTAGGATTGTTGGGAATTATTTTTTAAGTGTCAAGTACCGTCAGTGTAATTTAAGTACTGTTAGTATTATGCAAGTACTGTTATTATTAACGCGGTACATAGTAAGTACTGCTACTTATAAATTAAGTACTGCTATATTGATTAGGACGAATATATCTTTGTATAAGATATGTCATAGTTATAGTTAGAGTATATCTTATGTGATATACTTAGATAGTTAGAATATTGATAATATATCGTCTGTGGTATAGTTATCTTTATAGAATATCTAAGGTTTCTAGGGTTCCTTACTCTATAAAAGGAACATAGGTACAATGTCATTCATGTACCTCATTCAAGTCAATTAATAAGAGAATCGAATAGTTAAAAGTAATTATGTTCTTCTGTGCTTTATAAATCAGATTCCGCATAACTTATTTAGCTTGAGTAAGAGTTCTCAAAGTGTTTTAGTTTGATTACAAACTACTATACTAGTTCTTAACAGAATATTGATCCAATCAAAGGGATCAACAACACCTAAGAAAAACAACGGACATCAAAATGATAATATGAATTGGAATAATTTCCACAACAATGTTTTTCTCCGTGAGGTATGTGTCCTCCATTCATGCATCCCAACCAAATGCAAGGGATGTTTGGAACTAACAACTTTGAACCCATGTGATATTGGGGACCAAATGTTTGATTTTTTGTATTGTTACCTAAATATGCTTGGGAATTGATTTGGAGCCCGACGAGTAGATTAAGGATAGTGGTTGTTCTAAACACATAATGGGTAATCGAAGTTTGTTCTCTACTTACAAAGCATATAATAGAGGTAGCGTCACATTCGCTAGTAAATGACGTGGTAACATCATTGGAAAAGGTACGGTTTCTCTTGTCTCCATGACCATTGAAAATTTTGAGAACGCAGATAACTTAGGTTTTAATTTACTAAGTATAGGTCAAATTTGTGACAATAAGTGTAAGGTCATCTTTTCCGAACATGATAGCTGATGTGACTCTAATTACACATCATATTACATCATATTTCCTCGAAAAACGTGCTTAAAATGGTCAAATAATCATAAATTATGCCTTGTATATGTGTGTATTGTCGTTTGTGCGTGTGTAGGTACGGATATCAAAGAAATCACAAGAAATGAAGCAAAAGAGCCAAGACGGACACGAGAAATGAAGAAATGCACAAGACCGAAGCCGGAATTGTATTTACCAAAAACGAATCGAATCAACTCGACAAAGTTTGAAGATTTTCAAGAAGTCAAAGTCAAAACCCGAGCCTAATTATAAAAAGATGACAAAGATCGAGTTTGATGGTGCCTTCTTATTTAAATGGGCGACACAACGCCACTTAAATGGGTTGGACAAACCCATTAATAATCAAATGGCCAAATTCAACATAATTCAAAAATAGGTTGCGAATGAAAGAAAGGCCTCAGGCCCAGCAGGAAAGGAAATCCTAACTGGGCATAGCTTCATAAACACGCAGCATTTATAGATAGAGGATATTACCTTTTCTAGTTTTCTTAGATGTAATATAGATAGCTTACATTCTACGCAACAGATTACATACCACATTTTTTCTTTCTGTTCCATTATTATTCGTAGGGTAGTAGTATTACTTTAGGATAGATTGAGATTTTTATAAAAGAACAAATCAGACGCATCTTTTATTTTATTTCCATCTTTGCACTTCTTTTCTGTTTTTTTAGTAGCTTAAGTTTGAGGTAAAATCAGTTTTATATAGATATCCGCTTTCCTTTTTATTTAGTTATATAAAATCATCTCAGTGTTCTTATATATCCTTGAATTCGACTTTCGGTTAATGTACGCTTTCGATTAATAAAACTTCGCAGCTTCTTTCATATTTCTTTTTCGCTTCTATCACTTCTTTTTATTATCTTAAAATTCGCAGATTTTGAATTCGGTTAGTAAAATATGGTATTCGGATGACGTTTTATATGCAGGTTATCGTTTCAGTTTATGTTGTCTTGTGATTCGATTTACAGCAAGCTTATGATTCGGTTGATGATTGTTAGTTCTCGGCAGATTTAGTTCTCGGTTTTCGGTGTTGAAATTGTTATTGATTCGTAGGTGGTTTTCGATTAATGAATGATGCGAGTATGATTTTCGGTAGTAGTAGTTTGTAGGTTTGGATTCGGTATTTCTTGTAGATCATTAGATGATATTAATATTCTGTTGAAGCTTGTGATGATTTGGTTTGTTGAGTTCGATTTATTTTTAGCTTTGAAGAATCAGTTTCGGTTAGTGTAGCCTTAGTATAAAGCTCGTTGTTAGCTCTGATATCATCTCGGTTTAGCTTCGATATCAGTATTCGTTTCAAGTGTAGCTTCAATTTCGATCTTGGTTCAGACAGCGATAGCTAGCATCGCATCAGCGGAGGCCAGGATGTGAGGGTAATTCTTAGTTACATTTTCTGAGATTTACGTTTACTTGTTTCTGTTACAATTAGTGAACCTCTACTGAAATTGTGTTCAACTTTTAGTTAGTTCGATTTGTAGAAGTAGACTTGTATTAGTTCGATTTACATTTGAAATTATGTTTTAGAATTATTAAGTGTGCTAGTTAATCTTGTGGTTGGCATTAGAATTTTAGTTGCTGCATTTGAATCTTAGTATAGATAGAGCATTCTCTTAGTAAGTTTGCAAGTTTTAGATCAGACAGGGGTGTTTGGATTAGATGATTTAGAGCTTATTATGTTACTTGTTTTGGAATTGAATGAATGTAGTCCATTGAATTTGATAGAATAAGATTAGTCAGCGTTAAATATGCATTTGGTTGATCATAAGCAATGTAGGGAAACTTTAAGACATTTACTTATTAAATTGTGAAGTTACTGTACAATTCATAAAGAGAAATTAAGGAAGTTTTAGATAGTGAAAATAAGTGAAATCTAATCTCTTTTTGGATGAGTATTATTACTGTTTTTTTCTGCTAGTATTGAAGCTAATTAGAGCAGGTAGAATTTAGTTTAATGAGTTTATATTAGATTGTCATAAAGATAATTTTCTTAATGAATTGTTGGGCCATTTTGTAACATACGCTGCCTATTATAATACTAAAATAGGGGCTGCGTTTTTTAACCAAATAGAGGGGTGCATTGTTTTTGTTTATCAGTTATTAAGTATTCAATATATTAGCCACTCAAATTGGTTGAATCAAATTTAGATTTCATTTTTTTTAATAAAAATCATTTTCTAGTTTAATAAAAAAACATAAAAAATATAAAAAGTATAAAAAATTAGTTTTACATTTTTAGAATAAATTTGGCATTTATATTTTTAGAATAAACTTGCATTTTCGTTTTTGCCATTTTAGTATTTTTTTTCATTTGTCCTTTTATGTTCGCTTAGCATTTTAATATTTCGCGTTTGCATTTTAGTTGTACATTTTATATTTTTACTTTGTGACTTTTACTTGCGGTATTTGCACTTTGTTTTTAGAATAGTACGTATACGTATTAGAAAATATTTTTACTTTTTACGTACTTTGTTTGCCAATTAGAAATAGATACCATTTATCTTTTTATTAACCAAAAACAATATAGTCTAAACGGTAAAATCCGATTTCAATTCGAGTCGAGTCGAGGAACAAGAACGATAAATTTGCTAAAAAATAACTACATTAATAGCGAAATCGTAAAAGATGGAAAGATCATTGACAAAATGTGTTAGAAAGCATGGGTTTTATGTCATGAAGGTCAATAGGAAGTCTAAGGACAACTTATGTCTAGCGACTTTAGATGATAGTTCTACTCTTTGGCATAGGATATTAGGGCACACTAATATGTGTTTGATTCAGTCTTTAGTCTCTAAGTAGTTGGTAAGACATCTCCCCAAGATGAAGTTTGATAGTCACTTTTGTGATGCTTGCAAAGTTGGGAAGCAAGTTCACTCAAAGTTACAAGGCCAAGAATTTGATATCGACCTCTTGGTGCCTAGAGCTCTTACATATGGATCTCTATGGACCTTCCACCACAGGAAATTATGGAGGTAACCTTTATACCCTAGTTATAGTTGATGACTATTCGAGATTCACTTGGACTAGATTTTTGGATAATAAGAATGAAGCTTTCGATCATTTTGAAGTCTTTAGTCGGAAGATCCAAAGTCAATTAGGATGTCCAATTGTTTCTATTAGGACGAATTATGGTAGGGAATTTGATAATGAAGTACAATTTGGTGCCTTTTGTGAAGCTCATGGTATTACCCATAAATTCTCGGCTCCTCGCACTCCACAATCATATGGGGGTAGTTTAAAGTAAGAATAGGACTATCCAAGAGATGAGTAGGACCATGCTAAACGAGCAATACTTGCCTCAAAAATTTTGGTCCAATGCCGTTGACACATCGACTTATATTCTCAACCGTATTCTTATTCAACCTTTTCTAGGAAAGACATCTTATGAGATTCTTAAAGGTAAGAAACCCTCATTAGAATACTTTAAGGTGTTTGGAAGCAAGTGATTCATTCTCAACACCAAATATTACCTTACTAAGTTCGACCCAAAGTCGTACGAAGGTATATTTTTAGGTTCTCAAACTAGTAAAGCCTACATAGTCCTTAATAGAACCTCAGGTGTAATCGAAAGATCACTCAACGTGAAATTCGATGAAACTCCACCTTTATCTAAGACACCACCTTTGGTAGATGATGACTTATATGAATTAGACATAGTTAAAGCCAAAGAGGTTAGAAAACTAGGAGTTAAATACCTTAATGTTGAAAATAAGTAAACATTAAGGAGTCTAAGGATCATGCCTTAGATAACATCATAGGCGACTTAAATCAAAGGACCCTAAGATCTCAAGTCCAAGATCAAAGTAACTTCTTTTGTTTTGTGTCCTTGATTGAACCAAATAATGTTAAAGAAGCTTTTTGGGTCATCGCCATGCAAGAAGAATTGAATCAATTCATTGCTAATGATGTTTGGGAACTTGTTCCTCCACCTTGAAGTACTACCATAATAGAACCAAATAGGTCTATAGGAATAAGTTAGATGAGAACGGCGTTGTGTCTAGTAACAAGGCTAGACTTGTAGCTCAAGGCTATAATCAACAAGAAGGTATTGATTATGATGAGACATACGCACCAGTAGCAAGGTTAGAGTCCATTAGGATCCTTTTAGCCTATGCTTGTGCTCTAGACTTTAAGCTTCAACAAATAGATCATGTTTACAAGCTTAAGAAATCTCTTTATGGTCTTAAACAAGCACCTAAATCTTGGTATGATAGACTTAAAGCGTTTCTTGTAAAACATGAGTATACCACAGGTATGGTAGATAATACGCTCTTTACAAAGAAGAAAGGATCTCACCTTATCATTGTTCAAATATATGTTAATGACATTATATTTGGTTCAACTTGTCAAAGTATGTGTGATGACTTTGCCAAAATCATGCATGATGAGTTTGAAATGAGCATGATGGGTGAACTTAACTTCTTTTTAGGAATCCAAATTAAACAAATGGACGATGTTCTTTAATCAATCTAAGTATGTTATAGAAATGATAAAGAAATTTAGATTAGAGGACTCTAAGCCTATGGAGACTCCCCAATTGATTAATAAAACCAATACTTCATTAACATAAAACATCATCATCTTACAGCCCTTAATCCTCTATATATTAGTGAGATAAACCGACTCCCCAATTGATTAATAAAACCAATACTTCATTAACATAAAACATCATCATCTTACAGCTCTGATACCAATTGATACGAACCGAGTCGATAATAGAGATAAAAGGATAGATAGGCTATATTAATGGGAAAACCCGACCCCCCAATGGCTTATATTAGTGAGATAAACCGACTCCCCAATTGATTAACTAATCAATACTTCATTATCATTAAACATCATCAGAATTACAGACTTCATAATCTATTTATAATAAAAGACACCCTAAACTTATCTTGGTCCCTAAGATAAAACAATAAAAGGAAAGTAAATAAACTAAATAATTAACTTATAATAATAATAAACTAATTAACTCCAGGATCGTATCATTACTCCGCCCCGCAAAAACACCTTGTCCTCAAGGTGTTGCTCCAAAAGCTTGCCTCCCTCACGTGATTCCGGGATCCCATGTTCTTCGTTGTAAGCCGTTTGCGTGCTTCAAATGCATGTAGCAGTCCTCCAATATCTTCTTAAGCTTCTTAAGATTTCTGAAGCGCACTTGTAGTTGTTCATAAGATCCACAACTTTCAAATCCGGTATGTGAAGTACCTAGATTTCTAGGTTTTCTGGTTGGGACAAACTTTTTCCAAAACAACTTTGCCTTCTCCTTCCTGTTAGGACTCCATTGATTTAGTTTGACCCTCCATGAATGAACCTCTCCTTCGTGCTTGATGTCTTCTTTTACTGCATTTATCCTCCCTTGAAGCTTCTCAAACCACACTGAGGAATCTTGACGTGCCAATGTGAATTCTTGTCGTGCCACTGAGAAATCTTGTTTCAAATCTTCACACGCCGATTGTAACTGTTGCACCAACTTTGTGACCTCAATTAACCCTTCTTCAAAACTCTTTACTTCCATTCCTTCTTTTGAGCAACAATCTGGACCGAGCGACAACTGCTGATGAACAGTAGCCGTACGCCGAACAGTAACAGATGAATAGTTTTTTTTTTTTTTTTTTTTTTTTTTTTTTTTTTTTTTTTTTTTTTTTTTTGCAACCCTAGAATCGAAACAGCTCTGATACCAATTGATACGAACCGGATCGATAATAGAGGTAAAAGGATAGATAGGCTATATTAATGGGAAAACCCGACCCCCCAATGGCTTATATTAGTGAGATAAACCGACTCCCCAATTGATTAACTAATCAATACTTCATTATCATTAAACATCATCAGAATTACAGACTTCATAATCTATTTATAAGAAAAGACACCCTAAACTTATCTTGGTCCCTAAGATAAAACAATAAAAGGAAAGTAAATAAACTAATTATCTAATTAATATAATAAGAGACAGCAGGATCGTATCAATACTCCCGCCCCCAAAAACACCTTGTCCTCAAGGTGTTGCATAAAGATGTAGCCTCGAGTAATCCCGGGATCCCAAACTCTTCTTTGAACTCCCCTCCTCTCATGTTGGTCATCATTAGGCCTAAAAACTTGAAACACATGATTGCTTTTGATAATCGATTTTGTAAAAACATTCAGGCCAAAATTCCATTTTCTTTCTGATGGATGACGATCGATCCCTGGATTCCAAGTTATCCTTTCTTCCTTTCTTATGTCACAATGAAGCCCCTCGGAAGCCCTTAAATCAAACCCAATAGTAAGTTTTTCCAGCTCTGCACCCAAAATCTGTCCAACCATTTGTTGTTCTCTCGGCCCATGCGAAGGTACATCCTTCTCTCGTACACGTGGCTGATCCTTTGTCATGTTCGTGTTGTCTTGGTTATTTGCTTTTGTTGGAACCATGGTGCATGTGCCAATGTCTTTTGTATCCAAATCCGGAAGTGTATTTTCTGTTTGTGGTAGGTTTTCCCCACCATGTACATCAGCATCTTCTTTTGAATCTGTGACATGAACACCTTTAACAACGTTGCCTTTCAACTCTACTTTCACCTCCTCACCACTTGTATAACTTTGCCCGCTATTTTCTTCAAAACGTAGGGTATTTTGAATCGGTTTTGCGGGTACCTTGGTTGTTACTGGTGGCGATATGGGATTCCGTAAAGACTGAATTATATTTTTCATCTCTTCAAGCTTTTGAATACATGCTTCACGCCACTTATCCTCTTCAATTTTTTCTTTAATCATTTGATTCCATTCTTCACGCCTCTTATTCTCTAGGTAGGTTCTAATCGCCGAATATTGCTCATACGAACTACCCTCACGAGATTGTTCGAATCTGTTTAATATTCGCCTTTTAAAATCCTCCCAAGATCTAAACGGAGTTCGACAATCACTCCAACATAACCAAGAAAGAGCTTGTCCCTCTAAACATAACTCCACAGCCGTTAATTGATCCTTAGCCTCAATCCTCTCGATATGAAAATATCGTTCCATGCGGTAAATCCACCCAAAAACATCACCTCCTTCAAAGTTAGACATCTTTAAATCTCTTCCGAATGAACGCATGCTGTTAACCATCTTCTTGTGCCCCGGATGAACAGTAGTCGATGAACAGTAGCGATGAACAGTAATTTCTGGACGTGAACAGTGATTCGGATGAATAGTGTCCAGGTAAACAGTTTTTTTTTTTTTTTTTTTTTTTTTTTTTTTTTTTTTTTTTTTTGTTGAAACCCTAGAATCGAAACAGCTCTGATACCAATTGATACGAACCGGATCGATAATAGAGATAAAAGGATAGATAGATTATTTTAATGGGATAACCCGACCCCCCAATGGCTTATATTAGTGAGATAAACCGACTCCCCAATTGATTAATAAAACCAATACTTCATTAACATAAAACATCATCATCTTACAGCCCTTAATCCTCTATATATAATGAAAGTCACCTCAGATGATGGTTGTGAGTTGCTAGACAATACCAAATATAGAGGTATGATTGGTAGTTTGTTATACCTAACGGCAAGTCGGCTGGATATCATGTTTAGTGTTTGACTTTGTGCTCACTTCCAAGAGGCTCCCAAAACTCTGATCTTGAAACAGTTAAGTGTATCTTCCGATACATTAAAGGCACTATGCATTTAGGATTATGGTATCCTAACTGGACCGCCTTGAAACCATAGTATACGTCGACTCGGATCATGCGGGAGACTATGTGGACCGGAAAAGCACTAGCGGTATTTTTACCTTTATGGGTTTTTGTTTAACTTCTTGGTTCTCTAAGAAACAAACCGCTCTTTCCATATCCACCACGGAAGCCCAGTATGTGAGTGCCGATAAAGCTTGCCAACAAGCTCTATGGATGAAGCAAGCGCTTGTTGATTACAGGATTACACTCAATGATGTTCCCATCATGTGTGATAATAAGGGTGCAATAGACCTTAGTAAGAATCTCATGCACCATTCGTGAACTAAGCACATAGAGATTCACCACCATTTCCTTATGGATAATGTTCAAAAGAGGAATATTTCGATTGAGAAGGTACCCTCGGTAGAAAAATTAGCCGACATCTTCACTAAGCCACTTATGAGGAAACCTTTTATTTACTTGCGTCTAGGTCTAGGTTTAATGGAACATATACCTTGATTGTGCTTGTTTTATCGAGTCTTTTCTCTTTTGTATCTTTATTTTCATTGAGTCTTTGAGTCTCTTTAAACTCTTTTTGAAAATTATTCTCTCTCTATTTCTTCAAAATGTCTCAAAGCTCTTCCTACAATGACCGAGAAATGTTTTTTCATTGTTAATTCAATCTAAAAACGTTTTTTTATGGTTTCTTGCTATTGATATCGAACATACATAATTCATATGTATGGGTCACTCAATTATAGCGAGAACAACATTGAACTATGGAGGATTAATGTGTCATGACTATGCGTCTAGATAATCACACTTCCAACATCGATTTTACTTTAAAATATAAGAATTTTGGTCAAAGTTGTGTTTGTTGAGTTCTTGTGTGTTTCTTAGTCTTTTATTGTTCTTAAGCATGGATTTATGATAAGTTAGTGTGATAACCTGAAACCGAGTCATTTCTTAATCTTACTTTACGACTATTTTTGAAATTTTTTGATGAATTTGAATGACTTTTATTTTTGGAGGTTTAAGTTTAAAACGATGTTAGGAGACTTATATTTTGTATTTAATAAGTATAAGGAGTATTAGCAAGTGTGATGTCGATGGATGCCTAATATTTTACGTTTTATTGTCGGTTGTTCAATGTTTGTCGTTTTTTATGTTTTCTTTTAAATGATGTGTTAAGTCGAGTCGGGAGACGATATTATTATATTTGAGTTACGTTTTAACTTTTGAGAAGTATTTTTATGAAACCCGAGCCCCGTGAATATTTTCAAAATTGACTAATAGTCATTTCCTGCTTTTTAGCTATCTATTTTTATTTTGGTCCACAACTATCATAAATTGACAAGAAAGGTCCCTCCACCACTATATAAAAGCCTAAAGTTCTACCTAACTTCTCATAGTTATCATAATCTAGCAAAAACACCAACCCCTTCTCTCTTTTCTTTTCATACCATCACCCTAGCCCTTTTGATCAATTTTCATTAAATTTTAAGCTTGATCTAAGCTAAACCAACACAAGTCCCATACTTAACTTTCAAAGGAGCACATTTTGGTACTAATTTTGGTTACATGCATGGATTTTTATTTTTTTAGGGTTGGTAGGTCAAGATTATGATCATGCATGTGATTTTGGTGATGATCAAGAGATTATCATGCTAGTTTTTCATTAAAAACTTGTTTTTGATTTTGGGTTTTTGATTTGAGGATGATACAAGTGTTATAGATGAGTTATGTTGTTATTAGGGTTTTGGGATGATGATAAAAATGATTGGTTTTGGTTAAAAACATGATTTCATGCAAGTTATTGATGGGTAATTTAGATCAGTAGGAAAAAAGGTATTTTTGGGTACCTTATGATTTTGTTAAGGCTTAACTAATAGCATAGGGTTGTAGAGAATTCGATTAGCTTAGATTTGATATAAAGTAGAGCTTCTAGCTCCAAACGAGCGAGAAGTTATGATAGTTTGATTATTCGTGAACCGGGAGACAAGTGTCGACACGACATATAGTTGTTGTCGATATTTGGATCGAATCTCGGGGACTATAGGAAGAGTTTTGAAATGAGTCAAGGACTCAAGAAAAATTATAAACCCTATATGGTGAGTCTATTTTCAAACCTAAGTGTCGGTTTTGCAAATGTAGTCGTTTATAGAAGTTAAAACGGTTGTATGAGTCGATGACGTAAAACTGTCCGGTTTTTATAGTTCAAAGATGAGTCGGGCAGGGAACTTTAAAAGTAAAGTCATTTGATAAACTTGTTAGAGGACTTTCTATAGATGTTAAGTTAGTACCTCGAGTCGTTTCATAAACGTTTGACGAGTCTAAGTGGGGTAAACGAGCTAGTACATTTGGTATGTGCCGGCAGATTTTTGTCGAGAGTATAGAATGATAAAGTAGATGTATAGAAGAGTGTAACAATATTACTTGTATCGTTTTCTCTCGAGTATGTCGTGATTAATTGTTTGGACCCGAATGTTGGCTATGTTGCCTTGCATTATATTAAGTACCTTGTTGCTAAAGACCCTAAATTCATGAACCGTTAACTATGTTCTAACTTGATGTTGTGAGTTTGGAATAGACACTTATTCAAATGATAGTACTGTTAGGTTGACCACCCTATCTGAGACCAGTGCATTACGTTGAGTAACCTCTAGGAAGGATAATTTACGAGAATGAGATTTGGGTATATATCTAGCAACTAATACCCTAGAGGGACAATGGTTTTATCTAGTCATGCTGGCATTTGGCGTGGGTGACTAATTGGTCAAAGGGTCGGTGTCATGAGCTTAAATACAATGTGTTGCCTTGAAATATATTGTGTGCACGACAATTCTATAAATGATTATGATTGATTTTCTTCTTGTGTTCAAATATGATTTGTTAAACCTATGGACTCGCTCAACATTATTGTTGACTCGTTTAAGCATGTGTTTCAGGTAATCGAAGGTGATTGATGGCGGAGCTTTGCTGCGGATGTTGTGGGTTATCTTTTGAAGTCTGTTGGTCTAAAACAATTTCTATCTTTTTACTATTGAACAATTTGTTAAATGTTTATGTATTGTACTGAAACTTGTTGGTTTGATGGTCGAGATCCATGGGGACTAAACGCTTTACCCTGGTGTCGTTTTAGTACATTATGGGATGAAATTATGTTTTAGACATTATTTGAAATCTTGTTTATATTTTATGTGTAAACGTCTCTCTTTTGAGTCGTTCAATATACCTTATGTGAAGATACTTGTGTTTAGCACTCAATTGTGTATTTCCGCTGCGCAATGTAAATTGGGGGTGTTAAAGATTGGTATCAAAGCCACAAGTTATAGAGAACTAGGTCGATTTTGAAAATTGTCCTAAACTATAACCTTGGTGTCGAAAGTATTTATTTTTCAAAAGCACACAACTTCTCTGCAACGCTCCGGTAAGATCACTTTTAGTTTTGTTTTGTATTATAAATGTATCCCTCAGAACTGAAATGATTTCCTGAGTATTTATTTAGTAAATACTATGATATTGTATCGAGGTTATTGAAAGTGCGCTGAGTGCTTGTCATTATCATATTTTATTTTTCCGAGCATTGCATAAACATCATTTGCATTGCATTGCATATCATGGGTTACGTATAACATTTGCATACTCATGCATTGCATATTAATTTTTAACAATGACCTTAAGTATCCTTGAACCCTTGTAATTGTAGAAAATGGCTGATATACCCTGTGAGGATGATTGGATTGAGATGAATGACATACTAGAAGGTGAGGAAGTAGATAACTTTGGTGCTAGTGACGATGAGGAGCCCTATGAATATCTGGATGATGGAATTGCTCCTACTGTAGTTGGACAGGCTGAACCCGAAGTGATTCAAGGTAGTTATGTTTCGAGAACTAATGTGGTGCCACCGACTGTTCAGGATTGTCAGCGACCTGTTGTACGTTCTTCCATGCTACTTGTGATAGTTATTTGAGTGGTTTTCCTAGGGTTGCCCATGTTAGGAATGATTTCTCTACTGAGTCTAGTAATGTTGCTAGTGCCCGATCTATTCACGATGATATTGCTAAGGTGTATTGTCCAGGTCCTAGATCAAATGAAGATATTTACTAGTTTCTTAAAAAGTTTGATAGGTCTTTATTTGAAAGGTATGTAGTTGAAACCAGAGTAATCAAAAGGTTTAAGCAGAACGAAAGGCAGTTTGACTGGTTTGTTTCTAGTGTGAGAAGGTCAGAGTATGTAAGAGCGAGGGAAATGGATGAAGTTGCTAGTCTGTGAGCTATGGTGTTGAATTTGAGTGCACAATTTAAAAGTTTTCGTGAGGAGCAAGAAAGGAATACAAGGGTGAATGTGTGGGATTTGCCAATGAGGTATTTTCCATGTCAAGGTGTGGTAATTCGTGATGTGCCAAGTCATGTTGCAGCTCAGGTGTTGGTAAAGCCGTGTGAAGGAACAAGTCGGAAAGGAAAGGAAAAAGTGGAAGAAGACTCTGAGGAGGATGACAGCAGCAGTGATGACGATCCAATGTACAAGAAGCTGCGGGGATCATATGTTTAGTTTCTTATGTTATTTTTATTAGCCTTGTTGTAATAGAACTTAAGTAGACTGGTATTGTAGTTTGTGATGAAACTTAATGACTTTAAAGTTTGTCGTGATGAAGGGTTGTACAGACATTACTTGTCACAATTTTGTGGAAATTTTCCAATGCAATCCAAATTACCTTCATGACCTATGATTTGTCTTTTAGTTCTTTTGTGATTTGGTTGATGATTCATTATGGACTGTGTTGTTTGTGCATGTAGTATCCATGATACGTCTTGATAAAGAAATCCTTCTTCTTATCTTGATATGAATACTTACTTGTTCTTTTTCTTCTGTGATGACATAGGAAGGAGTTGGGAGGCATTTTTCTGTCATTACTGAATTGTTATTTGATTAATTCCCTAACCATGTCGCCAAAATTGACAACTGCTACTGTAAGTACTATGATTGAGCAAGCTATTGCTAAAGCACTGGAATCCGAACGTGCTGCGAGGAACCAGAAACTAAGAATAGGAATGTTACTGGTCAAGTTGAAGGGAATGTTGCTAATCCAGTTGAAGGAAATGCTTATGAACCGGTTGGAGGAAATGTTGCTGGTCAAGCTGGAGGTAATGTTGTTGCTCAGTAAGTTCAGAAGGAATGTTCTTATGCTAGTTTCATGAAATGTGTACCTAACCAATTTCGTGGTACTGGTGGTGCTTTGGAGTTAAGAAGGTGGATTAAGAAGATTGAAAGTACTTTTGAAATCAGTGGATGTTTAGAAGCTAGTAAGGTGAAGTTTGTTGCAGCTACTTTTCAGGATGATGCTTTGAGTTGGTGGAATAGTCAGGTAGCTACAATAGGTTTGGTTGAAGCTAATGCTAGAACATGGACTATGACCAAAGGACTGTTAACTGCTAAGTTTTGTCCTGAGGAAGAGTTAGGTTAGTTGGAGGATGAGTTGAGGCATTTGGTGCTGCGGAATAATGATATTATGGCTTATACCAAGAGGTTTTTTGATTTGTGTTTGTTGTGTCATGATGCTTTTGCTGATGACCGTAAGACGATGAAGCAGTATATCAGAGGTTTATATAGTAATATCAAGGGAGAGACTACTTCGTCGAAACCCAAGACTTTTGATGAAGCTGTTCAGATGGCTCATGCTTTGATAGACATGAAGCTGTAGGATAGAAAGGATAGTATTGCTGAGGGAAACAAGAGGAAGTGGGAAGCTGTACACTCAAACCAAGGAAAGAATCGTCGTGGTTATCGTAACAACAATAAACAAGGACCAAATAGGAATCAACAATACAACTTTAGTAGGAATGATGGTGTTCGTGCTGCTACTGGACCCCAAGGAAACAAAGTCAACCCAAAGTGTGGTCGATGTAGTCTGTATCATGTTGGGAATTGTCCACCTGCTTGTAACAAGTGTGGGAAGGCCGGACATAAAATGGAATACTATAGGAACAAGGGAGTGGCCACTGGAGCCAATGTTGTCAAGGTGGTTAATTGTTTTGGATGTGGAGGCCGTGTACATAAGCAAGGAAACTGTTCGAGGGTTGGCGCTCGAAAGGGAGGCAATGTTGCTGCTGTTGCTGTTAGGACTGCTGCTCCAGCCTATGTCGTGGGAGATGCCGACAAACCTCAAGGGCCGAATGTGGTGACTGGTACGTTCTTACTTGATGCTTGTTATGCTAGTGTGTTATTTGATTCTGGATCCGATAGAAGTTTCGTAGATGTTAGATTCAGTCAGTTATTGGATAGAGAACCAGTAAGATTGACAACTAGTTATAGTGTGGAGTTTGTTAATGGTAAGGTTGTTAGCACTAATTATACTGAAAGGTTGTTCCTTGAAGTTAGGGAATTATGTATTTAGTATTGGTTTGATGACCATAGAATTAGGATCTTTTGACGTGATTATTGGTATGGACTGGTTAGTTGCGAATGGTGTAGTGATTGTTTGTGGATAGAGATTAGTTCAGATATCGCTAAGGAATAGAGTATTGACTATGAAGGGTGATGAGTGTACTTCTCGTTTGAGAGTTGTTTCTTGTTTGAAGATGATGAGGTATATAGAAGAGCGTTGTGAAGTGTTTCTTGCTCAGATAACTAACTATGGTGTAAGTGAGAGGAAACTAGAGGATGTGCATGTGATTAGAGAGTATCATGAGGTTTTTCTTGAAGATTTATCGGGATTACCGCCGCATCGTGAAGTTGAGTTCCGTATTGACTTAGTGCCGGGAGTTGCGCCTGTTGCTCGTGCACCGTCGTTTAGCGCCGTCTGAGATGAAGGAATTATCTAATCAATTGAAGGAATTGATGGATAAGGGATTTATTAGACCGAGTTCGTCGTCGTGGGGTGCTCCTGTTTTGTTTGTTAAGAAGAAAGATGGTTCGTTTCGAATGTGTATTGATTATCGAGAGCTTAACAAATTGACTGTCAAGAATCGGTATCCACTGCTGAGGATTGATGATTTGTTTGATTAGTTGCAAGGATCGAGTGTATACTCGAAGATCGATTTGAGATCTGGGTATCATCAACTGAGAGTTAGGGAAGAAGATTTTCCTATAACAACTTTCCATACTCGATATGGACATTTTGAATTTCAAGTGATGCCTTTTGGAATAACGAATGCGCCTGCCGTATTAATGGACTTGATGAATCGTGTGTGCAAGCCTTATTTGGATGAGTTTGTTATCGTATTGATGATATTCTCATTTATTCCAAGAGTTAAGAAGAGCATGAAAAGCATTTAAGGATAATTTTGGAATTGTTGAAGAAAGAGAAGTTGTATGCGAAGTTATCTAAGTGTGAGTTTTGGTTGAAATCAGTGCAATTTCTGGGGCACATGATTGATAGTGAAGGTGTTCGTGTGGATCCTGCTAAGATTGAGGCAATCAAAGATTGGTCGGTACCAACAACGCCGACTAAAGTTCGCCAATTTCTTGGTCTAGCTGGGTATTATAGAAGGTTTATCGAGAAGTTTTCACTAATTGCTAAACCATTAACTAAGCTTACTGAAAAGAATCGAGTGTTTGAATGAGGATTAAAAGAAGAGGCAGCATTTAATATGTTGAAGGATAAGTTGTGTTTTACGCCGATTTTGTCTTTGCCAGAAGGATCTGAAGATTTTGTAGTGTATTGTGACGCGTCTCACAAAGGATTTGGAGTTGTGTTGATTCAAAGGGAGAAAGTGATAGCTTATGCGTCGAGACAATTGAGGAAGCATGAAGAGAATTACACTACTCATGATTTAGAACTTGGAGCTGTGATTTTTGCCTTGAAGCTGTCGAGACACTACCTGTATGGAACCAAGTGTGTTGTTTTCACTGATCAAAAGAGTCTGCAACATATTTTGGATCAAAAGGAATTGAATATGAGACAAAGGAGATGGGTTGAATTGCTGAGTGACTATGACTGCGAGATTCGTTACCACCCTGGTAAAGCGAATGTGGTAGCTGATGCACTTAGTAGAAAGGAAAGAGATAAGTCCATAAGAGTTAGAGCTTCGACAATGATGGAAAGTATTGATTTGATAGAGGTGATATTGAAAGCCCAAGCTAATGGTTGAAGAAAGAAAATACTGAGGCAGAAAATTTGGGTAGAATGTTGAAACCATTGTTTGTTGTAAGGCCGAATGGATTGAGATATTTTGAGAATAGGATTTGGTTACCATTGTGTCCGTCTGAGGAAGGTTCTTTAGGAGTGAAAGATTTAGTGATGAATGACTCTCATAAGTCTAAGTATTCAATACATCCTGGATCGGACAAGATGTATCAAGATCTTAAGAAATTATATTGGTGGTCGAATATGAAGGAATATATAGCCCAGTATGTTAATAAGTGTTTAACTTGTGCGAAGGTGAAGGCTGAACATAAGAAGTTGTCTGGATTATTAGTGCAACCTGAAATTCCTGAGTGGAAATGGGAGAAGATTACTATGGATTTTGTAACAGGTTTGCCAAGGACTTCTAGTGGTTGTGATATGATATGGGTGATTGTAGATAGATTGACTAAGTCTGCTCACCTTTTACCAATGAAGAAGACGGATAGTATGAAGAGACTGATGACAGTGTATGTGAAGGAGATTGTTTGTCGACATGGTGTGCCTTTGTCGATAATTTCATATCGTGATAGTAGATTTACTTCAGAGTTTTGGAAATCTCTGCAGAAAGCGATGGGAACGGAGTTAAGTTTGAGTACAACATATCATTCGGAGACTGATGGACAAAGTGAAAGGACGATTCAAACGTTAGAGGATATGCTTAGAGCGTGTGTGATTAACTTTGGAAATAGTCGGGATAAACATTTCCCATTGGTTGAATTCTCGTATAATAACAGTTATCATGCTAGTATTAAAGCCGCACCATTTGAAGCTTTATATGGACGTAAGTGTAGATCTCCAGTTTGTTGGAGTGATGTAGGAGAGAGTCAACTGACTGGACCTGAAATGATATTTGAGACAACTGAAAAGATTGTGCAAATTAAGAAGAATTTGCTATCTGCCAAAAGTAGACAAAAGAGTTATGTTGATAATAGGAGGAAGCCGTTATAATTCGAAGTAGGAGACATGGTTATGCTGAAGGTATCGTCATGGAAGGGAGTAATTCGTTTTGGAAAGAGAGGAAAGTTGAGCCCGAGATATATTGGACCATTTAAGATTATCCAAAGGATTAGATTGGTTGCTTATAAGTTAGAATTGTCGGATGAACTTAGGGCTATTCGTAACACTTTTCATGTGTCTAATCTGAAGAAGTGTTTAGCGAAAAGGGATTTGGTAATTCCACTGGAAGAAATTCGACTTGATGATAAGTTGCATTTTATAGAGGAACCTGTAGAGATTATGGATAGGGAAGTTAAGCAATTGAAGCATAGTAGGATTCCGATTGTGAAAGTGAGATGGAATTCTAGACGTGGACCAGAGTTTACCTATGAACGTGAGGACTTCTTTAAGGATACGTATCCTCATTTGTTTGGAGAAGGTTAAGCGCCGAGGACTTCTCTCTTTTTAAGAAGGAGGGGATGTGATAACCTGAAACCGAGGTCATTGCTTAATCTTACTTTACGACTATTTTGAAATTTTTTGATGAATTTGAATGATTTTTATTTCTGGAGGTTTAAGTTTAATCGATGTTAGGAGACTTATATTTTATATTTAATAAGTATAAGGAGTATTAGCAAGCGTGATATCGATGGATGCCTAATATTTTACGTTTTATTGTCGGTTGTTCGATGTTTGTCATTTTTGATGTTTTCTTTTAAATGATGTGTTAAGTCGAGTCGGTAGACGATATTATTATATTTGAGTTACGTTTTAACTTTTTAGAAGTATTTTTATGAAACCCGAGTCCCGTGAATATTTTCAAAATTGACTAATAGTTATTTCCCGCTTTTGAGCTAACTATTTTCATTTTGGTCCACAACTATCACAAATTGACAAGAAAGGTCCCTCCACCACTATATAAAAGCCTAAGTTTCCACCTAACTTCTCATAGTTATCATAATCTAGCAAAAACTCCACCCCTTCTCTCTTTTCTTTTCATGTCGTCACCCCTAGCCCTTTTGATCAATTTTCAATAAATTTTAAGCTTGATCTAAGCTAAACCAACACAAGTCTCATCCTTATAATTTAAAGGATCACATTTTGGTACTAATTTTGGTTATATGCATGGATTTTTATTTTTTTAGGGTTGGTAGGTCAAGATTATGATCATGCATGTGATTTTGGTGATGATCAAGAGATTATCATGCTAGTTTTTCATTAAAAACTTGTTTTTGATTTTGGGTTTTTGATTTTGAGGATGATACAAGTGTTGGAGATGAGTTAAGTTGTTATTAGGGTTATGGGATGATGATAAAAATGAGTGGTTTTGGTTAAAAACATGATTTCATGCAAGTTTTTGATGGGTAATTTAGATCAGTAGAAAAAATGGTATTTTTGGGTACCTTATGATTTTTTAAGGCTTAACTAATAGCATAGGGTTGTAGATAATTCGATTAGCTTCGATTTGATATAAAGTATAGCTTCTAGCTCCAAACGAGCGAGAAGTTATGATAGTTTGATTATTAGTTAACCGGGAGACGAGTATCGGCACGACATAGAGTTGTTGTCGATATTTGGATCGAGTCTCGGGGACTATAGGAAGAGTTTTGAAATGAGTCAAGGACTGATGAAAAAGTATAAACCCTAGATGGTGAGTCTATTATCAAACCTAAGTGTCGGTTTATAAATGGAGTCGTTTATAGAAGTTAAAACGGTTGTATGATTCGATGACGTAAATCTGTCCGATTTGTGTAGTCCAAAGATGAGTCGGGCAGGGAACTTTAAAAGTAAAGTCATTTGATAAACTTGTTAGAGGACTTTTTTTAGATAGTAAGTTAGTTCCTCGAGTCGTTTCATAAACGTTTGACGAGTCTAAGTGGGGTAAACGAGCTAGTACATTTGGTATGTGTCGGCAGATTTTTGTCGAGAGTATAGAATGATAAAGTAGATGTATAGAAGAGTGTAATAGTATTACTTGTATCGTTTGCTCTCGAGTTTGTCGTGATTTTATGAGTTTGAGTTTGATATTCTTATGTATGGTTTATTTCTCGAGTCATTATTAATAAACGCGCCTTATTTGATAGGTAGCGGTTCTCATGTTTGAAAGGCATCCTCTATCATCGACGATCATCTCGCTAGGTCTCTTATACTAAGGTGAGTCTGTAGCCTCGCTTTTCATGCTAGCTACTAAATGTTTTAATACCCGCGAGGGGGATACATGCTATTTGAAACTAAATAAACACAAGTCATGATTAATTGTTTAGACCCGAATGTTGCCTATGTTGCCTTGCATTGTATTGAGTACCTTGTTGCTAAAGACCCTAAATTCATGAACCGTTAACTATGTTCTAACTTGATGTTGTGACTTAGGAATAGACGCTTATTCAAATGATAGTACTATTGGGTTGACCACCCTATCTGATACCAGGGCATTATGTTGAGTAACCTTTGGGAAGGATATTTTACTAGAATGAGATTTGGGTATATATCTAGCAACTAATACCCTAGAGGGGCAATGGTTTTATCTAGTCATGCTGGCATTTGGCGTGGGTGTCTAATTGGTTAAGGGGTCGGTGTCATGAGCTTAAATACAATGTGTTTCCTTGAAATAGATTGTGTGCACGACAATTCTATAAATTATTATGATTGATTTTCTTCTTTTGTTCAAATGTGATTTGTTAAACCTATGGACTCGCTCAACATTATTGTTGACTCGTTTAAGCATGTGTTTCAGGTAATCGAAGGTGATTGACGGCGGAGCTTTGCTGCGGATGTTGTGGGTTGGCTTTTGAAGTATGTTGGTCTAAAACAATTTCTATCCTTTTACTGTTGAAAAATTTGTTAAATGTTTATGTACTGTACTGAAACTTGTTGGTTTGATGGTCGAGATCCGTGGGGACTAAACGCTTTACTCTGGTGTCATTTTAGTACATTATGGGATGAAATTATGTTTTAGACATTATGTGAAATCTTGTTTATATTTTATGTGTAAACGTCTCTCTTTTGAGTGGTTCAATATACCTTGTGTGATGATACTTGTGTTTAGCACCTAATTGTGTATATCTGTTGCGCAATGTAAATTGGGGGTGTTTAAGTTAGACTAGAATATTAGGATTTGCTGAATTGGAAAATTCTCCTTGTCCTTCAAAACTCACCCTCTGTCGGCGGATCCTTAAATGTCAGGTGGGTCCATATATATATGGAACCGCGGGTACATTTGTTGAACCACGGGCATAAGCTAGGAAAACGGTTTTTCGAAACTCCAAATTGCTCCAACACTTTTTGGAATATATGTTTCAAACCTTTGACCACTCCTAAAATATATTGTGCTTTCTCTACTTAACCATAAGCATTTTGCATCCATTTCTCAAATCAATATGTCTTATTCACCAAATGAAAGCCTTGATTCACCTCCATTTCCCCCTATTTCTTTCAATCCAAATTCACCCAAGAACACACCAAATCAAATCTCTTATCCTTCAAAGGAAATTGATTTTGGAAACTCTCCTTTTCCACCATTTCCCTTTTGTGTTCTTCCTCCATCACATGATAATGTCATGCATCATGTAACATATTGTCCTTGTTTTCAATATCAACATCTTACCATGTCTCATATCTACGATGAGTTGAATTACATCAAGAGTCTCCTAGTCAAGCCTCTTCTTCATTATGACTACGAGACCATTGCCAAGCCTCCACAACCACGTTCCGCTACCACTTTGTCTTCTAACTAAGCATGTGGGTTGCTTATTAATAAGACATCTAATATAAGCAAATCTTAGAATTCTAGTGTAACTAGGATTAGATTCATGCTTAAGTTTTAGGCTTGTGTTTCATACATCTTTGTATGACTTGTTTTTCCTTGTATCTTTTCATGTTTTCTGATTAACATGATTTCTTATGGATCTTGGATATCTTTCTCTTATCTTCTTACTTCTTCTTATTGTATGACCTTTGCTAAATTATTTTGGGTGTTTCTTTTCTTCTTTTAACCCTTTTATGTAGCTTGTCACCATAGCTCGATTCCTTGGTGCCCAAAGCAAGGAGGAGTAAGAACCAAGGGGGAGCATTAACAAAGTTTGTTTCTTCTTTTCTTCAAAGACTTTTGCTACCTTTTAGCTTCGACAAATTAAGAGAAATGAAATAAACTCGTCTTTGAAAATTTTGTTCTTGTACTTGTTTGAGTTTATGTATTGTCGAAAATTAAAAAAAGGGGGATTGTTAATGCAATGATGCCTAAAAACGTAACTTGCATTGTGACAATCCGTCAATTTATGGTTGATATTTTATTCTCAAGTATTATTTAAAAACATTATTTTTAATGTTTTATTATGAACTCACTTATTTTTGGGAAGAAATTTGGATTTACGTCTTGAAGTAGCATCGACTACGTCTAAACCGGAGGATTCTACGTTACGTGCTTACGTTTACATACACCGTTTTGGTGACAGTCCGACATTTCAGAAAATAAATTTATCCGTGAATATTATTTTGGGATTTTAAATTTGTGTTGGTTCATAAACTCACAAATTTACGAGAAGAGATTAGGACTTACGATTTTAATTTAACGTCATTTACGACTAAACCGGAAACCTTAGGATTACGTATTTACGTTTTCGAACTCCGTTTTTGATGAGACAATTTTTATTAGATTCGTTTTGTGCCGTTGATTCATAAAACGTTTTTCGTAAAACGACCCGAGGGCACGCAAATCGAGGAAACTAGAATCGAGAAATACCCGTAAATTAGTGGGATGAGACAAGATAAATCTTGCCCCACCCCACTAACATGGGACGGCCAAAGTGTGCCACCACATCACAAGATGTGGCAAAATGTAGCTAAATGCTTACACTTGTAAGCTAAGCTTACAAAGTAAGCTACACTTCCTACCTAAACCACAAAACTAGCAAACTAAAACCATTCTCTCATAATCCAACATGCAAACCACACAACTCTCCTCCCTCTCTCTCTAAAAATTCGTCCACTCTCTCCCCCTAAACACCCATTTTGATCAAAATTAACCATGAAATCATATGTTATCTCTACATATGATGAAGCCCTTTTGAAGCTCTATAGATTGGAGGTGATTTTAAAAACTAGCAAGGAGTTTTCATGAAGATCAAGGGCTGATTTTTTGAGAAGTCTACAAATATTTGGTGATCCTAGAAGTGGTGTTGATATCTCATAAGATTGGTTGCCCAAAACCAAGTCTTGTTCATCATCAATCCTATATTTTCATC
Organism: Glebionis coronaria; assembly: GCA_025667525.1. Taxonomy (NCBI): domain Eukaryota; kingdom Viridiplantae; phylum Streptophyta; class Magnoliopsida; order Asterales; family Asteraceae; genus Glebionis; species Glebionis coronaria. The sequence goes on along the minus strand of CM046881.1, from coordinate 155,559,855 downwards.
ACTTTGGTGGTATAAAGATTGTTCTTCCCATCCTCTTGTTATTTTGATTATGTAATCATGTATTTTCTTTCCTATTGTATATGTATATGATGATTATATGAAGATAAAAGTATTGTGTGGGGATTTGGTGTTGATAAATATGATTAAAAAGATGAAAAACTATAAGAAACAAGGCTAAAATCTTGCTTAAATTGTTGGTTGTATAAAAACAGTAACTAACCACAAGTTAAACTGATAAAATGACAAAGTGGAATCAATATACAGTAAGTATAAGATGTCATACACATGTGAGAGTTGGCCATACAATGGAATCATTATGATGAGTGAGATATGATCAAAACAAGTTTAGAGTACCAATCTGAATAGTCAGTTTTGGACGGACTGTTAAGGATATTTAGAGTTGGATTGAGCAGTAGCTAAAACTAAGTTAATTGTATCACATATCATGTAGTTTATGGTGTCCAAAAATGAGCTTCTATCTCCTTGTAGAACTCAAGATATGGTAAAAATGGTGAAAGTGAAAGTAAAAATCAGATTTTGGGAAATTAAAGTATAATAGTATTATATAAGCACTCAAATAAAAATAGTATAAAATGTGAATTAAAACCCACTAACTTATATAATACCCATTTATATAAATATGTATAGGGATAAATAAATGGTACATTTTATAAAAATGGTAATTTGATAAGTTTTATAAGTTATAAAACTATAAACATGATTTTTACGTCTTTTCGGCTAATACCGTAAAATTAACGTTTTTGTCAAATAAAACTTAGGCAGTCGGACCCGTCTATTGTAAACTTTTATAAACTCACATACTGATGTATAAACATATATAACAAGTAAAAACTGATAAAACCCGAGCTTTACAACATATAGAAATTAACGGGCCAAAGTAGCCTTAATGGACAATAAACCCGACTAATTTGGTAAAACACTTATAAACTTATTTATTGGGCTTAACTCATTTGGGCCCAACATATAAAGTATAATACTGATAATAAAAGTATAATTGGGCTAATGAATAGTATTGGGCTTGTAATAGGCCCATTGGGCTCCAAAATGTAAACAAGATAAACTAATGAAACTAGTATAAAAATATTACCAACACATAATAATGAATGAGTAAATGAGAATGTATAAACCCACTTGATCATCATCATATATATAAAAAGCATCATATTTATACATATTTGTTATTTTTATAAAGTCATTGGACAAGAGTCTAAGACGAGTATTATTTTTCTAGGTTTCCGTGATTGAAGCACGTACCGTACATCCGAATCGCCGATAACCACCTTCCCACATCAACGTGAGTTCATAGCCTCGCACTCTTTTAATGTTTTTATGAAATGTTTGATAAACCCGCGAGAGAGATAACATACTAGTTGTCCCGATTGTTTGTTTATTGATTTGGACCCGAATGATTGTATGACCCGATGAATGATTAAATGACCCGATAGGTGAAACAAAATAGATTATTAAAGTTAGGTTATGTCACTAAAAGTCCCATTAGCATGAATTGTGAACTACCGGGATTTGGTAGACGCTTATGCATATAATAGTACTATTTGGGGACGATCACCCCAGTTCGCGCCTTGACGTTTGATCCCCGTCGTGCCACATTGATTGGTAAGCGAATTTATGTATGAGAAGATTTCCATAGCGTGATTATTGTGACGACACGCTAACTTAGATGGGCAAATTGAGTATCGGGTTAGCTACCCGTTGTTGTGATAGTAAGGTAACAATGTCATGTGGCTTATAATAATCCAATTAACAAAATACTGCTTTATGCATTAAACTACGATATATTGCCTGACTAGCAATACAGGGTCTTATTATTGATTTTATGTTCGTGTTTTGATTTTACATAACCATATTCATATAACGGTTTATATTTAACTTTATACAACGTTATAAAACGTATTGTATGATGTTTTTAACGACAATGGTTCGTATAATGATTTTGAAGGCGAAGGCCTATATTATGATTTTCGATAAGGATTTGTATAAAATGACTTTGGCTATTTTATGGCCTACTACAAGGATTTGTACAAAATGATTTCGGTAATAATTTTATACCGATGTTATATTGATGGATTTTATTAAACTCTATGAATTCACTCGGCGTTATCGCTGACCCTTTTCTTTTAACATGTTTTGTCTCAGGTACTTGAAGGTAATTATCGGGAAGACAAGAAGAATTCATGGCCCGCACTTAAATATTAATTTCCATTCAAATGTTTTGTAAAACATGTATGAAATACAATGACTTGGGACCTATCTAAACTTGATATTCATGAATGGAAATTCTTTATTATTAAACGACGCGATTTTTAAGCGTTGTCTATGATGTGAGTAATGTGATATCCCGTAACACCAACGAGTCTTCCGCTGTATTGAGTTGTATAAATTTGGGGGTGTTACATGCATTTTCAGTCTCGCTTTGTTTTGATTACGACAATATACTAAAACAAGCATTTCCAAAAACAACGAAAATCGAATTCTTGAGTTCATGTATTTTTTATTTCATCTATTATCATTTAAGGTATGAATAAACAAGTTCTTAACCTAACTTAGTGATCAAGGATTTAGTTTTTCTTAAAACTCACTTTTATTTTTAAGTGACAAAAGTTTTTAACTTTATTTTTAAGAAAATGTTTTATTAAGATAGAAATTGAAAATTTGAACATGGCATATTCCATTTGGTTTAAGAATATTTTTTGAGGGTAAAAACTGTACTAGTTGGAACTTCCCCACTAAAAGACAAAATGGAGTGGAGTCTACGACCGTGATTCCTTATATAGGTGTGCAGTTCTTTAGTGATATGGAACCGCGGGTCCATTTAATGAACCGCGCCCAGATTATGACCGTTTGGCTCTTGTCTTACAAATAGTGGACCATTTCCAGATTTTCATTTCACCTCTTTTGCACACAAATTTCCAGATTCAATTCACCTTCTTAAATCACTCAAATCCTTAATTATTTGGTTGATTACTACTTGTTTAGAAGTGAATATTTATCCTTCCCTCTCATCCTCTCAAGTGCAAAGAGAAGAACACTCATCCTTGAAGTATTGTGTTTACCTCAAGATCCTTTGAAGATCAAAACTTTATTTCATTCTTTTGTTGTTGTGAAGATCCAAATAATTGTGTGTATTTGGAAGTTGTGTATGTATTGTGGTTAATACTTAGGCCTTAAAGTATATTGGTGTAGATTGGTCCTAGCTATATTAGGGCTCGACTTTTAGCTTAGAGTCTGAAATTGGTTAAGCGATGTGTACGGTTTCTCCACCTTAAAGAGCTTGTTGATTAGTGAACTCTCGAGTAAGGAGTACTCGAGGAGTGGAGTAGGAATGAGGAGTGAGCTTCGTTGCCGAACCACTATAAATCCTTGGTGTTTGGTTTGATCTTTCCTTTCCTTATCTATTTCCATTCATTATTCTTTATTGCATATACTTCTGAATATTCGAGCATCCACTATGGTGTTTCAAGAATAGGTCTAAAGTTTTATGAAAAGGTCTAAAATTTTCTTTGCCATAGTGAGGAACCATTTCATGTCTAGGTGTCATGAAGAGGTATAGGATTTTGAAGAGGTCTAAAACTTTATGTACATTTAATTCATGTTAGAAACTAAACAAATTTATAAACCTCAAAAGGTTTAATCCATAGTGAGGATAATTTCATGATGTACAAAAGTTTATAAATTAATGAATTATATGATGTGGCAATTATATAAACCTATAGAAAAATTTACCATAGTGGATGCCCTTAGTTTAGATCCACTATCCTATGTTCATATTGTGCATAAGAAGTAATAACTGATTTTTAGTTAGTTAATAAAAGGTTTGGTTGCAAGATCTTTCTTCGTGTTGCTCGTACCAAATTATATTTGTCGTTGTTTCGTTCTCGGTATCTTCTCGAATCGATCACGGTTCAAAGTGGAATTGTTGTAATTGGTGACTAAAAAGGGGGAGCTTTTGATCTATATCTACTTAAAAGATAAATGCAAGAAGTAATAAAATTAAACTAAAAACAATACTGAAGATAAAACTTGAATTTAAAATTAAACTATAAAATACCTTAACTCAAAAAAAAATCACTGATTCGGAATGTAACCTTTATTCGGAATATCTTAGAGAAAAACCTTCATCCGGAATATCTTGAAATTGCTTCATTCGGAATGTTCAAAAGGACACTGATTCGGAATAACAACTGACGCGGAATAAATTGTTTATTCGGAAGAAATTACTTGACTCGGAACAGTGCTTCACTCGGAATAATTAACAGAAAATTGATTCGGAACAATTTAAGAAAAGTACTGGTTCGGAATATATGCTCATTCGGAATAAAAGTGACTCATTCGGAATATTGGCTTATTCGGAACATTTACTGATTCGGAACAAAAGCTTCATTCGGAACATTTGCTGATTCGGAACAAAAGCTTCATTCGGAACTTTTGGTTCATTCGGAACAATTAAAAGAAAGGGCTTGATTCGGAATATCTATTTATTCGGAATGACACTGACTCGGAATATTTTAAACAAACAATACTCATTCGGAAGATTTATTCATCCGGAATAAAATAAACAATAATCCTTCATCCGGAATGATTAGTTCATCCGGAATATTTTCACTACAATCCTTTGGTTCGGAATAATAAGTTCAAATCCTTGATTCGGAATAATTAATTCATTCGGAATCTGGGGATGTGAAACAGTAACAAGAAACGAAGAACAGGGGAACAACTTAATCACAAATTTAACCAAAATTCACCAAGCTTTTCACCAAAACTTAAACTAATTTAACCACGAATCATTTACTAATGACAAACATCAATCCAAAACAACAAAAACATAAAACTCACTTACTTTTGAAGATCAAACTCAATAAAATAAAAACTTAGAACTTTGGATTAACAAGAGAAGAAAGAAAGATTAAATGGAAACTTGTATTAATGATTAAGATTCAAACAAGAAATTGGAAAGATTAAACTTACAAGATTGTAGAGGAATCAAAGAAAATAAAAACCACCAATCTCCTTAATGGAGTTGGTGTCCTACGAACTAGGAATGAAAATAACAGAAAGGAAAAAACTAGTTGAAAATGTGAAGGGAGGCCTCTATTTATATGCCTTGGCTTGGTTTGGTGAGTGGGCTTTCTTCTTTTCTTTTTGTCTTCCCGTCTTTTCAGAAAAGTTGACGTTTTCGATTTCGATTTCGGGATTTGTCGACGAATAAATTCAACTCGTCTTTTAGGTTCTTCATTTAATAGACTTGAGTTCTTCGACATATGTAAATCTTCCATCTTTGGTCCTTTTCTTCGATAAATCTTCAAATAGGCCCATTGACTTCAAATCTTTTGCATCTCTTGGACTATAGACTTCGTCTTTTCGTCTTTTTCTTCGGTAAAACCCATGCAGTCCCATGTTTTCTTCAATATTTATCCGGTTGGCTCTGAAAACACAACAAACACACAAACCACGCATAATTCCAAACAAATGACATTAAATACGCGTTTTGGTCTCGTTTTAGCAAGAAATAAGTGGTAAAAGGATGGGTGTTTTCACACCTATCAAATCCCCTACACTTAACCATTGCCATGCCCTCATGCAATGCTATAATTTTAAAGCACGGTTTACATTTCTAATCATAAATAACCCACCTTGGCCTTTATTAAATTCTAAACACTAAGGAAACCAAAAGAACAAAACAAGTAAAGTATTTAAAGACTTGCATTGGGGTTTTAGATTGTCATGAATGTTCATAATTCTCAAGTTTCACGTTCCCTATACCAAGCTTAAAAACGAGATCATTGTTATTATAAGTTAGCAAACTAACACGAACTCATGTGGCCCAATTATTCACTTAGACTCCCTTATTCCTAGGTGTATCTCTTATATTTTATTTTTGTCTTGAATGATCACGAGGATGCAATGTTTGACTTATTTCGATAGTTATTTAGGCTGAAAACAAAGTGGGACGATTTAATCAATAGGTAGCTAAAGGACAAAATCTTTTAAAACTGCTTCTCGGGCCCTCATAAAGTTCATATCTTGGCATAACTCGCTTCACGATTTGAGACCTTTCTCGGACCGATATTTGGCAGCGACTTCATACTTCGAATCTTTGAGAGACGTTTTTGAAATTATGGTCTTCTCTTCATAATAGGAATTTCTTCACTTGAAGTTTTGAGAGATTCTTCATCTTTGGACCACGACTTCTTTCATTTTTCTCCAATCTTTATTTTGGACTTTGATATACAACGATCCGCCTCCTTTTAGGACTTGGATCTATTTATCCTCATACCTTGCTAGGGTCTTTTCGGATAGAATTCTCCATGACTTTTGGGGAGTTTTTGCTTTTCGTCGTGTGTCTCGATCCTTCATATTGATTTTCGATAAATGATTCTTCACATCACTTTTGGATCTTTAGCAACAAAATGTAGCCCTCATGCCTTGTTAGGGCCTTTTCGGACTCACCAATCTTCGCATCCCCCTTCAATAAGTTATGCCTTGGCTATGAACTCTAATTAATACCGAGCAACTTTTAAACGATCTTGGGCTAGAAGCTAAGTAACTTTTCAAATCGTACAACCTTATTTATTGAAGATAAATTTATTAGCAAGCGATGGGAGAATAGGCTTATAAATAACTCACATAAATTCACGAAAGAATACCAAACTTATAATTGACTCTATCATCTCTCGTTCTCCACAGTTTAAAATCTCAAGGAATGAGACTCGTGGATGCTTAGCCTATTAAATCAAAGTTTTGGGTTTTCGAGTCGCCTATAGGATCTTGCAAATTCTTAGACTTTTTCAAGTTTAGAAATCGCATTTTAAAGTTCCCTTGATAAACGACTCTCTAGGATCAATTATAGGAACTTGCGAAAAGTTCTTGTTCTTAACCCGTGAGAGTTAAGACTTTCGCGTTTTAAAGCTCCTTATTTAAAACCCTAGCAAAACTTGACTTAAACACGTTAAGGATACTAGCTAGAGTAAACTAAGATAAGTAAACTCGGGTTGAGTCAAAATATTCACGACTTTGAAAAATTTAAAACCACTTTATTGAAATTTTATTTTTGCAAGGAAAGAAAATAAACATAACAAAGGAAAATGCAACTATACAACTAGGCCAAAATAGATTAAAAAAATTGAAAAATGTCGAAAAATCTAATTTTTTGGTTAAATGAAGGCACTTTAATGGAAAAGTCCACTTAAAACTTCGATAGAAGTCTCCCCTACATTTAATATAAACATTTTCCTCAATGTTTAAGCATGTGGGAAAAGTCTCCCCTACACTTATGACATTGTGCACGTTGGTTAAATCAAGTTAAGGAGGAGACAACTAAAGTGATCAATTTCAAAGGTGAGTATGAAGAAGATTGAATCAAGATAGTTGAGAGATAGAACCGGATTTGCGGATAACATGGGAGCACGGTTATTCAAAGATTCCAAGAGTGCACTTATCCCTGTAATCACATCACCATACAAACACAAGCAACCTATATAGCTCCCCCTACACTTAGGATGAAAAATGGGAAAGGGTGATAGATACTCGGTTTGCCTCCCGAGGAGCGCTTGTTTTTGTTAACCGAGTCACGAGCCTGACTCGGTCCCGAACTAATTCATGGGAAACGTGGTGAGGGATGGAATCATCTCATTAGAGATGTCCTCACCAAAGTACAACTTCAAACGCTGGTCATTCACCTTAAAATTGGGCCCATTTGGCTGAGAAAGCTCAATGGTGTCATAGGGAAAGACATTGGCGATGGTGAATGGACCAGACCAGCGGCTCTTCAACTTGCCCGAGAAGATCTTCAACCGAGAGTTAAAAAGTAAGACTTGATCACCAACGTGGAACTCTCGGTTCTTAATTTTAGCATCGTGGATAATCTTGGTCTTCTCCTTGTAGATCAATGAGTTCTCGTAAGCTTCATTCCTCAATTCATGTATCTCGTTGAGTTGAATCTTGCGAAGATCACCGGCTTTGTTGATGTCGAAGTTAGTCCACTTCAAGGCCCAGTATGCCTTATGTTCCAGCTCGATGGGGAGGTGGCATGCTTTCCCGTACACAAGACGATAAGGTGTACAACCAATCGGTGTCTTATAGGCAGTACGGAAAGCCCACAGAGCATCATCAATTTTATCGGCCCACGAGGCACGATGCTCTCCCACAGTACGTTCCAAAATTCGCTTCAATCCACGGGTTGGATATCTCGGCTTGACCGTTGGTTTGAGGATGATAAGCGGTGGAAAGACGGTGATTGACACCATACTTATCCATGACTCTTGCAAATTGATCATTGCAAAAATGAGTCCCGCGGTCACTGATTATAGCACGAGGAACACCGAATCGAGCAAACAGTTGTTTCAAGAAATTACAAACCACCCTTGCGTCGTTAGTGGGTAAAGCTTTGGCTTCAACTCATTTAGAAACGTAGTCAACGGCGACAAGGATGTATTTGTTTCCTTTAGAAGAAGGGAATGGCCCCATAAAGTCGATGCCCCATACATCAAAGATTTCACATTCTTGTATGAAATTTTGAGGCATCTCATCTTTATGTGTGATCTTGCCTTGTTTTTGGCAAGCATCACAATGTTTAACCATCTGTGAGCATCACGATAAATGGTGGGCCAATAAAATCCCGAGTCAAACACTTTTTTGGCGGTGTAGTTGGGACCAAAGTGACCACCGGTGGGTCCTTTGTGGCAAGCCTCGAAAATGTCTAAAGCTGCCGGTCCGTCAACACATCGGCGAATAATCAAATCAGCGCATTGTTTGAAGAGAAAAGGGTCATCCCAAAAGTAAGTCTTAACATCATTCAAGAACTTTTTCTTCAGTTGGGATGTTAACCCTTTGATGAGAACACCACCCGCTAAGTAGTTTGCAATGTCGGCAAACCACGGGGTGTCATCCAGATTGAGATTTATAGACATTAAGGTCTCAAGGGGAAAAGAGTCATTGATCTCTTTGTTCGGATGATCCCCTTGATATGGATCCTCAAGTCTACTTAGATGATCCGCGGCTAGGTTTTCAGCTCCCTTCTTGTCACGAATTTCAATGTTGAATTCTTGAAGGAGTAAAACCCAGCGAAGAAGTCTTGGCTTAGAGTCATGCTTAGTCATTAAGTACTTCAACGTGGAATGGTCCGTGTATACGATTGTGGTGGATAAAACAAGATAGGGGCGAAATTTTTCAAAAGCATAGACAACAGCTAAAAGCTATTTTTCGGTTGTCGTATAATGCAATTGAGCCCCCTGTCATTGTCTTGCTAGCATAATGGATTGGTTGGAAGTGTTTATTCACTCTTTGGCCCAAAACCGCTCCAATAGCAAAGTCCCTAGCATCGCACATCAACTCAAAAGGTAGCTCCCAATTAGGGGTAACCAAGACCAGTGCCTTAGTTAGCTTATCCTTAAGAAGATTGAAGGCTTCAATACACTCTTTAGAAAAGATAAAAGGAGTATCTTTTTCCAATAGGTGGGTCATCAGGCGAGCGATTTTAGAGAAATCCTGAATGAATCGACGATAAAAGCTCGCATGACCCAGAAAACTTCTCACACCCTTCACGGTTGAAGGTAGAGGTAATTTGGCTATGACATCCACTTTAGCACGGTCGACTTCAAGACCGTCTTTTGAAATTTTGTGTCCTAGCACAATGCCTTCTTTTACCATAAAATGGCATTTTTCCCAATTTAGAACAAGGCGAGTGTCTTCGCACTGCTTAAGCATACGTTCTAAATTGGCAAGGCAAGAAGAGAAGGAATCCCCAAAGACCGAGAAATCATCCATGAAGACTTTCATGGTTTGCTCAACCATGTCATGAAAAATAGCCAACATGCACCTTTGGAATGTCCCGGGGGCATTGCATAAGCCAAAAGGCATTCTTTTGTAGGCAAATGTGCCATAGGGACAAGTGAATATAGTCTTCTCTTGATCTTGGGGATCGATGGGTATTTGGAAATAACCCGAGAAACCATCTAGAAAGCAGTAATATTCATTACCCGCTAAACGTTCAAGCATTTGGTCCATAAAAGGAAGAGGGAAATGATCCTTTCTCGTGGCATCATTGAGTTTGCGGTAGTCTATACAAACTCTCCACCCAGTAACGAGACGTGTAGGAATCAACTCGTTGTTTTGATTGGGCACAACGGTGATTCCGCCTTTCTTAGACACACAATGGACTAGACTAACCCATGGTGAATCCGAGATAGGATAAATCATGCCCGCATCAAGAAGTTTGATAACCTCTTTTTTGATAACGTCATGGATTTTAGGATTCACCCTTCGTTGGCTTTGAATTGTGGGCTTAAAGTCGTCCTCCATGAGAATTTTATGTGTGTAAAAGTGAGGATCAATTCCGCGAATATCGGAGATTTTCCAAGCGATAGCTCTTTTATGTTTCTTGAGAACTTCAATGAGACGAGTTTTCTCATCGTCTTTTAAGTCCTTAGCAATGATAACGGGAAGTCGATCAATGCCTTCTAAGAAAACATACTCGAGATGAGGAGGTAGGTCCTTAAGCTCAAGAGTAGGAGGATCCTCAATAGGTAACTAACGATGGATCATCATTAGTCACCTCTTTAGGAGAAGGAGGAGAAAACGGGTCTTCATTGAGAAGTTTCTCAATTGTACGAATGTCTTCATCCCAATCGGTGGGAGAATCATCATACTTAAGATCAAGAGGACCCAAGCTAGCTTCAAAATCATCCAAGTCACTTTCTCCGAATGGAGTTAATGACGGAGCAATTGAGGCAACGGTCTCAAAATTGGGTAGAGAAGAGAGATTACTTTTGCAAGCATCATGAAAGTGTTATGCACAAGCCTCATCGAGAACATCAATAGCATTTACACTCTCATATGAATAAGGTTGCTTAGAAATCTTACCCATGTTGAAGACAATTTTGTCGTCACCAACTCTCATGATTATTTCGCCTGCGGCTACATAAATGATAGTGCGACCGGTCCTCAAGAAGGGACGTCCAACGATTAATGGAACACGAGGATCCATCTCGTAGTCAACGACAACAAAATTCGCCGGGAAGGTGAATTTGTCAACGCCAATGAAGAGGTCTTCGGCTATCCCCACTGGATAAGCAACCGTACGGTTAGCTAATTCCAAACTCATTTTGGTGGGGACTAGCTCGAGGAGAGATAATTGCTTCCAAACACTTAAAGGCATTAAGTTTATACTGACACCTAGATCGGCTAGGGCCATGTAATTCTCTACTCCCAGGAAGTTTCAAGGAATCAAGAAGCGACCCGGATCACCAAGTTTGGTGGGCAATTTCCTTAAGAGAACCGCGGAGCAATTCTCATTAAGTTGGGTCTGAGCAATGTCAAGAAGCTTCTCCTTGTCACTAAGAAGATCTTTAAACATCTTCGCATATTTAGGCATGTGAGCGAGAGCCTCGGCAAAGGAGATGTTAAAATTCAATTGTTTAAACATTTTAAGAAAGTTTGAAACTTGAATATCATCCTTGCTCTTTTGCTTCTCTTTCCTCAACCTTGAAGGATAAGGTATATCGGATGAAGAGGAAGGCTTTAGGGGAGTAGGATCACTCACAACCGCGGGTGGTGGGGGAATGGGGGTAGAAGGCAAAGGAGGTGTGGAAAGTTGCTCTTTTTCCTTGTTCACAATCACGGGTGGAGGTGTTGGAAGCTTGGGTTCCGTATAACCTTTTCCACAACGAGTGGTGATTGCTTTCATCTCCCCTCTTGTATTCGCAACGGTGTTACTCGGAAGAGTACCCGAAGAAGAGGGTTGATTACCTTGGAAGAGCGAACTGAGCATATCACGTATATTATCCGCTTGAGTGCTGAAAGAGTCTCTCATGTCGGCACGAATATCATTGCTTTGTTTCACCATGTCATTCCTTAGCTCGGCTCGAATATCGCTCCCTTGTTTCACCATTTCTCCCTTAAAGTTGATGAATTGACTCTGAAGATTCGTCACCATCTCTCTATTAGTCTTCATGAACGTCTCGATGTCTTGATTCAATGCCATCGGTTGATTGAGAGGTGGAGCTTGGTAAGCTTGAGAATTTCCTTGAGGTGGGTATGGGTTTCTTTGGGATTGATATTGATTGTTAGCACGAGGTTGGGATTGGTTATTTCGGTTATAGCTTTGTTGTTGGTTTTGGTTTTGAGGAGTAAAATCGGGTGGCGCAAGATAGTTGTTTGAACAATAACTTAGCAAGCTACGGTCTCCTTGAGGACAAGCTTGATATCCTCTCGTGGGATAAGTACCGTATGCCGCGTTAACGTTTTCACAAAAATTGCCTTGAGTAGAAGGAAAATCATTGTAAGAATGGGGACCACCACATGTGTCACAAGAAATAGCAACGGCTTCAGCTTGTTGAGTTTGGTTAGAAGCCAAAATTTGCATACTTTTGTTAATTTCAAGAATAGCACGTTCCATGGCAGACATGTCGGTGGTGGAAGAAGTAGATGAAACATTGACTCTCGGATTAGATCTTGAGGATGCGGATGAATCCCAATTCTTGTGGTGAGTAGTCATGTTTTCAATCAACTCTCTACACTCCTCCGGTCTCCTTTTCATAAAAGTACCACCGGCGGCGGCATTGATCGTGTCACGATCACGAAAAGTGAGACCATTGTAGAAAGTATCAATGAGAGTGACGGGGAGCATGTTGTGATTTGGACAACGGTCGATCAAATCATTGTATCGTTCCCAAGCATCAAAGAGCGATTCATCATTGTCTTGCATGAATCCACTAATTTGGTTACGAAGGCTCGTGACCATGGATGGTGGGAAGTAGCGCGACAAAAAGCGTTGAGTCATGTCGTCCCAAGTATGAATAAATATCTTTGGGAGACGGTCAAACCATTTTTCGGCATGGTGAGAAAGCGAGTGGGGAAATAGTTGAAGGCGAAGTTCATCCATAGAAACACCGGGGGACTTCATGCTTTGGGTGATGGTAATGAATTTGTCGAGGTGTTTGTTGGCATCATCATCCGGAATTCCGCGAAATGGATTAGTTTGCACTTGTTGGATCATGTGATGCTTCAACAAAAACTCCTGAGCCGTAGTTTGCATCGGTGCAATCGGGCCTCCACGTTCGTTCATTGTAGGTTGGCATAGCTCCTCCATGGTTCGTAGGTCGGGTAGGGGTGGATTATTCATGTTGGGGTGAGGTGGATTATTATTGTTGTTGTTGTGTACACCGGCCATGTCTAAATCTTCGAGAGTCTCGGGCTCTGAATAAGACGTTGATCGAGTACGCATACACTAAAAAGAAAATGCAAGAGAAAATATTTTTGGTTTTTATAGGTTTTTTAATGTTTTTGTATTTTTGAAAATTTTATATTTTTATGGGTTTTTGAAAATTTTTGTGCTTGAAAATAACGTTCCCGAAAGAACGGATCCCAAAATCCAATTTTGCTCACAAGAAACCGTTGATCCTTACGAAAAGAGCCGGCAGCGGCGCCATTTTAATAACTGATTTTTAGTTAGTTAATAAAAGGTTTGGTTGCAAGACCTTTCTTCGTGTTGCTCGTACCAAATTATATTTGTCGTTGTTTCGTTCTCGGTATCTTCTCGAATCGATCACGGTTCAAAGTGGAATTATTGTAATTGGTGACTAAAAAGGGGGAGCTTTTTATCTATATCTACTTAAAAGATAAATGTAAGAAGTAATAAAATTAAACTAAAAGCAATACTGAAGATAAAACTTGAATTTAAAATTAAACAGTAAAATACCTTAACTAAAAAAAAAATCACTGATTCGGAATGTAACCTTTATCCGGAATATCTTAGAGAAAAACCTTCATCCGGAATATCTTGAAATTGCTTCATTCGGAATGTTCAAAAGGACACTGATTCGGAATAACAACTGACCCGGAATAAATTGTTTATTCGGAAGAAATTACTTGACTCGGAACAGTGCTTCACTCGGAATAATTAACAGAAAATTGATTCGGAACAATTTAATAAAAGTACTGGTTCGGAATATATGCTCATCCGGAATAAAAGTGACTCATTCAGAATATTGGCTTATTCGGAACATTTACTGATTCGGAACAAAAGCTTCATTCGGAACATTTGCTGATTCGGAACAAAAGCTTCATTCGGAACTTTTGGTTCATTCGGAACAATTAAAAGAAAGGGCTTGATTCGGAATATCTATTTATTCGGAATGACACTGACTCGGAATATTTTAAACAAACAATACTCATTCGGAAGATTTATTCATCCGGAATAAAATAAACAATAATCCTTCATCCGGAATGATTAGTTCATCCGGAATATTTTCACTACAATCCTTTGGTTCGGAATAATAAGTTCAAATCCTTGATTCGGAATAATTAATTCATTCGGAATCTGGGGATGTGAAACAGTAACAAGAAACGAAGAACAGGGGAACAACTTAATCACAAATTTAACCAAAATTCACCAAGCTTTTCACCAAAACTTAAACCAATTTAACCACGAATCATTTACTAATGACAAACATCAATCCAAAACAACAAAAACATAAAACCCACTTACTTTTGAAGATCAAACTCAATAAAATAAAAACTTAGAACTTTGGATTAACAAGAGAAGAAAGAATGATTAAATGGAAACTTGTATTAATGATTAAGATTCAAACAAACAATTGGAAAGATTAAACTTACAAGATTGTGGAGGAACCAAAGAAAATAAAAACCACCAATCTCCTTAATGGAGTTGGTGTCCTACGAACTAGGAATGAAAATAACAGAAAGGAAAAAACTAGTTGAAAATGTGAAGGGAGGCCTCTATTTATAGGCCTTGGCTTGGTTTGGTGAGTGGGCTTTCTTCCTTTCTTTTTGTCTTATCGTCTTTTCAGAAAAGTTGACGTTTTCGATATCGATTCGGGATTCGTCAACGAATAAATTCAGCTCGTCTTTTAATTTCTTCATTTAATAGACTTGAGTTCTTCGACATATGTAAATCTTCCATCTTTGGTCCTTTTCTTCGATAAATCTTCAAATAGGCCCATTGACTTCAAATCTTTTGCATATCTTGGACTATAGACTTCGTCTTTTCGTCTTTTTCTTCGATAAAACCCGTGCAATCCCATGTTTTCTTCAATATTTATCCGGTTGGCTCTGAAAACACAACAAACACACAAACCACGCATAATTCCAAACAAATGACATTAAATACGCGTTTTGGTCTCGTTTTAGCAAGAAATAAGTGGTAAAAGGATGAGTGTTTTCACACCTATCAAGAAGATTTCACATAATCACTCAAGTTTAAGTTTTTGAAAAGGATTTTTGAAAACCAATCTTTAACCAAGTAAATTTAAGAAACTATTCAACTCCCTTCTAGTTTCTACAGGACCTCTTCCTCCTGAGTTGATCAGACTCTTCGGAGGGTATGACGTTGTTGCTTTTTGCTTATGCCCCTAGATTATGCCTACAAACAGATTGTGACAAAGGATTATACCCCAACAATTTCATAGGAAAATTGTCCCTCCTTATCAGGAAGGGCTCATTCATTGATAATAAAATTTTACATCGATTCATCGGTTACATAAAGCAATTCCTTAAGTTCATAGCATACCACATCCTCAGAATATCTTTTCCGTCCATCGTCTCTAACTTGTAGGAGCCGTTTTGGAAGGCTTCTGTGACCCGGTACGGACCTTCCCAATTTGGGGCGAGTTTGCCTAATTTTAAAACACGGCTTGCTTCGTTCTTCCGATAGACAAAGTCTCCGGCCTTGAATGCCATGGGTTTCAACCGTTTGTTATAATACCGCTCCATCTTCTTTTTATATTTGGCTTCTCGTATGGCATCCATCTCTCTTCTTTCTTGCATCAGATCCAGGTTCATACGGAGCTCCTCCTCATTGGTCCCTTCGTTAAGCATCAACGTTCTATAGGTCCTCATCCCGATTTCCGCCGGGATAACCGCTTCGCTTCCATATGTCAAGCTGCAGGGCGTTTCTCCATTTCTGGTTTTTGTTGGAAATACGTTTTTCCCAATAAAGTCTCGGTCACATCTTAGTTAGCATAGATCACGAGTTATAGACTATTTAGAACTTTGTTTCTTGGAGCGACCTCCCTTAGGGGGAGATTGTTAGAAATACGTTTTTACGTATTTATGAAGGATCGGTCGCTCCAACGATTATTATGTAATGGGCTCGTGATCTACTTAATTAGTGTATAGTCCATATAGCCCACATGTAGGGTGGGCTATATATATCCCCTCCTAGCATGTTAGGAGGGGTTGTTGATTCTCATTTCCACTTAATCATATTTCCATCTTTTCTTTCTCTCTCTACATTTCCCCTTTTCTCTCCTTTCTCTCTCTAATCCTTCATCTCTTTCCTTCATTTCCTTATGATTATCATCTAAATCAACCAACCTAATCCACCAAATCCATGATATAGAATAGGCCAATAATCACGTAGACCTTCAATTGGTATCAAGAGCCAAGGTTTGATTGGTTTATTCTTCTTTTATTTTGTTTGATTTTGGTGGGTTTTTGATTTAATCATGCTTAAACTTTAAAAAGTTTGTATTTTTTATAAAAAGTTTGTGTTTTTATGTGTTAAATCATATCAAATCTTCAAATTTATTTACTTTTTAGATAAAAATCACAAATTTTTATATAAAAATCAAAAATTTCTTTATAAAATCTTAAAAAGTTTGTGTTTTTATAAAAAGTTGGTGTTTTTTATAAAAGTTTGTGTTTTTCTCTTTTTAATTTTGTATTTTTTTTGATTTAATCCTTCTATTTTGATTACTTTTTTGTTTGAATCAATTTTTTGTTATTTTTTTTATTATTTATTTTTTATTTTATTTTTTTTAATCAATTTTACCAGTTATTATTTTTTTTATCAGTTATTACTTTAATCAGCTTCTATTTTTTATAAACATTTTATATAGTTTTTTTAATCAATATTTTTATAATCAGTATTTTTTCTTTATTTTTAATCTATTGGGTCTCAATTTTTGTCCAGTTGTCCAGTTGTCCAGTTGTCCTACAGTCCTTCATTATCTAGGTTTTTCATAATCAAGGTTTTTGGTCTCAAGTTTCCAGTCAGTCAGTCATGCGGTTTTTGTCCTGTTCCGAATCAAACTAAAAGTTCCGAATCAATCTCAAGAAGTTCCGGATCAACCAAAAACTTCCGAACCAAGAACTTCCGGATCAAGAAGTTCCGGATCAAGAAGTTCCGGATCAAGAAGTTCCGGATCAAGAACTTCCGAACCAAGAACTTCCGGATCAAGAAAAAAAGTTCCGATTCAGAACTCTTCCGAACGAATGCAAAGTTCCGAATGAAGCCAAATTCAAACATAACGTAAACCAAAGACTCTAATAACTGAACAAAAGACCACAGACTCGACTCAAGATTCAAACAACTCAACCCAAAAGATTCAAGATTAAACATAACGTAAATTCAAACAACTCGACTCAAGATTCAAGCTTCATCTTACAACTTTAACATCTTCACTCACTCTCTCGACACAAAAGACCACAGACTCGAGACTGACGCCACTCAATCGACATCAAAACAACATCACCCTCTCTCATCTCCTACCAAGACTCTCACTCTCGAACACCCAACCTCACTAAACTGACACCCTCACCTTTCACCAACACTATCTCTCGACATCTCACAAATCACCCTCGAAAACCCTCTAAACAACCAGACCCTCGACAAACACAAACACAAACAACCACCCTCTCACCTTAACACTCCCAAGACTCGAACTCACACACGACTCCAATAACACACAACAAGACTAAACACTCTCAACCTCACCCTCAACCCTCGACTCTCGGACACCATTCGAACCAGACCTCACACTCCACACATAACCTGACAACCACCCTCGAGATTACTCAGATTACTCATCACTCACCCAAGACCCAACACCCACAACCACATACACAAACAACCCGTCACAAACACCCTCACCAACATCAACAACACCCTCGAAAACCCTCACCCTCGTCACAGACTCCCTCCCAAACCCTCATCCTCGACACATCTTTCGACCCTCACTCAACACTCACACAAACACCCTCACCTTATTCCCTCGACTGACTCCCTCACCGACACCCTCTCGACCCATATTTCTCTCGACACAGACACTGACCCCAACCACAACCCTCTCGTCTATAAACAGACCCAAACCCACCAACAAACACAACCCCACTCTCGTTACACCCTCACACTCTCGACAAACCGTCACCAAACACCCCCCCTCAACCACAAACCCACTCGACTCGATACACACAAGAACGACACTACAGAAGAGAGAGACTCAACAAAAACATTAAAAGAGGACCTACCCGAGACCATTTCATTGATCTTGAAGACAAATTGTTCTTGATTATTATCTTATTGGTTGATTTATCACAGTGAAACGGAGGTTCCTTTTTTTTTGGCTGCGTTTGTTAGTTGTTTGGTTAAGATTAGGAGAGAAAGAGAGTTATATCAGACGGAGGTTTCAAAGTCTGTGAGGAGAGAGAGATAAGTTTGAGAGAAAATATAGAAGAGAGAGACGAGGAAGTATAATTTTGTGAGAGAGAGAGAGACTTTAATTAGGTTATATTTACTGGGCGGATATAACAAAGTAACAGCAAGTGGGGCGGTGGATTTGTTTTTTTGAGGCCACGTGTGTTAGACGGAGTTTCCAAAGAGAAGTGTATTTTTTTTTTTATTATTATTATCAAATCCTTTTATTTTTTTTAATTTTCGAAAGTTTTTCATTTTAGAAAGTTTTTATTATTTTCTTGAATATTTTCATTTTTGAATATTAACTCTTATCTTTTTTATATAATCACTTGATATTTTTATTTTTATTCAAATTTTTTTACTTTGGAAAAATTTTATGCTATTAAGTTATAATCGGGACAAGGTAACGTAACAAAAGTGACGTGATAAAGTGCCAACGTTTATTTTACTGACGGATTTTTGATCGGGTTTATTTTATCATCGTTTGAGCCGAAAACATCTTTTGAGCCGAATCGAATTGTAAAAATCCTGCAAACTACAACATTCACTTATCGTTCATCGATTTTCAATGGATTTCTTGAATTCGACATCGAACAAGGGAGAATTGCATCAAGTGCAAGCCAACGCTAGAGAAAGTGGCATCACTTCATTTCAAATGCTTCAGTCTCATCTGGTCACTCTTTCGAGGATTCAAGGAGGGAGCGAATTTGTGACAATCTTTGGACAAGATCGTCATACATTCATCAACTCAATGTTCACCACTTTGACCGAACTCGCCGAGCAACTCAACCGTGACAACTTTAATCAATCTGCACCGTCACTTGCTTATAAGGCTCTTGTGACACAACTCACGCCTTTCCTCCAATTCAATATCATCAAGTCTGAAAGTTCAGTGATTTGCCAATCGTTTTTTCGAGATACACATACCGAGCTTCGTGTTTTCCGTGATACAATATTGAAACTCATGACATCGGTCTCGTCTTCGATTTATCAACAATCACAACTTCAGCAAACGTATGATAATGGAGTGCAAGAATCAATGCCGCAGATGCAAGAGGAGAATGGTCATACGGTTGACAACTTGGAGCCTAACGATGGCAAGAGCACAGAATCAGGAGGACAACATGATACCAGTGGCACGTCAGGGACTGTTCACGAGATCTCTTTTGCTGACACCTTACCCGTGTATGACGAAGCGCCTGCAAACATGGTACAATGTAATGTTGTTTATGATGTATATGCTGATGACATGCCGCATATTGAGGATTCTGAACCTAATTATGACAAACATGGGATGGACAAGAGTGATAGAAATACCACTTCTGATTCATCCGATGTGAGTCATAATGGGGGAGAAGGTGTTCAAAATGCTAAACATCATGATAATTGTCCTATAACTGCTTCTGATTCCAAGATTAAAGAGCTCGAAACGATCGTAGCTCGGCAATCAAAAGATTTTGAGGATGCCAAACTTGAATTTTCTAAGAAAACGGACAAATTTGAAACATATTTTGAAAAACTTGAAAAATCAAATGTTGTTCTTGAAAGAAAACTGGATCAAACTGTTCTAGATTCTAAAGCTGAAAAGGATAATCTTTTGAAACAAATTCAACTGCTTGAATCTAAGTTGGCATCCCAAGATAGAGTGCTCAAAGAGAATGAGACTTTAAAGGCCCAAGTTCAAGAAAAGGTGTTTGCTATAGCTGCGTTGAAAAACGAGTTAAGGAGAAATAGAGGACCTAGTGTGGACACTAAGCTTGAAAAACCATCAATCTTGGGGAAACCGCCTACAAATCAGTTCGTCAGACAACCGATTGTCAGACAACCTACTGCATTTAGATCCGAGCGACCACAATCCTCGAGACCGCGGTTTGCCTCCCAAGTTGATTTGGTTCATCTTATTAGACCAGTCACTCCAGCAACTAGGCCCAATGTGATCACTCCAGCTTCAGCAAGACCAAATCATATGATTGCCTCTAGTTTCCCTAAAAATACCAAGACCACGTCTAGAACTAGTTCAAATGACGTTTGCCATGAATCTGATCTTAGGGAAGCTAAGCAAAAGACACATGTAAGAGATAGGAATTTCAAACCTAGTCAGATGCCTTCTAGTTTACCCAACACTGCTAACCGTAGCATGTCCAATCCTAGGAGCATCAATCAATCATCTAGGGATTCTAGATCTTACTCGGACATTAAATATGCTACTTGTAAAACATGTAGAAAATGTGTCTTTACGGCAAATCATGATTCCTGTATCAAAAAATTGCTTAATGAGGTGAACTCCCGTGCTAGACTTAAATCCCAGTGGGTTGCTAAAATCAAACCCGTTGGCAAAATGTGGCACCCCACTGGTAGAACTTTCACTCTTGTAGGAAACGAGTGCCCTTTAACTAGGATAGTCTCTGATTCTACGAAGACTACTAGGGAGGAAATTGCAAAGGATGATACATCACTTAAGCCTGAACTTAAGGTTTTCTATAAAAGGAAACGTTTGCCAACTAAGACAAGTGAATCATCCCCTCAGGCTACCTCTGACACAAGAAAAGCCAACTGTGAACCCCCACGTGCTTCAAGAATAGATATCTCTAACCCATGCAAAAGTATACAAACTCCTAATGAGAATGCAGGTACCAAAGTTGATGTTCCAAAAGAACGAAGCGGTCCAATCGTTGTATACCGTTCAACTAAGGACACTCTCAGAGTTTGGTTGCTGAAGAAGCAGATATCAGAGAAACTAGTATCTCAGGGGATTCATGGTTAAAGCTTGCACAAGGACTTACAGTCAGATAACAGACTGTAACTCGATCTCCAAAGACAGGAAAGTTCATCCCGATGATGACTTATCCTAAAAACGAGAAATTCATTTTTCTCGGGCATGAGCTTATGTTAAAAACATTCCACGTTTTTAAGCTCATGCACTAGGACTTATAGTCACATCACAGACTATAACTCGCTCATCAAAGAAAGGAAAGTTTATCGCCGATGATAAACTTATCCTAACAACGAGAAATTAAGTTTTCTCGGGCATGAGCTAAAATTAAAAACATTCGAGGTTTTTAAGCTCATGCACAATGACTTACAGTTAAATGTCAGACTGTAACTCGAACTTTAAATAAAGGAAAGATTATCTTTTATGATAACTTATCCTCTTAACGAGAAATTCACCTTTCTCGGTCATGAGCTTGTCTTAAAACATTCGAAGTTTTAAGCTCAGAAAGGAAAGTGTATCTTTTAAATAAGAGAACTTTTCTTCATAACGAGAAATTAACCTTTCTCGGTCATGAGCTTTCCGTTAAAACAGTCAAAGTTTTCAAGCTCATGAAAACGACTTCTAAGTAAATGTCAGCTTAGGACTCGTTCTTCAGATAAAAGGAAATTTTATCGCCGATGATAAACTTATCCTTAACAAAGAGAAGTTTACAACTTCTCGGACTTGAGCTTCCTAAGATATTCCAAATCTTAAGCTCAAGTAATTGTTTTTCAAAACTTTGAACACAATTTTTCGAGAATTTCTCAAAAGGTTTTTCTAAATCTTTCAAAATTGTGTGTTCAAAAATGTTTTGATAAAACGAGCATGTCTTCTGGAATCGATAATATTTACGAACCTAGAAATGTCATTCAATAATGACACGGGGTTGTAAATAAAGTTCGAGCAGAAGTTTAAAAGATTTAAAACATGCTCCATATGGTTTGCTATTATTTCAGATAGCAACCCGTTTTTCATAATCAAGTCAAGCATTTCACCGGAAAGCTTTGACTCAACAACGGGAATTAATTTTCTCGGGGACGTGACGAGGTGACCAGCATTCGTGAACAAGAACCATGTGAATCTCTCATATGATGTTCTCCATCATTCAGGTCCTACCTCGTAAATTGTTAATCTTGTGAATTCATTCTCATATATGATCTTTGCACGTAATAAATACCTTACACTTGTGTTTAAAAGGTATTTAATTTACGTTTTAGCACACCCTCATTAATTTGAGGGGGAGCTTGTGTAATTCATGAAGATAATTGGACTTGCATTTTTCTTCCCAAATTTTCTTAAAATGCTATTAAATCAATTGATATTAAAAACATCGATTGGGTTAATATTTTTAATATGGGGGAGAAAATGTGATTTAATATGGGATATGATCAATCATAAATGGTTTGACTTAACGTGATAGTTCATCCCGACATGTGCAAAATGTTTTCGGATATCGTAGCATATGTTAAGGGGGAGCAAAATGGATTTGCATTTCAAAATGGATTTCATGGTGACATACACTTACCCAAAACATCTCTATTCACGATGGTGAAGATTGTGGTGACATAAGGATGGTAGGATAGGTTAAAGTCCAATGATTTCTCTAGAACCGGAGGAATCTTCCCAAGGACATTCCATAGCTAGAAATAGTAGTCCTTAGGAACGATGGAGAAAGAATGTGAACGTAGCTGAATGCCGACCAAGTACTTAAGCTAGCACTGGAACAATCACAACAAGGTGCTAGTGATGACGTATTGGTAAGCATTGAAGGGGTTGAAGAATGAAAAAGAAATGTAAAGATAAAGGGTGTAAAGAAAGAAGCCCTCCTTACAACTTTAGGCAGAAACCGGGTCAATACATATGCTATTGAGGTCATTTTTGCTAATGATTCTCGGTATTGAAGAAAGACATCATGGACCCAGTGATGCAATGCACAACCCTTCCCAGCTAACTCAAATATCTCTCAAAAGGTATTTGTTTTAATCACACGGAGATCAACACGTTATCTATTGGTTTATTCACTCCGAATAGACTGGTATTGAAAAGGTGGCACTCCTCTCCAGCCTCCGATCACTAAAAAATCCAAAATGCACGATCGAGTCTAGAGTCATTTGAGATCATCAAATATCCCATTAGGACACACTTTCATATTCCTTGCTTCTTCACACACTGTGAAAAGTAAGAAAGATCTTAAGAGTCCTACGCAAAATCTTCATGATCTTGCCTGAACATCCGAGTAATACGAAAGTATTTACAATGAAGATGGAAATCCTTCTTGAGCGAATATCAAAAAGCTCATGGTAGGTGACTTGTGCGATTCTTTATGAATCAAACTTGTGATAACTGGAAAGCAACAGTGGTTTAATTCTTAATTGAACTTAAACTCGTTCCAGGCCTCTTCGCATTATCATATGATCTTGCCAGAACACTCAGAGTGACTCTTTATTGATCACAGTGACGAGTGGAAATCCTTCTAGTGTTAACATCAAACAGCACTTGGTAGGTAACTTGCAAGATTCTATATGAATCAAGCTAGTGATAACTGGAAAGCAACGATGGTGCGGTTCTTAATTGAACTTCACTTGTTCCAGGAACATGAATTGACGGCTTCAAATCATGCGGATAATATTATCCAAATGATCCACTCTTTACGTTCGCAGTTAGCTTTGGACGGTCGAGTAAAGAGAACGGGTTTACCCGCGAAATCTTGTCAAGGAGGTTCTTTATTGAAACTACCTGCCACAAGTACGATATTTAATATCGACCAACGGTCTTCACCGACCGGAGGTAAATTGCTACCGAATTAGTATGAAATGTTCAAGGCCATTTCATCCGTGTATATTGTTTTGTTGCTAACTGTCTTATGCAGCGTAACAAGAAGGTGGCATTGCGGTGTACAATCCAGAAGAAGTCGTCACCACATGCTTATACTACATACAATTAGTACTTCAACAAATTCAAGAAAGCCTGAAGGTCAAGTCTTCCGCTGTATCAAACTCTGAAGCTTTCAAGAATTTAAAAGTATAAGTATGTGGAACATGAAGTCACAAAGAGGCAAATATCACAAGTGAAGAATGCACAAGGTCAAGGCAAGGAAACATGCTCAAGACTAAAGTCAAAGATCACATCAAGCATATTCACAAGAACAAGATCGAAGACTCAAGCATAGATGCTAGGTTTAAGATTTTGTAAAAAGATGTGACCTCCCTTAGGGGGAGATTGTTGGAAATACGTTTTTCCCAATAAAGTCTCGGTCACATCTTAGTTAGCATAGATCACGAGTTATAGACTATTTAGAACTTTGTTTCTTGGAGCGACCTCCCTTAGGGGGAGATTGTTAGAAATACGTTTTTACGTATTTATGAAGGATCGGTCGCTCCAACGATTATTATGTAATGGGCTCGTGATCTACTTAATTAGTGTATAGTCCATATAGCCCACATGTAGGGTGGGCTATATATATCCCCTCCTAGCATGTTAGGAGGGGTTGTTGATTCTCATTTCCACTTAATCATATTTCCATCTTTTCTTTCTCTCTCTACATTTCCCCTTTTCTCTCCTTTCTCTCTCTAATCCTTCATCTCTTTCCTTCATTTCCTTATGATTATCATCTAAATCAACCAACCTAATCCACCAAATCCATGATATAGAATAGGCCAATAATCACGTAGACCTTCAGTTTTCTTCATAGTCCGGTGTGCCCAAAGCACATTGGGCAATTTGTCTACCCATCCGGTCATCTCCCGGCCCAACCTTGCTTTAAAGCCATGCATGAGCGATTTCTTTGCTCTCTCGACGAGCCCATTGGCTTTCGGGTGAGCGAAGGTTGTGTTAATTTGCTTGATTTTCCATTTGACACACCATCCTTTGAACAAATCATTAACCAACTGTGTTCCATTAGCGGTGACAATTATCCCTAGAAAATCAAACTTGCATACTATGTTCTCCTATACAAACTTCTTCACGTCCTTGCCTCTCACTTTGGCCAGTGGCTTTGCCTCAATCCACTTAGTGAAGTAGTCTATAGCTACTATTATGAACTTGACACCGCCCGGGGCCTCGGGTAGTGGTCCGAGTATGTCTAGACCCCATTGGTAGAACGACCATGGGGACATGATTGAAGTCATGAGCATTTTCAGAAGCTTGGGAACCGATGCGTGGATTGACATGAGTCGCACTTCACCAACACTTCATAGGTATCTTGGTACATGATTAGCCAATAATACCCTTTCCTCATGATTTTAGCTACCACGATTTGTATCTGAGGTGCATCTCCCGACCCAGCCTTGCCTTCAAGCCATGCATGAGCGATTTGTTTGCTCTCTCGACGAGCCCATTGGCTTGCGGGTGAGCGACGACGGTGTTAATTTGCTTGATTTTCCATTTGACACACCATCCTTTGAACGGATCATTAACCAGTTGTGTTCCATTATTGGTGAAAATTATCCCCGGAACACCAAACCTACATACTATGTTCTCTCATACAAACTTCTTCACGTCCTTACCCCTCACTTTGGCCAGTGACTTTGCCTCGATCCACTTAGTGAAGTAGTCTATAGCCACTATTATGAACTTGACGCCGCCGGGTGCCTCAGGTAGTGGTCCGAGTATGTCTAGACCCCATTGGTAGAACGACCATGGGGACATGATTAAGTCATGAGCATTTTCGGAAGCTTGGGAACCGATGTGTGGATTTGACAGGAGTCACACTTCACCACCACTTCATAGGTATCTTGGTACATTGTTAGCCAATAATACCCTTGCCTCGTGATTTTATCCAGGGTGCATCCCACACCCCCTTCGTGCACCTCGCGAATAATGTAGTTCGCTTGCAAGGGTCCCACGCATCTTAGCATGGGGGATAGGTATGACTTTTTGAAAGCACCCCTCCTTCGACGAAGAATTGCGGTATTTTAATCCGGAGCTTCCTTGCTTCGTCTGGGCCTGTGGGCCATATCCCTTCTTTGAGACATCTTAGAATTAAGGTCATCCAGTTATCCTCTTCTTCCTCCATAACGTCATTGATCTCTTCCAGCTCTATCGACCGAGATTTCAATACTTCGACCAATACTTCTTTTGTGATGTGATTGAAGGCTACGGATGCCAGCTTACTAAGTATATTGGCCTTTTGATTTTTGTTTCTTGGTATGTTTTGGATTGTAAACTTGTTATATTTCGCTACATGCTCTTTTGCCTTGGCCAGATACTTCTTCATCCTTTCATTGTAGGCGACGAAGTTGCCATTGATCTGGCAAGCTACAAGATTAGAATCCACTTTCGTTTAGAGTGTTTGGACCCCCATTTTCTCTGCTAGCCTTAACCGTGCTAACAGTTCTTCATATTCCGCTTCGTTGTTGGAGCTTTCGAAGTTGAGACGAAGGGCGTATGTGTACTCTGTCCTTGATGGGTCTATTAGCACCAGTCCTGCTCCGAACCCCTTGGAACTGGACGCTCCATCTGTGAACGAGGTCCATTCATCCTCACTCTGTTCCGTCATTGTCGCAGTGCATATTAGCTCATCTCCCATCGGTGTTTCTGCCAAGAAGTCAGCCAAGACCTGCCCTTTTAATGTGTGCCATGACACGTAAATTATTGCATAAGCTCCTAGCTCAATTGCATACTTTGATAGCTTTCCGGAGGCCTCCGCCCTTGACATGAATTGCTTAATTGGCTGGCCAATGATTACTTTAATGAGGTATGCCTCAAAGTACCTTCGAAGCCTTCTTAACAAATGTAACAAACACAATGCCAACTTTTCTAAGGGAGCGTATCTTCGTTCGGCATTTTGTAACACTCTACTAACATACCGGATAGGGGATTGTCCGAACCCTCTCTCTGCCACCTCGCTGACTGCCTCCTTGGTTGCGGCCAGGTATATGTATAAGCTTTCCCCTTTCTTGGGGGTGGTTAACAACGTCAACTCCATCACTACCTTCTTCATTTCTTGGAAGACGGCTTCTGCTTCGGGAGTCCAACGGTACTCCTCTTTGTTTTCCTTAGTGATGTTTTTAGGGTTTCAAAAAACGGTAGGGAGCGTTCTGCTGACTTGGAAACAAACCGGTTCAATGCAGCTAGCTTTTCACTCAATCACTGCATTTCTTTCAGCGTCTTGGGTGACCTCATGCCAGCTATTTCCTTTGTTTTCTTCGGGTTGGCCCATATTCCTTCCGAAGTTACAACATATCATAAGAACTTCCATTCTTTGACTCCGAAGGAACACTTCTTCGGGTTGAGTTTCATGTTTATTCTTTTGAGATTGTCGAAGGTCTCAACGATGTCCGCGAGAAGATCCTTCTCCGAGTTTCTCTTGATGACCATATCAACGACATAGGCCTCCAAATTCCGACCTATATGCTCCTTGAAGGTGGTGTCAACCAATCTAAGGTAGGTGGCACCAACGTTCTTGAGACCGAATGACATCTTGGTATAGCAATAGGTACCCTGATCCGTGTAAAACGATATCTTCTCTTCGTCCTCATCCATCTGTACCTGATGGTATCCTTTGTAGGCATCCAATAAGCATTTATACTTAAACCACATCGTTGATTCGATCTTTTAGGTCAATTTCAGGGAGCGGGTAATAGTCTTTCGGGCAAGCGGAATTCAAGTTTTGAAGTCTATACGCATTCGCCATGACCCGTCTACCTTATTCACCAGCACCGCGTTAGATATCCATGCAGGGTATCTTACCGGTCTAACTACGCCCGCTTTTACCCACTCCTCTACCTTTTGAGCCACAATCTGACTCTTTTCCTCGCCCATCATTCGTCTCTTTTGGGCGACTAGGGTCACAGATGGGTTCACATTCAGTGAGTATTTGATTAGTCGTTTTGGCATGCCCGTCATGTCAGATGGTGCCCACGCGAACACATCTCGACTCCTCCTTAATAGGTCAATCAGTCTTGCTCGGCCTTCTTCCGAGGATTTTTGTTTTCAATGGTGACCAATTGTTCCGGGTGTGCTGGATTGACTAGGACTTCTTTCGTTTGGGAACTTTTGGACTCGTTCTCCTTAACCACTGGCTTCTCCGTCGTTTCATGCACCGCGAACTTATTAGTCTTTTCACTTTCAGTTCTTTGCGTATCTTCTAAGAGTCGGCACTCGGGGATGATGGATGCCCTGGGGACTAAGGTTGAAATTCCATTAGGAGTGGGAAACTTAAACATGGCGTGGGCGGTTGACAGAACAACTCTTAGGGAACTGATTCCGGTTCTTCCGAGGATAACGTTGTATAGAGAAGTTGCTCGGACAACATTGAACTTCAGGTTAACGTTCCAGACTAGATCTTAGGACCCGAATGATACCTCTAACTTAATTTTCCCTAGAAGGTTCAGTTCCTCCCCCGGGAAGCCGATGAGGCTTGACTGAGTTTCCTCTAGCCTCTTTTTAATTGACGGACATAACTAGTTGAAACACTGCTCGAACATGATATGTACCGAGGCTCCATTATCAACGAGTATTCTTCGGACCAGATATCCTTCCATGTCAGCTTCGACTATCAGTGGTTCGTCCGAGACGTCATCGCCGTTCACCGAGGGAAAGCTGATAGGAGTTCTCATCCATGTAGGATCTTCCGAGGTGGGTTCCTTCCTTTTGACGTCGCATCTCCGAGATTGAACCATATTAATCGTTCTTCCCCTGCCTCGGTTCTCCCCCTGAGGCTTTGGGAGGTTTCCCCTATTGCCTCCTCTCGGTCGGTGATCTCAGACTAAGTGGTTGAGCTTCCCTGATTCTAGTGCTGCTTCTAGTTTCCTTCTTAGTTGAAAGCAATCATAGTGAGATGTCCTTTCTGACCATGGTAGTCACAATACTTTTCCAGCTTTTCTTTCCTCACAATTCCCTTGGTTGGCGTAGGTTGTGGTAGTTGTAGATGAGTTTCGAAGGCTAGAAACTCCTTCGGGGTTTTCGAGAGTGAGTCGAGGGCTAAAACCGGGAACTGTCTCCGTGCTTCGTACGGGCGTGGAGGTTGGTATGGTGAGTACAACTCCTTCCCCTTATCGACCCTTTTGTCAGCCCGACCATGATTCCGATAATTGGCTCCTCCGGACCTCTCCGGTTTGTTGAAGGACCTCTGTCCCTTGTTCCGAGTACTCTCCTCTCGGAAATTCCGTGGTTCTGAAGGCTTCTTCGGATTTCA
This sequence comes from Glebionis coronaria, assembly GCA_025667525.1. NCBI lineage: Eukaryota > Viridiplantae > Streptophyta > Magnoliopsida > Asterales > Asteraceae > Glebionis > Glebionis coronaria. The sequence continues at coordinate 155,530,497 of CM046881.1, read as the reverse complement.
CGAAGCCATCTACCCTCTTCATCATATCTGTGATGGTCTGTGGAATTCTATCCACGAAGCGTCGAGCTAACTCTGGCACTTACAATTGCTCATGAAAGCTGAGATCATCATTATCTCCGGTGCCCCTTGGATGTAGCTCGTCTCATCTGTCCACCTCTCTTTGAAATCCGGGAGTGTTTCATGTGCTCTTCTCACTATCTTAGACACATCGGTGGGATCCTTGGTACACTTATTTCTCAGGGCGAATCTTTCCACAAACTGTTCTCTCAAAGCTTCCCAATTGTCGATGCTCCCATTTGGCAATCGATCGAACCATCCTCTATCTGCGTCATCTAGGGTTTGTTGGAACATTCGGTACCACACAGCCATTGGCCATTCACCCTGGTTGGCCGCCCCGACAAACCGATTGATATGGTTATCCGGATCGGTTGTTCCGTAATATAGCTTGAGAGTGGCCGGTAGGATGTGTTTCGGAGATGAAAATTCATTATTCGTCGAGTGAATGGCGACCTTGACACTTCTTTATACAGTTTCTGAAGTCCTCCTCCGTCTCCCGTGTGGGGGCTGTTTCTATGACCGGTCCTTCGCCTTCCTTTCTTTGTCCCACTTCTTCAAACGTGAGTCGGAGGGGGGTGATCCTGGGTCCGGTTCTGGCATTATGCTGGCTTATAAGGGCTTTAGGTTTGTTGTTGTTTAGTGAATCGTTGTTTCCGTTATCCTCTCTTGCTCCCGAAGGGCTGAACGTAGTAACCGGAGATTCAGAAGGACCCGCCATCAAGTACTCTTGATAGTTTGAACTTTGAAGTTAAATCTTACATGGATGACGCTAAAATGATGATGCTAGAATCTTCCGGTAGGACTTACCGTGAGAAAACTCCCTCTACGTAAGTTTGAGAACCTTCAGAATACCTACGTGACACGTGTCATAGTCTCACTTTTTGATCGGACCATACGCGAATAACCTTTTAGCCATTGTACCACTTTAGCCTACGACACACACGAGTGTAGCCTGTGCTCTGATGATCATACAAACAACGGCACCAAGCACGCCATTTATGTCCCAAGCTGTATTATATGGCTGCTAAATAATAAAGTAAACAAAAAGCACATTAAGAATTCAAAGAATATACACAAAGAGACAAAAATAACACAAATTTCAATAATTTAATTGCCAACAAGGGTCCACCAAGCCCAGATAAGGTGCGCACTTCTGTGTGTTCATCACATGTATTAACTTATTAAAAACAAGTTTCAAAACCTTAAAAAAAAACCAGGATCTTTGTGGGATTTTAGTTAAGATAAAAAAAATGAGTTCAAGAAAGTTGCAAGTTGTGTCACCAGTTCCAGCAGATATTGACATTGCAAACTCTGTTGTTCCTTTACATATTTCTCAGATTGCTAAGGATCTTAATCTCGACCCTGATCATTATGATCTTTATGGTAAATATAAAGCTAAGGTATACTTTAACCTTTTACACTTTCATCTTCTTTTTTAGCATGATTTAGATTACAACTTTTGACTTGATTTATATATGCTAGTAGTTGTTATTAATGTTAGTATCTGATTAATGGACTTTAATAAATGTAAGTAGTGCAGAAAAGTTAAATGGAATCATGTAAATGGTATCAAACTTTTATACAGTATCAAAGTACTAGGTTCCATGTCTCATTAAAAGTTAAAGGCTTATCTTTTTTTTACTTAGATAATTTATTTATATGACTGATTTACTATTTTTAGGTTCTGTTACATTTTCTTATCTGTCCTGATTTGGGTTTTGCCAAAAAATTAGGTATGTTGTCTTTGCTAGTACGGCGGGCATGTGTAAATATTGGGTTTTTTCTGTCTGTTGATTTGGTTATGTGAAAAGTTTAGTTTTTTTTGTTTGATGACGTGGGCACTATTGAAGGTAGTTTCCGACCTTTTGGCCGACTAATCCATGGGGTTTGAAGTTTGAACCCACGGCCACGCATACACATACCGGGTAACGTCCTCCCTTTTCAGGAGGTTGGCCTGGTTGCTTCAGGGTTTTTTGCACCTGAACTTGAGACCTTAGACATTTTAGAGTGATAGTCACAAGTCCTTTTGCCACTAGGCCACCCCTGATCGTTCTTGCTGATTTGTCTATGTGATGATTGTAGGTTTTGTTGCCTGTGATTGATGAACTCAAAGACAGACAAGATGGATACTATGTTGTTGTTGGAGGAATCACTCCAACTCCTCTTGGTGAAGGCAAGTCTACTACTACCGTTGGTCTTTGTCAAGCTTTGGGAGCTTATCTTGATAAAAAGGTAACATATATGATATGGGTTTCGGTCACAACATAATCTTTAATTATTACATTTGTTGTCTGTCTGTGAATGTTTCTACTTTCTAGTAAGGTTTGAATGTTCATGATAAGATTCTTAATTATCACCTATGTTGTTAGGTTGTCACCACCCTCAGACAACCTTCACAAGGGCCAACATTCGGGATTAAAGGTGGCGCAGCCGGTGGTGGTTACAGTCAAGTCATCCCTATGGATGAGTTCAATCTTCATATGACCGGTGACATCCATGCAATCACTGCTGCAAATAATCTTCTAGCTGCAGCCATCGACACACGAATCTTCCATGAAAACACACAAAAAGACACAGCTCTTTTTAACCGCTTGTGTCCACCAAACAAGGAAGGTGTCCGCACCTTCAACGAGATAATGTTTAGACGCTTAAAAAAGCTCAATATCACCAAATCCAAACCTGAAGATTTGACTCCAGAAGAAGTTACCAAATTTGCTAGACTCGATATTGACCCTGACAGCATCACTTGGAGAAGGGTTATGGATGTAAATGACCGTTTCTTGAGGAAAATTACAGTCGGCCAAGGCCCAGATGAGAAAGGAATGGTAAGAGAAACGGGTTTTGACATATCTGTTGCTAGTGAGATAATGGCGGTTTTAGCCCTCACAACATCTTTATCTGACATGAGGGAACGTCTTGGTAAAATGGTGATTGGTAACAGCAAAGCTGGTGATCCCGTGACCGCTGATGATCTTGGGCTTGGCGGAGCCTTGACCGTGCTCATGAAAGACGCCATTAATCCAACCTTGATGCAGACTCTAGAAGGCACCCCGGTTCTTGTTCACGCGGGGCCCTTTGCTAACATAGCTCATGGAAATTCTTCCATTGTGGCTGACAAGATTGCATTGAAGCTGGTAGGACCTGGTGGATACGTTGTTACAGAAGCAGGATTTGGTTCTGACATAGGAACTGAGAAGTTTATGAACATCAAATGTCGGTACAGTGGTTTGAAACCTCAGTGTGCTATTATTGTGGCAACTATCAGGGCTCTTAAGATGCACGGTGGTGGGCCCCAGGTTACAGCTGGAAGGCCACTTGATCGTGCTTATACTAGTGAAAATGTGGCTCTTGTAGAAGCAGGGTGTGTGAATCTGGTTAGACACATTGAAAACACCAAGGCTTATGGTGTAAATGTTGTTGTGGCGGTGAACAAGTTTGCTACCGATACTGATGCAGAAGTAGCTGCTGTCAAGAATGCATCGCTTGCAGCTGGTGCATTTGATGCAGTTCTTTGCACTCATCATGCTCATGGTGGACAAGGAGCGGTTAGTGGTCTTAAATTTAACCGATGTTTTATAATTATTATAATGGGATTAGGTATATTGTGTTGTTAACTTGCAAATGTTCATTTCATTCTTAGGTTGACCTTGGGATTGCAGTTCAAAAAGCCTGTGAAAACGCCACACAACCGTTGAAATTCTTGTATCCTTTGGATATAAGTATTAAAGAGAAGATAGAAGCTATTGCCCGATCATATGGTGCTAGCGGTGTTGAATACTCGGAACAGGTCACTATCAATTATTACTTGCATGTTTGACTGGTCTAATATAGGCTTTGATGTTTATTTCTGAAGTTTTTTCTTCTCTTTTTTGACCCAAAAGGCGGAGAAACAGATTGAGATGTATACCAAGCAAGGATTCTCGGGTCTTCCAATCTGTATGGCGAAAACCCAATACTCGTTTTCTGATAACGCCTCAGCGAAGGGTGCTCCTACAGGATTTGTGTTGCCAATTAGGGACGTTAGGGGAAGCATTGGTGCTGGATTCATTTACCCGTTGGTTGGGACAATGAGCACGATGCCTGGACTTCCTACACGGCCTTGTTTCTATGACATTGATGTCGATACTGAAACTGGAATGGTAAAAGGGCTTTCTTGAATGTAAGAAAGAGGTAAGAACACCGCCTGTTGATCGAAGTTTATTTAATATTCCAGCCTCTGCTTTTTGACAATATTCGAGTTCTGCTCTTTCGTGTTGTGTATTAATTATATTCCTACTGTTTTTGAGGTATGTAAATTGCTTTCAAAATTGTTTCGTATTTGGTTTAATATTATAACCAAAGAAACAGCCAAATGAAACAATGTAAGAAGGTACAAAATAAATATCCGAAAATCTTATCAGTTTTTTTTTATTTACATGTTATGTTACACATGAATCTGTAATATGTGTAAAAAATCAAAAGGCGAAGTTTTGTGTTTTTCTACGCGAAAGAGAGGAATCATATAGAATTTAGCCTAAACCCAGGCGAATAAGTCATTTTGTTCAAACTTTGCATTTAAGTCTACTGTGTTTGTTAGATGATAAAATTATATTCCCTCGGTCTCAAAATTATATTTCAATATACTATTTTTGTACGTCTCAAATTAATAACTCACTTTAAAAAATAGATAGAATATAGATTAAGTTTACCATATTACCTTCGAAGGTGTTATTATAAACAATAAAGAATTTGTAAATTCCCATTAATTGGTTAATGGTGAAATTGTCATTGTGTCAAAAGTAAGAGAAAAAAACTGGAAAAATGACGTCTTTATTAAACTGCGTGTTTTTTGTCGATGGATTATAATTATAAGACGAAAAAAGTAGTAACAACAGAAAGTACAAACACGTGATTTAAGGCATGTCTTTAAACAGAATTTTGTCCTAACCGATTGTTCAGAGGATACAACAATCAATTCAGACTTGAATCTAGCAAATCTAATATAACTCTGTGATGGACATTGATTAGGTATTTTTGTGTTTTTGATTCGATGCCTTCATTTGCTGGAACCATGTCTCGACTCGTGACTCTTCAGATAGACACAATGGTCCACCAAAAGTTGCAATAGCGACGACCAAGCGACTAATACCTGTCGCTAACGGTTACAATCATTCGCGATAATCCACATAGTGACGCCTTTTCAACATATATATTATGAACGATTCATTGTGCATATACGGTTTTGTAACACAATAACTGTCGCTAACATCTACACATACTTAAATGTCCCAACAATACTTTTCATTTTCTATTCAAACACTAATAATACCTCACCTTTGAATACAAAACAAGGTAATTTGAAGATACTTATTATTCTATTTAGCCTTGAACTAACCGCGTTATATAGTAAATCAAGATGATGAGTATGACACTATCATATCTATGTAATAATTGTGTTCATTTTGATCGTAAACATATCCTTATTCATGAAAATTTTAAAAACTTACTCATCGGGTTCTCAAAGATGCAACGACACATCAATCTCACACGGTGCACGACCATTTATGTTAGGTTATTATGCAGTTATCTTTGGACAATATTATAAGACCGTAATGGTATTAACTGTTTGGTTAATGTGATGTTTGTATTTGTTTAATCATATTATGTTTGACGAGTATGACCTTATAAAGTCAACTGTCATGTAACATATGTTATCCGATTAAGGTTTTAGTACATTTTTTGTCACAATTTTTTGTCATTATCTTTAGTGTGACCTTATAAGCTCAAACATATGTAGTATGTTTGGGTCATATTGCAATATTTCACTTTGGAAAGTCAAGTGATAACTAGAGTATTTTTTGCTAATACAACCGAATGCTAATAATCCATATCAATTTTTTTTTAACGGCCCACAGTGATATCGAATTGGGCAGTATGCAAGTGTGGAACATTCTCCTCCTTTATGGGATAAACCCCACTCCTGTTTGTATTTAATTCGAGCCCCTGAAAGTCCTTATAAGGGGTGAGAGTGTATGGATATGAAATAATTGTATCATACGCAAAACATTATAAATAACATGTATGGATATGAAATTATAAGTAGGACGAATCATAAAGAGAATCAAGTAGAATTCAGCAAAAACTCAGGCGTGTAAAGAGAAAAAGACAGTCGATTTGTTCATTATTTGCATTCAGGTAATACAGGGCTTTAGGGAAATAATAGCTTATACATAATCTATGGATTAACAACCCTGCAGTTCTTCCGTATCTCACCAGCTGACCCAGTAAGTGGTTGTATGTTCCCCATTTTGATCATGGAAATGGTAAAGTCATTGAAGAAAAGCGTTTTGTTTTTGCTGTAAAGCTCAACAACACTTCGTGTAGTTGAGATACCCTGATCACTTGAGTATAGGAACTGATCCGATTCGAGAATTCCTCTTCCATTGATCAAGTTTTGGAAGTAATGAGTGTCGAAAAGGTCAGTGGAGTTCCAGTCAAGATCTGTTACCCGACTAGTATCTCCGTTGACTGGGCATAGATTCTGAAGGCCTGATACCATGTCGGAGTCCAGTAGCGTACTATCGGGAGCGTTTGTCCCTGAGAAGTTGAATAATCTGTTTCCAAAAGTAGCACAACTTGCTCTCCCTATTGTATGCGCGCCTGCACATTCAAAAATAAGTTGGTACATGAGTAGGGTTAAAAATGAAGATGGTAGTAAAATTTTGTCATCAAGATTGTTGATTCAGCACTAAACAGGCCCATAGACCTACATGGATTATCCTAAAAAAGACTTGTCAGCAATGATTATAAGAAAGATGGTTGTTTGCAACGAATTCTAGAAGACTTAACTACTCATTATATAGCGGGCACATGTAAAAAACTTAGCTTAAATGTACCTGATAGGGACACGACATCTGTGACATTGAGGCCAACGGCTTCAAATTTGAGGGTAATGTTACCAACCGACTCAAAGGGTCCAGGTAGCATTGAATTAGCTCCGCTTTGGTTAGCCACAAGTCCATCTCTTCTTCCTAATAAGACCTTCCATGAAGGTCCTCCACTCTGCATATCACTTATTATTTAAACTTTTGGGTTTAATTTTCAGTTTTTATTCTATGTATGTTCTTTGCATACTTACAAATAGAACTGAATCACGGGCAGCTATGGCTAAAATGTCAGCACAAGAAACTATTCCACTGCATGAGCTCTCCACGGCAGTTTTAATAGCATCCACGACCTCGAATCCCCTAGCGGAATTATTGTTTGGTGCAGCAGTCTTCTCTCCATCACTTCCATCCAGTAAAACTGATGCATCACAACCCTATATACATGAAGGGTTTGTTAGTATGGATAATCACATATAAACACGGCTAACACCCTTTACAGGAAAGGTTCAGATAGAGAAAATCACACAGCAAAATTATCATCCTAAATAATACACAATAAGTCAACAGTGAAAAGTTTAAATATCCATAGGGCAGAACACATTCAGACAATCAACTACAAATATGATTTACTTAGAACAGGGCATACATTTACAAAGCAGTCGTGGAAGTGCAACCGAAGCAACGAAGCTGCCATTCTTGTTTCAGTTTTAACAGCATTCAGAACTTGTTTACGTACAATGGAGAGAAGATTAGGACAGGAAGTTGAGTAGAAGTTTGTAGTTAGCTGAGAATTTGCAAGCAAACACAACATGGAGATAGTTATAAACCATGCAAAGCCAATGGTGTTTAAGGTTTTCATTGCACAAGTAAGAGATATTCTTGAAGAGAAAATGATATGCAAACTATAGTTGGGTTATCACTTATTTATACCCAATGTCACATGATACTTGGACAATAAAGAAACCACTGAAAGGAAGATCTTGTTCGTTGGGTATGTAAGAATAATGGAGGGAGGAGTTTGTAGTCTTTTTGGCCTCTGGGTGACAAAGGAGTAACCTTGTTAATAAATTAATAGTTAGATAAACTCATAAAAGTGCATACTGACAAAGCATTTCAAACGGTAGTGCTGTGATTTAGGGCGGCTGCATATTAGATTCATCACGCAATAAGAAGCTTAGATTGTGCATGAACTGGATCACTTCTGGTTTTAATATTGCTTAGGTTTATCGTTATGTCACGAATAGCGGCTTAGCTCTATCAGAATAATAAATATATAAACGGATCTCCAAGAAATTCATGTATCAATACAAACTCAACCATATAGTGGAGATGGTAGGCAATTCCAACAATCTGCATCCACTATCAAATTATAAACATATTTTATACCCAACCTAACATATTAATCTTCAAGTGATGGTTACCAGCACTTGTATTCGGTTCTTGAAGTATATGCTAGTATTAGAAACAGAGTGCACTCTTAGTACATTTATAACTCAGCTTAGAATCCCATCTTCACATAGTAAATAGGATATTAAGGCTTACTATGAATTGATCTCTTTCACGTTGCGTGCATCTCACACTCCACCATTTCAATATTTTTAGTCTATGGCTACATGCAGACAATGAAAATATCAAAGTCTGATGCAGAATCAGAATTATAGCATATCGATTCACTTGCGGTGATAATTAACACTATTTTTCCTCAAAACAGTAATTTTTTTTATGAATATAAACCAGGAAAAGGGAGTAAAAAGCTCATGAATGTAAATGTAAAATGTATTGAACTAGCTGATTGAATCTGGATAAGTCTAGCATTCTAAGATGTAGAGACTCTACGACATCTAGTATTCCATAGTAAACGAATTATCATCCAAAAAACTTTCAAAATCACAGAATATTTCTAAATGCGCAATATCACCAGCTAAAATTCTCAGCATGTGGTGTACGTCCTGATTTCTAGTATGCGAATGATTACCAGCATTAAACACATCAAGATGGTTTTGAACCTCTTTTTAACTCCAACTTGGCACTTTCTTGACCCTCTTCTCTTTCATGGTTCTCCTTAAAACATCAATTTCACCCCACAGCTTAGAATGTCCGACTAACATAAAAGAGCATAAGTACAGTGCTCATAAGGAGCGGTTACTCATTTTAACTTTAGCCAATGGTAACTTGCTAGATTGCCATTTTGTCTTCATCGTGACCATGAAATTGCAGTTAAAAAGCTCGTAAGAGGGCCACATGTTGAATACTTGAAGACTCAAGTTGCACAAATTAACATGAAATATGTTTCTTAGTATAGATGTAATGGCAGAAACAGTAGGGGCTATAGAGTTGAACAGTTTAAGTGATAGACATTAGGAATCTAACAGTTACTACTAAATTGATAAATATACTTACATAACTGATCATGTATAAACACTTCGAGTTGACATTTAGACGGTGATTTAGGACAATATGTTCCCTTTAGAACTTGAAAAAATATAGACTTGTTCATAGAAATACACTAGTGATTTACTATATGTAACAATAAGGACGGGTATACGGGTATGGTTGATTTTTATATTGGTGGCAATGCCAATCGCTCAGTCTCCACTATGTGCACCTATCATCAAGTGTTATGCATATTACATACCCAATATGAATCAGCTCAACTATCATCTGGTAGCTACTAGCTACCATCATCAATTATGTTGAAAATGCTTTTAGCATTTGAACATTGGTTCTTATTAATACAGCGACAGTCTGCTACTATCTGGATGTCAACTCTAAGTCAATTAACGAGCCAACTTTTAATCCTATCTTAACATAAAACTTCAAAATTTAAACTCATATAGAAAGGCATACCTTGAATAAATCTCCTGAATGCCATCCACACGTCATCTTACATCAAATGGTGAATTAATGATGTCGCTAGATACGGGCCATTCTTTGCTACATACCATAACACTCCACTGTTTGAATTTCTCCAGTCTGTGGTAAGAAATGATAACTATCAGAACTATAACATATTCATTCACTTGTGCTAGAAAAATAACTGTATTTTCCTTCACTACAGTAGTTATTCATTTGATTTAAACCATAAAAAGAAAGTAAAAGATCAAGAGACATGAGTGGATATGTAGAATGCATTTAGTACCTGATTAAAATCTTAAAGACTCTTACAAGTTACAATGATGAAGAAACTGATCTGAGGTTGTAGATTCAAGGACTCTAGCATTCCATAGAAAATGAAGCATCATCCCACTCATCCATAAAATTTTCGGCATCATAAAAAATTTCCAAATTCGCAACATCGTCCATTAACTTTCTCAGCATATGGTGTATCTCCTGGTCCTGACTATGCGAATGACTATCAGCATTAAAGGCATGCAGATGGTTTTGAACCTCTATCCAACTCCAACCCGGTACTTTCTTTACCCCTTTCTCTTTCATGGTTTTCTTCAAAACGGCAACTTCATCCCACCGCCTAAGATGTCCATACAACTCACATAAAAGAACATAAGTACAGTGCTCATAAGGTTCTGATTCCAATAAAAAGTTAGCCACTTCCGTTGCATATTCAACATCACCACATAATCTACAAGCCCCCAATAAAGTTTTCCACACCATTGCATTTGGTTGAAATGGCATTGATTTGACCAGACTTTTTGCCTCTTCGAGACGTCCAGCCCGTCCAAGTAAGTCGATCACACACGCATAATGTTCCATTCGGGGTGGAATTCCATAATCAGATTCCATATGTTTTAAGAAGGTATATCCTTCTTCAACCAAACCGATGTGGCTGCATGCAGTTAGAACTGCAACAAAAGTTATGTGGTCCAGTTTCACTCTTCTTTTCCTCATCTGAGAGAAAAGATCCAGCGCAACATGACCTTGACCATTCTGCGCATATGCAAACATGATTGAGTTCCAATTAACTGCGTTTTGCTTATATGATGTCTCAAAGCAACTTCTAGCATCCTCAATGATCCCACACTTTGAATACATAACTACTAAAGAGCTGGTTACAAACTCATTAGACTCAAAACCTGATCGGAGTGCCAAACCATGAATTTGTTGACCCAATTGCAGGGTTGCCAAATCTGCACAGGATCTAAGGACTGCAGAAAAGGCATAATAATCTATCCCTATGCTCCGAGATTGCATTAACTCAAAAAATTTCAAGGCATTCTCACTAAAGCCATGTTGTGACAGTCCTGTCAGCATTGAGTTCCACGACACCTGATCCTTGTTTTCCATTTTCTCGAATATTTTTGTTGCATATTCCATATGAATGCCATTAGATCCACTATACATAGCCATCAACGAATTAGAGATTGGCGTCAAATGTGCAACACCCCTTTTAATTACCAGTGCATGTAAAGACTGTCCATGGTTCCAAACATCTTCTTCAAAACAAGAACTAATCACAGTACTGTAAGTATAAATGTCTGGTTCAAATCCTGATATTTGCATCTCATAGAAAAGGTTAAACGCCATGGCCCGTTTATTATGTTCCAAACTAGCATCTAACATTGCATTCCAAGAGACAAGGTCACGCTCACCACCTGCGCCATCAAACACCCCCTTGGCATCATCAATTGACCCACAATCAGAGTAAGCACTAATCGTCGCATTAACTACAGAGCTATCAGATGACATCCCATGCTTCACAATCATACAATGCACTTGCATCGTCAGTTTATACAGATCAGGCCTATCAAACAACGTCAAAAGAGGAGACAACGTGCCATCATCAATCCTCACACCTTCCCTATGCATACACTTAAACAACTCAAACGAATTCACACGGTCACCACTTTCCACATACCCTGAAATAAGCGCATTCCACGACACAGTGTTCCTTTCACCCAACCCATCAAAAACCTTACGCGCATCCACCACTCTCCCACATTTCGCATACATATCCAGTACAGCACTACCCGAGTACACATTCCCCACATACCCCGTCTTAACGACACTCCCATGAACTTGCTGCCCAACGGACAAACACTCATTATAACCAACACCCTTTAACACACTCCCATAAGTATACTCATCAAAACAAAACCCGTTACGCTTCATACGTAACAAAACCCCCCATGCACACCCAAAATCCCCATTATTCACATAACCCGCGATAAGCGAGTTCCAAGATACAGCATCTCTTCGAGACATTTCATCGAACACCTTGTGTGCAAGTTTTAAGTTTCTGGTTTTAAGATAAGTATTTAACAGATTGTTGGCAATGTAAGTGTCATAAATGGTTCCTAACTTGATTATATTACAATGGGTTGTCAAAATATCAAGTAATGAAGCCGTATTAGTTTTGAAATGATGCTTAATGGGACCATTCATGAGCATATGAGTGGCTTTCATGGTGTCATTAGTATAATTAGATATTAATAATGAGATATTTGGAAATGTTTATTTAAACTTTGTTCTCTTAAGTTTTTTTTAAAGAATAGAAAATGATTGGAATTTTTTTTTTAGAAAATGTCCATCCTTTCTTCTTGCATTTTTTTAAAAAAATAAACTCGAGAACATAGTGTTCCATTCAAAAATTTTAGTTTGGTCTTTATCCTAAACTGAATCAAACTATAAACTTAGGCTTTGCCAAAATACAAAAACCAAAACATCGATTTAATGAGTTCCGGTTTTAGTGTATGAGTGTATCGACGAGGTCTAATTTTTGGTTTTCTTCACACATCGACACAAATCTACTTAGTTGATGGAAAAATCTATTAACCCGTCGTGTGCAAGTCACATGTGATATTTAGCGATGAAATTAAAGAGTGTTACGTAAGATAACGGGTTTTCGTTTAAACGGAAGATAAATTGATGACCGTGAGGACTATTTTGGCGCAACCCTAGAACGGAGGACCAAACGTAAGAACGAGAAGGACTCTAAGAACCACCGGTGTAATTTACCCGATAGTTTAACTTCTTCTTTTTTTTTCACGTCACAAAGTTTCACCAATTGTCATTACCAATCACATTTCTTTATTCCCTTCACATGGATCCAAAACTACCAGCCAATCATATTCTTAATATACAGGATCTAAAATTTAATTACACAGCTGTAGAAGGCAAGCGAGCAACAAGCTGCGCCGCAAGCCCTTTCTGAATTGCGAAACTAATTCTATGAAAAACCACATCTGTGGATTTAGGTGTCATAACGTTGCTATTCATAACGCGCTGAATTCTCTTCAGAAGCTCCACCGCTTCAGGTGCCAGGAAACCGAAGGTATCAAATGCAAAAGGAATAAACACGTGTTGATTTTCAATGCATGATTTTTCGTGTTTTGTCGCTTTGCATGAGGCGGCTTTCAAAGCAGCCTGACCCGCTGTAAAACGGCTACCCAACCCCACTAGAGGAGAAACCCCAGTCAGATCCACACACGCATGTTTTCCTCCAGCCCATCCAAAAACCAAAATATCCGCCGGTCTGAGTGTGGATCTTCCATCTAACGGGTCAGCCAAGAAGTTCACAGGTGCTTCTTTCTTGGCGGAGATGCCAGCACGCCTACATATGCCAAAAAGAACGTCCCTAACCATATCATGTCGATACTTGAAGCCCGGGAGCTCTTTACAATGAACCGCATGTTCCCCAAAAGAATCCAAACATGCCTTGCGACAAACAGGGCATATTGTATCAGCCGAAAATAATGGGATCATGAGGCGATACTTAAGAATAGAACGGTATTCCACTGGTGACATATGTTGACCGAGCCCGTTTATAGGGATAGCTAGTAGGAAATCCTGAGCATGTGATGCGCGTAAACACTCAAAAACAGCTTTCTGCCTCAAAGTCATGTCAAAGTGGACCTCCATATCCTTGACTATTTCACTAAAAAGGGTAGTCGCCAATGTTTGTTGGGTTTTAGAAGGGGCGGTATCCTTATTAGTGAAACAACTAGAATCAAAGCTTGGAATCGTATCACGTAGGCAAGCTAAAGCAGAAGCATAATCATCATCCATACCACATATACCACTATCACGTAAGATGTGGTCTTGTAACACCTAAGATTGGGCCCTCGAGGCCACAAAAGCATATGAGGAGGCCTCTTTTGCCGAGTACAAACCCAAACCACCAAGACGAATGGGTAAAGAGGCAAGTCGCCACTGTAAGTCTCCAAAGAAGGGCCCTCCACAAACCACTATGTTCTCGATTGACCCGCGCAAACCCTTGTCAAAGAACAAGGCTGCATCCTCCATGTGTGCAGGTTGGCAGGTCCGTAACCCAAAAAAGAGTTTGGAAATACCCATGCATGATCGAAGTAAAAGGAGCTCACTCTGCGGGTCATGTAACTGTGAAAGAAGACTCATCAAATCAACATCATTCACGGCTCTCTTCATGGCCATCTCTCTAATAAAATTGGCATCTCTACTAACAGCTCCCCCAAGAAGCTTCACACACGAAGACGACCTCCGAATATCCATAGGAAACAAACCATCACGGAGCTTCACACCATTGCATGAGGGCCAAAATACCTCTGTTTTCTTGTATTGAGTTCAAGACCCAAACTTGGACCATTCACCTTTATAATGTCTAACACCTTGGCAACCTCTTCTGACTCTCCAATAACGGTTCCATCATCAAGATACCAAGAATGAAGAAGAAGCTTACAGTTGTCTCTGATATTATGTATAAGCGGGTGTAATACAAGAGCGAAAAGAAGAGGTCCTAATGGGTCACCTTGTTGCACCCCTGTGGCAGACCTAATATATGTGTCTCCAATATATAATCTCGATGCCTGCCCATATAAGAAATCCACTCACAAAGAAATAGAGGGACACCTCACCCTAACCTCATGGAGTAATGCCGATCTATCCACAAGGTTAAAAGCATTTGAGAAGTCCACAGTGAGCATTGCAAGAGACCCATCATTATGGTATTCACTCAACACCCTATTAGCGCTATGTAACACAGCCTCAGCGCCACCCGACACTCTGACTCCAAACTGGAAATCAGAAAGGTACTTTGACATTTCTTTACCCACACCTTTCATAGAAACCTTGGAAACCAAACGTCTCCATATAGTGCCTACTGCAATAGGTCGAATCCCGTTATCTGGTTTAAGGAGAGGTGTGAGAGGAGCAGATGCAACAAACTCTCCCAAGATTAGCGGACACCTCCCCGTTAACCATAAATTAACAACCGGGGTGATGACCTTTAAGAGATCTGCGGCGATAGCAGACCCCTCTCCACATAAAGCATCTAAGATATGTTGAGCCCTTAAACCATCTCTACCGCATGAAGTACCTTTAGGAAATGATTTAATACAACCAAAGACAGAGTCAATTCCTGCTACGAGGGGAGGCTCAGAAAATGCGTTGCTCGGCATAGATGGGGGAGGCTTGTAAGGATGCTTAGCCTCCAAGGCTTTAATGGTATCAGCGCAGTATGGAGCTACACCAGAAGAGGATAACACTTTCACTGCTGCTGTAAAGTGCCCATCCGCGACCTTGCGCAGACATTGCCTGATGTTGGCATTGATTGATGTTGTCTCCTCCATAAAATCACCTCCACCCTGGTCCAACGGACCTGACCCAGAACCATCAAACATCCTCTTAACTAACGTTTCAATACCGTCATCTTCCCCCATGTGGCTAGTGACTTCAAGATATAGCTTTGTTGCAAGGATTTTCTATTTCCAGACCTACGTTCTTGTCTATTTTTGGGCTTATACACCTGTAACGTACATCGTGGGAAAGTAACAACTTGACCCATGTTGCAACAGAATCAGGTTGGGCAACCACCTTGTAAAGAACTGTTTTAAAAGCTTGAGAAAAAGCCAGACGACAACCATGAGGAATACTTTTGACAGTAGTGATAGAAAATTTAAAAACACGATCAAGAAGCTCAACATCCAAAGCCACCCCCTCGGTTACGTTTATCTCAGAATCTTTATTAGAAGGCTTCAAATGCCAACAATATGACCACTCGTGTCATCGGGCCCTTTAGAAAGACGAACCACACCATCTTTGTGATGACAAGCCCGACTTACAGCATGTAAATCCATACACTTCCCACAAAGCCATTGGCCAAATGCCTTCAAAGTATCCTCAAGAGCCATATATAATCCATGGTCCATGGAGATAGCCTCACGTAATGCGTCTTTACGTTCATTGCACGAAAGGTGTAGTCTCTTGAGATGAGAAATCAAACGAGGAAACCCTTTATTCCCCACTTCACCATCCGGGCAAGAATGAAAGCTTCTAAACGGGCACGGCCAAATACCGTCCGAAGTAATAGATGAGGATGTCATTATAAAAAACAAGAAAGCAAATACGGGATATGGATTTGTAACGAAAAGGATAATGAGTTTTATGTATGTTTTTTGGTTGAGACATTTTCACAAACACTTGGTGGGTAGTAGAACATTTTAGTTGGATTTTATGGTAGTGGATATAGAGATTGCAATGAGGATTTGCGTTTTATTGTAGTGAAATCGAAGAAGGTTAAAAGCTACATTATGGCATATTGATGTGGTGTTCGATACGAAAATAGAAGGATTTGAAGGATTTGAAGTTTACTGATGATTGAAGTTTACTGATGAAGTTTACTAGGAATTGGATAAGATGATATGAAGTTTACTGATGATTGAAGTTTACTGATGAAGTTTAACTTCAAAAACTTCTGAACCCTCCATACACCAACTTAAGCTTACATCTTCTAATAGAGTAGCCACTCTTTTTATCCAACCATGTCTAATGTCTTGATGCTTCAAAGTGTATGACTATTGGCATGTAACCAACTTTTTCAAACCAACAATCTCAAAAAGAAAACTATGATTGTGTTTAAAAAAAAATTAATCTATAATTACTAAGCACCCTTATAAAATTTAAGTCAGAAAAAGAAAACACAAGGGTGGTGGGGCAGTTGGCTAGCGCGTAGGTCTAATAGCTACCGAGTGATTCGGAGGTCGAGAGTTCGAGCCTCTCTCACCCTATTTTTTGCTTTTAAATATGTCGATCCTAAACAGTATGTTTTCTCAATGATAAAATTAATATGAAAGATTGGCGACTACCTTTTCTAGTGAAATAGTCAAGTATATGGAGGTCCACTTTGACATGACTTCGAGGCATAAAGCAATTTTTGAGTGTTTACGCGCATCACATGCTCAAAATTTCCTACTAGCTATCCATATAGATAGGCTCGGCCAACATATGTCACTAGTGGAATACCGTTCTATCTTAAGTATCGCCTCATGATCCCATTATTTTCGGTCGATACAATATGTCTTGTTTATCGCAAGGCATGTTTGGATTCTTTTGGGAACATGCGGTTCATTGTAAAGAGCTCCCGGGCTTCAAGTATCGACATGATATGGTTAAGGACGTTCTTTTTGACATATGTAGGCATGCTGGTATCTCCGCCAAGAAAGAAGCACCCGTGAACTTCTTGACTGACCCGTTAGATGGAAGATCCACACTCAGACCGGTGGATATTTTGGTTTTTGGATGGGTTGGAGGAAAACATGTGTGTTTTGATCTGACTAGGGTTTCTCCTCTAGTGGGGTTGGGTAGCTGTTTTACAGCGGGTCAGGCTGCTTCGAAAGTCGCCTCTTGCAAAGTGACAAAACACGAAAAATCAAGCATTGAAAATCAATAGGTGTTTATTCCTTTTGCATTTGATACATTCGGTTTCCTTGCATCTGAAGCGGGGGAGTTTCTGAAGATAATTCAACGCGTTATGAATAGCGATGTTATGACACCTAAATCCACAGATGTGGTTTTTCAAAAATGGCTTGCGGCGCAGCTTGTTGCTCGCTTGCCTTCTACATCTGTGTAATTAAATATGAAACACGATTATATGTTAAAGTTTGATTGACATCAAAAGATATATAAAATCAGATATGAAAGATGAATCAGGCCTTTTAGCACAGTTGGTTTTTATAAATAGACTTGACTTTGTTTTATGTTTTTCTATATCTTGTAACTAGTTTGGACCTATGGCTATGTTTGGTGCGTAAGTTTATCCGAGCTTATCGTAGCATGAGCTTATTGTTTTTTTTAAAAACAAGCTACTATTAACAATACGTCTCGTTTGGTTGACAGAGCTTGAAGAAACTTGTTAAAAAGATAAGCTTCTAAATGGCATGCTAGTTAAAGTAGCATGTAAAAATAAACTCAAACTACATGCTCCAACAATCCGCTTCAGCTTTTAATATTGCCAAACATACCCTATATATGTGAGCCTATGAGCTTTTGGCTTGTAAGTCTACAAAATAAGAAAATTAAAGTTAATGATATATAAGCCGATATCATATGCTAATAAGCCGAAACAAATACCCTAACCAAAGAAACCTCACATTTAATTGGTCAAATGGATCAAAAACCAAAGACGTAAGTCAAAATCCTCAAATTAAAACCACCTAAATAATCACTAATCTACCAATGAAAATGATAATTTACTGGAGAGTAGAAGTTATATATGATTAGATGAATGAAAATTAACTCATAATAAGTTACCCCAATCGACTATACGTTTTGTGTAAATGTGGTAAAAATTGTGTTTATGCTAAAAATACATTGTAAACTTGTCTTCTCAACGACATAGAGAGATAGTGCCTTTATGTCATAGACCAAATAAACTAGTCAACTTTATTTATAAAAACTTCTCTACGTCATAGAGACAAAAAATACATATCAAAACACAACCTTTTTTTTATACACTAAAGATAAATTAGACTATTCATCTTTCGTACCAAACAACCTAAAATGAATGACGACGAAATATACATGACTAGGGTTGTTGATTATCCAAGACCATTGATCACATCTTTCTTCAAGAATCATCAACGATCATAAAATGAAATAAGCATGGGTTGTCTCTCATAAAGTGCTTTTTTTGTTCTAGTAACGAGATTAACTCCACCCTAATTTACTAGGTAATAGGGTATTCACACCCCCCCCCCCTTCACTTGAAATCAAGTGTGAGTGGTAGTAGCTCTAAACACAATATGGTTGTAAATATGTTATGAGAGAAAAGATAAATGGTAATTAAAAACTATACCTAGATAGAATTGTCAGTTTCTTTCTAACCTTCTCCGATATGGATGATAAATTGGCTGGCATTAACTCTTCTTCATATGAATGACATGTTTCTTCGAGACGAATGAAGAAGATCAATTCTTCCTTCTTATCCATGATAGTTAAGCCTTACTTAATTTCTATAAAAGAGGGAAATGAGTCTTAGCGAATAATCCTTCTTATCCATGGTGTTCCCCATTTTGATCATGGAGGACCCTATCCACTAAGTGAATGTGTTGTCTATTTATGAATGTAACAAGTAATGAAGCCAGAGCTTCGAACATGATGTTTTTATACGTTACAAAGTATTTATATACGTGTATCGATTGTTCCAATCAATAGTATGCCTAGTTTTTAATTGGTGGGTATATAACATCTTTTGTAGTTGGATATGAGAAATATGACGTTAGTCTTGATAGAATCAGATTGGGCAACATTAAGCATAAGGATACATCCGACATGGCTGCAAAAACAACTGGTTACCTAACCAATATTCGGACAATCTCATATCTAACCAAGCCCTTTAAAATTCATCACAACCAAATGTAATAATATATAATATTCAATAATGGATATATATCACTTACTTTGCGACTCCAAAGAGGCCTACTCACAAACGATTTCATTCACGCGCTTTATGTTCTATAATATTATTGTCATTCTGCATCAATAGACTCAAATTGGGAAACATTCAACATAAAGAGGATACACCCGCCATGGTTGAAACCATGACTGGTAACCCCGTCAAGATACGAGTAATCCCAACTCTGAGTCTGTTAAAACTCATCACATCCAAATGTAAGAATATCTACCATTTAATCATGAACATAAACTATTTATTTCTCAGAGCAAAAGAGGCCTAGTCGCAAAGTCTTTCATTCATGCGATTTATAAGCCATTATCTCATAAACAAGCCTATAAAATATCACAATGTCATTATGCTTCCCTAGGCTCATATTGGGCAATAGTTAGCATAAAGAGGATACACCTGGCATGGTCGCAACCACAACTGGCGACCCCCACCAAGATATGGGTAATCTCAAATCTAGCCGAGCCCGCTAAAACTCATCACATCAAAATATAACAATATACACTACTCAATAATGAATAGGATAACTTATAGGAAAAGCATGTTTTTTGCTTATTAATGTTGTCTAAATATGACTAAATGTAAGCGTATGATTTGGTTGTTGTCACAAACGCCGAAGCACAACATTGTATATCTAGACGAACGTGAGAACACCAAAACCCCATGCACACTCTAGTATCATTGCTAGCACTAAGTAAGAAACCTACGATATAACGAACAATTATTCGTCCCGATGTACGTGTTTCTTTGGCTTCAAACGTGATGCTAAAAAATGATAGAGAGTGCTTTAAAATTCAAGAGGGACCAATTTTGTAATTCAATACTCTTCATATTTTTTAGGTTGCGAGTATATAACATATGTTGTAGTTGGATCTGCGTATTATGTTTCTAGAAACTGTTTAACCCTCATTTTGCATCCATAAGCTCAAATCGGACAATATTCAACATAAAGAGGATGGACCCGTCATGGTTGCAACCACGATTGGTTGTCCCACCAAGATAAGGGTAATCTTAACTTTAACCGATCCGGTTATAACTCATCACAACCAAACGTAATAATATATACGACTCAATATTTAATATGACAAGTTTTAGGAAAAGCAAGTTACATATGGAAGTTGGTAACCATCTTGTTCTTTCACATTTACTTGCAATATTCAACATAAACATCATACATCCGCCATGGCTGCAACCACATAAGTTTTAGATATGTGACAATGTCATTTTGCATCTATAGGATCATATTGGGCAATATTCATCATAAAGAGGATACACCCGCCATGGCTGCAACCATGACCGGTTTCTCCGCCAAGATACGGGTAATCTCAACTATAACTGAGCTCGTTAAAACTCATAACGGGCAAATATAAAAATATATACCACTCAATAATGAATAGGGACAATACCTACACTAAAATAATCTTGGCGTTTTGCTTAGTATTTCTCTTGGTATGACTCGTCTGTTTACTCCAGCATGTGTTACACCTGTTTTCCACTATCGGAAAAATAAAATCCACGGAGTGACACGAAGAAAAAGGCTCAGATAGAGTAACTATAAGGAAAAGCACGAGACACACGCCATGGCTGCAACTGACATGTTACCCTGCCAAGATACGTATAATCTCAACATTAACCCGACTAGTTCAAAGTCATCATAGCCATAATAACTTCAGACTATATCATCGACGTCACAAGCCATGGCTGCAACCTACAAAATGGTCACAACCATAATAATTTAAGATCACATCCCCTATCTCATTTTACTCATATATCGCAACTTTTAGGAAAAGAAAGATACACACACCATGGCTGAAACTTGTAGTCTGTCGTGCCAAGATACGTGTAATATCAACCTTAAACCAACCCTTTGGAAATCTATCATAAACATACGAATTTTACATTCTAAAAGTGCATGCTTATATTCCAACTGATATAACGTATTTATACTCTTATTATTCAGCGGTATATAATTTTTACTTCCCAATGATCAAATAACGCACCCTATTTTTTAGGAGGTAAACTATCAATTTCAACTGCCTACACACCATGGTTGTAACCCACAGATTGGCCTGCCAAGATACGTGTTGTAACATCCCGCCTACTAAGAACACAATATTGTTCACTTTGCCCACATGCTCATGGCTTTGCTTTGTGGCCCTCATTAAATACTTCCTGACAGGTCACCTACGCCAGTACTACTCTCACATAAGCACGCTTAACTGCTAGTTCCTAAGAACCTCACTTGCAATAGACCACAAAACACGTTGTGTCATGGTAAGGCGAATGTTATCTTATGAACCAAGGATCTCTCCTGGTAACAACGGATGTGGGATTTGCCTAGGGTGTCATAATCACCCCCTGGGACTCATCTTCCTCAATGAGGTTTTCCACACCATCCCGAACGGCTCAAGAGTGGCTCTGATACCACTTGTAACATCCTGCCTATTCAGACCATAATATTGTCCGCTTTGCCCGCAGGCTTACAGCGTGCTTTATGGCCCTCATTAAAGACTTCTCGGCAGGTCACCTACGCCAGTAATACTCTCATATAAGCACGCTTAACTACTAATGTAGTTCCTAAGAACCCCACTTGAAGTATACCACAAAACGCGTTGTGTCACGGTAAGGCGAATGTTATCTTATCAACCGATGTAGGATTTGCCTAGGGTGTCACACGTGTAATATTAGCCTTAACTAGAAGGTGATGGGTAACGCCACACATCACACAGAGCGACAACGAAGCAATCACCTATGATGCTAAGATGAAACTATAATATGTGTTAGGTTGCAACACAACCATGGTGACACGATCAACAACACCACATACACCACAAAGGACGACAACGAAGAAACCGGCCTCGATACTCACATTAAAATATTGAAAATAAAATATATTTTTTCAGTATATAGAAAACATGTGTTACACCTGTTTTCCACTATCGGAAAAGGGTATGACATGGAGAAATAGGCTCCGAATATTCATGTGTTCTTGATTAGTGTATTACATGTTTCATGTGTTCTTGATTTATGTATTTCATGTTTCATGTGTTTTTGATTAATGTATTTCATGTCTCATGTATTATTATACTTGATATATTTATAATTAGTAACTTTTCCTAAAAATAGCAGGTTTCCATAAATAGTAAGTTTCCATAAAAAGTAAGTTTCCAAAAATAGAAAGTTTCTATATATAGTAAGTTTCTATAAATATTAATAAGCTTGTTTAATAAGTATATAATATAAGCCAAAGCTTAATGAACATATTTTATAAGTCATGATTCATTAAATGATAATATGGTAAAGTTTATTAATAAATACTTTTACATGTTATAATCTTATAATTAATTATTAATTAATACTATAACATGGTTTTAAAGTGATTATTAATTAATAATAAAGCATGGTTTTATTTTAATAAAACTTTACCATAACTTGATAAATTAATAATTAAATTAAAACATAACTAAATGATAACATGTCATAGATTTATAAATATATTATTTAATATAATATGTCATGGATGATAATGAATTATAAATAATAATATATCATGGGTTATAATTCATTATAAAATAATACGTCATGAATTATAATTATAAATAATAATATGCCCTTTTGTATAAACTGTGTTATTACTAAGTAATCAACAATAAGTCGTGGTCTATTTAAGCCGATTAAAATAAGTTTACAATAAGCTAGATTAGACTAGCTCATAATAAGCCCATGATTTAATCAACCGGTTCATACCAATTCCCTAGATTAAATAAATCGGTTCATGATATCCATAATTAAATAAGTTAAACATTTTATTAAGCCCGAGATTAACTAAGCCGAAAACCAAAATGCAAACACCCCCTTTTCTTGTCTTGTTTTACCCAAGCCCAAATACAGCCCCACCGAGACCCCCGTCTCGGCTGCTTAAACCAACAAACCACCCCGCAGCCTTATTGCGGGTTCCCACTGTTTGGCTAAAATACCCGCCGGTAGCAGCAGTTCTGTTAGGTCAATTCAGTGCCTAATGATCTCACTAATGGATTTGAATAACAATCAGCCTAAGTAAA
This sequence comes from Glebionis coronaria, assembly GCA_025667525.1. Taxonomy (NCBI): domain Eukaryota; kingdom Viridiplantae; phylum Streptophyta; class Magnoliopsida; order Asterales; family Asteraceae; genus Glebionis; species Glebionis coronaria. The sequence continues at coordinate 155,506,903 of CM046881.1, read as the reverse complement.
GTATTACCCTTTAACGTAAAGAAGTCACTAAGTGAATAGTCACTCAGTGAGTTACCTTCAAGACCTTAGACTGAGTCTAAGAGAAAGACTCGAGCATTCAGAGAGACGAAGATCAATGAATGATGTATCTAAGACAAAGAAGAAGGTAATGGGTTCAGTGAGTTGTGGCAATAGACTCACTGAACTCCATACGATCTCACTGGAGGAACAAACATCCTCAAAGACTGAAGTAAATGCGGGATAAGTTGAATTGTGATAAGATGTAGTACATCACATAATTATCATGACTTACTCTTTTAGGATAGATAGTGTACTGACCTTGTAAAAGGACTTATGTCTTAATACTTAGAATAGGCTAAGACAAGATAGTACACTGTACCAATAAGACAAGAATTACACATGGCAATTCTTTGTCACGTATCTACCTTTTGCTTCTATAAATAGGACGGTTGTAAAAGAGAGAACTCAAGTTTGTGCACTAAATGCTTTAGACATTCACAAACAAGTTCTCTCTTCCAAATACGATCAAAAGCACTTGAGTTCTAAACTCCTGTTGACTTAATCGTCAAGCTTATCAATCGTTAGGATTGGTTTAGTTTGTTAGTGAGGAGATCACAAACATACACATTGTCTATTTAATCCCTATTATAGCTTCGATACAATAGGGTATAATTCTTTAAATAATAAGAGTTAAACGTTGGAATCCTTTTGTGTTATTTACTTTACATTATCTTGTGTTTTTACATTACTTTACCATGAGTTAGGTCTATACTTAGTATTCTTAAGTATATCACTAATTACAAGGACCAACAAGTGGTATCAGAGCGGTAGGATTATAAAACTTTTTAACTACCGTCTCAAAATTTTTAAAACCTTGATCCATTATGGCTGAAAGTAATGTAACTCAACTTGTCAACAAAAAAAAAGGAGCAAGTTACTCTGTTAACGCTCCTAAGTTGGAAGTTGAAAGTTTTAATAAATGGAAGAAAAGAATGCTATGTTATTTGATGGGAATAGAATCTTATTACATTACTTGTATTAAGAATGGTCCATTCGAACCAAAAACAGCAACAGGTGATGACAAACCTGAAAACCAATGGTCTGACGATGAAAGGAGAGTGGTTAATCAAGACCAACGTCTCAAAAGCATCATAATATCTTGTCTTCCTGACGATATTATGGAAGTTTTCATCCAGTGTGAGACGGCCAACGAGACTTCGACAGATCTTGTTCATAGTTTCGAAGGACCATCTGACACTAAGGAAAATCGGATTATGGACCTGAAGTTAGAATATAACACTTTCAGGGCCAAACCATCTAAAACTCTTCCTCAGACTTACACCAGATATAAGACCTTGCTCAATGAGCTATCAAATGACTGGGTGAAACTATCTAAGCATGAAATCAATGTTGGTTTGTGAACAATCTCCCTGAAAAATGGCTTGGCTTTTCTCAACGACTGAGAGAGGCTAATCACATTGAGACTCAGGATCTTGCAGACATTTATGGAAGAGTTATCTATGAAGATAATCTAATAAATAGAAGATATCATGTGTCTAAGAAGGCCTTAATAACAGACACCTCAGCCAAACCAAGCCCTGTTAATCATGGACCAATATCAACTACATTTTACTCAAATGCAATTGTTCAAGATTTTTAGGAGACCTCAGATTATGAGATTGATGAAAGATCTAGTACTTAACACATAAGGGATCTAAATAGGTAATTTCATGAAAGAGCCCTTTTGGCAAATACCAAACGTTATATCAAAAGAACTAGATTTGCTGGAAATCAATCCACTGAGGGAGTGGATTGTTATAGATGTGGTAAAACTGGGCATTTCGCAAAATATTGTCTTTCAAAAACTCCATTGGCCTCATATAAAAGTTAAAACTCATCATCAGGAAATGACAATATTCAACCTAAGTTTACACCAAAACTGATTCAGGCTTCTCCAACTAACCAAAGTTTTCAGAATAGTAAGAAAATTGAGAAGGATTATAGGTATGAATACAAGAAGGTCAAATAAAAGCTTTCACTCTTAGAAGCTTTACCTTGAAATACTCAGACTCAAAAACCTCCTCGGAACAAAGCCAAAGGGTTGGTAGCTGAAACCTTTGATTGGGACGATGAAGATCTATCCTCAGAAGATGAAGAAGTCAGATATCAAGTGTTGATGGCTCTAGCTGATGATGAACCATCTGTTGGAAAGAGTCATGCTCGAAATGGAGAATGGGTTGACATCACCATGAGAAAGGTAAACATGCTTCTTTTTATGGATGAAGAGTCTGACTGGCAAAGGTTCCTTAAGTACATAAATATTGATTTATCGTTTGTTGAAGAGCAAAGATTAAACCTTCTTTCAAAATATAACAAACTTGTTTTTGAATTAAACAAATGTAGAGATGATCTATTAAATTTGAAACAAGCCAAACTTGAAGCAGTAAGTTGTCAACTTCAGAATACTGAACTTACTAAAATTAATCATGCTCTTCAAGAAAAACTTAAGGAAGAAAAACTCATCAATGAGAAATGGACCAGTAGATCTACCTTAGCCTCTCAGTATATAAACAGTCAAATTCCTGCCCAAAAGAAGAAAATTCTTGGGTCTCTCCAACTCACTAAGAAACCACTTACTAAGGAAAAGAGTGAAAAAGCATTTATCCCAGCTTTAGTAGGGTTTGATCATGAAATGATACCAAAGTCAAAAGATTGGGTGGAAAGACCAAACCCTGAGAGTGTGTTACCTAATTTCGATACTGGAAAAATATTAATACCTGAATCTCAGGCTGTTAATGAATTACTTGGTCTTAATGAGAAGACTGATGTCCCTAATAAATCTAGTAACACTGAACCACCAAGTGTTGCTGAGGACATTCAGACTCCTCTGCCTCCTTTGAAAAATCTTCAAGGGGCAAGTCCATGTTATGAACTAATTCCATTATCTTATCAAGAACACTCACCTAGAGGAAGAGTTGGATTAGGTTGTCCTGAACAAACAAAGCCTAACACAAAATAGACATCAAGTCACACTGAGTCAGGAACTGTCACTGAGAAAACAACCAAACCTATCTATCCCTTAGGGACTCCTACAAAATCAGTCAACTCCATTCCTGTTGTAAATCAAGAGGAGTTAAGTAGATTGTTCCAACTATTCATGGAAGAGAAGCTGAACTCAGCCTCTAAATCTCAGGGTAAATCATCTGTGTCCTCACAGCCTAAATAATCAAAAAGCAAAAAAGTTGAACCTGAGTCTTCCAAGAAGGTTAAAACAAAGAAACCCTCCTGTGAATTATGTCACTACACAAATCATACCACTGGTAATTGCTTCAGAGTCCTCTATTGCATAAAGTGTAAAAGTGAAGATCACAGGACAACAGATCATGAAGTACACATGGCTTCTATTAGATATGCTAATAGATATAAAGCTCAGCCTTATAACTATAGGCCCTCCTATAAACAAATCAAGAAATCCAAGGCGAAGCCTTTCCCACCATGTAAACATTGTGGCATCTCTGATCATAGGGCCTGATGATTGTGTATATTACCCTGAGTGTGAAATTTTTTTTGTGACAATCCGTCAATTTATGATTGATATTTTATTCTCAGATATTATTTGAAAATATTATTTTAATGTTACAATATGAACTCACTTATTTTTGGGAAGAAATTTGAATTTACATTTTGAAGTAGCATCGACTACGTTTAAACTGGAGGATTCTACGTTACGTGCTTACGTTTACATACACCGTCTTTGGTGACAGTCCGACATTTCAGAAAATAAATTTATCCGTGAATATTGTTTTGGAGTTTTAAATTTGTGTTAGTTCATAAACTCACAAATTTACGAGAAGAGATTGGGACTTACGATTTTATTTTAACGTCCTTTACGACTAAACCGGAAACCCTAGGATTACGTATTTACGTTTTTGAACTCCGTTTTTGATGAGACAATTTTTATTAGATTCGTTTTGTGACGTTGATTCATAATTTATAAAAACGTTTTTCGTAAAACGACCCGAGGGCACGCAAATCGAGGAAACTAGAATCGAGGAGTACCCGTAAATAAATGGGGATGAGACAAGTGGGACACTTGCCCCACCCCCATCAAAACCGGCCAAAAACTCACCAACACACCATTGAGGTGTCAAAAGGTTAGCTAAAACTTACACATGTAAGTAAGCTTACAAGGTAAGCTAAGCTTACCTCAAAACCAACAATCAAAACCACATACCATTCATTCACAACATGCAAAACAACCATAACTTTCTCTCATCTCTCTAGTTTGGCCGTCCACTTTAACACAAAAACACCACCCTTTGATCTTGATTCAACCACAAAGCCTATGTTATTTACATATATGTTGAAGCCCTCTTGAAACCCTATTGATTGGTGGTGCTTATAACATCCAAGGAGGAGTATTCATGGTGTCTTGGGGCTGATTTTCCACAAGGAGTTCATGAAGCATGGTGGTCATGAAGATGGTCTTGGTGCATCACAAGTTTCTCCATCAAAATCCATGTTTTGATCAACCTACATCATCATGGTGGTATAAAGATTGTCCTCCTCATCTTCTTGTTATTTTGATTATGTAAACATGTATTTTATTTCCTATTGTATATGTATATGATGATTATATGATGATAAAAATGTTGTGTGGGGATCAAGTGTTGATAGATATGATTAAAAAGGTTGATAACTATAAGAAATGAGGCTAAAATCTTGATTATTTAGTTGGCTGTGTAAAAACAGTATGTAACTAAAAGATGAACTGATAAAATTGCATGGTTTGATCCATTTACAGTAAGTACAAGATGTTATACACATGTGAGAGTTGGCCATGCAATGGAATCATTGTAATGAGTGAGATATGATCAGAACAAGTTTAAGGTATAAATCTGAGTTCACTGTTTTGGACGATTTTTAGAAAATATTTAGAAGACGATTCAACAGTAGCTATAGTAGAGTTAAATGTAGCACATATCATGTAGTTTATGTGATAAAAATTTGAGCTTCTATCTCCATATAGAACTCAAGATATGGCAGTTTTGGTGAAAGTGAAGATGAAAATCAGATTTTTGGAAATTAAAGAATAATACTATTATATAAGCACTCAAAATTTAATAGTATAAAATATAAATAAAAACCCACTAACTTATAAAACTTATTTATATAAATATGTAAAAGGGTAAATGAATGAATAACTTATATAAATGGTAGTGAAATAATACTTATAAGTTATAAAACTATAAACATTGTTTTTACGACTTTTTCGGCTAATACCGTAAAAATTAACGTTTTTGTTAAATAAAACTTAGATGGTTGGACCCGTCTAATGTAAACTTTATAAAACTTATATACTGATATATAAACATGTATAACAAGTAAAAACCAATAAAACCCGAACTATATAACATACGGACGTTAACGGACTAAATTAACGTTATTAGACTAATAATACAACAAAAATGGACTAGAACACTTATAAACTTATTATTGGGCTTAACCCATTTAGGCCCAACTTGTAAAGTGTATGTACTGATAATATAGGTATAAAATGGATTAAAACAAGTTAAAGAACTTGTAATAAGTTTATTGGACTTAAAACACGTAAATAGGTAAAACGAGAAAACTAGTATAAAAGTTATCGACACATAACACAAAAATGAGTAAATAAGGATATGTAAACCCACTTGATCATCATATATATAAAATCATCATATGTATACATAATTGTTATTTTTATAAAGTCATTGGACAAACGTCTAAGACCGATTATTATTTGTCTAGGTTTCCGTGATTGAAGCACACACCGTACGTCCGAATTGCCGATAACCCGCCTTCCCACATCAACGTGAGTTCATAGCCTCACACTCTTTTTAAATGTTTTTATAAATGTTTTATAAACCCGCGAGGGAGATAACATGTTAGTTTTTATAAAATAGGACACCATTTGTCCCGATTGTTTGTTTATTGATTTGGACCCGAATGATTGTATGACCCGAATGTATGACCCAATAAATGATTAAAGGACCCGATAGATGAAATAAAAATGGATTATTAAAGTTAGGTTATGTCACTAAAAGTCCCATTAGCATGAATTGTGAACTACCGGGAGTTGGTAGACGCTTATGCATTTAATAGTACTATTTGGGGACGATCACCCCAGTTCGCGCCTTGACGGTTGATCCCCGTCGTGCCACATTGATTGGTAAGCGAATTTATGTATGAGAAGATTTCCATAGCGTGACCTTTGTGAAGACACGCTACTTTAGATGGGCAAAATTGGTATCGGGTTAGCTACCCGTTGTTGGTTTAGTAAGGTAACAATGTCATGCGGCTTATAATAATCCAAAATTTACGAAATACTACTAGACGCCCCGAAGTACGATGTATTGCCTGACTAGCAATACAGGGTCATACTATTGATATTATGTTTGATTTTGGTTTTCATAACCATATTCATATAACGGTTTTTATTTTCATACAACATCATAAGACGTATTGTATGGTGTTTTTAACGACAATGATTCGTATAATGGTTTTTAAGGCAAATGCCTATATTATGATTTTGATGATGATTTGTATAAAATGACTTTGGCTATTTTATGGCTTATCAGAATGATTTGTAAAAAAATTCTTTTCAGTAATAATTTTATACTGATATTATATTGATGGATTTTATTAAACTCTATGAATTCACTCGGCGTTATCGCTGACCCTTTTTTTTTAACATGTTTTATCTCAGGTACTTAAAGGTAATTCTCGAGAAGACGACAAGAATTCATGGCCCGCACTTAAACAATATTTTTCCATTCAAATACTTTGTAAAACTTTGTATGAAATATAGTGACTTGGGACCGATGTAACTTTGATGTTTATGAATGGAAATGATTTATTATTAAACGACGCGATTTTTATGCGTTGTCTATGATGTGAGTAATGTGCTATCCCGTAACACCAACTAGTCTTCCGCTGTATTAAGTTGTATAAATTTGGGGGTGTTACAGTTTGGTACCAGAGCTCTCGTTATAGAGAACGAAAGATTTTTAAAACCTAGGTTTTGAATAAAACATTTCAAAATCTTTTAACTATAAACATTTTTCCTAAAATGTCTAAAAATCTTTTGACTATAACGGTGCCGAAGAATCCCCGAGTTACCGACAAGGCCAAGACTAAGAAGTGTTATTTTAATATATATATAACTTGGATTATATATATATGATGTAATTTTATTACATGATTGTTTGATGATTATTTTGATTTTTATACGAGGTATTTATACGACGTAGATTGTCACAAGTAACCCTAAATCCCCTAGTAAATTAATCGAAGCTATTCTCGTAGGAATTCTAGCTATCCTAGATCTAAACCAAGTTGTGGATATTTATGATCCCAACAAATGGTTGATATTCGTAGAAGTGTAGATATTAGTTGATTGTGATATTGAAAAAGAATTGGCGAGATTAAATCTGATATCGATGTCATGACGATCTTTCCTTATAGAGTGGAGTTTGACAAAACGTTACCACCTAGAAAGATGTCATCTGATTCGTTGTCATCCAATTCTTAAATTAAAAATCGAAAGGGTGAATGTTGCACTTGAGGCTGTCATTGGAACCATTACCCAAAAGCCTCATGCCACTAATACCTTTCCGAGAAGTCTAATTGACTGATCGAGTCATTTCATATTAATGACTCATTTGATAATTGTTGTTGTAAGAACTAATAGGATTGGAATTAAGTGTTGATCATATCGAGCTTTTATTGCCCTTTTAAGGTTTATAAATAAGATTGAAAGTATTGGAGAATGAGGTAGAATATCGCATTGAGTATAAATTGGTTAAAACTTGAATAAAGTGAAACTTAACCTGTATGGAATACGGGATTGTTAATAGAAGTCGTTAAGTTTTGTAATTAAACTATAAGGTTTTAATTGATTGTTAGTTTGTGTTAATGGTTGTTCCTAGGACATTGTCCACTGACGAGGATGCCCAGTGTCCAAGAAATAAATTGAAGAAATCTTCTTCTAAATTGGGACCGATGGATCTTCCGGGACAGGTGGGACACCTAATGACTCTTGTAGATTAGTATTAATTGTGGTATCTTTTAAAAATCCCTAACTTAACTGAGACATCAGTTGGTAGGATGAGTTCTGAGAATTGTATGACATAGTGACACGTAATGTGTTACGGTACAATTTTGACTTGTTTGTGATTAATGAAAAAGACTACCTTTGATTGCTAAATTCTACATGTATCGATGATATCTATCTTTTCTTGCTTCTTCCTAATGCTCGCATTAGTGATGCAATCATTGAACAAGTACTCATCTCTATTTGAGTTACGTTGTGGATTATTCTTCTTGAGTGCCATCGAGGTCATGAACCTCATGATTATTTGGCTAAGCTCATTTCCTATCATTTTGTAGTTAGTTCTTGGTGAACCACTCTTCATCACTCTTTTGCAGATCACACATTATTTTTATAAAGTTAAAATGGTATCCTTTGAGAAAATTTAATTTTCATCACAATAAGGATTATTCAAAGTGAGATTTATAAGTGATTGATATCAAAATGAAGTTGTTTATGAGACGCTTTGAAAACTTAATTGTTTTCATAACAAAGAAAATCTTTGAAAAATTATTTTTGATTCTTATTTAAGAATTAAGCATGAAAATGTTTTTATTATATACATGATGATAAAATTTTGACGAACTGAGTATTGCATCGTTAATCTTGAAATTGTATATAGTTGCGCGCCTACATACAATTTGGAATGGACTATGCAAGACTGATTAGTAGTCACCATAAAACTAATGAATAAACACTACATTTTCTTTGAAGATTGTGAAAGATTAAAATTTTACGAGATCTGCAAGAAGTGAAAAATAGGGACATAGTGTTAGGGACACCTACATATGTTCCCGTGCCATTTATTCTTCTGAGTTAAAATTTCTCATCTATGGAATTTGTCTTATTTGACAATTGATATTCCTTTCTTGTCCAATTCTCCTATAGTGAGATTCTTAGGAAAAGTATTTGATTATCAAGTGTTGATACCCGACTGGATGTATCGACGTTCCTATCATTTCTTATGATTTGATTTCATTTGAATGACCTGGGTAACGATTCGAGGAGCTTTCGAATGCGTACTCAAATTATGAAAACTTGGGATATATTCATAATTCGTTAAATGTTTTCGTCTGTATCTGACTTGAATTTCTCCCGCATAGATTATGCGTTAACCTTACTCTTTTAAGGTAGTTATGTCTCCTGATATCCTTGAACTTGTGAAGGATTATGAGTTATTATTAGTCTTTTGAGAAGTTCACATCTTATCGACGGCAATAAAACTGAAAAGTTGATAGTGCCAGTAGAATGGATTGATTGATTATGACATGACGACAATGTCTAAATCGATGGGAACTCGAATAGAATTCCCCTAAATGATAAATGCTGATTATCAAAAGTGGTCTAAATAATTCTTGATGGATGACCATATCCTGTATTTAGACTTAAAATTATACCGTGAATGGTTATGAACAAGTTATAGATATTATAATCTAGAAAGAACTTAAACTAAATTTATTAAAAGATGTTTCTGTTATCTGAAACTTTAGGAGGTATTTATTGATGAATTACCTAGACTTTCGCCACTAAGGCAAGTTGAAAGTGGTATTGATTCTATTCCCGGTGCTGCACCTGTGGCTTGTGCACTGTACGTCAGCACCATCTAAATTAAAGGAATTACCGTACAACTGAGAGAGTTGTCGGAGAAAGATTTTATTATACCAAGCCTGTCATCCTGAAGAGCTATGGTGTTATCATTCCTTATATTTATAGATTACTGTGAACTGAGTAAATTGACAATCGAAAACGGTATCCATAACTCGAAATGGAAGATTTGTTCGATCATTTACAAGGTTTTTGATCCTCAGCATGGTTATCATCAACTTCGCATCTGCGAAAAGGATTATCTATTCCAATCATTACATCTAGAACTTGTAATGAACATTATGAGTTTCACGTGATGTCGTTTGGATTGACTAATACACATGTAGCATTCATAAATTTGGTGAATCACGTGTGTAGGCTGTAAATTGATAAATTCATGCTTGTGATCATTAAGGATCATTTGTTTTTTTACAAGAATGAGAATGAGGTTAATAATTATTTATAGATTGCCCTGAATTGGCCGAACTATTAAAAATTGTACCTTGAATATTTAACATAAGACTTAAACCCTTACATTATTTGACTATGTGATTAATAGATAATGGAATAAATTGACTCTTAAAAATTTAGAAGTCATTTAAGACATTGAGTTATACTAAAAAGAAAGTGCAAATATATTTTGGCAAATGTTTTAACAAAAGGATTTTTAAGGGATTATTCCCTTATACACAAACCATTTAACTAAACTTCTGTTTAGGGGTAAATGTTTGTGTATACCTCAAGATAACTTAAGAAGGATTGAGTAAACCATTTATACCATAACTTGAAATTTGAAACGACACTTTTTGCTTTTCAACTAAGAAAATTTTGACCAAAGTATAAACCAAAGATTTTTCGTAAAATTACGGATCTTATTAAATATTTTGGATAAATCAACAAAAATCTTGTTAATTAAATTCAAATTTATTTTGAACATTTTATATAATTGGTCGAACTAAGAAATTTAAACTTTTAACGTTTACGTTTCATAAAAATTAAATAATTATTGTTAATTTACATATAATAATTATCGACGCTTTAGACGCCGGATTGAGAAAAACTGATAAAAATGATAGTTGAGACGAAACTGAAACATAAAAGATATGAAGAGAGAATTTTGAATAAATACAGTTATGATATTTATTTCATTAGGAGAAAGTGAACGTAGTTACTGGCGCATAATATAGAAAGAATATCTGAGTGAATTGTGGACATGATAATTATATCATCAGGAAAAATGAATATAAATACCGACACATTATGTATAAAGGATAAAAGAATCAATTAGGACATGTTCCTTAATAATAAAGGAGCAAAATAAATTGCCGAACGATATAAAAATAAACGATGTTCGTAAAAAGGATAATATAAATAATAGAAAGTGGTTCGCGGCTAATGTGAACCATTAAAATAGAGAAGCCGATAGCGTTAAATATTTAAAAGACCACTTGTGATTGTCTAAATATGGAGATTGTGAGATATAGTATGTTGGAATTTGTAAGTATAAGTATTCTATTTATGTCATTGATGACTAAAAGTATCTTTGTCTGAAGAAGTTGTACTGATGGCAATTATGAAGGCAGACATCGCCTCATACATTAGTAAACGTCTAGCTATTGCAAAGGTCATCATCTGAATTTGATTCGATTTGGGTCATCGTCGACAGACTGACAAAATCTACTAATATCATTCCCGTTAATGATAAATGCAAAAGAGTTATGTAAACATAGTGTTCCTGTATCGAACATCTATATCAAGATCCTCGCTTCGCATCGAATTTCTAGAGATTTGCTCAGAAGTCGTTGGGAACGAACCTTGATAAGAGTACTATGTACCACCCCAAATCGAAGGGACGAGGTAAAGTAACGATACAAAATACTATAAGTGTTGTTTTATGTTTGAATGATTGACCTTTGGTAATAGACGTATAATCACTTTCCTTTGGAAAGATTATCATTGATAATTATCGTATTAGGATTGAGATCGAATCTTGTTAGGATCTAAATATTAGAGCATCTGTAAGCAAGAGTTGAGATGAAGACATCCGACATACACCCACTGTGAGTTGGACCTGTCTTTTAGGTTTAAGGTTTCCTATGATGGCGAACCTAACCTTACAAAATACCCGACCCGCGAGATCTGAAATGATTGTTGAAATTAGGATTTGATTATTGACTGCCGATAGCGGGTAGAAGGTTATGTGAATATGAAATGTAGATCTTGAAGTGCCAAATGGGTAGCGAAGTTATGCCACAATTTTTAACCTTGAAAAAATGAATTCATGATCTGACAAATCATGGGATATAAGTCCCCGTTGTATGGGACCATTGAGATGATGTAAAAGTTGGGATTGAAAGGCATATAAGTTGGATCTACCCTAGGACTTCAAGAACTGCGTGAATTATGTTTCGTAAATCGAACTTGATGGAATATCTATCAAGTGAAAATCTGATTGTTCCTAGTAAAGCTTAGATCGGCGAAAAGTTGCATTCATCAGAAACCCGTGAACATCATGGATAGAGAAAGTAAGTCAACATTTAGCCTGATCTTATTCCCGTAGTTATGTTGGATGAAACTCGCGTATTATAATGGATTACACTTGTGAGAAAAGATCGAATGTGGAGGAAATACCCACATGGCTTTAACTCTATAAGAAGCGAGTAGTAAGATGATCTTTGAGGACAAAGATCCTGTTTAGGGGTAAATGCTGTGACAATCCGTCAATTTATGATTGATATTTTATTCTCAGATATTATTTGAAAATATTATTTTAATGTTACAATATGAACTCACTTATTTTTGGGAAGAAATTTGGATTTACGTCTTGAAGTAGCATCGACTACGTTTAAACTAGAGGATTCTACGTTACGTACTTACGTTTACATACACCGTCTTTGGTGACAGTCCGACATTTCAGAAAATAAATTTATCCGTGAATATTGTTTTGGAGTTTTAAATTTGTGTTAGTTCATAAACTCACAAATTTACGAGAAGAGATTGGGACTTACGATTTTATTTTAACGTCCTTTACGACTAAACCGGAAACCCTAGGATTACGTATTTATGTTTTTGAACTCCGTTTTTGATGAGACAATTTTTATTAGATTCGTTTTGTGACGTTGATTCATAATTTATAAAAACGTTTTTCGTAAAACGACCCGAGGGCACGCAAATCGAGGAAACTAGAATCGAGGAGTACCCGTAAATAAATGGGGATGAGACAAGTGGGACACTTGCCCCACCCCCATCAAAACCGGCCAAAAACTCACCAACACACCATTGAGGTGTCAAAAGGTTAGCTAAAACTTACACATGTAAGTAAGCTTACAAGGTAAGCTAAGCTTACCTCAAAACCAACAATCAAAACCACATACCATTCATTCACAACATGCAAAACAACCATAACTTTCTCTCATCTCTCTAGTTTGGCCGTCCACTTTAACACAAAAACACCACCCTTTGATCTTGATTCAACCACAAAGCCTATGTTATTTACATATATGTTGAAGCCCTCTTGAAACCCTATTGATTGGTGGTGCTTATAACATCTAAGGAGGAGTATTCATGGTGTCTTGGGGCTGATTTTCCACAGGAGTTCATGAAGCATGGTGGTCATGAAGATGGTCTTGGTGCATCACAAGTTTCTCCATCAAAATCCATGTTTTGATCAACCTACATCATCATGGTGGTATAAAGATTGTCCTCCTCATCTTCTTGTTATTTTAATTATGTAAACATGTATTTTATTTCCTATTGTATATGTATATGATGATTATATGATGATAAAAATGTTGTGTGGGGATCAAGTGTTGATAGATATGATTAAAAAGGTTGATAACTATAAGAAATGAGGCTAAAATCTTGATTATTTAGTTGGCTGTGTAAAAACAGTATGTAACTAAAAGATGAACTGATAAAATTGCATGGTTTGATCCATTTACAGTAAGTACAAGATGTTATACACATGTGAGAGTTGGCCATGCAATGGAATCATTGTAATGAGTGAGATATGATCAAAACAAGTTTAAGGTATAAATCTGAGTTCACTGTTTTGGACGATTTTTAGAAAATATTTAGAAGATGATTCAACAGTAGATATAGAAGAGTTAAATGTAGCACATATCATGTAGTTTATGTGATAAAAATTTGAGCTTCTATCTCCATACAGAACTCAAGATATGGCAGTTTTGGTGAAAGTGAAGATGAAAATCAGATTTTTGGAAATTAAAGAATAATACTATTATATAAGCACTCAAAATTTAATAGTATAAAATATAAATGAAAACCCACTAACTTATAAAACTTATTTATATAAATATGTAAAAGGGTAAATGAATGAATAACTTATATAAATGGTAGTGAAATAATACTTATAAGTTATAAAACTATAAACATTGTTTTTACGACTTTTTCGGCTAATACCGTAAAAATTAACGTTTTTGTTAAATAAAACTTAGATGGTTGGACCCGTCTAATATAAACTTTATAAAACTTATATACTGATATATAAACATGTATAACAAGTAAAAACCGATAAAACCCGAACTATATAACATACGGACGTTAACGGACTAAATTAACGTTATTAGACTAATAATACAACAAAAATGGACTAGAACACTTATAAACTTATTATTTGGCTTAACCCATTTAGGCCCAACTTGTAAAGTGTATGTACTGATAATATAGGTATAAAATGGATTAAAACAAGTTAAAGAACTTGTAATAAGTTTATTGGACTTAAAACACGTAAATAGGTAAAACGAGAAAACTAGTATAAAAGTTATCGACACATAACACAAAATGAGTAAATAAGGATATGTAAACCCACTTGATCATCATATATATAAAATCATCATATGTATACATAATTGTTATTTTTATAAAGTCATTGGACAAACGTCTAAGACCGATTATTATTTGTCTAGGTTTCCGTGATTGAAGCACGCACCGTACGTCCGAATTGCCGATAACCCGCCTTCCCACATCAACGTGAGTTCATAGCCTCGCACTCTTTTTAAATGTTTTTATAAATGTTTTATAAACCCGTGAGGGAGATAACATGTTAGTTTTTATAAAATAGGACACCATTTGTCCCGATTGTTTGTTTATTGATTTGGACCCGAATGATTGTATGACCCAAATGTATGACCCAATAAATGATTAAAGGACCCGATAGATGAAATAAAAATGGATTATTAAAGTTAGGTTATGTCACTAAAGTCCCATTAGCATGAATCGTGAACTACCGGGAGTTGGTAGACGCTTATGCATTTAATAGTACTATTTGGGGACGATCACCCCAGTTCGCGCCTTGACGACTGATCCCCGTCGTGCCACATTGATTGGTAAGCGAATTTATGTATGAGAAGATTTCCATAGCGTGACCTTTGTGACGACACGCTACTTTAGATGGGCAAAATTGGTATCGGGTTAGCTACCCGTTGTTGGTTTAGTAAGGTAACAATGTCATGCGGCTTATAATAATCCAAAATTTACGAAATACTACTAGACGCTCCGAAGTACGATGTATTGCCTGACTAGCAATACAGGGTCATACTATTGATATTATGTTTGTATTTTGGTTTTCATAACCATATTCATATAACGGTTTTTATTTTCATACAACGTCATAAGACGTATTGTATGGTGTTTTTAACGACAATGATTCGTATAATGGTTTTTAAGGCAAATGCCTATATTATGATTTTGATGATAATTTGTATAAAATGACTTTGGCTATTTTATGGCCTATCAAAATGATTTGTAAAAAAATTCTTTTCAGTAATAATTTTATACTGATATTATATTGATGGATTTTATTAAACTCTATGAATTCACTCGGCGTTATCGCTGACCCTTTTCTTTTAACATGTTTTATCTCAGGTACTTAAAGGTAATTCTCGGGAAGACGACAAGAATTCATGGCCCGCACTTAAACAATATTTTTCCATTCAAATACTTTGTAAAACTTTGTATGAAATATAATGACTTGGGACCGATGTAACTTTGATGTTTATGAATGGAAATGATTTATTATTAAACGACGCGTTTTTTATGCGTTGTCTATGATGTGAGTAATGTGCTATCCCGTAACACCAACTAGTCTTCCGCTGTATTAAGTTGTATAAATTTGGGGGTGTTACATTTGTGGAAGCAATGATCATACTACCTCAGGACACAATAGGATAATTATTGTCAGGAGAGGCATGCTAGCTGAGTCATCTCGAAATACTGAATCCTCAGTAGGACTAAGCTGCAACACATGTAGAAGAAATATTCATTCCACCTCAAATCATGCTGAGTTTGAATACTTCAAACGAGGTGAAAGACGTCAGGCTCCTAGAGCCAAAGAGCCTACTAGAAAGTGGGCTCACAAGAGAAACTAATCCACCTTGTTATTTGTACGGAAACACTTCAAGGAGCCTGTCTAGTACCTAGACAGTGGGTGTTCAAGAAGTATGACAGGGGTCAAAAGTTATCTGCACAAATACGTGGAGCAACCAGGTCCTAAGGTAGTATTTGGTGATAACTCATCTTGTGTTACTGAGGGATATGATTTAATAAAACGTGGTGGAATAGTTTTCTCAAAAGTGGCATTTGTAAATGATCTAAAGTATAACCTCATAAGTATCAGCCAACTGTGTGATGCTAAGTACATCGTTCAGTTTGATGATAAGTAAGGAACAATCTTTAATGCTAACAAAGAAATTGTACTGACTGCTCAAAGAAGAAATGATGTATATGTCTTGGACATGTCATCTCTAACTCACTCAGGAGCATGTTTCTTTGCTAAAGCCTCAGACTTTGTCAAATGGATTTGGCACAAGAGACTGCCACATCTCAATTTCAAAGACAAAAACAAACTTGCAAAACAAAACAAAGTTCTTGGCTTACCATCCCTTGTATACTCAAAAGACAAACCTTGTTCAGCCTGTGAAAAAGGTAAACACAAGAGAGCTTCTTTCAAGCCAAAACAAAACTTTTCTATCAGGAAGTGTCTATATCTTCTTCATATGGACTTGTTTGGGCCTGTCAGTCCAATGTCTATAAATCATGAGAAATATACCTTTGTGATTGTTGATAATATTCTAGATACACATGGGTATACTTCCTTAGAAAGAAAAGTCAGGCTCCTGAATTTATCAAACAAGTAGAAAATCAAAATGACACCAAAGTCAAACAAATAAGGACTGATAACGGGATAGAATTCAGGAACCAAGAGCTTGAGAGTCTTTGTGATGAGAAAGGAATTTCTCATAACTTCTCTTCTCCCTACACACCTGAACAAAATGGTGTGGCTGAAAGGAAGAATAGAACTCTTATTGAAGCAGCAAGAACCATGTTCAATGGATCCAATCTTTCAAAACACTTATGGACTGAGGCTGTAAAAATAGCTTGCTATACTCAGAATCGAAGTATCATTGTCAAAATACATGATAAGACTCCTTATGAAATATTCAGGGAAAGGATTCCAGATATCAGCTATTTTCATGTGTTTGGATGTCCGGTGTTCATTCACAATCAAAAGGACCATCTTGGTAAATTTGATGCAAAAGCTGTTGATGGATACTTTCTTGGATACTCTTTTGTCACCAAAGCCTTCAGGGTCTTTAACACAAGGAGACAACAAGCCGAGGAATCATTTCATATCACATTTAATGAAAGTATGGATGCTATTAATTTCACAAATCAATCAATGGAAGAGATTGAGATTAATGACTCATCAAGATATCCTCCTGATGAGTATGAACATAGTCCCTCAAAGTAGTATCAAACTAATGCTGACATATCTTTTTACATATCACCTCACAATAGGTCAATCAATAACTTGATAATAAATCAACATGTCCCTGAAGTTATACCTACTCGGGCTAAAGAATCAACTTATTCTCTCATCCATGTAGACACTGAAGGGACAATTGATGAAAATAACGACCTACCAATCACTGAAAATCCTTCAGTGAGAAGTGATGATCCAGTACTATGTACTAAACAACCACTCCCTGATAATGATCAATTATCCACAAGCTCTAATCCAAGTCCTCAGGACGGATGGTCTAGACAACAGCACATAGAAATAGTGTTTCCAAGAAGTGTACAAGTCCATCAGCATAGAAGTTGCCACCAGCAGAATCCAAGTTGTCACCAACATTTCTGAAAGTTGCCACTGGCGGAATCAATGTTGCCACCTACTTTTGTGTTGGCAGAATTTTGTCTACTTACATGCAAATTCTCCAAGCCTTAATGAAGCTTCTAATGTGCATTCTAGAACTACTTTGCCACAAAGTAAAAGACTTTGGCTCCAAGTTCAAGCATTGATGGAGAGGCTTAATTTCAAGCATAAATAAGACCATTGGGGTCATGTAACCACACCAATTCACAACCACTTGAAGGTAATTCATTACCAACTTCATTATTCACCAAAGAAACTCTCCCAACCTTGGTGAAGAACCCCATTCCCGGGTTTAATATTGGAGTGCCAAAAAGTGACGTTTTTGAAGCTCCAATCATCAAAATAACCTTGCCAAATTCTAAGGGATCATTACCCTTATCATTGGTAGTGTTTCTTGATACTTAAATCACCACCAACCTTCACCAAATCTCTCTTAAACCTGCCTCAAATCTCAAATACGAATTTCATTTGCATAACCCGAAAGACCACAAAACTTGTAGTCAATTGGAGGCCTAAGGATTGCTCTAATTCCTTTTATTTACTTATTGTATTCATACTTTGGGTAAACTCTTGTTATTTTTATTATGTTGAACTCTATGTCATATGTTGAATGTTTGTTGATTAATATGATCATGGAGTAGTTTTCTTTACACTTGTTTGGATGATGTTGTGACATGAGGATTGTTTATGTTTTATCATTGTTTTGATCAATTTCATGTTATGTTTGAAATCCTATTGTTCTTAAGTTCCATTCCATTTGCTCATCATACTTGATTAGTTGTTGATGATTTCATAGGTCGAAAGGGTTATCATTCACCAACTAGTTATAATCGTTTTGTCTATGGATGATTATCTATTGTATTGACCATTTCTTTAGTGGTATGATTATGCAAAGGAACTTAAGTGTGACTGTTAATGATTTTGTGAAACGACCGTGAATCAAACTTGTTAAACTGAACATAGTCTTGAATTGGTTGATTTGTCTTAATACTTGATTTAATTGTGTTGTAATCAAACGCGTTGGTTATATACTTTAAAATCAAAGGTTAGAATTTGTGACCATCAACTTCTATACATGTAATCAATTTATCAAAACCATCCTCATATGAACAATCCAAATGTTATTAACTAATCCAAGCAAGTGTTGTCTTCAATATTACTGTTCTTAAGTTATTAGGCTAATCATATTATTGCTACTTGTTTACTTATTTTACTTAATTGTTACTTGTATGGTAATTTTGGGAGTGACAACCAACTTTACCAATAACGTTACATTGTTACTTAGATTCCTTACAACCGAAAACACCCAAATCCCAGTGAACGACCTCGGCTTACCACAACAAGCTAGCTAAAAACGAAAGGGTCATACTTGCCCGTGTGTTCTTAGCTTATTTAGAAATCCGTGTTATAAATTTAGAGCTAGTGTAATCGCAAGAGAACGCATCAGCTGCCTCAACCCATGAATGTCTATTCGCAGACTTTCTCTCTGAAATTGAACCCAAAAAGATTTTTGAGGCCCCGACACATCCAGGGTGGGTTGAGGCTATGCAAGAAGAACTCGATCAATTCCTTAGGAACAAGGTTTAGAAACTTTTTTCTCTTCCTAAAGGGAAATCAGCTCTTGGCACAAAATAGGTGTTCAAAAACAAGACTGATGAAGACAGAATTGTTATAAAAAAACAAAGCTAGGCTTGTTGTTCAGGGGTGTGGTCAGCTTAAAGGCATTGAATATGAAGAGACTTTCTTGGAATGGGATCGGGTGTTTTCACGTCTCACCGTAGTGCCCGGTTTGTCTTGATTTCCGATTGATGAACAAGAAGGAAAATGGAGCCCCTGTTGCAAGAATGGAAGCCATCAGGATCTTCCTTGCCTATGCTACATACATGAACTTCAAAGTTTTACAAATGGATGTGAAAAGTGCCTTCCTGAATGGCAAGATCACTGAGGAAGTTTATGTGGCTCAACCTCCTGGTTTTGAGAGTTTCGAGTTTCCTAACCATGTCTGTAAACTTGACAAAGCCCTATATGGACTTAAACAAGCACCAAGGGCATGGTATGAAACACTCTCTACCTTCCTGATAATGAATAAATTTGTTAAGGGGAAGATAGACAATACATTTTTTATCTTCAGAACCAAGGATGATGTTTTGCTAGTTCAAATATATGTTGATGACATCATATTCGGATCCACTGACTATGACCTTTGTAGAAAGTTTGAAAATCTTATGACAAAGAAATTCAAAATGAGTATGATGGGTGAATTAACATATTTTCTTGGACTACAAATCAAACAGGGAGACAAAGGGATATCAGTCTGTCAAGAAAAATACACCAGAGAAATACTTAGAAAGTATGACATCTCTGAGTGTGCTTCAGTTAAGACTCCCATGGTTCCCCCTAACAACTTAGGTCTTGATCTCATTGGTAAACCAGTCAATCAAACTCTATTAAGGGGAATGATTGGATCATTAATGTACCTAACAACTACCAGGCCTGATATTCAGTTCTCAACAATTCTATGTGCAAGATATCATGCCGACCCCAAAGAATCACATCGTACTGTTGTTAAATTAATCTTCAGGTACTTGAAAGGTACTCCATCACTAGGTCTATGGTATCCTCGTTGCTCAGGCTTCGATCTCAAAGGATACTCAGACTCAGACTACGCTGGCTGCAATATGGATAGACCAGGTACCTCAGGTGCATGTCAATTCCTAGGTGGCAAGCTAGTAGGTTGGAGTGCAAAGAAACAACAGTCAGTTGCAATGTCCTCTGCTGAGGCTGAATATGTGGCAGCAACTGGTTGTTGTACAAACATCCTTTGGATGAAAAGTCAACTCGACTATAATGTGGAATACAAAGTAGTCCCCATCTTCTGTGACAACACCAACGCACTTGTCATATCCAATAATCCATTCCTACACTCAAGGACTAAACACATAGACATAAGATATCACTTCCTCAGGGACCATATCTTGAAAGGAGATATTGAATTACACTTCATTTCCACTGAATATCAGCTAGCTGATATTTTCACTAAACCCTTGGATGAACCAATGTTCACTAGACTGAAAGCTGAACTTGGTATGTTGAACATTGATTAATCAAGCTTCCCGATGACTTGATGTTCAGTATAGTGTACATTCATAATCTTCTCCCTGAGTAAATAATAATATATCTTATTGTCTTCACCCTTGACACTGAGGTACATTAAATGATATAACTAAATGCTCTAAGGATTTAGTTACTTAATGTCCTAGGTTGGTGAGACACAATTAAATAAGGGATAAATATTCCTTTGAATAAATGTCATTAACCAGTCAAGGGGTCACCAAATTTCAAGGATCCCACTAAGCATTAAATGATTGCCCTTTTCAAGAAAAATTTGTTGCAACAACGTCCTTTCAACTGCACATGAGCCCATGTCATCTATGCAAAAAGCGTTATTATTGCAGGACTAGAACAGTTGCCAAGAAAAAGGGGACCACTTGTACATTTCATTAAATGCTGATAACGACCTAAATATACATATTCAACCCGTTATTATAATACCACTTTGTATTATAAATAAGAGCTTTCGATACTTAATATATTGCGTTTTGCTTGCTGGTATAAATATGAAGAAGCAAAATGAAGAAATACAAAGAAGGGTCCTTATTGTGCAAATAAGCAAAACTATTGGAAGAAGATTCTGGAACGCACAAAAGTGCGGCTCACATTGTCAGAAGTGCGGCGCACATTCCCATATCCAAAGTGCGGCACACTTTCGGAGAAGTGCGGTGTATTTTCTCTCAGCCGACACTATAAACATGAGCCACTTATACTCATTTGACACACAACTCATCTATCAACTACTACTCTATAATCCGAGTATTCTTAGCTTTTTAGTAATATTTTCAGTGTTATCCACTTTTGGGAAATACTTGTAACGAGAGTATTCTACTCTTCGATTCTTGGAGGAACGATACAATCATGACACTTGTGTACTCGTTCATTCAATCAAATCTAAGTATGATGTTCTCTTACTCTTTTCCATTTGTTACTTTGATTACTATGTTAGGCTAAGCTATTTATGACTATATGGGTATGTGACTATGATTAGTGATGATGCTATGATATGATCCTTTACAATTGATTTCAAGCTAATGTTTTAGAACCATTTTACCACCTCGTTCTATAAACCATATTTTATCTAGAGTTGATTTGTTACGATAGTTTGGCGTTGAGAAACGCAAATTGTTATAATAAGTCTTTAAAGACTTGTCTATGATTTTGAATCTTTGGTTGGAGAGATCTGCTTAGAAACCTTGATAAAATATTGAACTCTTTGGAAACTTGTTTTGAGCTCAGTCGCTTGAATAAACATAAGTCTTGAATCACCCTAAAGTAAATTGTGCAAACGCCATTTTGACGAAAAAGGATTATCACTCTTTACCTACATAAACATATCTCGGTCATTATTATCATCATCACGAACTCATACGAGCTATCCCATATTAGTCATACTTGTTACTATTGATATTTCAATCATTTCTTTCTTTAGTTATTATATTGATTACCAAAAAGAAACTAAGTCTCAGCGAACGATCCTGGCTTACCACTACAAGCTATATTACGAACGAAATGGTATACTTGCCCGTGTTGTATTCTAGTCCCTTGTTTTTTCTAAACCTTGTAATATAAATTTAAGACTTGTGAAACGAACATCAAGTTTTTGGCGCCGCTGCCGGGGACTTATAATCCTGTTTTGTAACCAAAATTTCCGTAATCATTGAAAAATTGAACCGTTTCGCACCCAAACAAAACCAAAATTTTTCTTGCAGTACAGAAAGTACGCCGCACAATTCAAAAAGTGCGTCGTACTTCCTGTAGCACCAACTCCTGGCTCCGCAATCGTTTTACTAGAAATTGCAAACGATTTTGCAATCAAAGGAAACCACTTGACACTTGTAAAAAACCACCAATTCGATGGTCAAATCAAAACCGATCCTCACAAACACATCCATGAATTTAGCGGAATATGAAAAATGTTTAACTATGGAGAAGGACAAGCCGAAGCCGTTCAACTCATGATGTTTCCATCATCCTTTACTGGAGAAGCCAAGTCATGGCTCGAAGAACTTAATGAAGGAATCATTCGAACATGGGAAGGTCTCAGAACCGCTTTCATTAGCCGATTCTTTCCTCCTGCCCTATTTGAAAAAATCCTCTAAGAAATCCGAAGCTTTTCTTAACAATATCGAGAAACTCTCACTGACGCATGGTTAAGAATGAAAGAATTACTCAGAAACTGCCATGGTTATGGACTAAAAAAAGAAGGAATAATCAAGATTTTCTATCATGGTCTTGACGATGCTACCCAAGATGCATTGAACGCCGCAGCGGGTGGTATTTTCCTTTACAAAACCCCTAACCAAGCCTACAAATTATTAGATGAAAAAGTCTTGCTCAAGCTTGATTGGTCCAAACATCACAAAAACAAAAACCCACGAAAAACCATAGCTTTTGCCGAAGAAAGCAACAACCCAACCGACACTGAAAAATTATGGCTCGTATGGACGCCATGTCTCTCAAAATCGACACTCAATATAAAGAGATGAAAAACAAAAGTCGTGAAACTTGCAAACACTGTGGAGGAAACCATTCTTCTAGTGAATGTGATGACGATGACACGCCTATGACAAAGGAAGAAGAAGCCAATTTCATGAACACCTTTCGTCGAACTCGATTTTATAATGATTATCGTAGTCGTGACCGCAATAATTGGAGATCTAACGATAAACCAATTACGATCGAGACGAAAAGAAACCCAACCAAACCGAAGACAAACCCAACCTCGAACCCAAGCTCGACAATTTTATTGAATCTCAAAGAAAAACAAACCTTTTCGTGCGAGATACATTCACTGACCTCAAAACAAAGTTCGAGACTTCAAACAAAAACCACCAAGCTTCCATTAAAAATCGTGAAGCTAAGTTTGATCGTTTTGCCGATAAGTAATCGAATCGCGCTTCTGGTTCTTTACCAAGCAACACCAACCCAAACCCCAAAAACAACAACAAATATCAACTATCGCAAGCTCGTAATGAACATGTGAATTCCGTATTCACGCGGAGTGGTTTATCTTACGAATCACCTACCAAACCTACCCCAGACACACCAATCGAAAACCTACTCGATAGTGATAATGAGGATGAAGCTCAACCAACCAAAACCAAATCCACTGAAAACTCAAACCCAACACCATACCCACAACGCTTACGCAAGCAAAAGATGCAAGTTAAGTATGGTAAATTCCTCGACTTAATCCAAGAAGTTGGAATCAACATGCCTTTAGTCGATGTTCTGCCTGGAATGCCAAACTATGTCAAATTTGTCAAAGAACTTAACAAAATCAAACATAAGTTTGAAGATGTATCTTCAGCTTTTCTAAATGATGAATTTTCTGCCATTATCCAAAACAAAGTACCACCAAAACTTGGAGATCCTGGAAGTTTTCTAATTCCATATACTTTTCATCACTCATACTCTTGTAACGCCTTGGCCGATCTTGGCGCTAGTATCAACCTCATGCTATACTCCCTGTATGCTAAACTCTCAAAAGATGTTCTCAAACCCACAATAATGAGCATTCGCCTCGCGGACCGTTCTTTTCAATACCCAATGGGAATAGCCAAAAACATGCTCGTTGGAGTTGGAAAATTCATTTTTCGTGTCGAATTTGTAATCCTAGAGATGGAAGAAGATAGCAAGGTACCACTCATCCTTGGAAGACCTTTCTTGCATACAGCTGACGTTGTGATTCGTGTAAAACAAAAACAACTCAACCTTGGAGTTGGAGAAGATAGAATTTTATTTTCTATCGATGAAGCAATGAAACACTCTTATTCTAATGACGATACTTGCTTTATTATTGATGTCATTGACGAAGTCGTTGAAGCCGATTTCGACGCTCTTCTTGATGAAGGAAGCGAAATTTTATATTATATCGAAGGAACCATCCTCGAAGAAGAACTTTTTGCTGCATTTGACGCCTTCATAGCCGTTAATTCCGACAAACCTATAGAAACACCCAAAGAAGAAAAAGAAACACCATTTGAAGCCATAACTTTCGAAACCGATTTCAAAGTTAAGAAATATGTGGAAGAGCCCCCTACAGATTTGGAACTTAAACCTCTTCCCGAACATCTGGAAAATGCGTTTCTTCACGAAGAAAAATTATTACCTGTGATTATTTCATCCCAACTTTTGGAAGAACACAAAAACGATCTAATTGAAGTTCTCAAGAAGCATAAACAAGCTTTTGCTTGGAAAACATCTGATATTCCTGGCATATGTCCATCATTCTGTAAACACAAAATCCAACTTTTGGATAACAAGAAACCGATTGTTGAAAAACAACGAAGATTAAATCCTAACATGAAGGACGTTGTTAAAAAAGAGATCCTTAAACTCCTCGATTCTGGAATAATCTACCCATTCGCAGATAGCCCCTGGGTTAGTCCTATTCATTATGTACCTAAAAAGGGAGGTATCACTGTAGTAACTAATAAAAACAATGAGTTAGTACCAACACGAACCATCACCAGATGTAGAGTTTGTATTGACTATCGAAAATTAAATGATGCAAACGCGAAAGATCATTTTCCTTTTCCCTTTATGGATCAAATGTTAGAAAGACTCGCATGGAATGAATACTTTTGTTTCCTCGATGGTTTTTCTGGATATTTTCAAATCCCAATCAACCCTATGGATCAAGAGAAAACCACATTTACTTGTCCATTTGGAACTTACGCCTATAGGCGCATGCCTTTTGGCCTATTCAATGCACCTACTACTTTTCAGAGGTGTATGATTGGAATTTTCTACGATATGATTGAAGAATCAGTCGAAGTCTTCATGGACGATTTTTCCGTCTTTGTAAATTCTTTCGACACATGTCTTAGCAATCTTGATAAAATGTTAGCACGATGTGAAGAAGCAAATCTTGTACTAAACTGGGAAAGATGTCACTTTATGGTCAAAGAAGGAAGCGTGCTTGGACACAAAGTGTATGGCGCAGGCTTAGAAGTTGACAAATAAAAAATAAACGTAATCTCAAAACTCCCACCACCTACTAATGTGAAAGGAATTAGAAGTTTTATAGGTCATGCTGGTTTTTACCGACGATTTATCAAAGATGTAGAAACTAGAAGGGGGGGTTGAATAGTTTCTAGTTAGTTTTCAAAACATTTCGGCTAAGTCCACTGTGTGCGGTTCCTTATGTGTACCCGCGGTTCTTTAACAATAAAGAACCGCCAGTCCATTTAGAGAACCGCCGACAGTGAACTTAACCTTTTGTTATATGTTAAACTTTGACAATCCTTTGTATCAAATTCTCGATCAAGCTTGACTAGATATGAGATGTGTTTGATTGAAAGATAAATACTACAAGTAAGTAAACACACAAACACATCAAATCAAGAGTACATCAAGCAATAGTCTAAAAACTAAGCACACACGTACTAAGCATAAGCTTTTCCGCAACTAGGATGTTTAGACTAAGTGATGTACACTTGACCATAATCTAAACACGAAGCACACACGTACTAAGCCTTAGCTTTTCCGCAACTTAGATGTTTAGATTATGAGATGCACACAACACACAACATATAAATACATCTATAATAGTAAAGACATAAATGTAAAGGAAAGTACCGACACGATGATTTATAGTGGTTCGGTCACGAAGCTCCTCTTCGCCCTACTCCACTCCTCGAGTACACCTTACTCGAGAGTTACTTCAATAGTCAACAAAACTCCTTTCAAGGCGGAGAAAACCATACACGTCGCTTACATATTTCCGACACTAAACTAGATGTCGAGTCCTAATCTTAGGTAGGACCAATCTACACAACGTTGCCCACTTCACCATTTAACGACACAAGGCTAGATGTCGAGTTCTAATCGAAAGATAGAACCAATCTTCACGACTCTTCACTTTGAAGCTAAGTGAGAACTTCACACAACACAACTACTAATCACTTTAAAGTTTAGTGAGAACTCACAAGACACAACCACGCCACTTTATAGTTTAGTGAGAACTACCTAGATACAACCACATCACTTTAGAGTTTATTGAGAACTACCAAGACACAACCTAATCTACCACTAGTTATGTTTTATGGCCCAACATAACAAACCTTGTGTTTTATGGCCTAAACACATAAACCATATAGATCTAAGCACACAACACTTTATCTATAACTCTAACACTATATCCAAGTACTAAAAAGACTTTGATCTACACAACTAACACCTAATCCAAGGATACCCATCACTTGGATATTCTACCCTTACAAACATATCCAAGTGTACCCAACTTGGATCTTCTACATATACATAGTAGGAAGACAATAATCATGACTTGATCTAGAGAGATCTTCATCATGTTATGAATCTAGACACTAACACTTCACAATGGTGAAAGTGTTCTTCTTATTGCTCTTTATGAGGCAAATGAGGAATGGGATATTGGAAGGTTTTTGTGTGTTTGTTGTGCAAGTAAAATGGAAGAGAATATTCTTCTATTTATAGCCAACTCTTGCCTTGGAGAGCACCTTTTTACCCAATGGATAAAAGAGTGGACTACCCATTGGATAAAAGGATGCACCTTATATACTTGGAGCCCAAATTCAAAATTTGAAATTTGAATTTATTTTCTTCCCTCCATCTTCTAGAAGCTTCCAGAAATCTTGAGTAAGCCTAAACCGGCTTGACTGCCCGCGGTTCTATATCTTCCCGCGGTTCGATATCACTAAGGAACCGCGTGTTCTATAAGTGAACCGCGCGTCCTTCTTGTCTTTCATGACGAATGTAATCTTCAAGGTGTCGAGAGAAGTATACATAAGTATGCTTGAGTGATTACGAGTACCTTACACATTTTACATTATGTATTGCGAGTTATACGTTTGTCATCACCAAAACATGAAGGGATCATATTGATTAAACATCGTAATGTTTGCACTAACAAAAGACTTTGCGAAGATCGCAAGACCTTTAACTCAAATTTTAGAAAAAGAAAGAACATTCAATTTTAATGATGAATGTGTTGGATTGAATCACACGACTATATATGATATAGAAAAGTAGATGAAGATTAAACCAAAAAAGAAAGATTAGATTAGATGAAGGAAAAAAGAAAAACAAAGAAGATGTGAATTCCTAGTGAGAGAAACACATACGTTTCTCTCTCTAAAACAAATGAAATGGAAAACACACACACAAATGAGGCTTAGGAGGCCTTTTATACTAAGTAGTAAGTGTTTAGGAGGCCTTCCTCATTTGTGTGTTCGGGACTAATTCCCGTTACATAAACATTAATAACTAAGAACTCTCGACACCGTTGAATAGTATTTTTCATGAGCTTCGCAACGGTATATTATATGACCATCACTTTAAATACGGCTAACAATCTCCCCCTAAGGGGTGGTCATGTAATATGTGACTTCACTTCGTTGGTGTTGCAGACTTTGAAGCTTGTTGCCTTGAGAGTTCTTTCATAGTTCCTTTCATGACTTGTGATCTTGGATCTTTGATCTTTTCCTTGACTTGATCTTGAAGCTTTGCCAGCTTGTGTTCTTGTGTCTTTCTCCACATACTCATGTTTTGTGTTGACTTGAAAGCTTGTAAACAATCTCCCTTGATCATCAGAGTAGCGGAAGTCTTTGTCTTTAGATGTTCTTGAGCTTTCTTCAATAATCCTGAATATGTGGCCTTGAATTGCGACTCTCTTGAGATAACGCCACCGTTTGCATTCCACCGGTTTCCCGTTATACAGTACGAATACTGTACCTGTGATCAGGTAAGTTCATGGAACTTCCTTGACAGGATTTCCAGCTGTGGTAGCCGTTCTCAATACTTGAATATATCGAAAGATAATTCAAAGTAAGGAGTGAATCATGCAGTTCCATTCTGCTGATTAAGTCGTCAATTCACTTTCCTGGAACAAGTCTGAATCAATTAAGAATCAAACCATCGTTGCTTTCCAGTTGACACAAGTTTGATTCATATAGAATCGCACAAGTTACCTACCGCAGTGCTGTTTGATGATGACACTGGAAGGATTTCCATTCGTCACTGTAAATACTGAAAAGCATTACTCTGAATGTTCTGGCAAGATCATAAAGATATTGCGTCGAGACCTGGAACGAGTTTGAATCAATTAAGAATCAAACCACTGTTGCTTTCCAGTTAACATATGTTTAATTCAAGTGAATCTTACATATGACCTACCGCAGTGCTGTTTGATGTTAACACTGGAAGGATTTCCATTCGTCACTGTGAATACTAAAGAGTATCACTCTGAATGTTCTAGCAATACCACAAGGATAGAGCGTAGGACTCTGTAAATCATCGCTTGTGTTCTAATGATGAACAACAATTGATCTATGGAATAAGTGTCCTAATGAGATTTTTGATGAATCTCGTTGGCTCTAGACTCTATAAGTGCATGTTCATTTGGTGATCGGAGGCTGGAGCAGACTGCCACCTATTCAATATCTACTATCTCGGAGTGAGAAAGTTGATAGAAATGAGTTGAACTCCGTGACAATAAAACAAACTTCTTTTGAGAGAAGCTTGAGTAGGCTGGGAAGGGTTGTGCATTGCATCACTGGGTCCATGATGCTTTGTCTTCAGTATCAGAAATCATCAAAGTGATTCTGATAATAGATGTATTAACCCGGTTTCTGCCTAAGTTGTATGGAGGGCTTCTTTCTTTACACCCTTTATCCTTACATTTCTTTTTCATTCTTCAACCCCTTCAATGCTTACCAAGACGTCATAACTAGCACCTTGTTGTGATTGTTCCAGTGCTAGCTTAAGTCATTAGTCGGCATTATTCCCGTACACTCAACTACTCCATCTTTCCTAAGGACTTCTAAGTTCTAATGGATTGTCCCTGGGAAGATCCCTCCGGTTCTGGTTGGATCATAGGACGAATACCTAACCACCTTTTGACACCAATACCATCGTGAATTTATGTGTTGAAAGGTATAGATATCGTAACCAGAAAAATCATTTGAAAATGCAGTCAAGGTGTTGATGAAATCAATGTTTACACCTTGAAAGTTTTCTATATCACCAAAAACGCTCCCCCTACATATGTGCATCATAAAAGGAGAAATTTTTGCACATATTAGGAAGAGAAAGCACTTATATCAAAGATATTATCCAAGACAACACATTTTAATCACTATTCTCCCCCTCAAAAATTGCATGAAATTGAAATTTTTGTGAAATTAGTGATGAAACATGGAGAGAATAATGTGTCATGAAATTTTGGAACAAATGTTTATGAAATCATTATACTCCCCCTTGAAAAGAGATTCTATTTAAATAGGGGAGTATATGAGCACATTGTTTTGAAATACCTTGAAAAATTGTGCTCAAAAGTCCGTGAAAATTGGGTTCATGAGCTTAAAACTTTGAATGTTTTGATAAAAGCTCATGACCGAGAAAAGCGAATTTCTCGTTGTTGAGGATAAGTCAACGACTTTCCTTTCTTTTGGGGACCGGGTTATAGTCTGACATGTGACTATAAGCCATTATGAGAAGAAAAATAGAAAAGACATGTTTTGAAAACATTTGAACTCTCATTCGAACTTTATGTACGTACCCGTGTCGTTATTGAACAACATTTCTAAGCACGTCCATATTATCGATGCTGAGAGACATGTCGGAGAAGAATATTTTTGGTGTTTTTTGAAAAGTTTTCTCATTTTTTATTTTGTTTTTATAGGTTTTATATTTTTGTATTTTGATTTTCTGATAAATATATACAAGATTACTGCGAATGTGCAAGACGTTCAAGTTCATCAGGAGTGAAACTACGCATAACAAGTCGACGAACCAAGAATTCAAATCTGTCTTGAGGAAGAGCTTTGGTGAAGATGTCGGCTAGTTGGTAGTCCGTCTTGACAAAGAACAGTTCGATCGTTCCTTTTTCCACATGCTCCTTTATGAAATGGAATCGGACAGCTATGTGCTTGGTCTTGGAGTGTTGGACCGGGTTGCAGGATATGGCTATGGCTGATTGTGAATCACAATAAATAGGGACTTTGTTAAAGAAAAAGCCATAATCCGTGAGTTGTGTTCTCATCCAAAGGACTTGAGCACTACATACGGATAGAGACACATATTCTGCTTCCGCGGTTGACAACGCCGTACAGTCTTGTTTCCTTGATGACCAGCTCACTAGCTTCTCGCCTAAGAACTGTGCTCCACTGGAAGTGCTCTTGAATGTATCATGACACCCTGCATGATCGGCATCTGAAAAACCAGTAAGATTAAAACCAGAATCCTTCGTATACCAGAGACCCATGTTAATGGTTCCCCGGAGATAACGAAAGATCCTTTTAACCTCCTTGAGGTGCTTCTCGGTTGGCTGAGCCTGGTACCGAGCACATAAACAAGTAGCATGCACAATGTCCGGTCTGCTTGAGGTTAAGTACATAAGGGACCCGATCATACTTCGGTATTTTGTAGCATCTACAAATGTCCCTTTCTTATCCAAATCAAGCTTGTGTTTAGTGTCCATTGGAGTACCAATAGGATCACAGTTATCCATACCAAATTTCGTTAGAATCTCAAGCACATACTTGGACTGATTTATGAAAATACCACGGGGGGATTGGTGAACTTGGAGACCAAGAAAAAACGTCATTTCCCCCATCATGGACATTTCAAATCGACTTTTCATAAGGTCGGCAAATAATATGGAATATTTTGGGTTAGTAGAACCAAATATAATATCATCTACATAGACCTGAGCCACCAAGATGTCGTTGCCGTAGTGCTTGATAAACAACGTTGGATCAATGGTTCCTTTGCTGAAGTGATTTTGTAGAAGAAATGATGATAATTCGTCGTACCATGCCCTCGGTGCTTGTTTCAAACCATAAATTGCCTTTTTCAACTTGTAGACATGGCTTGGATGTTCAGTATTGATGAAACCTTTAGGTTGACATACATACACATCTTCTTTTAACGGCCCATGCAAGAAAGCCGTCTTCACGTCCATTTGATACACTGTGAATGATTTGTGTGCAGCGCATGCCAAGAAAATCCTAATAGCTTCCATCCTAGCAACCGGGGCGAAGGATTCTGCGAAGTCAATTCCCTCCTTTTGTTTATAACCTCTCACAACTAACCGAGTTTTGTTCCTAATGACCGTTTGCTCCTCATCCATCTTGTTTTTGAATAACCATTTCAGAGTGAGGGGATCGATATTGTCTGGTCGAGGTACTAACTCCCATACATCAAGCCGGATGAACTGATTGAGTTCTTCTTGCATAGACTCAATCCATGATGCATCGGTCATTGCTTCTTTCACACTTGCTGGTTCCATTGTGCTGACTGATAGTGCATAGATACACATATCACCATCGGTACGCAGCTGATTTCGTGTTGAGACCGGTCGTGAGAGATTGCCAATCACTTGAACCAAAGGATGATTCTTAGTCTATTTGTGTTCATGTGGAAGTGTATGAGAAACTTGATGCGAGCTCGACGGATCCACATATGGTGCTGACAGCTGAGTAGTGCTTGTGGAAGCCGCAAATGGATTAACAAACTCGTGTTCGTTGAGCATCGCATTGTTTGCATTTTCAGCAACTATTTCATTCTGAAGATGAACATGAGTAGGAATTTGCTGAGAATGTTGTTGAGTTGCGTCAGCAATCGGAGAAGTGGTTGGAATGTTTTGAGGTACTATGGTTGAGGTTGACGTATATGGTGCAGAAGTAGATGCCGATGGTGTAGATGCAGTCGGAGGTTCTTGAACTACCGTAGCAGGTGCAGCCGGGGCATTTTGAGGAACACCAAATGACGAAGGACCCTCCATATATTCATCATAAATAGGCCCAAATAAAACTTCCAAGTCACGTTCCGAAGGTTGTAACAATGAGATTGCTGACGGCGCAAATTGAAGCGCGAGTCCTGAACTTACGTGTCCAGAAGTCTGACCTTGAAGCTCGGGATGTGAGCTTCTATGCTGAGAGGCCATACCCGAGAGTTCATCAAAGGTAACGTTCATAGTCTCCATTACCTTTCTTGTCCTTCGATTATAAACCCTATAAGCACAAGCAGTTGAAGAATAACCAATGAAAAAGCCAATATCACCTTTAGGTTCAAGTTTACCGATATCTTCACGATCATTCTTCGGATAACATAATGCACCGAAGACATGTAAAAATGAAATATCCGGTTTTCTTCCATTAATGATCTCATAAGGTGTTTTGTTGAAACGGGTGTGAATAATGGAGCGGTTTTGAGTATAACATGCAGTTGCTATAGCGTCGGCCCAAAGGAATAACGGTGCACTAGAGGAAAGAAGCATCGTTCGAGCTGCTTCAACTAACGTACGATTCCTCCGTTCCACAACTCCATTCTGCTCTGGAGTTCTTACAGCCGAAGTTTGATGAGAAATCCCAACTTCGTCAAAATAAGCTTTCAATTTCTGATTTGTGAATTCTGTACCGTTATCCGTTCTCACAATAATGACAGGGGCTTGCAGTAGAACTGATGTTTTCTTCAAGAAGTTAATAATTACATCAGGGGTTTCATCTTTTGAAGCAAGAAAATGAACCCATGTGTAGCGAGAATAGTCATCCACAATGACAAGGACATACCGCTTTCCATTAATACTTTTGATTCTCATTGGGCCACACAAATCCATATGTAGGAGATGTAACCTATTCGTTGAGTTGGGAACAGGTTTGGGTTTGTGAGGCTTCTTCTTACTTTTACCTTGCTCACATGAAGGACAAAGATGGTCTTTTGTATATTTGAACTTTGGAAGACCGGTAACGAGATCATCTTTCGCGAGATGGGTGATGGCATCGAAATTGAGATGAGATAACCTTTGATGCCATAACCATGACTTTGTTGATGTGGCTCGGGCCATGAGACAAATTGGAGAAGCAGCAGACATTTGAAAAAGATCAATGGTGTAAAGGTTGGTGGTACGATTTCCTTTCAACAGATCAATTCCTTCAAGATCTCTTACAAAACATGTATGACTTCTGAAAGCGACCTCCAAGTCTGAATCACAAAATTGCCCAACCGAGAACAAGTTATGTCCCAAGCCATCAACAAAAGAGACTGTGGTGATGATTATATTTCCCCAATGAAGATCACCATAGCCTAGAATTGCCGCAACATGATTATTTCCAAATCGAACAGTTCCCATGAAACGCCATACAAAGTTCTTGAGAAGGCTTCGATTCCCAGTCATATGTTTGGAACAGCCCGAGTCCACGCACCAGAGACAAATTTCAACAGCCTGCCAATGATAAGAGAAACAAATATTTTGGCAACCGATGAAATAGGTTCCTGTAGGGTTAGAAGATAATTAAGCCGTATCACATACCGACGTTTCACTGTCAGTATGAGATCTACTAGTGTCGATAATTTTGCCACTACAGTCAAAATTTCTACCAGTAGGCAACCATTTAGAGGTGAGTCTAGGGCTACTAGGCTTAGCAAGACTTTCTGTGGACCCTACATGCGTACTTTTTGGAACATACACCTTAGCCTTAGGAGTGCGTTGTTGTTCACTGACTGACAGCTTGTCAATTCGAGTGTAACCACCATAATTCAAACCATTCATAGTCAAACCACAAGCATCATGACTAAAAGTAAAGAAACATTTATTACATTTAGCACAAATAACTTCAGATTTTTCATTCCGAATAGCAAGCTTAAAGTCATTACATTCAGATGAATTAGGTTTCTGATTATGATTAAAAAGCGGTAAATTCCTAGGGTGTTCTTCTACTTCCACATTATTGATCTTGGGGCGACTACTTCTAGAGGCAAAAGGGACCCTATCATTCCTTGTATTGCTCGTAGGCTGTGGCCTTCTGCTCTTAGTGTAGTTGTTTATTCCTGTAGAAGAAGACACGCGTCTATTAGAATTAGCACTTTTTAAATCAATAACTTGTGGTTGAGTTATAGTGATCGGTTTTGTCCTAACGCTTGCTGTACGTTGTTTGCTAGGCACAGAGGGAGAACTAACACGAAACATTCCTGGGGCAATCACAGCAGTTTTCGTTCCAGCAACCTTGGGAAAAGGTGTCACAGCAATACGAGTGGGTCCCGAGGTTGCTGGTTTCTGGATCATCGTATCCACAATCGAGCTATGTTCAGAAGTCTTATCTTTTAACAAGGCCTTTAACTTACAGTTCTCACAGATTTTATCAATAAGTTTTTGATAGACAGACTTACTTTGTTCAACAGCCCGCTTATATGAAACAACAACAGATTCTAAATCTGCAATCTTAGCCTTAAGCTTCTGAACATTACCACCACTAGCACTCTCTAACCCTGACGAGGCCAAATTCGTTTCCGAAACCCCTCCTAACTGAGCCTGCAACCGTGCGATAGTTTGTTGCATTTCATTGTGAGCTTTTTCATACGAAATCTTGTCATATTTGCATTCATCACATTTTTTGACAAATTTATTCCAAAGATCGGTGAATTCTTTATCCTTTTTAATGACATAAGATTCCATCTTCTCTTTCATGAGATCAAGCTCAGTTTGGAGGTATTCATTATGCGACATAGAGGTACCTAACTCAACAGGGCTATTATCAATACAATCACGAGCTTTAGAGAGGCGTACAAGATCGTTTTCCAAAACTTTAATTTTATCAAGAGATTCATCAGCTTCCTTCGTCAATGATTTAAAGTCTTCAACAAAGTTGGCTAATTCTTTTAGAAAAGCGTTTTCCAAATTTCCTAACCGAGCATCAACTTGATTAATAATTGGATTAATATCGTTTTGAAGAATTTTTTGAACCTCAATCTGAACAGGTGATGTAAAATTACCTCCAGTTATTTTTGAATTAACAACACGTTTAAGGATGACAAAGTTATCTTTAAGCTCGTTTAGAAATCGGCGAGTGATACTCGGTTTAGGAGGGTCATCAGACAATTCCTCACTTGGTAGCAAAAGCATTTCAGTACTCGTTTTAGACCGAACAAAAACAGTTTGAGGATTAACTTTCGGATAATAAACGGGTATCACTTCTTTATCAAGCTTTTTCATTCTTAAACGAGACTCTACAGCGAGTTCAGTAGTTTCCTCGGAATCATGCACACTAGGAGGATCATGCTCATCAGACAATAGCACACTACCATTATATAAAGTTTCATTAGTGGCCTGAACTTTCTTAAGGTATCCTGGATTAGGGGGAAGAGGACAACCTAAAGCCATTTTGTATCGAGTGTAATTTATCTCATTCACTTTTGGTGCGAGCATATTTATCGTCTGCATAGTTTGGCCACGTTTTACTAAAAGGCTGTCTAATTCTCTAATCCTATCATGCGCTTTGCAAAAATCCTCAAGAAGCCCATCTTCTCGAATTTTGAAATCATGTTTCAGCTGTTTTCTTTCTTCTTTTAAATCAGAAACAATAGATTTTTCAGTTGAAAGCTGTTTATTAAGAGAAGTGATTTCATCATTCAATTCGCTTATCTTTTTAGCACTACTTAAGTGTAAGGCATTTAACTTCTTAGTGGTGCATTTTTCTTGATAAACCGATGTAGCATGAGCTTGTTCAAGTTCCTTGATTTTTTCATGATGAATCTCAAAACTTTTCTCCCGTTCCTTATATCCCGCAAGCTCAGTGGTCAATTTGGCATTAGTTTCTCTAAACTTATTATTAACCA
Organism: Glebionis coronaria; assembly: GCA_025667525.1. Taxonomy (NCBI): domain Eukaryota; kingdom Viridiplantae; phylum Streptophyta; class Magnoliopsida; order Asterales; family Asteraceae; genus Glebionis; species Glebionis coronaria. The sequence goes on along the minus strand of CM046881.1, from coordinate 155,470,298 downwards.
CCGTAGCATGATCTACATCCTTAGCAAGCTTATCAAATAGAGATTTATAATACGCATGTGTCTCATCAGGAAGGGTTGTAGGCTGGGCAACTTGATCTACACTAAGGTCCACACTAGGCTCATTTGAGATAATATTACTAGTATTCGTTTGATCCTCGTGTGTCTCAATGTAGGGCTCAAGCATCTCAGTATACTCTTCCTCCTGATTAGACATATTATATATATCATTATCATCAAAACTTGGGTGTACCTCAGAGGGACCGTCTGCATCATAAACGGGAGCTCTGTCATCATGTATTCCTGAGGTTGATGCTTGCTGTAAGTTTGCCATCAAGATGTAGTTGGCATTCACCTCTTCTTCCTCGTCATATTCTGCAGCAGAAGCCATAAGATCAAATTCCTCAGCTTGAAGTGGGATTCCTGCCTCTTCTTTTTGTGCTATGAGAAGCTGAGTCTGAAGATAAGCAGCATCCCTCTTCTTTTTGGCTGTGCAATCACGAGCATAATGACCAAATCCCCTGCAGTTGTAGCACTGAACCTGACGATTGTTGTTTCCATTTCCCGTACCAGTATTCTCAGCCCTTGCAGCCACAATGTTTCCCATCTGGTTACCAACCGCTGGCACAACAATTAACCCATTCTGATTACCCGTATTCGGAACACCCGGATTTTGACCACGGTTTTGACCATACTGATTTCCTGCATTGCCAACGGTCTGCCCAACATTCTGACCATATTGTTGAAACTGAGTCCCCGTGTTTCCAGCAACTACCAATTGGCGATCTTGATTCGCATTCATGAAAGGTTGAGCAATCTGCCTATTTCTAGTGTTCGAGGAGATTCTCTGATTGTTGTTGGTGGGGTTAATGGTGAATTTGAATGCCTTAGCAAGAAGGGCAAGACCAGTATTAATAGCATGAGTAGGATCGGTAATGTCATCAAAACAGGCAATGGGTTGTTGTAAGTAATTCATAGAAGCAGGATGTTGATATCCATAAGCAGTGAGTTGTTGTTGTTGTTGTTGTTGTGGCATGAAGTTACTAGATGAGGGTTGATGGTAGGGTACCATGGGATATGACATAGATGATGGAGAGTTTGCCATAAAAGCCAATGGCTCTTGTGTCTTGGCACGTCTTTCTGCCCTAACTTCGTTAGCTTCATCTTGATTCATCTTCAAATAGTCATAAACTTGAGTGTAGTCCACAACATGAAGATCCTTGGTTTGATTGACCAGAGTGACATATCGTGACCATTCAGAAGGAAGATTATCAAGAAATTTAATGTTGGCAGCAATTTGTGCAGGTTCATGTTTGTTTCTTCTAAGATGGTTCATGAGGGTTGAAAACCGATGATAATAAGGTTCAATTTGTTCCCCTTCAGTAGACGTAAATTTCTCCCATTCACGAAGCAACTTAGTTTCCTTTTCTTGTAAACCGATTTCACTGCCCTTCATCATTTTCTGAATCCTAAGCCACATCTCGTGTGCGGTTTCACAACTATCGACAGCAGCATAAACATCTTCAGGAAGTCCCATAAGAATGACTTGAATTGCTTGATCATCAGCGTCGAGTTGTTTGGATTCAGCTTCAGTTAATTCTTCATCTGTTTGCTCATGACTTGAATCAGCTACTGGGTTAACATTCGTAGGGTCCCCAGGCACAATGATTGTTCTTCTAACATACGGACCCTTTTGAATCGAGTTGACAATCAACTTTCCCAGAGGTTTACATTTTGCATAACGAAGGAGACGACTAGCCCATGTAGTGTAGTTCTCCTTGGTAAGCATGGGTGGACGATTCTCAGTACCCGCAGCATAGATATCTTGTTGAGACGTCATCGTAGAAGTCGTGTGAACAACAGGATCTCAATTCGTAGAAAGCGTGAGGTGATGTTGAAATTCCGAAACTTCCGATTTTTTTTTTCTCAGTCCGACAATAAATTCCTCAGTCCGACAAAACGGTAAGTTGAAAAAATTGTGTATCGCCAAATTTTGAAATTGAGTTCGAGATAGCCAAAAACTAGTAGGGAAAAAATTTGATTCTACTTGACCTAAAAATTTTAACTCTTTTTTTTTTTTTTTTTTTTTTTTTTTTTTTTTAATCTTCGTGTAAACTATGTTCTGAGACTAGTCTAGATGGTGGCTAAGACTAAAAATTACTCAAACAAAATTTCCATCGGAATGCCCATCGGAATATTCTATCGGAATGTTCTATCGGAATGTCCTTCTATCGGAATGTCCTACGATCGGAAAGACCTTCTATCGGAATCTTAGATCGCAATGATGATCTGTCGGAATGCTAGATCGCAATGATGTTCAGATCGGAATACTTCAGATCGGAATACTTCAGATCGGAATGCTGACAAAATTTAGGCAGAGTAACGTTTCAAGATTGCCTTAAATCCGTCGCAATCCAGATCGCAATAACGATCGGAATGTTCAGATCGGAAAAAGGGGCTATCGCAATACTGATCGCAAAGTAAAACCCTAGGGTTATTGCGATCGAAACCGTACTTACCTTTCCGAAATTCAAGCTGTCGCAATAAGGGACCTTGTTTTTCCAACTTTTTAGGCAACGATTTTAGCAACTTTGAGGCAACAAATTCGCAACTTTGAGGCAACAAATTCGTGTTTTTGAGCAAACCAAAATACCCACAACACGAATACTTGGAATAACAAAGAAAACACGAAAAATTTTTGATCTTTAGTAAAAAAAATCAAAAGAACCCACGGAATAAGCAAGAAACAAGGACAACACCAAAGAGCTATCCACGAATCCCTTGGCGAATGATACCACTTGTTGGATTGAATCACACGACTATATATGATATAGAAAAGTAGATGAAGATTAAACCAAAAAAGAAAGATTAGATTAGATGAAGGAAAAAAGAAAAACAAAGAAGATGTGAATTCCTAGTGAGAGAAACACATACATTTCTCTCTCTAAAACAAATGAAATGGAAAACACACACACAAATGAGGCTTAGGAGGCCTTTTATACTAAGTAGTAAGTGTTTAGGAGGCCTTCCTCATTTGTGTGTTCGGGACTAATTCCCGTTACATAAACATTAATAACTAAGAACTCTCGACACCGTTGAATAGTATTTTTCATGAGCTTCGCAACGGTATATTATATGACCATCACTTTAAATACGGCTAACAGAATGCCTTTTAGCATTTGAAACACTTAAAGCAAAGATTACATGCACACCAATTATTGCAAGCCCCAATTGGAATCTTTCATTTGTGCTTATGTGCGATGCAAGTGAACGTGCCCTTGGAGCCGTCCTTGGACAAAAAGATGGAAAAAAATTTCACCCCATCTAATTTGCTAGTAGAACTAAAAAACCAATCAAAGGAGAGGATCTTGACAAGATCAATTAACAATTGTTGGAATAGAGATAGAAAAGAAACATCCATACCAATTGTAATGATAATATGTCAAAGGGTAAAAAGCTTAGAATTTTTGGAATCACCCAAGAAAATTCAAGATTTAACCATCAACTCTCAAAAAACAAGGAGAGGATTTTAAGGAAATCAATTCAAAATTATTGGAGTAGAGGTAGAAAAGAAACATCCAAGAATTTGAAGATATCATCTCAAGGGGTTAAAAACTTAGAATTGATGGAATCACCCATACCAATTGTAAATTTTAACCGCAATCAACTCTCAAAAAGAGGGACAAAAATATCTCAACCTAGAGACATTTTTGACCAAAAAAAATGGAAAACCAAAAGCGGATAAATCGATGCTTTAAGAAAAAAAACAGGATATAGGACATTATAGGCAAAAATGCGTATGAATGTCGACACCAAATGGTGTTTAGCATACGATAAACTACATGCTCAAAGTTTCGTAGCTCTTCTCAATCATTATGGATGTTCAAAGAACAATTACATGATGAGGAAAGGGTAAGGCTCGACTCAACTTAGTTTAGAAATACTAGAAGAAAGAGACTCGACTTAGAAGAGCATGATTAAAATGAATTGAGAGAGACTCAACAAAGAAGTTAAGGATAACTTCACAAACTAATTTATGAATACTATACCTTAGAAGGTGATAGTGAAATCTCGAAAGAAAATGAGAGAAGAAACTCAAAAGAAGCTCAAGAAGACATGAAGAGTTAGTACAAAATCTAACACATAATCAAGTAAGCACATAGGATAATTCATGCAAAGCCTTATGAAGTCTACAATAAACCAATGTAGAGAAGGTGCGCAATTAACACATATGGCATGCAATAAACAAGATTACTTAAAAAGAGAAGACTAAGTAAAACATGTTAGCACGTAGCATTTAAGGACATGCATGAGTTAGACACATCTAAGAGATATTATATCAGAATTGCTTGACAAAGACAAAACCTTTACAATAAGCATGCATTCATTAACTAATCAATTAAGCATATATGATAGGTGTGTAAACACCCATCCTTTTTACCACTTAATTACAATAATAACCGAGCCAAAGCGTGTATTTTATGTCATTTATGTCGGAATTATGCGTGGTTTGTGTTTTTGTTGTGATTTAGGACGAAAAGGAGAAAAGTGGAGAAAACACGGGCATTCACGGGCTTTTATCGAAGAAAAAGACGAAAGACAAAGTCAAGAAGTCAAGAGTGCAAAAAGAACGGAAGTCCAAGACCAATTCTGAAGATTTATCGAAGAAAAAGTCAAAAGACGGAAGTTTACTAAAAGCCGAAGAACTCAAGTCTAATTTATCGAAGAATTACAGGACGAGTTCAAAGAAATCCCGAGACAAAGTCATTAAAGTCCAAGATTTAAGAAGATCAAAGAAGACAAGGACTTAATGGTGCAATTAAGAAAAGATGAAAGAGGGGAGGAAGCTTCCTAAGCACTTCCTAATCCTCCCCTATAAATAGTCATTAGGATTTACATTTCATTCTTGTTGGCTAGTTTGACAAACTATGCTCTTCCACTTTAATTTTTGCACATTTAAATACATGTCATTTACTTTATTGTCAAATTTAAATACCTTGTCTTGCACCTTAAATACCTTTAATTTCAAGTAAGTTTTCTTTTAATTCTTGTCAATCTTTATTTTTATTGTTTGATCTTCTATCTACCTTTCTTTAATCTTTATGTTTATGTTCATGTTCATGTTCTTATTTTATTGATTTGATTGAAGTGGCTTTTGATTATTGTGGTTATTTTTGTTAGTTTGATTGTTTTGGATTGTTTGTTTTTGATTAGTAGATGTTTATTGATTAGTTTGATTTAATCTTGTGGTTGATTTAGATTAGATTTATTTAGATTCGTGTTGTTCTTGTGTTCCTTGTTCTTCGCTGTGTTACTGTATTCCCAGGAACATTCCGGATCAAGCCCAGACATTCTGAGTGAAGGTGTTTGTTGAAGAAGTTCCGGATCAAAGGCTTCCATCCGGAATAAGTGACATATTCCGGATCAGCCTCTCATTCCGAATCAACCAAACATTCCGGATCAAGGGTGTAGCCAAAGTGTTCATCCGGAATATTTCACATTCCGGATCAATCTTGTTTATTCGGAATAATTTAACATTCCGGATCAAACCTTTCATTCGGAATACCAAATATTCCGGATCAAAGAGTTCTATTCGGAATAAGTAATTATTCCGGATCAAGGTTTTCATCCGGAATATTTTACATTCTGGATCAAGGCTTTATTCCGAATCAAGACTTTATTCCGGATAAGTGACATATTCCGGATAAAGGATTTATTCCGTATCAAGGGTTTTGGTGAATAGTCCAAGTGAAGAAGAATCATTCCGAACGAAGGTGACATTCCGGATGAGTGATTATTCCAAACGAAGGATTATTCCGGATGAGCTGTTTTCAGGTTCTTTTTAGTTTCTGTTTTTAATTCTTTAATTTTCAAGCTTTACTTTTCCCACCTTTTTACTTAGTTGCACTTTAAGTTTAATTGCCTTAGATTCATTTTAGCCTTACTTTAGTTTAAGTTTTAGTTGCGTTTTAAGTTTGCCTTAGATAGTTTTTAGTTTGCGTTATTTACTTTTAGTGCCTTTTACTTTTTGTCACGCTTTTAAATTCTCGCCATTTATTTTTAAATTAGACTTAGATTTACTTTAACGTCATTTTTATTTAAGTCTTGCACCATTTATTTTAAAAACAACCAAAAACATTTGTTTCACCAAAAACAATTGAGTCGCATTTTGAACCGGAAATCAATTCGTTAAGATACCGAGAAACGAACTTTTTCAACTAGTAAAATCTTTGTATCAATTGAGTCGCATTTTGAACCGGTATCGAAATTCTTCAGCCATCTCAGTATCCATCTGATGAAATAAAAGGAAAGATATTTGGAACTTTTGAAGATATGCTTGCACCACTTCACCCTTGCTCCCACCGTACTCCATCTTTGCTTAAGGGAACCTTGCCTATTCTTCTTTGGCTTGCCTTGTTCGCCTTAAGCTTGTGCTATTTGATGGACGAAAACTATGTATTTGATCCCGGTGGATATGTTTCATGCTTCTTCCTATGCTAATCAAGGTCGAGTCAGGCTCACGACTCGGTGAACAAAAATCAAGCGCTTCTTGGGAGGCAACCCATGTATCTATCTTTTAGCTTTCTTTATCCTAAGTGTAGGGGAGACCCGTTGGTGTTTGTTATTTCCTCTCTTCTAATACTCAGGGATTCAAGCGCTCAATGATCCACTCTTGATGATTCTTGACGGCCCGTGATTCCGTGTTCCCTTCTTCCCGGTTCTATCCTAAACTCTTTTCGATTCACTATTTTATATTTTTCAATATTAAAATAGGAATCTCATTAGTTGTCTTTTCCTTAGCAAGATTTAAACAACGTGCACAATGTCCTAAGTGTAGGGGAGTTTACTCCCACATGCTTAAACATTGAGGACAATGTTTATATTAAGTGTAGGGGGACTTCTATCGAAGTTAAGTGGCCTTTTCCTTGTACTTGTCCTCATTTTAACCGAAAAATCAATTTTTCGACATTTTTTAAAATTTTTGATCTATTTTGGCCTATTAGTTTTTCCCTTTTGTATAGTTATTTTCTTTCCTTGCTAGAATAAATCTTTAATAAAGTGGTTTTAATTTTCAAACGTTGTGAATCTTTTGACTCAACCCGAGTTTACTTATCTAAGTTTACTCTAGCTAGTATCCTTAACGTGTTTAAGTCAAGTTTTGCTAGGCTTTTATATAGGGAGCTATAAAACGCGAAAGTCTTAACTCTCACGGGTTAAGACCAAGAACTTTTCGCAAGTTCCTATAATTGATCCTAGAGAGTTGTTTGTCAAGGGAACTTTAAAATGCGATTTCTAAACTTGAAAAAGTCTAAGAGTTTGCAAGATCCTATAGACGACTCAAAAACCCAAAACTTTGATTTAATAGGCTAAGCATCCACGAGTCTCATTCCTTGAGATTTTAAACTGTGGAGAACGAGAGATGATAGAGTCAATTATAAGTTTGGTATTCTTTCGTGAATTTATGTGAGTTAATTATAAGCCTATTCTCCCATCGCTTGCTAATAAATTTATCTGCAATAAATAAGGTTGTACGATTTGAAAAGTTACTTAGCTTCTAGTCCAAGATCGTTTAAAAGTTTCTCGGTATGGATTAGAGTTCATAGCCAAGGCATAACTTATTGAAGTGGGATGCGAAGATTGGCGAGTCCGAAAAGGCCCTAACAAGGCATGAGGGCTATATTTTGTTGCTAAAGATCCCAAGTGATGTGAAGAATCATTTATCAAAAATCAATATGAAGGATCGAGACACACGACGAAAAGCAAAAACTCCCCAAAAGTCATGGAGAAGTCTATCCAAAAAGGCCCTAACAAGGTATGAGGATAAATAGATCCAAGTCCAAAAAAGAGGCGGATCGTTGTATATCAAAGTCCAAAATAAAGATTGGAGAAAAATGAAGAAGTCGTGGTCCATATATGAAGAATCTCTCAAAATTTCAAGTGAAGAAATTCCTATTATGAAGAGAAGACCATTATTTCATGAACGTCTCTCAAGATTTGAAGTATGAAGTCGCTGCCAAATATCGGTCCGAAAAAGGTCTCAAATCGCGAAGCGAGTTATGCCAAGATATGAACTTTTTGAGGTCCCGAGAAGCAGTTTTAAAAGATTTTGTCCTTTAGCTAACTATTGATTAAATCGTTCACTTTATTTTCGGCCTAATAAACTATCAAAATAAGTCAACAATGCATCCTCGTGATCATTCAAGACAATAGTAAAATATAAGAGATACACCTAGGAAAAGGGAGTCTAAGTGAATAATTGGCCCACATGAGTTCGTGTTAGTTTGCTAACTTATAATAACAATGATCTCGTTTTTAAGCTTGGTTTGGAGAAAGTGAAAACTTGAGGATGATGATAATTCATGACATTTCCAAAACCCAAGGTATGTTTTTTATTTCTTTACTTTGAATGTTTATAGTTTTCTATCTCTTTAATAAAGGCCAAGGTGGATTGATTTTGCACTAACAAAAGACTTTGCAAAGATCGCAAGACCTTTAACTCAAATTTTAGAAAAAGAAAGAACATTCACTTTTAATGATGAATGCCTTTTAGCATTTGAAACACTTAAAGCAAAGATTACATGCACACCAATTATTGCAAGCCCCAATTGGAATCTTTCATTTGTGCTTATGTGCGATACAAGTGAACGTGCCCTTGGAGCCGTCCTTGGACAAAAAGATGGAAAAAAATTTCACCCCATCTAATTTGCTAGTAGAACTAAAAAACCAATCAAAGGAGAGGATCTTGACAAGATCAATTAACAATTGTTGGAATAGAGATAGAAAAGAAACATCCATACCAATTGTAATGATAATATGTCAAAGGGTAAAAAGCTTAGAATTTTTGGAATCACCCAAGAAAATTCAAGATTTAACCATCAACTCTCAAAAAACAAGGAGAGGATTTTAAGGAAATCAATTCAAAATTATTGGAGTAGAGGTAGAAAAGAAACATCCAAGAATTTGAAGATATCATCTCAAGGGGTTAAAAACTTAGAATTGATGGAATCACCCATACCAATTGTAAATTTTAACCGCAATCAACTCTCAAAAAGAGGGACAAAAATATCTCAACCTAGAGACATTTTTGACCCAAAAAAAAGGAAAACCAAAAGCGGATAAATCGATGCTTTAAGAAAAAAAACAGGATATAGGACATTATAGGCAAAAATGCGTATGAATGTCGACACCAAATGGTGTTTAGCATACGATAAACTACATGCTCAAAGTTTCGTAGCTCTTCTCAATCATTATGGATGTTCAAAGAACAATTACATGATGAGGAAAGGGTAAGGCTCGACTCAACTTAGTTTAGAAATACTAGAAGAAAGAGACTCGACTTAGAAGAGCATGATTAAAATGAATTGAGAGAGACTCAACAAAGAAGTTAAGGATAACTTCACAAACTAATTTATGAATACTATACCTTAGAAGGTGATAGTGAAATCTCGAAAGAAAATGAGAGAAGAAACTCAAAAGAAGCTCAAGAAGACATGAAGAGTTAGTACAAAATCTAACACATAATCAAGTAAGCACATAGGATAATTCATGCAAAGCCTTATGAAGTCTACAATAAACCAATGTAGAGAAGGTGCGCAATTAACACATATGGCATGCAATAAACAAGATTACTTAAAAAGAGAAGACTAAGTAAAACATGTTAGCACGTAGCATTTAAGGACATGCATGAGTTAGACACATCTAAGAGATATTATATCAGAATTGCTTGACAAAGACAAAACCTTTACAATAAGCATGCATTCATTAACTAATCAATTAAGCATATATGATAGGTGTGTAAACACCCATCCTTTTTACCACTTAATTACAATAATAACCGAGCCAAAGCGTGTATTTTATGTCATTTATGTCGGAATTATGCGTGGTTTGTGTTTTTGTTGTGATTTAGGACGAAAAGGAGAAAAGTGGAGAAAACACGGGCATTCACGGGCTTTTATCGAAGAAAAAGACGAAAGACAAAGTCAAGAAGTCAAGAGTGCAAAAAGAACGGAAGTCCAAGACCAATTCTGAAGATTTATCGAAGAAAAAGTCAAAAGACGGAAGTTTACTAAAAGCCGAAGAACTCAAGTCTAATTTATCGAAGAATTACAGGACGAGTTCAAAGAAATCCCGAGACAAAGTCATTAAAGTCCAAGATTTAAGAAGATCAAAGAAGACAAGGACTTAATGGTGCAATTAAGAAAAGATGAAAGAGGGGAGGAAGCTTCCTAAGCACTTCCTAATCCTTCCCTATAAATAGTCATTAGGATTTACATTTCATTCTTGTTGGCTAGTTTGACAAACTATGCTCTTCCACTTTAATTTTTGCACATTTAAATACATGTCATTTACTTTATTGTCAAATTTAAATACCTTGTCTTGCACCTTAAATACCTTTAATTTCAAGTAAGTTTTCTTTTAATTCTTGTCAATCTTTATTTTTATTGTTTGATCTTCTATCTACCTTTCTTTAATCTTTATGTTTATGTTCATGTTCATGTTCTTATTTTATTGATTTGATTGAAGTGGGTTTTGATTATTGTGGTTATTTTTGTTAGTTTGATTGTTTTGGATTGTTTGTTTTTGATTAGTAGATGTTGATTGATTAGTTTGATTTAATCTTTTGGTTGATTTAGATTAGATTTATTTAGATTCGTGTTGTTCTTGTGTTCCTTGTTCTTCGATGTGTTACTGTATTCCCATGAACATTCCGGATCAAGCCCAGACATTACGAGTGAAGGTGTTTGTTGAAGAAGTTCCGGATCAAAGGCTTCCATCCGGAATAAGTGACATATTCCGGATCAGCCTCTCATTCCGAATCAACCAAACATTCCGGATCAAGGGTGTAGCCAAAGTGTTCATCCGGAATATTTAACATTCCGGATCAATCTTGTTTATTCGGAATAATTTAACATTCCGGATCAAACCTTTCATTCGGAATACCAAATATTCCGGATCAAAGAGTTCTATTCGGAATAGGTAATTATTCCGGATCAAGGTTTTCATCCGGAATATTTTACATTCCGGATCAAGGCTTTATTCCGAATCAAGACTTTATTCCGGATAAGTGACATATTCCGGATAAAGGATTTATTCCGGATCAAGGGTTTTGGTGAATAGTCCAAGTGAAGAAGAATCATTCCGAATGAAGGTGACATTCCGGATGAGTGATTATTCCAAACGAAGGATTATTCCGGATGAGCTGTTTTCAGGTTCTTTTTAGTTTCTGTTTTTAATTCTTTAATTTTCAAGCTTTACTTTTCCCGCCTTTTTACTTAGTTGCACTTTAAGTTTAATTGCCTTAGATTTATTTTAGCCTTGCCTTAGTTTAAGTTTTAGTTGCGTTTTAAGTTTGCCTTAGACAGTTTTTTGTTTGCGTTATTTACTTTTAGTGCCTTTTACTTTTTGTCACGCTTTTAAATTCTCGCCGTTTATTTTTAAATTAGACTTAGATTTACTTTAACGTCATTTTCATTTAAGTCTTGCACCATTTATTTTAAAAACAACCAAAAATATTTGTTTCACCAAAAACAATTGAGTCGCATTTTGAACCGGAAATCAATACGTTAAGATACCGAGAAACGAACTTTTTCAACTAGTAAAATCTGTGTATAAATATAACATACGGATAAGCAAGAAGATATATAAGCAAGTAGCATACAAGCAAGTCATCTATCTAGATATCATAAATCAAGCTACATGTAATGTAAATCTCCAAGAAGATTCTTAATTCTTATTAGTTTAAGAAAAGGACTCAAAATAAGAGAAAAGAGAAAAAAACATAATAACAACAAGATCCAAGACTCAAAGAAAAATCATGTTGAAAAACATGAAAGGAAATACAAGAAAATGAAGATCATACAAAGATGTATAAAAAAACAAGCCTAAAACTTAAGCATAATTTTAATCTTAGTTACACTAGAATCCTAAGATTTGCTTAAATTAGATGTCTTAGCAATATGCAATCCACATGCTTAAATGAAAGACAAGGGTGGTGGCGGAATTTGGTGGGGTGAAAGGTGAAGTCACCAAGGGTTCAACAAAGTCATTCACAATGGGAATGCTTTGGATGGGTTGAGGTTGGGTAGTCACATCCAAGAGAGTACTTGGAGTGAAGGGTGAGGTTAGCTTATTCATTCTAGATTGGAATGAAGAGGAGGTAGAACCATGAGAATGGTTGGTACCATGGGTTGAGGTAGTCTTGCATGGAGCAAGAGGTGGTGAGGGTGATGAAGAGATGAGAATTGGAACAATCTCATTCTTGGGTGTGTGAAAGGGTGAAGAGTTAATTTTAAGTAACTTAATCTTAATTTTGAGGTGCCTCTTTGAAGATGAGGTTTTGGATGAATTGGAGGTTCTTGTAGAAACCATGGTATTAATGGGTGGTTTAAGGGGTAAGGATGAATGGTTTGAGGTGTGAAGAACATGGCTAACAAGGTGGATTTAAAAGGGTGAGGGGATGATCGAATCTAGTAATGGGTTAAAAAGGGAAAGCCCAAGATATTTTGGGAGTGATCACAGGTTTGAAACAAAGATTCCAAAGGGTGTTGGAACAATTGGGAAGTTTCAGAAAACCCGAATTTGAGAGCTTCTGCCCGCGGTTCTTTATCTCCACCGGCGGTTCCATATTGATATGGAGCCGCGGTCTATATAAAGAACCGCCTACAGAGGCTAGGTTTAGGTGGTGAAGGAGGATTTTCCAATTCAGCAAATCCTAATGTTCTAGTCTAACTTATCATAAAGTCATGCTTAAGAGCAATAAAAACTAGAAAACACACAAAGGAAAGACACATAGGTTCAATTAGCACGTAAGAGGAAAGCTAAGAAAAACCTAATGGCTACAAAAGAAAAAGACTCCTAATGACATACAAAGTTCATCAAAGTAAACTATCATTAGTCATATATAGGAAGAGCCATTTAGCCAATTTAGAGAATGAGTATGAGACTATCATTAGAGGTGCTCAATTAAGGCTAAACACGACCATTTTTACGAGTTATACACCAACTCAACTTTCCACATGGAAGTAATTCAACCGTTAGGTCAAATTAAGATCCCAGTGCATAAATTCTCTAGTAGTCATTCTCAAGTTAGACAAAATGTAATTCCAACATTTGCCTAATAAAGTTTAGCAAGGATGAAACTTGCATGGCGACACAATGCATGACCTAATGAGGGTAAAGAATGCAACATTGCATATCTTGTCAAACAAGTCTAGTTAAGGTTAATTACCTTAATAGAACTTGAGGCCAATAACATTGAAGTGTATAAAAAAAGTTTACACAAACCAAAGGAACACTCTTGATTGGTCTTTCGGAAATGACACATTTATAAATTGCATAGCAATGTAAATTACTTGAGTATTTCGGATGAAACATCCAAGTTATCAAACCGACTCTATTGTGCATTATAAGTAATTATTAAACAAAATATATCTAACAATTTGAACAAGTAGATTCAATATAACACCATCAACACAAGTGTGAGTTATGATCCGATGTATATTATTAATAAACCACATTCATGTCTACACTAAAAAACATGTCAATTAGATTCGATAATGATACCAATCATAGTTTGAATAATGCATTGATATTTAATCGAAATCTTTCTTGATTCCCACAAACACTCTTTTAAGAGAAAATAGCTAAGATTTTCAAAGGGTGTTTCATGTTTTATAGTGAGACATTTATCTACTTGAACTAGTAACACAATGATCGAGTAAGACGACCCAAATCAATAGATTTGATAAGCTCCCAAAGCTTTCAAACCTAAGAGTGTTAATAAACATAACGAGGTGTACATGATGTTTATATAACATATATAAACCTAGAGATGTTGATCCTATATGCAATGCATACATAATGTTGCAACCAAAATGCAAGAAATCTAGCATACATCCTAATTAGGAAAAAAACTAGATACTAACAAATACCAAGCAAGGCACAAGAGACTAGACATATAAGCAATACTACTAAAAATAGCAAGGAACACTTAATAATGTCTACATATAATAATAACACACAAAGAAACACACACAAACAATTAGCTTAACACATAAAAGCATTCGTCCATGTTTTGAGTGTTAGATATACCAACGTATACATAGCTTGATCTTATTTGAAAATAGTTTTCGACACATTTCAAAATTTAATTAAGTTCAAAACTTTATAAATATATCAATTTACAAAGATATATCAACAAGAGATGTCCAACTTAATATAAAAGAGTAAAACACAAGTTCTACGACAAACCGAGACTCAATACTTTGGACAAAGTATAGAACTTATAAAACATTTAAATTTTAAAGTTTGAATAAAGGTTTGGAAGCATTTTTAATTGAAAGAAAACTCAATTACGTTCGAAACGCCGGGTGGCACGACTTCTACGGACTTAGGTTGATTTTATATGATTTTTCAAAGTTTACAAAAATCTGAGTCAGACTGGCCGCGGTTCCTTATTGATAAGGAACCTCGGGGAAGAGATAAAGAACCGCGTCCAGAGGGCAAAAATGGGGTTTTTGGCCAAAATCATTTGGTAACTTTTTGGAAGGACTTAGGACTCTAAAAAATCATTTTAGACACATAGAACTCGTATTTTAGAGTTAATTATGACATAAAAGATTTTTATACTTCCAAACATGAAAAGATTTAATTCAAGCTATTATACAAAGTTTATTTAACACCAAAACTTGTACGAATGAAACAACAAAACACATTTCATAAGTAATCACTCTTCATGAACAATTTGATACAAAGATCGTCTCTATTTTCAAAAACCATTTTCATTTTGAAAACCATTTGTTTTGAAAAACTAGAGCAAGGATCGATCCAAGCTTTAAAGTACAATATACTTCAAAGATCTTGTGTGACCATCGCTCTGATACCAATTGTAGAAACTAGAAGGGGGGGTTGAATAGTTTCTAGTTAGTTTTCAAAACATTTCGGCTTAGTCCACTATGTGCGGTTCCTTATGTGTACCCGCGGTTCTTTATCAATAAAGAACCTCCGGTCCATTTAGAGAACCGCCGACAGTGAACTTAACCTTTTGTTATATGTTAAACTTTGACAATCCTTTGTATCAAATTCTGATCAAGCTTGACTAGATATGAGATGTGTTTGATTGAAAGATAAATACTACAAGTAAGTAAACACACAAACACATCAAATCAAGAGTACATCAAGCAATAGTCTAAACACTAAGCACACACGTACTAAGCATAAGCTTTTCGACAACTAGGATGTTTAGACTAAGTGATGTACACTTGACCATAATCTAAACGCGAAGCACACACGTACTAAGCCTTAGCTTTTCCGCAACTTAGATGTTTAGATTATGAGATGCACACAACACACAACATATAAATACATCTATAATAGTAAAGACATAAATGTAAAGGAAAGTACCGACACGATGATTTATAGTGGTTCGGTCACGAAGCTCCTCTTCGCCCTACTCCACTCCTCGAGTACACCTTACTCGAGAGTTACTTCACTAGTCAACAAAACTCCTTTCAAGGCGGAGAAAACCATACACGTCGCTTACACATTTCCGACACTAAGCTAGATGTCGAGTCCTAATCTTAGGTAGGACCAATCTACACAACGTTGCCCACTTCACCATTTAACGACGGATAGATGTCGAGTTCTAATCGAAAGCTAGAACCAATCTTCACGACTCTTCACTTTGAAGCTAAGTGAGAACTTCACACAACACAACTACTAATCACTTTAAAGTTTAGTGAGAACTCACAAGACACAACCACATCACTTTATAGTTTATTGAGAACTACCTAGACACAACCACATCACTTTAGAGTTTAGTGAGAACTACCGAGACACAACCTAATCTACCCACTAGTTATGTTTTATGGCCCAACATAACAAACCTTGTGTTTTATGGCCTAAACACATAAACCATATAGATGCACACAACACTTAGATCTATAACTCTAACACTATATCTAAGTACTAACAAGACTTGGATCTACACAACTAACACCTAATCCAAGGATACCCATCACTTGGATATTCTACCCTTACAAACACATCCAAGTGTACCCACAACTTGGATCTTCTACATATACATAGTAGGAAGAAAATAATCATGACTTGATCTAGAGAGATCTTCATCATGTTATGACTCTAGACACTAACACTTCACAATGGTGAAAGGGTTCTTCTCATTGCTCTTGATGAGGCAAATGAGGAATGGGATATTGGAAGGTTTTTGTGTGTTTTTTGTGCAAGTAAAATGGAAGAGAATAGTCTTCTATTTATAGCCAACTCTTGCCTTGGAGAGCACCTTTTTATCCAATGGATAAAAGAGTGGACTACCCATTGGATAAAAGGATGCACCTTATATTCTTGGAGCCCAAATTCAAAATTTGAAATTTGAATTTATTTTCTTCCCTCCATCTTCTAGAAGCTTCCAGAAATCTTGAGTAAGCCTAAACCGGCTTGACTGCCCGCGGTTCTATATCTTCCCGCGGTTCGATATCACTAAGGAACCGCGTGTTCTATAAGAGAACCGCGCGTCCTTCTTGTCTTTCATGACGAATGTAATCTTCAAGGTGTCGAGAGAAGTATACATAAGTATGCTTGAGTGATTACGAGTACCTTACACATTTTACATTACGTATTGCGAGTTATACGTTTGCCATCACCAAAACATGAAGGGATCATCTTGATTAAACATCGTAATGTTTGCACTAACAAAAGACTTTGCGAAGATCGCAAGACCTTTAACTCAAATTCTAGAAAAAGAAAGAACATTCAATTTTAATGATGAATGCCTTTTAGCATTTGAAACACTTAAAGCAAAGATTACATGCACACCAATTATTGCAAGCCCCAATTGGAATCTTCCATTTGTGCTTATGTGTGATGCAAGTGAACGTGCCCTTGGAGCCGTCCTTGGACAAAAAGATGGAAAAAAATTTCACTCCATCTAATTTGCTAGTAGAACTCTAAACGCAGCCCAACAAATTTACACCATCACAAAAAAAGAACTCATGGCTGTAGTTTATGCGTTTGACAAATTTCGATCATACTTCGTGTTGTCAAAAACAATAGTTTACACCGATCACTCAGCCCTAAAATACTTGTTTAAAAAGCAAGATGACAAACCTCGTCTCATACGATGGATATTGCTTTTACAAGAATTTGATTTAGAAATTAAAAAAGGAGCTGAGAATGTTGTTGCCGATCATTATCTCGCATAGTAAATGATGACTCTAGCGATGATGAAATCGATGATTTCCCCGATGAACACGTAATGCAAATAAATACTAACATTACACCATGGTTCGAAGACTTTGCAAACTATTTGGCTGTAGGTGTTTTACGAAAGGGAATGACATATCAACAAAAGAGAAGATTCTTTTATGAACTAAAAAATACTTTTGGGACGATCCTCACCTGTTTAGAATCTATTCCGATGGAATGATCCGACGTTGTATTCCCGGATCCGAATCTCAAAAAATTCTCGATAAATGTCACTACGGACCGACCGGAGGACATTATGCAGCGAACACCACCGCTAGAAAAGTGTTCGACGCTGGCTTTTACTGGCCAACTGTTAACATCATAAGATTCAAGCTAACAAAAGGATGATCCGGAGGTCGGGGAGGATAAAAGTAACGTTTAGACATTTTTAGAGAGAGAAAGTAAAGCTTGAATGTAGTGTGTGTATTTAGAGAGAGAAGTGAAATACACAATAAGAGAAAATCTCACCCCTCCATGGAAGTATGGAGGGGTATATATAGGCTAGACAAGAGGTCACTTTGACAACATGTCAATAGTAGTCCCTCCACGTTTTGCCTATCAGAATAAAATGTAATTCCGTAAAAGGCGCTCACATTTTAGGGCTAACAATCTTCCCCCAATGTGGAGACATACGGAATTACTTACAATGTTCCTAACAAGTAAAAATACAACAAAATAAAGTCTTCCAAGGCGCTTCCAATGCTGAGGATGTCTTTTAATTCTTCTTGTCTTCATAACTTGTACCTCAGCTTGAATCCTCTTTGTCTTTGCTTGTTGTGGAACAATTGTAATATGCATGATTTGGATTAACTTCCCCCCAATTCATGCAACATGTATTAAAAAACTTTCTTCATAGACTTCTTTTTGACGAAGTTTCTGAATCAGCTTCCCCCCAAACCAATATCTGTATCTTAAGCAGATTCTGACACTTTGATGTAGTTTGAACAATCTTCTAGCTCATCGGTTAAAGTGCACAGCGGAAATTTGTAGAAGAACCACACCAAATAACACTGCTTCTATACTGTTTATGTCGTTTAGGTTTTGGTGATAATCCGTTTGGGGTAACATGCAGGAAATAAGCAACAATTCTTCTCACGCCTGCAGAATACTTCATAAAAATCATATAAAGTAAGTAGATACCATTCCATGTATACTACTTCCCCCTGGAAGTTGATCCGATTACTTCAAAGTACACGATCTTCCCCCATGATGATTTCGAACTCTCGGAAGCATCATTATCGTGGACGTCCATATACTCGAGAAGTTCTTAGTCTTAAGCAAATGTCTTGAAAAGTTTTGAAACTCATTGAGAAACTTTGAAATATTTTTGCTTAGACTAAGAAGTACCATTGTCGTTGTGTAGCTCAAAAATATCCCGTGAGAATTGATTGCTGATTCCATCTCTCTTTGTCTAACTTACCAACCTCGAATTCATTCGGCTATTTGTTGTGACCACATGTGAAGTAAACACGATATTCCAAACTTGAAACTGAAGTACAATCCCCCAAATTTGTTACTTAAGCTTGCACTTATGTCGATTGAAGAACGGTGCAGAAACAAGTCTCTTATACCTCTTGAAGTTATCCACACGAGCAACTGCGTGTAACACCCAAAAATGATAGTTATCCATGTCGTCGACCATCCACCCCTTGACAGTGGAAACTAGATAATTCAAGTCTCAATCATAAGTTTTATCGCCCAAGCAAGTCATCAATCGATATACTGGGTTTGAAGAAAAGGGGTAGAAAAATAGAAGGAAGGCTCGATGATGAAATAAGTAGACGCCTTCATGAAATTCCACTTCAACTTTAAATAAAGAATACCAAATCCACTTCGTGATCACTTGTCTTTGTAGAATCAAAACTAGCCTTGTCGTTAAAGTGAATCTTATATCGGATCATTTTAGCGTTAAGTGTTTTGTTTGCTTTGGTGTTGTGTGTTGTGATTGTCGTTAACTAGAACAACTTATGTAATGAATTGTCATTAAAGAACAAAATTTGTCTAGATAACTTGTCGTTTAATCCCAACGTCTAGATAACTTTTCGAAAATATTAGGTTTAAAACCTAAAATTTTCTTTGTCGTTTAAGCACTTTCGATCGAAACATATCCAATACCCGGAATAGAAAATAGTGTCATCATAGCTCGAATTAATACACGTCCGGTCCACAATCAGTATCAATCTTGTTTAACACTCAGCCGTTTATACCATTTATAATTCACCAAAAGCCCAATAATTTCGAGTGATAAAGGTTTTGGCCCAACTTTGGCTAATTAGCATTTAGCAATACCCGATGCATTTCGTATTAGTGGCACAACTCATTAGGCCCAACATCCATATGCACGACTTGCCAAGCCCATCATCATTTTCCAAAACCTGGTCCAGCCTTTCCAAATATATATCACATCCCCTTATTATTAGGGTATCCTAACCCTAATCCCTCACACAGTTTAGTCCGCCCCCATCTCTTCCATCGTACTCACCGCCTCTATTCTAGAAACAGATATCTTCATCACTAAAATACAATCAAACCCAAAACAATTCATCCGAATCCTCTTATCACAAATCACAATAAATCTTCTCCATGTCATCACATAAATCTCTCACTGATCCTCAAATCAAGACTAACCACAACTCATATTACTGTTCATATAATCAAACTCACGAAATCATATAGATTTGTAAACAAAAGCCTCAACCGTACCTAGATATTTTCATCATTTTCATATCGATTTGGATCATGTGGCTTCAAGATCTTCATAACAGATCTCGGGTAGGTTTGCATGTATGTTTTTCGTGTTGTTGATTAAGATCAGTGATGGTTTTGTGTGTCATCAATCGAAACAAGGAAGAATCTGGACATTCTTGTTCATGATTTTACCTTTTTGATTTCGTATATCAATTGATCTGTGATGATAATCTCGTGATGGTTCTATATAGATCTCGACATGCATGTGTCTAAACACGAGTCTGATCTGAGATCAAGTGATTTTTGATCGAGTCTAAATTAATTGTTTCAGTCCGAGTCTAGATTGGATGGGGGATTAAGAGACGATGGGAATTAGGTAGATTTTTTTGGTGTTATGGAGTAATAAGGATGGAATGATTTGTTGATATTGGTTCGGTCAAGGCTTGGTCTCGGTCAAGACAGACGGGCATGGGTTTGTATTTGTTAAACTGTCACACAAAAGTCTTTTGTTATAATGGGCAAAATCTTTCTTCATCGCAATATTATGAAATAGAAGCCATCGCAGTCTAACTTTTTAACCATCGTAGTCTAAAAAATTTTCAAGATGGAAACCATCGCAATGTCATTCAAAAGAAAACCCATCGCAGTCAACAAAATTCCATCCCAACATGATGGTATCCATCGCAGCGTGACATCGCAGCGTGTCATCGCAGCGAGACATCACAGCGAGACATCGCAGGCGAGTCATCGCAGGCGAGTCATCGCAGGCGAGTCATCGTATTCCTCCATCGCACTCAATGCGATCAAAATGGCCATCGTAGTCTCCCATCGTAACTCACCATCGTGAAAGGTTTTTGACCAGCTTTTGTAACCCCGAAAAAATGGATCAGATCCATATTTGTCCTTTTCCCCCAAAAAAAATGATCTTAGCAGATTTTGAAGGGACAAAAACAAAATAAACAGGTACAAAAAAATCTTTATGATGAGACAACCAAACACAAATCTAGACAATAAATTTGATATAACGATACTTTTGGACGGTTTGAATGGAAGATATGGACTTTTTTGGACTGACTGATAAACACAACAACACAAACGTTTAACAGTTTAAGAGTTTTGGACATAAACCAAATAAATAACACCAATAAATTCAAGAGTTTAACAACTTAAAAAAATAAGTTGAATAAGCCACGAATCAGCAAACACAAAAACACAAAACACCCCCGGTTAGCTCTGATACCAATTGTTAACATGTAAGATTCAAGCTAACAAGAGGTGATCCGGGGGTCGGGGAGGATAAAAAAGGTATTTAGACATTTTAGAGAGAAAGAAAGTAAAGCTTGAATGTAGTGTGTGTATTTAGAGAGAGAAAGGGAAATACACAAGTAAGAAGAATCCTCACCCCTCCATGGAAGTATGGAGGGGTATATATAGGCTAGACAAGAGGTCACTTTGACAACATGTCAATAGTAGTCCCTCCACGTTTTGCCTATCAGAATAAAATGTAATTCCGTAAATGGCGCTCACATTTTAGGGCTAACACCAACGATTATTCGTGAAGCTCATACCTTAGTACGATTATGCGAAGCATATAAAAGGAATGGAAATCTTAAAAGAAGAGATGAAATGCCTCTAAATAATATCCAAGTCTGCGGAATCTTTGACGTGTGGGGTATCGACTTCATGGGACCATTCCCTAAATCTTATAAATGTGAATACATTTAGTCGCCGTCGACTATGTATCGAAATGGGCCGAAGCTCAAGCCTTGCAAACTAACGATGCAAGAGTTGTTATAGCATTCTTAAAGAAATTATTCTGTCATTTTGAAATTCCAAAAGCTCTAATAAGCGACAGAGGAACTCATTTCTGTGACAAACTCATGGAAAAAATCATGAAAAGATATGGAGTCAACCACCGATTTTCCACATCTTACCACCCTCAAACGAGTGGCCAACAAAACACCCTAAAACACATAGCAAATACCTAACTTTTGTGCTATAAAAGCAGTATTATGTGGTATGTTCTTTGTGTGTGATCAAATAGGTAAGAAGGGTACAATTTCAAGCAAACAAGAAGAAAGTCAAGCTTAATTGGATGAAAAAGACAAAGAAGGATCAAGAGTGACAAGACTTTGAAGACAAAGGACCTATCTTGACAACATTTCAAAGATGAAGGACCAAAAGTGAACATTTGTCAAAGTCAAGATCAAAGTCAAACATGGTCAACTATTAAGTCAACCAATTCAAAGGGTCAAAAGAAGCAACATTTCAAAGTTGAAGGATCATTTTTGCCAAAGAAATGAAGATTCTAGCTTAAAACACAAATATGGCAAGTTAAGGGGCTGAATCTGCCAACTTTGCAAAGTAATTTGTGCTTGATCCATGTGAAAAGGAATAGACCAATGAGAAGCCAAGAAAAGAGAGGCTTGGATCGCCAGCTGGCCACTCACAACAGCCAATCATTTATTAAAGAAATCCTAACAGTGCAACGCACTTATTAGCTCTCCACCAATAGAATTGCGCCATGCAATAATTCTTTTATCCAATATGGATTACGATCTGTGTGCTTCCCTCTCCACCAACCACAGCCTGCCACGTGTCATCTTCTTCAAACAAAAATTGCCAGGATCGGGATTGAGCTAGAATGCATTTCAGAAGTTGATATAAACATGAAAGTTGTTCAAAATCAAGAGACGAATACAACCCAACAACTCAATTAACATGAAATCAACTCAATCAAAAATCCCCAATTAAGTTCTTCACCTGCAAATTTCAGTTAGCAGAATTGGGACACGTGGAGCTCAATTATTGGCTTGGACACGTCACTCTCTCCAACAACCTCACTTTCTCATTCTATAAATAGGGTAGAAGTCTCTCATTTGTTCATAGTTAGCTAGTGTGAAAACACACACACTAGATTTTAATTCTCTCTCTCATTCTGTTATTATCAGTTGTAGTTAAGAACTCTCAAAAGCTTGATAACCTTTTGAGAGTTTGTTAGGTAGTTGTAACAAACCTTGTAACCACTTTTCACTCATTATCAATAAAATTCAAATTTCCCTCCAATTCTTTCATTGCTTACATACTGTTCATTCTCCATTGTTATTGCTTTGTTTCTGATGATCATGAGTGATCATTAGAAGCCTTGTTGAAGATTGTTGATGTTGAGTTCATCCTGTAGCTGAGTTCTTAGTTCTGATCATCCATTTTCAAGCATTGAAGGTTTTCTGATCATCAATGGAGTTTGAGATGTTGATAGCTGTTGATTGATTATAGATTGGTAGTTACTAGTGCTAAGGTGGTGGTTTAGCACTAGCTAGATAGCTCAGCGCTACTCTACTCCCCAAAGGAGGCCTAAGCTAAAAGGTTCTAGTTTTCTGCATTTTTGTTCAACTCAAATGTTGCAGGCATGCTCAATACTTAGTGTAACCTTGTTTGAATGTATGATCAAGTGTGTTACTTAGTAGATGTTGAGGTTTGAGTAGCTTATTTGCAGTCTAGAACTTAATCACTAGCTTAATTTTCATTCCTAGTTGCTTAATATCAGTCATATTAGCTTAATAGTGCATTTGAATAAGATTTTGCAGTTGCCCCATTTCGACAGCAATTCCCAGACCTACACCGGGGCGTTGACGGTGATTTTCAAATCTCCCTAAGTAGGATTCGAACCTACGACCAATCGGTTAACAGCCGACCGCTCTACCACTGAGCTACTGAGGAACAACGGGAGATTCTATCTCATCGAGTTCCATTCCCGTTCTCAACCCATGACCAATATGAGCTCGAAGCTTCCTTCATAACTCCCGGAACTTCTTCGTAGTGGCTCCCTTCCATGCCTCATTTTAGTCATTACACTTGGTTTGATATCTGTCTTTGATCATTGTGACTTTTAACTCAAATCTCCTTTACAAAAAGTTCAATCATTTAGTTAAACTTGTGTTTGGGAATAGGAATTCAGTTGTGTTCAAGTGTTAGTAGTTGGTTAAATCTAGTTCAATTTCAGTCAGTAAGTCATGGCAAGTTAGTTTACATAGTTTTCAAGTCAATTTTGTAGTCAAAAAGGCAATTGGCATAATAAAAAGTTTGGGTCAGCTTTGATAAACTAGTTTTCAGAAAAGTCTTGATTTTCAATTCATTGCCATGTGCCATGTCTTTGTTTCTTGATGGATTTTCTTGAAACCAATTTCTATTCATCACTCAACATATGTAGTTTAAGCTTGTAGCAGGAAATTATACATTATTCAGTAATAAGCTAGGAATAAGCATTTGAATCAGCCTTAGAGAAAAATCAATTCCCTATGATAAATAGCTTTTCTAATTTCTCATTCTAGCTTATCCATTTCAGAAACTTGCCCATTTTCTTTCACAATTCTCTTAAGAAAGTGTTCCTGGATAAGTTTTGAAAATTTCAGCTTTTTGGATTTTTGGTCAACAAAAGTCAACATAAGCTCATTTTAGCTTATTTTCATTTTCTGAGCTTATTAGTGGATCATTTTTGTTAAGACAAGATTTCCCCTTCTTATTTTGAGCTGATTAACAAGATTTTGCATTAAAATCAAGTTGTGAATGTTTAGCTTATTAGATAGCTTATTTTGAGCTTATTAGGAATTGCTTAATAGAGTTTTAGGAAGTTTCAATTTAATTCCTTTCACAAGTCTAGCTTAATTTCAATTTTAAGTCTTTTAAAACTGGTTTGAGCTTATTTGGTTAAGAAACGAGCTCAAACGAGCTTATTTTGTTCCCTAGCCCGTTTTTGTTATAAATCTTTTGGAAATTGCATTTTGGTCCCTAGTTTGTTATACAGTTTCCATTACTAGCTAATTGCACACTTAATTAGGTTTTGCAAAATATTAGTCCTTCTATTTTTCAAGTTTGTTAAAAATAGTTAGTCGGTTTGCAAAGTAGTTAAAAGTTAGTTACTTTGTTAGTTGCATTTTCACATTTAGTCCAAATTGTTAACTGTTTTTGCATAATTAGTCCTTAGACTTTATATTTTTGGCATTTAATTTTCATAGAATTTACATTTTCAGTCCTTTCATTTTATAGAATTTGCATTTGTGATTTTAATTGAATAAAAATGTGGTATTTGACAATTTGTTTTACGGTTACATAGTTAATATTTTTCATTTTCATTTGATTGTTGAATTTGAAATAGAATATCCAAATACTTTTACCAACCAAAAACAATTATAAACTCGATCTTGTTAGGACTTTCAATTTGTTAAGAACTGAGAAAACGAACTTCAACTATACACATTTCAAATGGCGCCGCTGCCGGTTCTTTGACTTTACGAGAGACTATCGATTGACGGTTTTCATTGGCTTTTGGGATCCGTTCACCTCGTGAAAGTTATTTTTACGTATCATAAATCAAAAACAATAAAAAATCAAAAATATAAAATACATGAAAACTAAAAAATTAACAAAACAATTCTTTTCCTATAGAATTGACCAAACAAATTAAAAAAATCCAAAAAACAATCTTTTTCCTAAGAGATTGCACCCAAAAATATATATTATTGGATTTTCTCGGTTTTTATGTACATATAGTATTTTCTCTTAAAAACTCATAAATACAAAAATATTTTGCATATATTATTATAAGTAAATACGTATACGTATAAGAACAACCAATTCACATATTCTCCATAAGTATTGCCAAGGCAATACACCGTGTTGAGGGGCGTTCCGGTCCTTGACACGTGTATCGATCAAACAAAATAAAGCAAGAATAGATAAATACTTCCAATAAGCAACAATTCGAAGAATACAAACAATTAAGTGAATAGAAAGGCGATGTGCTATAAAATGCCATCTAAGGGTCAATAGGTACTTAAGTGCTTCGCGTCACCTAACCCCCCGTTCACTTGTGAGTATTCTAAGAAGGAAGGCTTCATTGGGGGTCTTGCACCCAAGTAGTACATACATATATTATTGTTTTCTTGTGGATATTTCATACTGAAACTCGAAGGGGATAATCCTTTTCTCTTCAAAGTCACACGAGAGCTTCTCTCTCATTCCTCGTATTGAGTTGCATGCTCACTCGCGGGCGTACACAAATACCGATTGGTGTACAACCCCTTCCTCCGAAAAGGAAGAAAAAGAGAAAGAGTAGGAACACCATCGTCCATCAAGCCGATCACGAGAATCGTGCTTTGATTCATCCACAACAAGAAGCCATGGCCGGAGTTGATACTCGTTCTTTGATGGAACGTTTGCAATCCAATGTTCACGGATATGCCGATGCTATCAAGATACCCGATATTCCCGCAAATACATTTGAGCTAAAAACGGCTATGATTAACTTGGTTTCAAACACACCTTTTTATGGAAACAAGAATGATAATCCTCATGATCACCTTAAGAGATTTCTTGCTCTTTGCAACACCATTAAGTACAATGGAGTTCCCCATGATGCCATTAAGTTGATATTGGTGCAATTTTCACTAGAGGCTCCGGCTAAGCATTGGTTAGATACACAACCACCCGATAGTATCACCATATGGTATGGTTTCACTACTAAGTTTTTGAACAAGTTCTTTCCCCCATCTAAGACCACGGCTTTGAGGAACTTAATTATAGGCTTTCAACAAAAACCTAGTCAAACCTTTAGTGATGCTTGGGAGGAGTATATAGAGTTATTGAGGAGATGCCCTAACCATGGATTGGATGAAGTTCACCAAATCAATACTTTCTACAATAGCCTTAAACCTCATCACCAAGACTCACTCAATGCTTCCGCGGGAGGGAATATTCTTCTTAAATCCATTCAAGAGGCTTGGGATATTATTGAGACCAAAGCAATGGTGCAAACTAACACACAATTTGATGAAAGAGTCCATGTCATTCAAGAAGGAGGTTCTAAACCATTGGAGACTTAACTCATTTCATACGTTCAAGCATTTACCCAAGCTCAAAACGATAGTCAAACATTCATGCAAAACACTCAAAAGATGCAAGAAACAATGATGAATGGCTTTATGAAGCTTTCTATGGGCAATCATTCTACAAATGATGTGCATGCCATTACTCTTTCATGTGAGACTTTTGGAGGTCCCCATTCCTATGAACAATGTGATAAGGTGCAAGGTTATCAAGGGGAATGTTATGCTTACCAAGAGGAAAATCGTGAACATTTCAAGCCAAATATTAATCCCAATAACCTTTCTTACAAGTCCCAAAATTACCTTACTCCACCGGATTCCCACCCCAACCACCCACCCAACCTCACCAAAATCCTCCTCAATTGTTACAAAGGAATCAAGGTCCAAGACCACATTATCAAGGGAATAACTACAAGGCACCCAACAATTTTCAACATCAAGGAAATAACTCTTATCCACCACATCAAGGATTTAATCAACCACTTCCACCCTTCCCAAATCAAGGATATTCTCAAATTCCCAATCAAGGTTACCCTCAATCTCAAAATCAAGGATATGGTCTACATGAGACTCATAAGTATGTTGAGAAGAGAATTCGTGAAAGTGAAAAGAGAATGAATGACCAAATGAAACTTGCAATGGATGCACAAACTAATAGGCTTTTAATGGCATTCAATCAAAGACAACAAGGGGCTTTACCATCTAACACACAAGCAAACCCAAGGGCAAATGTCAATGCTATTACAACGAGAAGTGGAAAGATAACAAAGGATCCTTCACCTCCCAAACCTCCTATTGTTAAACCCACTTTTGTTCCTACATGTGACAAGCCTTCTACATCTACTTCACCACCTCAAAATGCTCCCATTCAATCAAAGGTACCTTCTCAACCTATTCCTACTTCTCCTCTACCTTCCACAATTCCCAATGAAGAAGCTATCAAAGACAAATCTTCTACTATAACACCTACACCTAAACCAACTCTTACCTATCCTTCAAGGTTGAAAAAGGACAAGTTAAAGAACAAGGATGATATCCAAGTTTCAAATTTCTTAAGGATGTTCAAGCAACTCAACATTAACATATCCTTTGCGGAAGCTCTTGCTTATATGCCAAAGTTTGCTAAGATGTTCAAGAATTTACTCTCCAACAAAGAAAATTTGGTTGATTTGCCCAACACATCCCTTAATGAAAATTGTTCCGCCATGCTACTTAAAACCTTGCCAACAAAACTTGGAGATCTGGGGCGCTTCTTGATACCTTGTAATTTTCCCGGTGTAGAAAATTGCATGGCTTTGGCGGATTTAGGGGCAAGCATTAACCTCATGCCTTTATCGGTTTGGAAAAAACTCTCTTTTCTCGAGC
Organism: Glebionis coronaria; assembly: GCA_025667525.1. NCBI lineage: Eukaryota > Viridiplantae > Streptophyta > Magnoliopsida > Asterales > Asteraceae > Glebionis > Glebionis coronaria. The sequence goes on along the minus strand of CM046881.1, from coordinate 155,442,102 downwards.
TCACTCCTACTAGGATGACCCTTGAGTTAGCCAACCGAACCATAGCTTACCCCGTAGGTATCGCGGAGGATGTTTTTGTAGGTGTGGATAAGTTTACCTTTCCGGCCGACTTTGTCGTGGTTGATTATGACATGGATCCTAGAGTTCCTTTGATTGTTGGTAGACCGTTTTTGAGAACGGGTCGTACTTTGATAGATGTGGCGGAGGGAGAACTAATTATGAGAGTAGAGGATGAGAAAATGGTGTTTAAGTTAGGGAAAGTGTGTGATAGGAAAGAGGTTAAGGCGTCTAAACCTTGTGAGACTATTAACATAGTTGATGTGCTAGATGAGGTGTGTGATGAACACTTTCATGATGCTTGCAAGAATACTAGTGAGGATATGCCCCATGTTGAAACCGTGGCCTCTATTGCTCCCTCCTTAACACCTTTGGAGAGAGTGATTTCCTCTTGGAGGAATTTGAGTCCAACTTTCTTGGTGATGATGATTCTCCCATTAATTGGGAAGAAGATATTCTTACTATCCAAAAGTTGCTCAATGAGGACCCTATTCCTTCCCCCATTCCACAAGAAGTTATCAATGATGATCCTTCCATAGTAAAACCTTCCCTAGAGAGTCCACCTCCAATTGAACTTAAGGACCTTCCATCCCACCTAGACTATGCTTTCTTAGAGGGCAAAGACCAATTACCCGTGATAATTGCTAAAGAGTTGAAAGAGGATGAGAAGGAGAAACTCATTGAACTCATTAAGAAACACAAGAAAGCCTTAGAATGGAAAATATCCGACATAAGGGGAATTGATCCACATTTTTGTACACACAAAATCCTTATGGAGGATGATTACAAACCCGCCATTCAAAGTCAACGAAGGGTTAACCCAAAAATCCATGAGGTCATTAAGAAGGAAGTGATCAAACTCCTTGGTGCGGGCATGATTTACCCCATTTTTGACTCTCCATGGGTTAGCCCGTTACATTGTGTTCCAAAAGAGGGTGGAATCACCTTAGTACCTAATGAGAACAATGAGCTTATTCCTACGAGACTTGTTACCGGTTGGAGAGTTTGTATTGACTATAGGAAGCTCAATGAGGCTACTAGGAAAGACCACTTCCCATTACCTTTTATGGACCAAATGCTTGAACGCTTAGCGGGAAATGAGTACTATTGCTTTCTTGATGGCTTTTCGGGTTATTTCCAAATACCCATTGACCCTAAGGATCAAGAAAAGACCACATTCACTTGTCCCTACGGTACATTTGCTTACAAGAGGATGCCTTTTGGCTTATGTAATGCACCGGGGACGTTTCAAAGGTGCATGGTGGCGATTTTCCATGATATGATAGAGCAAACAATGGAGGTTTCATGGATGACTTTTCCGTCTTTGGAGATTCATTTACCTCATGTCTCACCAATTTAGAAAGAATGCTTAAGCGTTGTGAGGAAACACGTTTAGTGCTTAATTGGGAAAAATGTCACTTTATGGTGAAAGAGGAAATTGTTTTATGACACAAAATATCCAATAAGGGATTAGAAGTGGATCGAGCCAAAATTGATGTGATTGCTAAGCTTCCCCCACCAACTACGGTTAAAGGTGTAAGGAGTTTCTTAGGTCATCCGGGATTTTATAGGCGCTTCATACAAGATTTTTCTAAGATAGCTAGACCGATGACTCACCTCTTGGAAAAAGAGGCTCCTTTCATTTTTAACCAAGATTGTTTGGAATCTTTTGAGACTCTTAAGGAGAAATTGACAAAGGCTCCCGTTTTGGTTTCTCCAAATTGGGAATTACCTTTTGAGCTTATGTGTGACGCTAGTGATTATGCGGTGGGGGCCGTCTTAGGAAAAAGAGTGAATAAGCATTTTCAACCTATACACTATGCGAGTAAAACCATGACCGGTGCACAACTCCATTATACTACCACGGAAAAAGAGTTGCTTGCTATAGTCTATGCTTTTGAGAAATTTAGACCATACCTTGTGCAATCTAAAACCATAGTGTATACGGATCATTCCACTCTCAAGTATCTCATGACAGAACAAGATGCTAAGCCTAGGCTTTTGAGATGGGGTTTGTTGCTTCAAGAGTTTAAGATAGAAATTTGAGATAAGAAAGGAGCCGAGAATTTAGCGGCGGATCACTTGAGTAGACTTGAGCATCCTTTTCAAGGCGATTTTCCTAATCAAGAAATAAATGAATCCTTTCAATTAGAGGAGCTCATGTCTATCTCTTCCCAAGAGGATGCCACCCCTTGGTTTGCGGATATAGCAAACTATCTTGTGGGGAATGTGCTTATTGAGGGTCTTACTTACCAACAACAGAAGAAATTTCTTAAGGAAGTTAAGTACTACTTTTGGGATGATCCTTATCTTTATAGGCAATGTGCGGAGCAAATCATTAGACGGTGTGTAGATGGGCCCGAGGCATTTAAAATTTTAGAAGCATGTCATAAAGGACCTACGGGTGGACATTTTGGGCCCAACTATACCGCCAAGAAAGTCTTTGATTCGGGTTACTATTGGCCTTCCATTTACAAAGATGCCCAAGAGATGGTGAAATTTTGTGATGTGTGTCAAAGCCAAGGAAAAATTACGCAACGTGATGAGATGCCATAAAATTTTATTCAAGAGTGTGAGATTTTTGATGTATTAGGCATAGATTTTATGGGACCTTTTCCATCTTCTAAGGGAAACAAGTATATACTTGTGGGGGTAGATTATGTGTCTAAATGGGTTGAGGCTAAAGCCTTACCTACCAATGATGCTAGAGTTGTTGTGAAATTCTTAAAGCAATTGTTTGCTAGATTTGGTGTACCTCGGGCCATCATAAGTGATCGTGGTACGCACTTTTGTAATGATCAATTCATGAGAGTTATAAAGAATTATGGAGTTAATCATAGACTTTCTACCGCGTATCACCCTCAAACCAATGGTCAAACCGAGGTCACAAATCGTGGTTTAAAGAGAATTTTAGAGAGAACGGTGGTAGAGCATCGAGCTTCTTGGTCAGATAAGCTTGATGATGCTTTGTGGGCTTTTAGGACCGCTTTTAAGACACCAATTGGTTGTACCCCTTATAGGCTTGTCTATGGAAAAGCATGCCACCTCCCATTCGAGTTAGAACATAAGGCATCTTGGGCTCTCAAGTAGGCTACTTTGATTTAAACCAAGCCGGTTCACATAGGAAAGATCAACTTAATGAGATGGATGAATTGAGAGCCAATGCCTATGAGAATTCTTTGCTTTACAAGGAAAAGACTAAGAAATTGCACGATTCTAAAATCAAGAACCGTGAGTTTAAAGTTGGAGAGCCGGTTCTCCTTTTTAACTCAAGGTTGAAACTTTTTGCGGGCAAGCTTAAGTCGAGATGGCCCGGTCCATTCACTATTGCCCAAGTGTTTCCATATGGAACTATTGAGTTGTCACAACCCGATGGTCCAAATTTTAAAGTGAATGGTCACCGTGTGAAACATTATTTTGGGGAGAACATTTCCGTTGAAATGGTCCAAGAGATCCCCATTTTCCCCATGAATTAATTCATTGAGGGATGAGTCGAGCTAGAGACTCCTTAACTCAAGCATCGTATAACTAGGTTTAGAGTGTTGTAGGTTAGCAATAAGGGTATAGAATTGAGGATAAGTGTAGAGGGAGACCTTCTTTTGTCTTAATGTTGTTTGTAGGGTGGCTCACTCATTTCATGCTTTGGAGCTTATGGAGGAGGCCCTTGTATCCGGTTCACTTCGTTACTATTGTGATTTTTCATAGACACCTTGTGCTTAAACATGAATTCACCAATAGTTGACCTTTCCTTAACTTGGGTTAAGCAAAGTCTATTCATTGTCATAAGTGTAGGGGAAGTTTTTATACTTCCATGCTCTTAAACATTGAGGACAATGTTTAGCTTAAGTGTAGGGGGGTCTTCTATCGAAGTGACCTTACCTAGAGCTTGTCATTGTTCTTCATGATAATTGGAAAATTAATTTTTCAAACATTTTTCAAGTTTTTGATCAACTTTGGCCACCAAAAATATGCATTCATAATTTTTGCATTAATCATTTTTCATTTGCATATCACATGTGCATTGTATATATTTTTTCTTTTATTTTTCATCAAAAAGATATAAAAAGGAAAAAAAATATAATAAAAACATGGTTTAATAAGTTTAGACTTCTTTGACATATTAGGCCCGCCATGGATATTTTGACTCAACCCAAGTTTGCTTATCTTAGCACTCTCTAGCTAGTATCCTTAACCATGTAGTCCTTCATTGGTCTATTAGGCTAAGCATCCACCAATCTCATTATTTGAGATTTTAAATTTGTGGAGAATAGGAGATAATAGAGTTGAAGCAAGTATAAAAGGGCTAGATAAACTTCATGATAATTACTTGTGGCTAAACCCTTCTCTTCTTTACCTCTATTTTCTTCGCATATATATATGTTAATAAATAATCAAGAACGGTTTTAATCGGTTTGTAATCTCTTATGCATTTTTGTCTAATCACTCATGGTTGGTATAAGTACGTCTTAAGATTCTAAGTTAGAACGTTTTATGTGTACTAGACTTATGTCATGTTTAATAGTTAGCGGGTGTTTTTCCTTTTATTCTTTTCAAATTTCTTTGTGAGGAATAAAGAAAAATAAGAGCGGCTTACAAAAAAAATAAAAATGAGTGGCTAGAAAAAAAAAAGAAAAAAGAAAATAAAATAAAATTATACAAGACTCCCAAGAGGGGCAGTGTGGTGTTAATTATAGTGACTATTGAATTCCAATATTACCTTGGCGGGTTGCAGGGATTCAATAGATTGCTCCAGTCCAATATTACCTTGACGGGTTGCGGGGTTGAAGATCCAAAGTCTCAAAAAGGCGGCGGATGTAAATTATTGCGTGAGTTTTATTTTTCTTTCCTTAGCGAGTGTGTAGCTACTTATGAAAGCATGACATGAGGATTTTACACATAAGGCGAATGACTTATTACTCTTGAAACGGACTTATATTAATTGTGAGCGGTTTTTCAAGTAATGGATGAGAGGATTACTTAGGATTAAAACCGTGCTTCCTTATTTTTGGATTTTGCATTTCTTATACTTCACGCTTGAAATAATGACAAATTTACCCACAAGCAATTTGCTCAACTGATAATCGGTTCCACATTTAATTGTCATGAATAAGTTGATGCACTTTTTACTTGTGAATACAATGATCCTATTTTTAAGCTTGGTATGGGGAAAGTGAAACTTGAGGGTGATAAGTATCCATGGTACCCAAGCCCTAATCAAAGTCATTGAATTCTTTATGAGTTATTTCCATCAAACCATTTCAAGAAAATCCAAAAAGATATAAATAGAATTTTATTTTGTGCATTGCATTGTTAAAAATCAAAATCATGCATCATATAGTGTAGAGTAGTGTAGATGCATTCCATAATGGCCAAGGTGGATTAATTATAAGGAGAATGTAAATTTTTGCTTTGAAATATAGCATTGCATGAGGACATGACAATTTTCAAGTGTAGGGGATTTGATATGAGCAAAAACTCATATCAATTAATCAACAAAACACCCTAAAACACATAGCCAATACCTAACTTTTGTGCTATAAAAGCAGTATTATGTGGTATGTTCTTTGTGTGTGATCAAATAGGTAAGAAGGATACAATTTCAAGCAAACAAGAAGAAAGTCAAGCTTAATTGGATGAAAAAGACAAAGAAGGATCAAGAGTGACAAGACTTTGAAGACAAAGGACCTATCTTGACAACATTTCAAAGATGAAGGACCAAAAGTGAACATTTGTCAAAGTCAAGATCAGAGTCAAACATGGTCAACTATTAAGTCAACCAAGTCAAAGGTTCAAAAGAAGCAACATTTCAAAGTTGAAGGATCATTTTTGCCAAAGAAATGAAGATTCTAGCTTAAAACACAAATCTGCCAAGTTAAGGTGCTGAATCTGCCAACTTTGCAAAGTAATTTGTGCTTGATCCGTGTGAAAAGGAATAGACCAATGAGAAGCCAAGAAAAGAGAGGCTTGGATCACCAGCTGGCCACTCACAGCAGCCAATCATTTATTAAAGAAATCCTAACAGTGCAGCGCACTTATTAGCTCTCCACCAATAGAATTGCGCCATGCAATAATTCTTTTATCCAATATGGATTACGATCTGTGTGCTTCCCTCTCCACCAACCACAGCCTGCCACGTGTCATCTTCTTCAAACAAAAATTGCCAGGATCGGGATTAAGCTAAAATGCATTTCAGAAGTTGATATAAACATGAAAGTTGTTCAAAATCAAGAGACGAATACAACCCAACAACTCAATTAACATGAAATCAACTCAATCAAAAATCCCCAATTAAGTTCTTCACCTGCAAATTTCAGTTAGCAGAATGGGACACGTGGAGCTCAATTATTGGCTTGGACACGTCACTCTCTCCAACAACCTCACTTTCTCATTCTATAAATAGGGTAGAAGTCTCTCATTTGTTCATAGTTAGCTAGTGTGAAAACACACACACTAGATTTTAATTCTCTCTCTCATTCTGTTATTAGCAGTTGTAGTTAACAACTCTCAAAAGCTTAACAACCTTTTGAGAGTTTGTTAGGTAGTTGTAACAAACCTTGTAACCACTTTTCACTCATTATCAATAAAATTCAAATTTCCCTCCAATTCTTTCATTGCTTACCTACTGTTCATTCTCCATTGTTATTGCTTTGTTTCTAATGATCATGAGTGATCATTAGAAGTCTTGTTGAAGATTGTTGCTGTTGAGTTCATCCTGTAGCTGAGTTCTTAGTTCTGATCATCCATTTTCAAGCATTGAAGGTTTTCTGATCATCAATGGAGTTTTAGATGTTGATAGATGTTGATTGATTGTAGATTGGTAGTTACTAGTGCTAAGGTGGTGGTTTAGCACTAGCTAGATAGCTCAGCGCTACTCTACTCCCCAAAGGAGGCCTAAGCTAAAAGGTTCTAGTTTTCTGCATTTTTGTTCCACTCAAATGTTGCAGGCATGCTCAATAGTTAGTGTAACCTTGTTTGAATGTATGATCAAGTGTGTTACTTAGTAGATGTTGAGGTTTGAGTAGCTTATTTGCAGTCTAGAACTTAATCACTAGCTTAATTTTCATTCCTAGTTGCTTAATATCAGTCATATTAGCTTAATAGTGCATTTAGAGTTTTAAACTGTTTCATAGCTTGAAATTGGTTCTTATGCACTACATTTCAGTCATTACACTTGGTTTGATATCTGTCTTTGATCATTGTGACTTTTAACTCAAATCTCCTTTAAAAAAAGTTCAATCATTCAGTTAAACTTGTGTTTGGGAATAGGAATTCAATTGTGTTCAAGTGTTAGTAGTTGGTTAAATCTAGTTCAATTTCAGCCAGTAAGTCATGGCAAGTTAGTTTACATAGTTTTCAGGTCAATTTTGTAGTCAAAAAGGCAATTGGCATAATAAAAAGTTTGGGTCAACTATGATAAACTAGTTTTCAGAAAAGTCTTGATTTTCAATTCATTGCCATGTCTTTGTTTCTTGATGGATTTTCTTGAAACCAATTTCTATACATCACTCAACATATGTAGTTTAAGCTTGTAGCAGGAAATTATACAGTATTCAGTAATAAGCTAGGAATAAGCATTTGAATCAGCCTTAGAGAAAATTCAATTCCCTATGATAAATAGCTTTTCTGATTTCTCATTCTAGCTTATCCATTTCAGAAACTTGCCCATTTTCTTTCACAATTCTCTTAAGAAAGTGTTCCTGGATAAGTTTTGAAAATTTCAGCTTTTTGGATTTTTGGTCAAGAAAAGTCAACATAAGCTCATTTTAGCTTATTTTCATTTTCTGAGCTTATTAGTGGATCATTTTTGTTAAGACAAGATTTCTCCTTCTTCTTTTGAGCTGATTAACAAGATTTTGCATTAAAATCAAGTTGTGAATATTTAGCTTATTAGATAGCTTATTTTGAGCTTATTAGGAATTGCTTAATAGAGTTTTAGGAATTTTCAGCTTAATTCCTTTCACAAGTCTAGCTTAATTTCAATTTTAAGTCTTTTAAAACTGGTTTGAGCTTATTTGGTTAAGAAATGAGCTCAAACGAGCTTATTTTGTTCCCTAGCCCGTTTTTGTTATAAATCTTTTGGAAATTGCATTTTGGTCCCTAGTTTGTTATACAGTTTCCATTACTAGCTAATTGCACACTTAATTAGGTTTTGCAAAATATTAGTCCTATTTTTCAAGTTTGTTAAAAATAGTTAGTCAGTTTGCAAAGTAGTTAAAAGTTAGTTACTTTGTTAGTTGCATTTTCACATTTAGTCCAAATTGTTAACTTTTTTTGCATAATTAGTCCTTAGACTTTATATTTTTGGCATTTAATTTTCATAGAATTTACATTTTCAGTCCTTTCATTTTATAGAATTTGCATTTGTGATTTTAATTGAATAAAAATGTAGTATTTGACAATTTGTTTTACGATTACATGGTTAATATTTTTCATTTTCATTTGATTGTTGAATTAGAAATAGAATATCCAAATACTTTTACCAACCAAAAACAATTATAAACTCGATCTTGTTAGGACTTTCAATTTGTTAAGAACTGAGAAAACGAACTTCAACTATACACATTTCAACATCAAGCTTATGAAAGTTCACGTTTATATAAAGAACGAACCAAAGTGTGGCCTGATCGCAAACTGCGATAAAGAAAATAATATAAACATGGAGATAAAGTACTTCTCTTTATCTCGAAATATAAGTTCAAGCAACCTAAGCTTACATCGAGATGAACTGGACCTTACACAGTAAAACACCAATATCCATCTGGATATGTTGAACTCTGCGGTAGAGACAATACCACTTTTATTGTCAATGGACATAGACTCAAGCACCATGAAGAATAACACTGTAATGATTTCGATGAAGAAGAAATCCCCTTCTTTTTAAAATAAAACTGAGTAGCCGAGTCTGGCTAAAGATTCTAAACTTAGCGCTTCTCGAAAGGCAATCCATATTTTATCCCCCACTTTTTACCTTAAGTGTGGAGGAGGACCTGTAAATAAATAAAACCGTCCTTGTATATATTTTGCATGTGTTTTTTGTTTTATGATAGCATGTAGGAAAATAGCAAACTTGGAGCTCTAAGCTGAATTCATCTCTTGAAGTCTCGCAATTTTCTACTTAGCCCCCGGAAGTTCTCGTTTCCCTTTGTATTTTTCCTATTTTTAATTTTTATCAGTTATCACCTCGAGGATGATGTTCACCTTAAGTGTGGAGGAGGAGACAAATAGGAAAAATAATAAATAATAATAAATTTCTCCATATGAAAATCTTTTTGAAATAAAATAAAATAGATATGTTTTAAAAATAAATAAAGTTTTAGCAAAGCAAAAATCTCATTGATTGACACTATAACTAAGAGCAAAAACCATCCACCAAATATGTGAGGAAACCTAGCCTTTTATTTCTCTATTTTGTGTGAAAGCCGATAATCTAGTATGCTTCAGAATTTGTGTTTGATCATCATTTACTAAACCGCTGTGAGGTTAATTTATAGATATTTTCGAAAAGAGGCAAAATAAATCACCATTATATCATTTTAGTTCAGCTACACTGGCTTGCTAAAATATGTTTCACTCGTACCTATGTGCTATATTATCCTTGTGCTATTATCTCGATTAGATACCTATCCATTTGTCAAGTCGAAAAAGTATATAAGATGTTCTCTTAAAAAAAGAAAAAAAGAAAAAGAAAGTATTCTAGTATAGTTGTTCTACGACTTTGACAAGACATATTTTGTCCCAAACCCCCATTCTTATCACGTTTTGCTTCTTTGAAAATTTATCTGGTGCTCACGCCGTAATGGTTATGTTTATGTGTCATGTACAAACCTATGGTAGCTATCTATTTTATGTCCGAGCTACTTGAGTGTTATCTTACATTTACCCTTTGTGGGTGACATTTGTGTGAACTTAAAATCCAAACACTATCCATGTGAGGTGCTGAAATTATCTTATCATTTGCTTTTGCTACTTATAAAAATTTAATCATTTTCCTATCATACTTCATAATACTTAAAAGTTTTAAAATCTAATTTGTTTTCTCGCTTTGATTGCTTGAGGGCAAGTAATAGTTAAGTGTGGAGGAATTTGATAACGAACTAAATATACATATTCAACTCGTTATTATAATGCCACTTTATATGATAAATAAGAGCTTTCGATACTTAATATATTGCGTTTTGCATGCAGGTATAAAGTATGAAGAAGCAAAGCGAACAAATACAAAGAAGGGTCCTTATTGTACAAATAAGCAAAACTATTGGAAGAAGATTCTGGAACGCACAAAAGTGCGGCGCACATTGTCAAAAGTACGGCGCACATTCCCGTATCCAAAGTGCGGCGCACTTTCGGAGAAGTGCGGCGCACATTTTCTCTCAGTCAGCACTATAAATAGGAGCCACTTCTACTCATTTGACACACAACTCATCTCTCAACTACTACTCTATAATCCGAGTATTCTTAGCTTTTTAGTACTCCCTCCATCCCTAAATAAATGTCCATTGTTGACTTTCGAAGTCAACCGTCTTCAACTTTGACCTTAAATTATCGTGTATGTGTTATATAATACTTGATATAAATCATACTAATGGATTGAGTTTTAAATATATTTTCATTAGTATAATTTTCACCAAGTATTATATAACACAAACAAAATAATTTACGGTCAAAGTTTACAAAAAATGACTCCGAAAGTCAAACGTGGACATTTAATTAGGGACGGAGGGAGTAATATTTTCAGTATTATCCACTTTTGAGAAATACTTGTAACGAGAGTATTCCACTCTTTGATTCTTGGAGGAACGATACAATCGTGACACTTGTGTACTTGTTCATTCGATCAAATCTAAGTATGATATTCTCTTACTCTTTTTCATTTGTTACTTTGATTACTATGTTAGGCTAAGCTACTTGTGACTATATGGGTATGTGACTATGATTAGTGATGATGCTATGATATGATCCTTTACAATTGATTTCAAGCTAATGTTGTAGAACCATTCTACCACCTCGTTCTATAAACCATATTTTATCTAGAGTGGATTTGTTACGATAGTTTGGCGTTGAGAAACGCAAATTGTTATAATAAGTTTTTAAAGACTTGTCTATGGTTTTGAATCTTTGGTTGGAGAGATCCGCTTAGAAACCTTGATAAAATATTGAACTCATTGGAAACTTGTTTTGAGCTTAGTCGCTTGAATAAACATAAGTCTTGAATCACCCTAAAGTAAATTGTGCAAACGTGATTTTGACGAAAAAGGATTATCACTTTTTACCTACATAAACATATCTTGGTCATTATTATCATCATCACGAACTCATACGAACTATCCCATATTAGTCATACTTGTTACTATTGATATTTCAATTATTTCTTTCTTTAATTAATATATTGATTACCAACACGAAACTAAGTCTCAGCGAACGATCCTGGCTTACCACTACAAGCTATATTACGAACAAAAGGGTATACTTGCCCGTGTTTGTATTCTAGTCCCTTGTTTTGTCTAAACCTTGTAATATAAATTTAAGACTTTCGAAACGAACATCAAATGCGGATGTGAAAGAAATTCAAAGTTAGAAATTATAACAAATAAATTCCCTTTCACATCTGAGCCTATAAATACCCAAACATTAACACAAGCACACACACAAAGATTTTGGAAAACTTACTCTGCCAAAATAATATCTCAAAGAAAAGTGTGTGTGTGTTCAAACTTTGTTTCCAGAAAAGTGTATTTGTTAAAAGGTAATCACATTGATCACTCGTTTCGTTGTTATATAGTATACGTACAAACTATCAAAGGTGTTCGATCTTTTGATTTTCTTCTCGAGTTCAAAAGTTTGCATTAAGTCACTCGGTGATCTATTGTTGCATTATAACAATAAACAAGTCTTGGTTTGATTCCCACAAAATGCCATAGTCCTTTTACAAGATTTCAAAAAATCATAACTTAAAAATGGCACTATCCAAGAATATCTCTTATGCCCCTCAGGCTGAGCATCTCATCAATGAGGATGTCCATTTTTCAGTAAACAAATATGGGGGAAATTTTAGTTACCCTCGTAGTGTATCAGCCTACAAACCAATTTGTAAATTTCTTAAAAACTGTGATTGTGTTGATGCTTTTACCAACACCCCCTCAGTATTCTACCATGAATATCTCAGGGAATTCTAGTATACTGTTATGGTTGTAACCCCAACTAACCAAGGGCCTGAAGGTTCTCAAGGATCTGAGACCAAGTCACACAAGGGATGTGTCATCGGGTTCACTGCGAACAATGGAAAGACACCATTTATTTTAGACTTCAAAACCTTTTGTCAAGCCATTGGACTCGAATATAATAAAGGTAATTATGTTGCACACCCTGACACTAGTCAGTTAAAATGGACTAAAAGAAATCGGGGTCCCTGAGTTACTTGTATCTAAAACCCATTTAATGAAAACTGCTTTCCCCATGGCTTGGAGCATCCTGGTCACTTTTGTGATTCAGGTGATCGGTGGGAACTACTCATCAACTGAGCAAGTTAATTCTACTCAGCATATGCTAATCTACAATCTTATTAATGGACTGAAGATTGACATAGGAGAGAGTATTTATAACGATCTCGTAACCAGGCTCCTGAAGGAGTCAAGGCAAAAGTATGTATCTTACCCAATGTTCATATCTTGCGCCTTATAAAGGTTACTGGGTTCTCTTTACACTCAGGAGAAATTTACTGTTTTTTCTACACCAATCATGAGTTCCACAAACTTTTCAAAGAACCTATCTGAAGTCAACCCTATTGAATTGTCGGCTCACATGACTGAGGTGATCAGTCGTGAATCATCTGTGTCTCCCATTCCTTTCTTACCAAAGAAGGGGAACAAGAAGCCTCAGACTGTGCCAAAGACCAAACCAACAACACAGGGCCCTGAGGCTATCAAGACACGTCAAAAAAGGCCAAGGCTAAAAATACTACCCTTGTTCAGACCAAGCTTCATCTACCCCAAGGGAAAGAGCTTACGGGAGGCCATGATACATCACAGTCATGGTCGATGGACCAACCTACTGGTCCTCTTGATGGAGAGGGAAATATACAACCCTCTCTTACGAGACTGCCTTCCACTCAGTCTTATGAGGGCACTCGTAAATCACAACATTTTCCTGAGGACAAAACCAAGGCCAAAGACTCAGGGAGACGCCCACGGGTAACACACCTCACTGATAGGCCTATCACCTCCACACAACCTAATGAAGGCACACTAACTCACAAGTCTTTGCATGAGGACCCAAAAATTGATTCCTTAGACTTAAAGGGACGCCCACGGGTAAAATACCTCGCTGATAGGAATCTCACCTCCACAACTCCTGATGAAGGCACACTAAATCAAAAGTCTTTGCCTGAGGGAACCATTACCAATCCCAAAGACTCAGGGAGATGCCTACGGGTAAAACACCTCACTGATAGGGATCTTACTTCCACCCCTGATCAGTCACAAACTGCCCTTGAGCATCGGCTGGCCAAAACCCAAGCCTCAGGATTTGGGGCAGGGAGCGACCAAAATAAAGGCAAACCTTCTTTTGGAGGGGAGCTGGATAAACCAAAGGGATCACTGAACTATGGGATTTTCTTAATTTACTTTCTGAGCCAGAGGAGATACTCCATAGATTCAGTGACGACGATGAAATGATTGAGCCTGGGGATAAACCTGACACTCAATACCCGCCTCAATTAGACCAGAAGCCACATTCCCCACCTTTGTTCGTGGACATATCGCCCTCCCCTAAGGCTCAACCAAAGACCTCCCCTGAGGTAACCGATCATAAGGAGCCCTCCCCTGAGGCAACTAAAAATCCCTCCCATGAGGCACAACTTGACACCTCGTCATTGGGGACTCAGACTGTGGTTCTGGATTCTACTTTTGATGACACCAAACCTGTCATTGATAAGGTTCTTTATGAAACTCTCAAGGGTGTCTTAAACAATGTCTAAACCATCTTGAAGGCCGAGGTCTCTCAGGGCCAAAAAGACCTTTCTTCCAAGGCTGATGAACTCCTTGACGAATTCAGAACGTATGGGAACCGTTTTGATACCGCTGAGGAAAAGATGAGAGTTCAGATTGACAACCAAATAGAGTTCATCAGTGCCGTCAACAGCAGCCATGAGAGTCAAGAGAAGAAACTCATTAATTTTCTAAACCATGCTCTCCCAACTGTTGAAGAAAATGTGTCTTTAAAGACAACCTTGGATGGACTAATCTCTAGTTCTACTGAGTCCACTTCCAAGGTTGGTCAACTTCTGGAATTGCTTAAGGAAGATAGGCTTTCTGAGGTCTTCACTAGGTTAGACTTTCTCAAGTCTGAGCTGGATGTGGTGAAAGCTAAGTGTGAAGCCATATATGAAGATGTACATATGGATTATGAGGCTGAATTCAGATTGAGCAAAGCTGCACAAGGGTATATGGCTAATGCTTCTAACCTCTCTGATATCTCCAAGGCACTGAAGGAAGCTGATATTCCCCGCCTCAGGACCAAAATCCACATGATGGAAACCACTCAATCACTCATACAATTGGATGTTCAGACTATCAAGACTGACACTCAGTCTATGAAGGCGATGGTGACTAAAATGTTCCAGGCTTTCAAGGGATCATCCACCACCTCCTCCTTAGGACCATCACAGTGACCAAAAGTTAGGATCAGTCAGCCTGACCCTTCAACTTTTGAGGGGGAGAATGTTGTACCAATGATGCTAACATGGAGTGAACCTCCCTCTCAACCTGAGGGGGAGCAAAAAGAAATGGTAAACCCATAACCTAAGGTGCCTGTGATCCCTACACCAACTCCCTTGAATTCCATTCCACCTATCCTTGAGCCATCAGTATCTAATTTAGATAGGGGCAAAGGTATTGCTGATGAAACCCTAACACCACCACCCAAGAAGCTTGTAAAAGCCTCAAGGAAAAGAAGGCCTGACTCTGATGCTATTGTCTTGGTACCCTATGAGATTAATGGAAAGATGTACAAGATGACCCCTGATCAAATCCAAGAGTACTTAGACAGGATGGAGAGGGCTAAGACCAGTGAGGCAACAAGAGATGAGATACTCAAGGTGTCCACTAAGTTCGTTAAGGAAGTGGGTGGTAACCCTGATGAGTTTCTAAGTGTAAAGGGTAGACAAGAGTTCATTCAGAAGCAAGAGGAGGAGCTCAAGGCCATTCAGGATGAGATGATCAAAAGCAGCAACAAAGAACTTCCTAACTAAAAAAGCTGTTTGATCAATACACTAAAGTTACCACTCAAAGACGAACGCCTGAACCAATCAAAAATCTTCAAATCATTCCTCACACCATACTAGTCTCAGTATCTGTTTACAGAAACAATGATGAAAGGAACTTTGAAGTGATGAATAAAGTTTCATTTGGTGATTTCGATCTCAGTGAATGGGATGAAATAGGTAGGATCTTCAGGACCAAAACAAGCAAATGTGTCCATGAAATACTCAACTCTCTCAGCAAGAGATATGAGAGATTGAACCAGATAAAGGAACAATTAGGGATCACTGAGGATCTTCCTCTGGCTGAACATGATCCTTCTAATACTCAGGGATAAAAAAGGAAAAGAGTGGATCTCGAAGCTGAGAGTAAAGTCCTTGGGTTAGAATGCAATCGAACCCTCCCTGAGAATGTTCCCTTTGTGAACAACATGGTCATTGAAGAACCTTAGTGGGGTATGAAAAGCATCCTAAGTAGTGTTAGTCACTGAACTTACATGTTATTAGTCCAATGTGTCATTCTTTATTGTTCTTTAGAGTCTACGAGATAGACTCGTCATTAGCTGAGGCGGATTTCAGTAAGTGATGCAAAGAACCAAGGATGATGGAGTTAGTAAGTAATGACATAACAGCTTACTAACTCCTCGAGACTATTACTTAATCAAAGACCTGAAGAACGTAGAAGACATAAAGAATGTCTGAAGTGGGAAAATATCTTATTAGCAATGAAGACAAAGGTTCAAGAGGAAGGCTTACTTTGTCAAAGGTGCAAAAGATGAAGATAACGAAGTACAAGGTGGTTACTTTTACTTTAGTAAAGCTTCTCAAGGAAGCTTCACACTCCCACTATATATATGTGGTCTTTGTAATAGAATAGTTAATGATTCCATCCATAGAAAACACACATGTAATACTTTAGTAGATAGGGTTTCATCCTCCAATTGTTACATAAGCTTAGCTAGCTATGAACATGTGAGTTTAGTTTGTCATTCATCGCCCGGTTTTTATTCCGCAAATAACCGGGCAAGTCTTGTAAATCTTTTTGATTCATTATTAATAAGATATACAAACGATGAAAAAGTACAAGCTTTGTTATTAGTTAGTCAATTGGTTTAATTGTGCAAATGTTCTTCATATATCGTTGTTGATTATATGTTTGCACAAGATTCATGGATCATCAAATTTCAAGAAACATAATACCCAGATCCAAGTACACCATATGTTATATAACCACCACCTAAAAAATAGGAAGAGTGGAAAGTAGGTCCAACACATGCATTAGTACAAAAGCAAGGCTAGACAAATTAGTGTTTTAATTAGCGTCGTAATTACCCATTCAATCTGTTACAACCATAAACCACCGATCAACAACGTCACACACCACCAGTGATAAAAACAATGAAATATCACTAGTGATAACACAATGAAATATCACCAGTGATATTTAATAAACTTAGTTATAGTGTAATATCATTCACCATTTATCAGTAGTGATATTTCATTTTTTTTCACTAGTGAAATATCACCATTGATAAAAAATCAATTCGAAAAGTTTACAACTCTAGTCTCTCTGGCCGATTTTTGAAACTTTTACACTATTTGGCAAAAATGGCCGCTTCACGTTTTTTAAAAAAAATCATATGTTAATTTCCATCTTTGATCAAACTAAAATGGATGGTAGGGGTTTACTTCATTTAAACTTTTATCATAATACAAATAAAAAGTAAATAAGTACCAAATATCATCAAAATGTTATAAAAAGCAATAAACATGAGGTAAAGATAACAATATTTCATGTTATCAGATTTTTTCATGATGTCCTTTAAATTTGCGTTTTGATATTTCTGTTTATGAGAATTGCTAAGCGTAGCCGTAATATTTATGATCATAGTATTCAGATGACCTTATTAGACACAGAGATTCACCTGTGTCAACTTCAGGTTATTTAAAAAATGATCGCTTTAGAATTAGTCGGCTCGCTATTTTTTTCCAAAAACTTTGGTATACCAACAAAAAAGTATTTAGACGTAAATTTAATGCTCGTATCTTCAATAAAAATTGCCTCTCACTAAATTTAACATGCTTCAAAAGACTTTATTTACAATCAACTGAACATATTTTTCTTTTAGGTTTTGCTATTTACACTTTGTTTTTATATATTCTATAACACATATAAATATTTTATATTTTTCTCACTTATTATATCTCTAAATTAAACTATTTATTCTGACACTTTTCATTATTATTTGATCAAGAATATATGTAACAATCACTAGTAAAAAGATATTAGATATACTTCCTCCGTCTTTAAATAAATGTTAAATATTGACTTTCGAAGCGTAACGATCCACTTTGATACGAAGACCGTTACATGATAATTATGGTGTGTCATCAAAGCATAACAAGGAAACATGTCATAAAACATAAATGACCATAAAGGAAAATCAGAATCAACATCGGATCCTAAACATAAGCTCACATGCATAAAGTAAATGAAGTAGGAAATGACTAAATAAGAGTCCAAGCAAGCATAAGTATATGAAGTGCAAAAGGAGAAGAAATCTAAGGTAGCTTCCATCTTATGCACGTCCTCTCAATGCTTAAGTCTGTTCTTGGGTACCTGCCGTTTGGGTCATGGAAAGAACATACGGCTGAGCAATACGCTCAGTGAACGGATATATGACATGATAAGAATAACTGAAATATAAGTACAAGACATGAGATGTAGCGAAATATGTGTAAGTCCTGGAAAATTTGGAACATGTTTTATAAACTGGTTTATAATTGAAAAGTCTCATGTTTATACATGCAAATGTAATTTAAATGCCAAAGAGCTCATATAGGTCATGATATATATCAACGTGCATGAATACATAGAGGGGTGACCTCGTCATGCAATTAGAGGGGTGACCTCTAATAATATAAGTCTGGGTGGAGGGATCAACTCCAATGTGACGAATGTAGAGCACACACCACAGTTACCTTGTAAACCTGCAAAACATGTATAATTAATAATAATAATAATGGCCAAAGCAACTGAAGGGACGCCACGAGAAATCACTCTCGTCGCGAAAGAGTCATGACACCGGTTCCTCAAGTGTCATGGTTATGGTACCTCCATAACTAGGTGGACATGGTCATGCATGTATATAGCTCAGGAAATTTAAAATGATAGCATGGCAAACAATTATGACGTGTAAACTGGGGAAAACCACCAACCGGCTTAGCTCAGTTGGCCACCAATGTTCCACTAAGTGGTTTCTTTGGGGGAGGTTTCCTGGAGGTCTTGGGTTCAAGACCTGCCTGCCAAGAGCCTTTCAGGCGAAGCGGATAAGGAGTCTAACATAACTAGGCGGGGGTTCGAAGACGACATTCTTCCGCTTGGGTGACATTGCACGACCCTACCCACTAACCACTAACATTTTTCGTTCTAAAAAAAACTAGGGAAAACAGATGGCAGCAAACGGGACAGTCATGCATAGATAGCGAATGTCCTTACTGAAGGACGGAATATCCGTACCATATGTTCAGTAACGAATGAAGAAGAAAGGCGGAACGTACTACTCCGACTTCACGAGTGCTACATAATAAAGGACGTATATGAGTTGTTTGCTCATGTATAACTTACTGATTCTTAGTTTACTTTACTTGTTCTTGACTTGTTTTACTTGTTCTTGACTTGTCTTACTTATTCCTATTTTATCGTGTCTTTCTTAGTGTTTCATGTGTTCTTGATTAACGTATTACATGTTTCATGTGTTACTATACTTGATGTCTCCATAAGTAGTAACTTTCTAAAAATAGCAGATTTCTATATATAGTAACTTTCCAAAAATAGCAGGTTTCCATATATAGTAACTTCCAAAAATAGTAAGTTTCCATAAATAGTAAGTTTCCAAAAAAATAGAAAGTTTTCATGAATAGTAATAAGCTTGTTTAATAAGCATATAATATAAGCCGAGACTTAATGAACATATTTTATAAGTCGTGATTTATTAAATAATATAATCGTAAGGTTTATTTTAAATAAATCTTTTAACATGTTATAATCTTATAAATAATTATTAATTAATAATATGTCATGTTTTATACTTGGTTATTAATTAGTAATATATCATGAATTATATTTAAGTATAAATAATATTATGTCATGAATTCTAATTAATTACTAAATAATAACAAGCCATGTATTTATAATTAATCATTAAATTATAGTATGTCATGAATACAATTAATGATACCTTAAGCCTTGAACATGATAAATAATTTAATTTTATAATAAGACCGTGTTAATTAAGTCCCATTTAAATAAGTACTAATTTAGCCAATCTTAATAAGTCTAAAATAAGTCGAACTAAGCGGTTCATAATAAGCGCAAAAATAATTAACCGGTTCATGATAAATTCCAATGATAAAACAACCCTGTTCATAATATTCCATAGTTTAATTAAGCCAGTTCAGTAAGCCGTAAAATTAATAAGTTCATGAATATTTTCCATGTTTAATCATGTCAAACTTTTTACCTAACTATATCAATAAGCCTGAATATCAAATAAGCCGAAACAATAATTAGTCCAAACCCCCTTGTGGTTCTTTTATTTAGCCGAGCCAAACAAACACCCAATACCAATCACCACTGCTGCCTTTAAGGCTTGCAGCCGCCCAACTACTGGTTCCCACCGTAGGCTGGCTTCAATAACTACCCACCGAGACCCATGGGTCTCGGCTGCTGTGCTAAAACCACCACCGAGAGCACCCCCATGACGAGGTTCTCGGTTTTCGTGCACCAAAACAAAATCAAACCCGATACCAATCTTGTTTAATTATTATCATACTTGTTTTCATACCATTTGATTAGTTTAATTCGTGATTAAATAAAATAAATAAGAACATAAGATTTAGGTTTATTGAAAGATGAATGATTTATGAAAAGCAACCACGAACATCATCTCACGAATCACGAACCCATAATCAAAAGCTTTTCTCCCTTGTTTTCTTTCTTAAGCCCGGCGACCACCATATCATTTTTAGGATTTTTCTTAAAATTTTTGTAACTTTGTAAATGAAAGAAAGAAAAGGCTTTTGTTAGTTTATTTTGAAATGAGCCGGGCCTTGGGCCTTTTTTTCTTTTCTTTCATAACTGGCCATAAACACCCATTGTAATATATGTTTAGTGTTTATTTAGGCTTCTCGTGTATTAAGTATTCACGCCTTAAGTTCGTGTTTTATCGTGTCGTGTTTATTATTATTACGTAAATAGTTGTAGTTGTTTATTACCTATACGTAATACTTGTTGTGTATCAATTAATATACTTTTCGTGTTGTAAATTAAACATACGTTATTACTTGTCGTGTATATATGATTTTTAATTCTGTGTCATATTTTATCGTGTCATATTTAATATACGTATTTACTTGTCATGATTATTTTAAAAAGTAAAAGTTTAAATTTAATAGTATTTTTATGCGGGTTTTATACGAAATCATTCATTTAACTTTGACATTAAATTATTTTGCTTGTGTTATGTAATATTTGATGCAAATTATATATTTTCTCCGTTCACTTTAATTGTGTTCCAACAAGAAAAAATTTAATTTAAGATACATTGTATTTGGACATTTTTTTTTTAACATGGACACTTATTTATTAAAATGAAAACTTTACCTTTATAAATGTAATAAATGTAGTCATTACTTTTTTTACAAAAATGGATGATATTGGTAAAATTGTGAATTGATTAAAGTATAAACATCTTAATTAAGAAAATAGATAAAATTTTAAGACAAATTAAAATAGTAATGACACCGACTAAAATGAGATAAAGAGAATAAATAGATTGAGATTTAAATATATTTTCATTCTTATAATTTTCAATAAATATTATAAAATATAAATAAAATAATTTAATGTGAAAGTTAAAAAATGTCTTTGAAATTTAAAATAAACATTTATTTAAAGACATAAATAGTAGTTATCTTTTTTTAAACATAATAACAAGATTGCCGACCTAATTTACTATTCTTCTGGGCCCATTATTTATCAAGTCACTCATATAAAACAAATTTTCATCCAGTTAAACACGATACCTTGATGCAACTTTTTGCCTATCACTCTGATTCAAATAATTTTTCCCACTCTGATTCGCTAACTTTTAAGTTTTAACCTATCACTTTTAACTTATCAGTTCTGATTCAAATAATTTTCATTCAGCCAAATAATTTTCGGGCGGCCCACATAATCTCACTGCATACAAACAAATATGTGTTCGTTACGCATGAAACCGATGCACTGCCTCGATTTATGAGGCCATTTCTTAATTTACCAAAATGAAAATAAAATGTATGCTATACAGCTATGCTAATAAGCAGGCTCGTTATGTAGTTTCTAGTGTTTTTCTAAGCGATAATAATAAAGGGTTTTTCTATACGATCGTAATTCAATGACAAAGTTGCTTATGAACACAAATTATATACTTTAAATATATATGTTTAATATTTACCATTAGTATAGATGGGTGAGGTTATTTTCAGAACCAAATAAATGTATAGAATTGCGAGAACCACCTTTTTACTCTTAAAATGAACATGTATATTCGTCGGGTTAGTTCATTAGGTAAAAATACATGAATTTTTATTGTCGTAGGTCACTAGGAACATGTATCTTATGACCATGCACATGTATTTGTTTTGTATGTATTATAACTATCTTTTCGTTGGAGAATATGAAAACACATGTGCAATCTTCATATCACTCATCATTTTCGGATCTATAACCAATAAAACAATTATTAAATGTTAATTTAAACATAATAATGAAAATACATATGCATTATTAAGTGTATAAAGGTGATTCTCGCAGTTCTATACATTTTTTTGTTTCTAAAAATAATCTTGCACTAGTATAGATAGCCGCCACTATATTAGCAGTGCATTATATCATCAACAAAATTTTATATTCTCGTCCACCAATGTAAGATGACTATTCGATTAATAATATATTCTTCCACTCGAACAAGTTGCAATTTAAAATGAAATTACATGTACTAGGTTAGTTAGAATGGTCCTTTTGTTAATACTTCTATTATCTTTAAAAACTGAAAATAAATCCAAAAGTTTTGTATTTTTTGTCTCTTTTTTTCAGTTTATATTTCATACAGTTTTTTTATCGGTTTTCATTTCGTATTTTTGTATATTTATTACTTTTAATCTATTAATATTTATAATTTTAATTTTATATATTCAGTTTCTCAGTTTTATTAAATATACAAAATTAATTTATTTTTTTTAGAAAAATAGAGGGGTATAGATGACTTTTTAAAAGGTCTTAATAACACCTTGGTTAGAATGCAGTATTAATGTATATTAATTATTCATTAAATAACTTATCTTAATCTTAATTATAAGAAAAAGATTGATAAGGTTACAAATTTTATTGAGATTCTCAATCTAAACAATTAAAACATTCTGCATTAACAATACACCTTTTTTTAATTCATGCTTAGAGTGTCGTAATCAAATACTGAGTATGAAAATGTGTAAATCTCTGCTTTTAAATATATGTTGAGAACTTCTTTTTTTTCATTCTTAATATTCAGTAAAGTAAAATGTGGATAATGTGTCATGATTAAAATATCACTTTAATCTTAATCTGTTAATTTTAATAATTTTATGATTTTAAATTTTTGTTTACTGTTTTATCAAAGATAGTTTTAAAAAAGTTGTCAGATGTTACTTGTCCTATGCTACCGGAACCATACACGATGAGCAAAAAATTGCTTTTTATGTTCATTTATTTGGTTTCACCGAATTTCTTTGTACGCTCTTTGATATATTTTAAATTTTGTAATTTTAAGTTACCGTGTGTTACACGAAATATTTACTAAAATATTGCAACTATGATAAAGTGTCGTTATAAAATCTCATTGCTATGTACACGTTTCGCCTAATCTGAATTAGATACTTTAATACACTTCTCATCATAGAGAAAAGGAAACTAACTTTGAATGAGGATCATGTCTCTAAAATGATAAATCACAAGTTTTAGCTAGGTGCAACACAACATTAGATTGTTTTTCAAGACTGAAATGTGTTCTGGTACAATTGTTTTTCAAGACTGAAATGTGTTCTGGTACAATTCTAGTACCGCCACAATGAATGATATGATCAAAAGGTTTTTAAATCTTACGGAGTATATAACAACCTAAAGAAAGTAGGAGCAACCAGCCAGAATGTATCCTCACATTCTTTTATTACTTTTTCCATAGAAAAGGACATGATTAAACTAGATTCAACTTCATATTTTGAAATATCCATGGAAGAACACTTGAAGTCGATCGATCAGTTGGATTAAAATTCATAATACAATATTCTTGCGGGTGCTAGTCCATATATAGACTCTAAAGAAATTGTTGCAGATTCTTCGAGAGTTCTGTTGGTGTCATGCAGAAGTCGTCCGTCATCTGTTGAAATTATTGGAAAAAATGGAATATCAGACATATATCTGTTGGTAATTGTTTTTTCCGAAAATTACCTATGAGAATTATTAAACTAGCTGTTCAAAGTATCGCTTGTAAGATACGTGTAACAATGTAATAACGCTGAATTAGAATTACGTTTGGCTCAGATGAAACATATACCTCAGCAATGACATTGATAAAAAGAGTAGTATTCGTGAAAGTCACAGCGTTGGTACTGATAATTGACAGACCAACATTGAGCATCTCCCTTAATACGTTGACGTAGGAAGATGAATCTCTCTTGCATTGAAATTGAAATAAAACACTCTTCCCCGACATTTGCACTGAAATATCCTCTCCACGCTTTGTCTTGTGAGAAGAGCTAGCTTCGTCGTCATTAGATTCTCGAACACTAGCTGATGATTCTTCAAGGTCCTTCACATGACTCTCAAGTTCTTTAATGTAGTTACATGCATCTTCCAACACAGATGCCATATCCTTCTACAATCAAGAAAAAGTCCAAACGTTGTTACATACCAACATATAACATTCTTTCTAGGAAATATTTTGTTGGTTTTTTTACCTTGGTGGGATTAGGAAGTAGCGTTGACAACGAAATGAACTGTTGGGCTAACTTTTCTCTTCTGTCCCTCTCATCCGAGACATGATCTTGATCATGAATCGTGTTCGATACCTTTCCCATACAACCAGAATTTTGTCTTTAAGCGTTGGATCTCCAAAAGATGTCCTTGAACCAGTATAGCCTAAAAGATTTTAGGGGTTAAAATATTGAAGACATATTGTTAAACAATGCTGCTCTCTTCTTATAAGGTTGCTGGAATTAAAAGGAATCTTTTAATAAAATAAAGTTGGCAATCTTGACCCGAAGCCTAATTTAACAAAAAGCCACGTATGAGCCACTTTGGATTGTAGGCTCGGAGAGTGGTAATAAAACTCTATCATACACCTCATCGTCATGTCAATTATTACAAACTCACAAAAAACTTACTAGTACTTTATTATTATCATAAGAATTTTTTTTTCATATCTACTTAACCTCCACTATATATAAAACATACCTCTAAATAACTTCAAACTTTTTAAAAATTATTAAAAGGGGAAAGATAGCACGGGTACCAAGTGGTAAAAAACTGACAATTTCTTGTTTTTAAGTATAAACCTACCGCGTAGATTTTAAAAGTGGGATGGTAACTGACCGGTGGCTTTTTGCATGTGTGCAACTCACCCGTGGCTCTATAAGCCATTCCCTCATCTTATATGCGTCGTATTGTATCCATTTTTATTTTGTTGGATAAAAAATAACAAACTTTGAAAGACATCGTGTATGGTTGATTCCAAAATCACACACACCTCAAACACTTATGGTTATTTAGCTATATATAATAAATGAGTCTCCAAATAAATGAGGAGGTCATATTAATAAGTTAGGAAGTCCGAAAGCTGACTTCTCATAGACTGGAAGCTAATATTCCAACATGTTTAATAAGCTTGAAGCTGCAGGAGTTCTATGGGCCTCCATACATAACCTTCAAAATGCGGATGTATTAAATGTTAACTATACATCCGCCATTGTTGTGTCTATACTTCTACTACTTGTGTAATAGTGTGGTTAGCATTTTAATCTTCAAAATGCGTAGTGTGAAGGGAGTTGTTGTACACATGTGAAAGAACACGATATCGTAGCTTAGGTGTCAGCAAATATTGTAGGCGATGTAAAAGGGTGTTGGTCCTATCCTTTGTGCAAGGACCCGATGTTTAGCTTAGTACCGGATTAAGTGTAAGGAATGTAGAAGGGACTTGTTGTACCCGTGTGAAAGAACGGGACATCATAGCTTAAGTGTCAGAAAAGATTGTAAGCTAAGGTGTAAAGGTTTCTCCACCGGTGTAAATGAGATTCTTGATTAGTGAAGTCGAACACTCGAGTAGGTGACTCGGGGAGTGGATGTAAGGCAAGGAAGGAGTCCTTGTAGCCGAACCACAATAAATCATTGTGTCGGTGTGCATTTACTTTCTTATTACTTTATCCTTATACTTGCATTGCTCGCCTCTCATACTATGTCTCCATTTGATACAAAAAGTTTTAAGAAAACTATTCATTCCCTTCCAGTTTTTTACAATTGGTATTAGAGCGGGTAGCTCTAATTTCTTAAAAACAAATCGTTTTAAAATAGGGCACGGTCCATGTATCAAATTACCTTTCAAGCGGGATAAAATATGCGAAGCGTTTCTTTGTTTATTGCTTGCAAGTTTTATTCTTTAGTATACTATGCTATATTAGCTTGAAGATTTCCCTGAAACATAAATAAAGATGTTTTAAAGAAGGATTGGAAAGTGTTGTTGTGTGTCCATAAAGAAAATATACAAAATACTGTTTTTAATGAGTGTTTGGGAAAACTACTTAATTTTGTTGAAAAATTATTTATGTAAACTCATAGATAAGTCTCATAAGTAGAAATGATGTTTAAGATGTGCATTATATGTTTGTTATCAAGTGTAGTAAGTCCTATGCATTTTGATATGTCAAAACACAATTTTTTAGGGAAATTGCAGTATGTCTAAGAGACTCACGGACCCAAATTAGTGGTCGACGGACCCATTTCAATAAGGGTCCGACGGGTCCCGTGATCTTCTGTTCTACAGTTTTTCAGCCAACTTCAAATTGCCATAACTTTTTAACCGTAAGTCCGTAGAAGTCGTGCCAACTATCGTTTTGAAGGTAATTGAGTCTAGTTTCATATAAAACACTTTTAAGTGCTGGTTAGATTCATAAGATAATGAAAGAAGTACAAAGCAATAGGTTTGAGTCAGACATATCAAATTAGTTTGTAGTTGAATAAGGTTGTGACCACATTCTAAAACAAGTCATGTTGTCATACAAAGAAAACTAATCCAGCTTGGTATATAGCGTCATAGTTTAACACAAAATGAAGAAAAATATTTGTATGCTAAATGTTACTTGCTTTGGTTTATGAGTTTGCATGTATTTTGTTTGATCATTGTTAGTTGTAATTGCTTTTATTTGTGATACATAAGTATCAATCTTGTCATGTTGCTCATTTGCTTGCTTGTCAATTATATGATTATGCACAATAGGACATTTGCTAGAGTTTATGCTCTAAGTTGGAAAATTCCCTTTCACATTGCTTGTAGACTTTACTCACTCTCTTTGCATAAACTACACTCTTACTTACACTTAGTAAGTTACCTAGAAATAGGAAATAAGTAAACTTGTCAAGTACATCACCATGAATTATCCTTTAAACATATAGTGTTCTTGAAAAATGGTGTTTGGTAAAACAATGATGTTAAACAGAATCCGTAGGATATTTATGTTGTGTGTTAATGGACATTTGTGCATATGAACATCTTGCTTATGTTGAACCTTTTATGCTTATGTGTTTTTATGAGCTTCCCTTTTACTTGCATATCACTATCTTTTCATTTATATATAACCATTGCATTGCACCTATATGCTTATACTTGTTCTATTTGTCTTTCATTCTATATGCATATGTGCTTTTGTGTCGACATTTATGTGCACATGTTGAAATCGGTTTTCAATGAGAAATCTAGTTCCACGGGATATGATCGGTAACACTTGATAAGTGTGCAAATGATAGGTGTGTAAACACCCATCCTTTTTACCACTTAACTACAATAATAACCAAGCCAAAACGTGTATTTTATGTCATATATGTCGGAATTATGCGTGGTTTGTGTTTCTGTTGTGATTTAGGACGAAATTGTGAAAAAGGGGAGAAAACACGGGCATTCACGGGCTTTTATCGAAGAAAAAGACAAATGACGAAGTCAAGAAATCAAGAGTGCAAAAAGAACAGAAGTCCAAGACCAATTCTGAAGATTTATCGAAGAAAAAGTCAAAAGACGGAAGTTTACTAAAAGCCGAAGAACTCAAGTCTAATTTATTGAAGAATTACAAGACGAGTTTAAAGAAATCCCGAGACAAATTCGTTAAAGTCAAAGAATTAAGAAGATTAAGGACTTAATGATGCAATTAAAGAAAGAAGAAAGAGGGGAGGAAGCTTCCTAAGCACCTCCCTAATCTCCTATAAATAGGATACATTTTCATTTCATTAGTTTTTGTTGGCTAGAGTGACACTAGTTCTTCCACCATTTTAATTACCTTGCACTTTAATTACATGTCATTTAAATACTTGTCTTGCACCTTAAATTCATTTAATTTCAAGTAAGTTTCCTTTTAATTCTTGTCAATCTTTACTTTTATTGTCAATCTCCTATCTTCCTTTCTTGTTTGATCTTAATCTTTATGCTTTATTGTTCATGTTCATGTTTTTGATGTTTTTATTGATTTGATTAAAGTGGATTTTGATTATTTTGATTAGTATTGTTAGTTTGATTGTTTTGGATTGTTTGTTTATGATTAGTAGATGTCTATTGATTAGTTTGATTTAATCTTGTGGTTGATTTAGATTAGATTTGTTTAGATTCGTGCTATTATTGTTTTCCCGTGTTCTTCGCTAAACAGTTTTCCAGGTTATTCCGGATCAACACCAAATATTCCGAACGAAGGTTGTTGTTGAATATTCCGAATAAAAGGCTTTCATTCGGAATAAGTGACATATTTCGGATCAAGGCCATATTCCGGATCAGAAACATATTCCGAGCGAAGAAGTTCATTCGGAACATTCCGAACGAAGGATTCATTGGGTGCTCATTCGGAACATTCCGAACCAAGAAGATATTCCGGATCAAGGTGTTTTATTCGGAACATTCCGGATCAAGGCTTTGTGAATAATATATTCCGAATCAGAGGATATTCCGGATCAATGGCGTTTATTCGGAATAATTTATTATTCCGAGTGAAGGTGCTCATTCGGAACATTCCGAGTGAAGGCAGCATTCCGAGTCAAGGAGTACATTCCGAACGAAAGGAGTTCATTCGGAATATATTCCGGATCAAGGTGATATTCCGAATAAAGAGTTTATTCCGGATAAAGTGACATATTTCGAATAAAGGATTTATTCCGGATGAAGCATTATTCCGAGTGAAGAAGAATCATTCCGAACGAAGGTGACATTCCGGATGAGTGATTATTCCGAGTGAAGGATTATTCCGAATGAGCTGTTTTCAGGTTATTTTTAGTTTCTGTTTTTAAGTTTTAAGTTTTTAATTTTCAAGCTTTATTTTTCCCGCCTTTTTCCTTAGTTGCACTTTAAGTTTAATTGCCTTAGATTTATTTTAGCCTTGCCTTAGTTTAAGTTTTAGTTGCGTTTTAAGTTTGCCTTTATGTTAGATTTAAGTTTTCGTTATTTACTTTTAGTGCCTTTTAATTTCTCGTCACGCTTTTAATTACTCGTCATTTATTTTAAATTAGAGTTAGATAAATTACCTGCTTTTACTTTAAAGTTTTGCACCTTTTAATTACTACAACGACACAACTTTTGTTTCACCAAAGACAGCTGAGTCGCATAGTTAACCAATTATCAGTTCGATTAGACATACGAACAAAGAACTTTTTAACTGAGTAAAATCTAGTTATTAAAATGGCGCCGCTGCCGGCTCTTTTCGTAAAGATTAACGGTTTTCTGTGAGAGACGCGTTGCTTTTTGGGATCCGTTTATTCGTGAGCGTTATTTTTCTTGCTTAAAAATTTCAAAAAAACCATAAAAATTTAAAATTGTTAAAAATCCATAAAAATTTAAAATTTTTTAAAAAAAATCCAAAAAGATTTTCTTTTTATTGTGTATATATATTGCCTTTTCTTTGGTATTGTTTTCTTTTGCTTTCGCAGGTGTATGCGTACTAGATCTTCTACTTATCAAGAGCCTGAGACTCGAGAATATTTAGCTATGGCAGGTGTGAACAACAACAATAATCCACCGCACCTCAACAATAACAACAATGTTCTTCCACAGCCCGATCTTCGGACAATGGAGGAGCTTTGTCAACCCACAATGTTTGGACGAGGAGGACCGATTGCGCTGATGCAAATCACGGCTCCGGAGTTTTCGTTGAAGCATCACATGATCCAGCAAGTGCAAACTAATCCATTTCGAGGAATGCCTGATGATGATGCCAACAAACACCTCGACAAATTCATTACTATCACCCAAAGCATGAAGTTGCCCGGTGCCACAATGGATGTTCTTCGCCTTCAACTCTTTCCACATACTTTATCACACCATGCCGAGAAATGGTTTGATCGTCTCCCGAAGAATTCCATTCATACTTGGGATGACATGACTCAACGCTTTCTGTCGCGCTACTTTCTACCATCCATGGTCACGAGCCTTCGCAATCAAATCAGCGGTTTCATGCAAGACCCCGATGAATCTCTCTTTGATGCTTGGGAAAGATATAATGTCTTGATCGATCGATGTCCAAACCACAACATGCTCCCTGTGACCTTAATTGATACTTTTTACAACGGTTTGACTTTTCGTGATCGTGATACGATTAATGTAGCCGCCGGTGGCACATTTATGAAAAGGAGACCCGAGGAGTGTAGAGAGCTTATAGAGAACATGACTACTCATCACAAAAACTGGGATTCCTCCGCTTCTTCAAGGAACAACCCGAGAGTCAATGTTTCTTCTACTTCAGCAAACCCTGATATGACCGAATTCACGCGCATGATGACCGAAATGAACAAAAATATCTTGCTTCTCGCTACAAACCAACAACAAGTTAAAGTGGTTGCAAATCCTTGTGAGACATGCGGCGGTCCTCACCCATACACTGATTGTCCTTCTACTCAAGGCAATCCGGAAAACGTGTATGCGGCTTATGGTAATTATTCACCGGAAAATTACCAAGCCCGATCTCAAGGGGATAGAAATTTGCTAAGTTACCGGTCCAACAACTACCTTTCACCCGGTTTTTCTCCTCAAAACCAAAACCCAACAACAACTACAATAGAAGCAACCAAATCCCACCTAGAGCTTCTAATCCTTATAACCCACCCGCTCAACAAGCCCCACCCATCAATCAAGATGTTGAAGCCATAATGAGAACCCAAGGAGAGCAAATCAAGAATCTACAGAGCCAAATTATCAATTTGAAAGGGGATATCACCAAGCAAGGAAATGATATTAGATCCGAGCTTTGAGATAATATACAATCCTCCTTCAGCAATCAAACGAATGACTTGAAGAATATGCTGGCTAGTTTCTTACCCACCACTCAACCCTCTACTTCGAGTTCTCTACCTTCAAACACCGTCACCAATCCGCGAGCGAATGTGAGTGCTATTACTACTCGTAGTGGAGTTACTTTAGTAGGACCACCTATCCCGCCCCCATCATCTACACCTCCTCCACCACCATTTATCCCTACTACTGCTACACCTAGTATTAGTACACCATTACCGTCTCCGCCTCGTCATGACGAAGTACCCAAGACGATTCCTCCACCAACCCCACCTTCAACATCTCAACCTTTACCTGCTACACCTACACCTTCACCACCCAACCCCAGCATTCCTTACCCTTCGCGACTCAACAAGGCTAGAATTTTGACTAAGAATGACATTCAAGTCTCTCACCTTTTGGAAAAGGTTGCCGGCATGAAGATCACCTTTACCCTTGTTGAAGCTCTTGCTCAAATGCCACAATTTGTCAAGATGTTTAAGGAATTGCTTAGCAAGAAGGATAAGATGGCCGAGTTTGTTAATACTCGATTGAATGAAAATTGTTCTGCCGTCCTTCTTAAAGAACTTCCGGAGAAACTTGGAGATCCCGGTCATTTTGTGCTCCCTTGTACTTTTAACCAAACCGACAAATTTACTGCCTTAGCCGATCTCGGGGCAAGTATTAATTTGATGCCTTTAAGTGTTTGGAAAAAGTTATCATTGCCCGAACTTACACCCACCAAGATGACTCTTGAGTTAGCCAATCGCACTCTCGCTTACCCCGTTGGTATTGCCGAAGATGTGTTCATTAAAGTTGGCACATTCACTTTTCCGGTCGACTTTGTCGTTGTTGATTATGAAATGGACCTTCGTATTCCGTTAATACTTGGACGCCCATTTTTGAGAACCGGTAGAGCTTTAATTGATGTGGATAAGTGTGAGCTCATCTTAAGAGTCGGGGATGATGCACAAGTGTTTGAAATGGGGAAGCTTACAAGCAAATCCTTTGGAGGCCGAGAATCGGCGAATATGATTAATGTGCTCGATGATTTTGTCATCTACAACAATCCCCTATTCGAGTCTTGCAATGATAATCCACTGTTTCAAGATGATGTGGATGATTCTCTCTCCAATTTGGAACCCCCTCCCATATATGATTCTCCACCGATCTTTGATGCTTATGATGATGATTCTAGCTCAGATACGGATGATTATGATGATTTTACTTCCGAGTATCCCGACATGCCCACTTACGATGATTTTGATGAGGCCGGTACTCTGTCGAGTGATTCTTCTCATGATGAAGATCCTCCGCCATCCATGCTTAATCCTACTTTGGATGACTACTCATTTGAGGAAGACTTCTCTACTTTTCTCAATACTTACTTCCCTCATGAGAGTGATGCCCCTCCTTTAGACTTTGATGATTATGGTCTTGATCCTACTTTGGATTTGAAGAAAATTCTTTCAAAGGAGAAGCAACCGGACGACACCAACATCCGCAGCACATATGATTTAACACCTCTTTGTCCAACTTCTGAGGACGAGGTTGTGCATTTTCTTAGCGGATCATCTTCAAATTCTGCTGAGCCTGAGTGCTATTTTCCCCTAAAGGAAAAGGTGTTCGACCCCGGTATCGATATTCTTCAGCCATCTCAGTATCCATCTGATGAAATAAAAGGAAAGATCTTTGGAACTTTTGAAGATATGCTTGCACCTCTTCACCCTTGCTCCCACCGTGCTCCATCTTTGCTTAAGGGAACCTTTCCTACTCTTCTTTGGCTTGCCTTGTTCTCCTTAAGCTTGTGCTATTTGATGGACAAAAACTATGTATTGGATCCCGGTGGATGTGTTTCATGCTTCTTCCTATGCTAATCAAGGTCGAGTCAGGCTCACGACTCGGTGAACAAAAATCAAGCGCTTCTTGGGAGGCAACCCATGTTTCTATCTTTTATCTATCTATATCCTAAGTGTAGGGGAGACCCGTTGGTGTTTGCTATTTCCTCTCTTTTCATATTCAGGGATTCGAGCGCTCAATGATCCACTCTTGATGATTTTTGACGAACCGTGATTCCGTGTTCCCTTCTTCCCGGTTCTATCCTAAACTCTTTTCGATTCTCTATTTTATATTTCTCAATATTAAAATAGGAATCTCGTTAGTTGTCTCTTCCTTAGCGAGATTTAAACAACGTGCACAATGTCCTAAGTGTAGGGGAGTTTACTCCCACATGCTTAAACATTGAGGACAATGTTTATATTAAGTGTAGGGGGGACTTCTATCGAAGTTAAGTGGTCTTTTCCTTGTATTTGTCCTCATTTTAACCGGAAAATCAATTTTTCGACATTTTTCAAAATTTTTGATCTATTTTGGCCTATTAGTTTTTCCCTTTGTATAGTTATTTTCTTTCTTTACTAGAATAAATTTTAATAAAGTGGTTTTAATTTTCAAACGTTATGAATCTTTTGACTCAACCCGAGTTTACTTATCTAAGTTTACTCTAGCTAGTATCCTTAACGTGTTTAAGTCAAGTTTTGCTAGGCTTTTATATAAGGAGCTTTAAAACGCGAAAGTCTTAACTCTCACGGGTTAAGAACAAGAACTTTTCGCAAGTTCCTATAATTGATCCTAGAGAGTCGTTTATCAAGGGAACTTTAAAATGCGATTTCTAAACTTGAAAAAGTCTAAGAATTTGCAAGATCCTATAGACGACTCGAAAACCCAAAACTTTGATTTAATAGGCTAAGCATCCACGAGTCTCATTCCTTGAGATTTTAAATTGTGGAGAACGAGAGATGATAGAGTCAATTATAAGTTTGGTATTCTTTCGTGAATTTATGTGAGTTAATTATAAGCCTATTCTCCCATCGCTTGTTAATAATTTTATCTGCAATAAATAAGGTTGTACGATTTGAAAAGTTACTTAGCTTCTAGCCCAAGATCGTTTAAAAGTTGCTCGGTAATGATTAGAGTTCATTGCCAAGGCATAACTTATTGAAGCGGGATGCGAAGATTGGCGAGTCCAAAAAGGCCCTAACAAGGCACGAGGGCTACATTTTGTTGCTAAAGATCCAAAGTGATGTGAAGAATCATTTATCAAAGATCAATATGAAGGATCAAGACACACAACGAAAAGCAAATACTCCCGTAAAGATCATGGAGAAGTCTATCCAAAAAGGCCCTAACAAGGTATGAGGATAAATAGATCCAAGTCTTAAAAGGAGGCGGATCGTTGTATATCAAAATCCCAAATAAAGATTGGAGAAAAATGAAGAAGTCGTGGTCTAAGTATGAAGAATCTCTCAAAACTTCAAGTGAAGAAATTCCTATTATGAAGAGAAGACCATTACTTCATGAACGTCTCTCAAGGTTTGAAGTATGAAGTCGCTGCCAAATATCGGTCCGAGAAAGGTCTCAAATCGCGAAGCGAGTTATGCCAAGATATGAACTTTTTGAGGTCCCGAGAAGTAGTTTTAAAAGATTTTGTCCTTTAGCTAACTATTGATTAAATCGTCCCACTTTATTTTCAGCCTAAATAACTATCGAAATAAGTCAAACAATGCATCCTCGTGATCATTCAAGACAACAATAAAATATAAGAGATACACCTAGGAATAAGGGAGTCTAAGTGAATAATTGGCCCACATGAGTTCGTGTTAGTTTGCTAACTTATAATAACAATGATCTCGTTTTTAAGATTGGTTTGGAGAAAGAGAAAACTTGAGGATGATGATCATTCATGACATTTTCAAAACCCTAAGGTATGTCTTTAATTTCTTTTCTTCCTTTGAATGTTTATAATTTTCTATCTCTTTAATAAAGGCCAAGGTGGATTGATTGTGATGAAAAATGTAAACGTGCTTTGTAACTAATGCATTGCATGCGGACATTGAAATGGTCAAGTGTAGGGTATTTGATAGGTGTGTAAACACCCATCCTTTTTACCACTTAACTACAATAATAACCAAGCCAAAACGTGTATTTTATGTCATATATGTCGAAATTATGCGTGGTTTGTGTTTTTGTTGTGATTTAGGACGAAATTGTGAAAAGGGGAGAAAACACGGGCATTCACGGGCTTTTATAGAAGAAAAAGACAAAAGACGAAGTCAAGAAATCAAGAGTGCAAAAAAGAACGGAAGTCCAAGACCAATTCTGAAGATTTATCGAAGAAAAAGTCAAAAGATGGAAGTTTACTAAAAGCCGAAGAACTCAAGTCTAATTTATTGAAGAATTACAAGACGAGTTTAAAGAAATCCCGAGACAAAGTCGTTAAAGTGAAAGAATTAAGAAGATTAAGGACTTAATGATGCAATTAAAGAAAGAAGAAAGAGGGGAGGAAGCTTCCTAAGCACCTCCCTAATCTCCTATAAATAGGATTCATCTTCATTTCATTAGTTTTTGTTGGCTAGAGTGACACTAGTTCTTCCACCATTTTAATTACCTTGCACTTTAATTACATGTCATTTAAATACTTGTCTTGCACCTTAAATTCATTTAATTTCAAGTAAGTTTCCTTTTAATTCTTGTCAATCTTTACTTTTATTGTCAATCTCCTATCTTCCTTTCTTGTTTGATCTTAATCTTTATGCTTTATTGTTCATGTTCATGTTTTTGATGTTTTAATTGATTTGATTAAAGTGGATTTTGATTATTTTGATTAGTATTGTTCGTTTGATTGTTTTGGATTGTTTGTTTATGATTAGTAGATGTCTATTGATTAGTTTGATTTAATCTTGTGGTTGATTGAGATTAGATTTGTTTAGATTCGTGCTATTATTGTTTTCCCGTGTTCTTCGCTAAACAGTTTCCAGGTTATTCCGGATCAACACCAAATATTCCGAACGAAGGTTGTTGTTGAATATTCCGAATAAAAGGCTTTCATTCGGAATAAGTGACATATTCCGGATCAAGGCCATATTCCGGATCAGCAACATATCCCGAGTGAAGGAATCATTCAGAGCGAAGAAGTTCATTCGGAACATTCCGAACGAAGGATTCATTGGTTGCTCATTCGGAACATTCTGAACCAAGAAGATATTCCGGATCAAGGTGTTTTATTCGGAACATTCCGGATCAAGGTGTTTTATTCGGAACATTCCGGATCAAGGCTTTGTGAAGAATATATTCCGAATCAGAGGATATTCCGGATCAGTGGCGTTTATTCAGAATAATTTATTATTCCGAGTGAAGGTGCTCATTCGGAACATTCCGAGTGAAGGCAGCATTCCGAGTCAAGGAGAACATTCCGAATGAAAGGAGTTCATTCGGAATATATTCCGAATCAAGGTGATATTCCGAATAAAGAGTTTATTCCGGATAAAGTGACATATTCCGAATAAAGGATTTATTCCGGCTGAAGCACTATTCCGAGTGAAGAAGAATCATTCCGAACGAAGGTGACATTCCGGATGAGTGATTATCCGAATGAAGGATTATTCCGAATGAGCTGTTTTCAGGTTATTTTTAGTTTCTGTTTTTAAGTTTTAAGTTTTAAGTTTTTAATTTTCAAGCTTTAATTTTCCCGCCTTTTTCCTTAGTTGCACTTTAAGTTTAATTGCCTTAGATTTATTTTAGCCTTGCCTTAGTTTAAGTTTTAGTTGCGTTTTAAGTTTGCCTTTAGGTTAGATTTAAGTTTGCGTTATTTACTTTTAGTGCCTTTTAATTTCTCGTCACGCTTTTAATTACTCGTCATTTATTTTAAATTAGAGTTAGATAAATTACCTGCTTTTACTTTAAAGTTTTGCACCTTTTAATTACTACAACGACACAACTTTTGTTTCACCAAAGACAGCTGAGTCGCATAGTTAACCAGTTATCAATTCGCTTAGACATACGACAAAGAACTTTTTAACTGAGTAAAATCTAGTTATTAGCAAACACTTACCCTTTCTACCACAAAAAACAAGTAAAAGCAAGACCTAATCATGAATTTAATATCGTAAAAGTCAGAATTATGCGTGGTTTGTGTTTATGTTGTGAAATAGGTACAAAAGGACAAAATAGAAGAAAACACGGGATTACACGGACATTTATCAAAGAAAAGTCAAAGATAAAGTCAAAGTCAAGTCAAAGGACCAAAAGTGCAAAATAAATGAAGATTGAAGGGCCAAAGATGAAGAAATTATGAAGTTATTTGCTTAAAACAAGAACTGCCCAAAGTACAAGGACCAAATCTGTCAAAGAAAGAAAATAGAGATAGCTGGCCACTTGGACCAATGAGAGACAATGATTGGGAAGCACACGGATTCAGATCCCACTTGTTACACTCCAACCAATCAAAAGCCAAGAAAAGAGTCACCAGGATTGCCAACTCATTCCCACTTTTTCAGAGAAAAGGGCCAATCAGGAGCTGCCACGTGTCACTCTCATACTCGCCTCTTTCACCAGAATATAGAGATCGATAGAGGCTGTTTCAAGGAAAGTTATGAACATGAAAAATGATCGTCTTGGTGAGAAGAATCCAATGGTACATGTGACAATCCGTCAATTTACGATTGATATTTTATTCTCAAATATCATTTGAAAATATTATTTTAATATTACAATATGAACTCACTTATTTTTGGGAAGAAATTTGGATTTACATCTTGAAGTAGCATCGACTACGTTTAAACCGGAGGATTCTACGTTACGTGCTTACGTTTACATACACCGTCTTTGGTGAAAGTCCGACATTTCAGAAAATAAATTTATCCGTGAATATTGTTTTGGAGTTTTAAATTTGTGTTGGTTCATAAACTCACAAATTTACGAGAAGAGACTAGGACTTACGATTTTATTTTAACGTCCCTTACGACTAAACCGGAAACCTTAGGATTACGTATTTACGTTTTCGAACTCTGTTTTTGATGAGACAATTTTTATTAGATTCGTTTTGTGACGTTGATTCATAATTTATAAAAACGTTTTTCGTAAAACGACCCGAGGGCACGCAAATCGAGAAAACTAGAATCGAGAAATACCCGTAAACTAGTGAGATGGGACAAAACACATTGTCCCACCCCACTAGCTTGTATGGGACGGCTAACTTGACACCACAACACAAGGTGGCATCAAGTTTAACTTACACATTACATGTGTAAGCCATGCTTACATTTCAAGCTAACACATACCACTTAACACTCCAAAACTAGCTACTTGTTTCATTTCCATCTTTCTCACATGCAAAACCAACATCAAAATCCTCTCAACTCCTCCCTTGTGCCGTCCACTATTAACCAACAAACACCTCATTTGATCTTTTCTAGCCATAAACCACATGTTTACTAGTTCTATTAAGGTGTTCTCTTGAAGCCTTGATCATTTGGTGGCCATATTAACAACTTTGGAGGTGATTTGCTTGTGTCCTAGGGCTGATTTTCCAACCTATGTTCTTGATATTTGATGGTCTTGGAGATACTTGTTGTGTTCATCAAGTTCTTGTCTTCCTAAAACAAGAAATCCACTTGGATTGGTAAAGAAGATCATCCTCTCCATTTTTCTCTTGTTATTTTGTAAAGAACAAATGTATTTTCTTTCACTTTGTATATGTATATGATGTATATATGATGATAAAAATGTTGTGTGGGGATCAAGTGTTGATAAATATGCTTAAAAATGATGATAACTATAAGAAATGAAGCTAAAATCTTGACTATTTAGTTGGCTGTATAAAAACAGTAGATAACTAAAAGATGAACTGATAAAATTGCATGGTTTGATCCATTTACAGTAAGTAGATGATGTTATACACATGTGAGAGTTGGCCATGCAATGGAATCAAAATAATGAGTGAGATATGATCAAAACAAGTTAGGTGGTGTAATCTGAATAAGCAGTTTTGTAGGGACTGTTAAGGCAACTTAAACTCAAAATGGGCAGTAGCTATAACTAATTTATATGTAGCACATATTATGAAGAACATGTCATCCAAAAATGAGCTTCTAAGTCATTATAGAACTCTAGATATGTTAAAAATGATGAACATGAAGTTAAAAATCAGATTTTTGGAAATAATGTTTATTATTATTATATAAGCACTCACATTATAATGTATAAAATGTAAAAATATAAACCCACTAACTTATAAAACTTATTTATATAAATGTATAAAAGGTTGATTAAATGTGTAAATTATATAAATGGTGGTAAAATAATATTTATAAGTAATAAAAACTATAAACTTGATTTTTACGACTTTTTCGGCTATCGCCGTAAAATTAACGTTTTTCGCCAAATAAAACTTAGACAACCAAACCCGTCTAATGTAAAGTTTATAAAAGTCATATACTGATGTATAGGTAACTAATACAAGTAAAAACCGATAAAACCCGAACTATAAGAATTACGGACATTTACGAGCTAACTAAACATATTAGACTAATAATTGGACTTAATAAGATAAAAACTTGTAAAAAGAACTTATTGGACTTAACCCATTTGGGCCCAACATGGAAAGTATACATACTGATAAAATAAGTATAACAAGGATTAAAACAAGTTAAGAACTTATAATAGGCTTATTGAACCTAAAACACGTAAATAGGTAAAACGAGAAAACTAGTATAAAAGTTATCGACATATAACTCTAAAATGAGTAAATGAGAATATGTAAACCCACTTGATCATCATATATATATAATCATCATATGTATACATAATTGTTATTTTTATAAAGTCATTGGACAAACGTCTAAGACCGATTGTTATTTGTCTAGGTTTCCGTTATTGAAGCACGTACCGTACATCCAAATCGCCGATAATCATCTTCCCACATCAACGTGAGTTCATAGCCTCGCACTCTTTTAAATGTTTTTATAAATGTTTTATAAACCCGCGAGGGAGATAACATGTTAGTTTTATAAAATAGGACACCATTTGTCCCGATTGTTTGTTTATTGATTTTGGACCCGAATGATTGAATGACCCGATTGTATGACCCGATAAATGACTAATGGACCCGATAGATGAAATAAAATGGATTATTAAAGTTAGGTTATGTCACTAAAAGTCCCATTAGCATGAATTGTGAACTACCGGGAGTTGGTAGACGCTTATGCATTTAATAGTACTATTTGGGGACGATCACCCCAGTTCGCGCCTTGACGGTTGATCCCCGTCGTGCCACATTGATTGGTAAGTGAATTTATGTATGAGAAGATTTCCATAGCGTGACCTTTGTGACGACACGCTACTTTAGATGGGCAAAACTGGTGTCGGGTTAGCTACCCGTTGTTGGTT
Source organism: Glebionis coronaria (assembly GCA_025667525.1). Classification (NCBI taxonomy): domain Eukaryota; kingdom Viridiplantae; phylum Streptophyta; class Magnoliopsida; order Asterales; family Asteraceae; genus Glebionis; species Glebionis coronaria. The sequence goes on along the minus strand of CM046881.1, from coordinate 155,401,983 downwards.
TAGTAAGGTAACAATGTCATGCGGCTTATAATAATCCAAAATTAACGAAATACTAATAGACGCTCCGAATTACGATGTATTGCCTGACTAGCAATACAGGGTCATACTATTGATATTATGTTTGTGTTTTGGTTTGCATAACCATATTCATATAACGGTTTTTATTTGATTTTATACAACGTCATAAGACGTATTGTATGATGTTTTTACGACATTGGCTCGTATAATAATTTTTAAGGCAAATGCCTATATTATGATTTTCGATAAGGATTTATATAAAATGACTTCGGCTATTTTATGGCCTATTACAAAGATTTGTATAAAATGATATATTGAACTCTATGAATTATGGCCTATTACAAAGATTATATATAAATTCCATCAATATATCTTTGGTATAAAATTAGTAAATCTTTGTAATAGGCCATAAAATTAGTAATCTTAATAAATTCCATCAATATTTTATGGCCTATTACAAAGATTTATATAAAATGGAATTTATTAAACTCTATGAATTCACTCGGTGTTATCGCTGACCTTTTCTTTTAACATGTTTTATCTCAGGTACTTGAAGGTAATTCTCGGGAAGACAACAAGAATTCATGGCCCGCACCTAAACTATATTTTCCATTCAAATACTTTGTAAAACTTTGTATGAAATAATATGACTTGGGACCGATGTAACTTTGATATTTATGAATGGAAATGATTTATTATTAAACAACGCGATTTTTATGCGTTGTCTATGATGTGAGTAATGTGCTATCCCGTAACACCAACTAGTCTTCCGCTGTACTGAGTTGTATAAATTTGGGGGTGTTACAGTTTGGTACCAGAGCTCTCGTTATAGAGAACGAAAGATTTTTAAAACCAAGGTTTTGAATAAAACATTTCAAAATCTTTTAACTAAAAACATTTTTCTAAAAATGTCTAAAAATCTTTTGACTATAACGGTGCCGAAGAATTCCCGAGTTACCGACAAGGCCAAGACTTAGAAGTGTTATTTTAATATATATATATCTTGGATTATATATATATGATGTAATTTTATTACATGATTGTTTGATGATTATTTTGATTTTTATACGAGGTATTTATACGACGTAGATTGTCACAAGTAACCCTAAATTCCCCTAGTAAATTAATCGAAGCTATTCTCGTAGAAATTCTAGCTATCCTAGATCTAAACCAAGTTGTGGACATTTATGATCCCAACAAATGGTTGATATTCGTAGAAATGTAGATATTAGTTGATTGTGATATTGAAAAATAATTGGCGAAATTAAATCTGATATCGATGTCATGACGATCTTTTCTTATAAAGTGGAGTTTGACAAAACGTTACCACCTAGAAAGATGTCATCTGATTCGTTGTCATCCAATTCTTAAATTTGAAATCGAAAGGGTGAATGTTGCACTTGAGGCTGTCATTGGAACCATTACCCAAAAGCCTCATGCCACTAGTACCTTTCCGAGAAATCTGATTGAATGTGTGAGTCATCTCATGCTAGTGACTCATTTGACAATTGTTGTTGTAAGAGTTAATAGGATTGGAAATTAAGCGTTGATCATATCGAGCTTTTATTGCCCTATTAAGGTTTTATAAATAAGATTGAAAGTATTGGAGAATGAGGTAGGATATCGAATTGAGTATAAAATTGGTTGAAATTTGAATAAAGTAAAATTTAACTCGTATGGAATATGAGATTGTTAATAGAAGTCGTTAAATTCTGTGATTGAATTATAAAGTTTTAAATGATTGTTAGTTCGTGTTAAGTGTTGTTCCTAGGCCATTGTCCACTAATGAGGATGCCTAGTGTCCAAGAAATAAATTGAAGAAATCTTCTTCTGAATTGAGACCGATGGATCTTCTGGGACATGTGGAACACCTAATGACTCTTGTAGATTAGTATTCATTGTGGTATCTTTTAAAAATCCCTAACTTAACTGAGATATCAGTTGGTAGGATGAGTTTTGTAAATTGTATGACATAGTGACACGTAATGTGTTACGGTACAATTTGACTTGTTTGTGATTAATGAAAAGACTACCTTTGATTGCTAAATTCTACATGTATCGATGTTATCTATCTTTTATTGCTTCATCCTAATGATCGCATTAGTGATGTAACCATTGAACGAGTACTCATCTCGAATTAAGTTACGTTGTGAATCATTCTTCGTGAGTGCCATCGAGGTCATGAACCTCATGATTATTTGGCTAAAGTTCATTTCCTATCATATCGTAGTTAGTTCTTGGTGAACAAGCTTTCATCACTCTTCTGCAGATCACTCGTTGTTTTTATAAGATAAAACATGATGCCTTGAGAAAATTTAATTTTCAACACAATGAGGATTATTCAAAGTGAGATTTAAAAGTGATTGATATCAAAATAAAGTTGCTTATGAAACACATTGGAAAACTTAATTGTTTTCATAACAAAGAAAATCTTTGAAAATTTATTCTTGATTCTTATCTAAGAATTAAGCATGAAAATGTTTTTATTATAAACGTGATGATGAAATTTTGACGAACTGAGTATTGCATTGTTAATCTTGAAATTGTATATAGTTGCGCGCCTACATACAATTTGGAATGAACTATGCAAGGCTGATTAGTAGTCACCATAAAACTGGTTAATAAACACTAAATTTTCTTTGAAGATTGTGAAGGATTAAAATTTATGAGATCTGCAAGAAGTGAAAAATAAGGACATAGTGTTAGGGACACCTACATATGTGCCTGTATCATCTATTCTTCTGGGTTAAATTTACTCATCTGTGGAAATTGTCTTATTTGACAATTGACAATTCTTTCTTGTCCAATTCTCCCGTAGTGAGATTCTTAGGAAAAGTATCTGATTACCGAGTGTTGATACCCGACTGGATGTATTGACATTCTTATCATTTCTTATGATTTGATTTCATTTGAATGACCTGGGTAACGATCCGAGGAGCTTTCAAATGCGTACTCAAATTATGAAAACATGGGATATATTCATATTCGTTAAATGTTTTCGTCTGTATCTGATTTGAAATTCTCTCGCATAGATTATACGTTGACCTTACTCTTTTAATAGTAGTTATGTCTCCGTATATCCTTGAATTATGAAGGATTATGAGTTATTATTAGTCTTTTGAGAAGTTCACATCTTATCGACGACAATGAAACTGAAAAGCTGATAGTGCTAGTAGAATGAACTGATTGATTATGACATGACGACATTGTCTTAATTGATGGGAACTCGAATAGAATTCCCCAAAAAGATAAGATGTTGATTATCAAAAGTGATCTAAATAATTCTTGGTGAATGACCATATCCTGTATTAAGACTTGAAATATTACCATGAATGGTTGTGAATTAGTCATAGATATTATAATCTAGAAAAAAAAACCTAATATGAATTTATTAACAGATGTTTATGTTATCTGGAACTTTAGGAAGTATTTGTTGATGAAATACCTAGACTTTTGCCATTAAGGCAGATTGAAATTGGTATTGATTCTATTCCCGGTGCTGCACTTGTGGCTTGTGCACTGTACGTCAGCACCATCTGAATTTAAGGAATTACCATACAACTGAGAGAGTTGTCGGAGAATGATTTTATTCTACCAAGCCTGTCATCCTGAAGAGCTATGGTGTTATCATTCCTTATATTTATAGATTACTGTGAATTGAGTAAATTGACAATCGAAAACGATGTCCATAACTCGAAATGGAAGATTTGTTCGATCATTTACAAGGTTCTAGTGTATGTTTTAAAGATTTGATCCACGACATGGTTATCATTAACTTCGCATCTGCGGAAAAGATTATGTATTCCAATCACTACATCCGGTACTTGTAATGAACATTATGAGTTTCACGTGATGTCGCTTGGATTGACCAATGTACATGTAGTATTCATGAATTTGGTGGATCACGTGTGTAGGCTGAAATTTGATAAATTCATGCGTGTGATCATTAAGGACTATTTGTTTATATATAAGAATAATAATGAGTTAATAATTATTTATAGATTGCCCTGAACTGGCTGAACAATAAAAACATGTACCTTGAATATCTAATATGTGATTAAAGACTTAAACCTTTACATGATTTAACCGTGTGATTAATAGATAATGGAATATAAATTGACTCTTCAAAAATTAAGAGCCCTTTTAAGACTTTGGATTTTACCAAAAAGAAATGGAAATATGTTTTGACAAATGTTTTAACAAAGGATTTTAAAGTGATTATTCCCTTATACACAAACCATATAACTAAACTTCTGTTTAGGGGTAAATGTTTGTGTATACCTCAAGATAACTTAAGAAGGATTGAGTAAAACCATTTATACCATAACCTGAAAACTTAAAACGAAAATTTTTGCTTTTCAACTAAGAAAACTTTGACCAAAGTATAAACAAAGGTTTTTCGAACATTTACGAATCTTATTAAATATTTTCGTTAAATCAACAAAAATCTTGTTAATTAAATTCAAATTTATTTTGAACATTTTATATAATTGGTCGAACTAAGAAATTTAAAACTTTTCGTTTACGCTTTATAAAAATTAACTAATAATTATTTAATTAATTGTAATGATTATCGACGCTTTAGACGATGGATTGAGTAAAACGGATAAAAATAATAGATAAGACGAAACTGAAACTTAGAAAATATGAAGAAAGGTGAACGTAATTACTGACGCATAATATAGAAAGAATATCTGAGTGAATTGTGGACATGATAATTACATCATCATGAGAAGTGAATATAGATACTGACATATTATATAAAAAGGATAAAGAACCAATTAGGATATATTCCTTAATAATGAGGGTGGAAAATAAATTGCCGAACGATATACAAATAAACGATGTTTGTAAGAAGGATAATATAGATAATAAAAAGGGGTTCGCGGCTAATGTGAACCATTAGAATTAAGAAGCCGATGGCGTTAAATGTATAAAAGACCACATGTGATTGTCTAAATATGGAGGATTATGAGATATAGTTATGTTGGAATTTGTAAGTATAAGTATTATATGTATGTCATTTTTGGCTAAAAGTATCTTTGTCTGAAGAAGATGTACTGATGGCAATTATGAAGGCAGACATCGCCTCATACATTAGTTAACGTTTAGCTATTGCAAAGGTCATCATCTGAATTTGATTCGATTTGGGTCATCGTCGAGAGACTGACCAAATCTGCTAATATCATTCCCGTTAATGATAAATGCAAAAGAGTTATGTAAACATAGTGTGCCTGTATCGATCATCTATATATCAAGATCCTCGCTTCGCATCGAATTTCTAGAGATTTGCTCAGAAGTCATTGAGAACGAACCTTGATGAGAGTACTATGTACCACCCCAATCGAAGGGACGAGGTAAAGTAACGATACAAAATACTATAAGTGTTGTTTTATGTTTGAATGATTGACCTTTGGTAATAGACCGTATAATCGTTTTCCTTTGGAAAGATTATCATTGATAATCATCGTATTAGGATTGAGATCGAATCTTGTTAGGATCTAAATCTTAGAGCATCTATAAGCAAGAGTTGAAATGATGACATCCGACATACATCCATTGTGAGTTGGACATATCTTTTAGGTTTAAGGTTTCCTATGATGGCGAACCTAACCTTTCAAAATACCCGACCCGCGAGATCTGAAATGATCATTGAAATTAGGATTTGATTATTGACTGCCGATAGTGGGCAGGAGGTTATGTGAATATGAAATGTAGATCTTGAAGTGCCAAACGGGTAGCGAAGTTATGCCACAATTTTTAAACTCGGAAAAATGAATTCATGATCTGACAAATCATGGGATACAAGTCCCCGTTGAATGAGACCATTGAGACGATGTAAAAGTTGGGATTGAAAGGCATATAAGCTGGATCTACCCTAGGACTTCAAGGACTGCGTAAATTATGTTTCGTAAATCGAACTTGATGGAATATCTATCAAGTGAGAATCTGATTGTTTCTTAGTAGAGCTTAGATCGTCGAAAAGTTGCATTCATCAAAAACCCGTGAACATCATGGATAGAGAAAGTAAGTCAACATTAAGCCTGATCTTATTCCCGTAGTTAGTTTGATAGAACTCGCGTATTATAATGAATTGCACTTGTGAGAAAAGACCGAATGTGGAGGAAATACCCACATGGCTTTAACTCTATAAGAAGCGAGTAATAAGGTAAGATGATCTTTGAGGACAAAGATCCTGTTTAGGGGTAAATGCTGTGACAATCCGTCAATTTACGATTGATATTTTATTCTCAAATATCATTTGAAAATATTATTTTAATATTACAATATGAACTCACTTATTTTTGGGAAGAAATTTGGATTTACATCTTGAAGTAGCATCGACTACGTTTAAACCGGAGGATTCTACGTTACGTGCTTACGTTTACATACACCGTCTTTGGTGAAAGTCCGACATTTCAGAAAATAAATTTATCCGTGAATATTGTTTTGGAGTTTTAAATTTGTGTTGGTTCATAAACTCACAAATTTACGAGAAGAGACTAGGACTTACGATTTTATTTTAACGTCCTTTACGACTAAACCGGAAACCTTAGGATTACGTATTTACGTTTTCGAACTCCGTTTTTGATGAGACAATTTTTATTAGATTCGTTTTGTGACGTTGATTCATAATTTATAAAAACATTTTTCGTAAAACGACCCGAGGGCACGCAAATCGAGAAAACTAGAATCGAGAAATACCCGTAAACTAGTGAGATGGGACAAAACACATTGTCCCACCCCACTAGCTTGCATGGGACGGCTAACTTGACACCACAACACAAGGTGGCATCAAGTTTAGCTTACACATTACATGTGTAAGCCATGCTTACATTTCAAGCTAACACATACCACTTAACACTCCAAAACTAGCTACTTGTTTCATTTCCATCTTTCTCACATGCAAAACCAACATCAAAATCCTCTCAACTCCTCCCTTGTGCCATCCACTATTAACCAACAAACACCCCATTTGATCTTTTCTAGCCATAAATCACATGTTTACTAGTTCTATTAAGGTGTTCTCTTGAAGTCTTGATCATTTGGTGGCCATATTAACAACTTTGGAGGTGATTTGCTTGTGTCCTAGGGCTGATTTTCCAACCTATGTTCTTGATATTTGATGGTCTTGGAGATACTTGTTGTGTTCATCAAGTTCTTGTCTTCCTAAAACAAGAAATCCACTTGGATTGGTAAAGAAGATCATCCTCTCCATTTTTCTCTTGTTATTTTGTAAAGAACAAATGTATTTTCTTTCATTTTGTATATGTATATGATGTATATATGATGATAAAAATGTTGTGTGGGGATCAAGTGTTGATAAATATGCTTAAAAATGATGATAACTATAAGAAATGAAGCTAAAATCTTGACTATTTAGTTGGCTGTATAAAAACAGTAGATAACTAAAAGATGAACTGATAAAATTGCATGGTTTGATCCATTTACAGTAAGTAGATGATGTTATACACATGTGAGAGTTGGCCATGCAATGGAATCAAAATAATGAGTGAGATATGATCAAAACAAGTTAGGTGGTGTAATCTGAATAAGCAGTTTTGTAGGGACTGTTAAGGCAACTTAAACTCAAAATGGGCAGTAGCTATAACTAAGTTATATGTAGCACATATTATGAAGAACATGTCATCCAAAAATGAGCTTCTAAGTCATTATAGAACTCTAGATATGTTAAAAATGGTGAACATGAAGTTAAAAATCAGATTTTTGGAAATAATGTTTATTATTATTATATAAGCACTCACATTATAATGTATAAAATGTAAAAATATAAACCCACTAACTTATAAAACTTATTTATATAAATGTATAAAAGGTTGATTAAATGGGTAAATTATATAAATGGTGGTAAAATAATATTTATAAGTAATAAAAACTATAAACTTGATTTTTACGACTTTTTCGGCTATCGCCGTAAAATTAACGTTTTTCGCCAAATAAAACTTAGACAACCAAACCCGTCTAATGTAAAGTTTATAAAATTCATATACTGATGTATAGGTAACTAATACAAGTAAAAACCGATAAAACCCAAACTATAAGAATTACGGACATTTACGAGCTAACTAAACATATTAGACTAATAATTGGACTTAATAAGATAAAAACTTGTAAAAAGAACTTATTGGGCTTAACCCATTTGGGCCCAACATGGAAAGTATACATACTGATAAAATAATTATAACAAGGATTAAAACAAGTTAAGAACTTATAATAGGCTTATTGAACCTAAAACACGTAAATAGGTAAAACGAGAAAACTAGTATAAAAGTTATCGACATATAACTCTAAAATAAGTAAATGAGAATATGTAAACCCACTTGATCATCATATATATATAATCATCATATGTATACATAATTGTTATTTTTATAAAGTCATTGGACAAACGTCTAAGACCGATTGTTATTTGTCTAGGTTTCCGTGATTGAAGCACGTACCGTACATCCAAATCGCCGATAATCATCTTCCCACATCAACGTGAGTTCATAGCCTCGCACTCTTTTAAATGTTTTTATAAATGTTTTATAAACCCGCGAGGGAGATAACATGTTAGTTTTACAAAATAGGACACCATTTGTCCCGATTGTTTGTTTATTGATTTTGGACCCGAATGATTGAATGACCCGATTGTATGACCCGATAAATGACTAATGGACCCGATAGATGAAATAAAATGGATTATTAAAGTTAGGTTATGTCACTAAAAGTCCCATTAGCATGAATTGTGAACTACCGGGAGTTGGTAGACGCTTATGCATTTAATAGTACTATTTGGGGACGATCACCCCAGTTCGCGCCTTGACGGTTGATCCCCGTCGTGCCACATTGATTGGTAAGCGAATTTATGTATGAGAAGATTTCCATAGCGTGACCTTTGTGACGACACGCTACTTTAGATGGGAAAATTGGTGTCGGGTTAGCTACCCGTTGTTGGTTTAGTAAGGTAACAATGTCATGCGGCTTATAATAATCCAAAATTAACGAAATACTAATAGATGCTCCGAATTACGGTGTATTGCCTGACTAGCAATACAGGGTCATACTATTGATATTATGTTTGTGTTTTGGTTTGCATAACCATATTCATATAACGGTTTTTATTTGATTTTATACAACGTCATAAGACGTATTGTATGATGTTTTTACGACATTGGCTCGTATAATAATTTTTAAGGCAAATGCCTATATTATGATTTTCGATAAGGATTTATATAAAATGACTTCGGCTATTTTATGGCCTATTACAAAGATTTGTATAAAATGATTTTGGCTATTTTACGGCCTATTACAATGATTTGTACGAATTGATTTTTGGTGCTAATTTTATACCAAAGATATATTGATGGAATTTATTAAACTCTATGAATTCACTCGGCGTTATCGCTGACCTTTTCTTTTAACATGTTTTATCTCAGGTACTTGAAGGTAATTCTCGGGAAGACAACAAGAATTCATGGCCCGCTCCTAAACTATATTTTCCATTCAAATAGTTTGTAAAACTTTGTATGAAATAATATGACTTGGGACCGATGTAACTTTGATATTTATGAATAGAAATGATTTATTATTAAACAACGCGATTTTTATGCGTTGTCTATGATGTGAGTAATGTGCTATCCCGTAACACCAACTAGTCTTCCGTTGTACTGAGTTGTATAAATTTGGGGGTGTTACAGTACAAGTTTCTTACCTTGCCGTTCACTGAATCAAAAACACCCAATTTCATTCAAACCCTAATCCACGTGTAACTTTTTAATTGGGCTATCTGGATGTCACAACTGACACGCCTGTCACCTCACACTCTTTACCTCACCCACACGCTTCCTTAACCGCCTCAAACACCTACCCGATCCTCCTATAAATACCCAGACTCTCCCCTCACACACACGAACCCTTTTCCAACTTTATTTTAGCTTAAAATTCCTCTCAATTTTAGTTTAACATGTTTTAGTTAAAGCTTATGTAACTTTTCCTTTCAATATGTACTCTAGTTTCATCATTAATAAAAATAAAAATTCCAAAAATACTGTTCATCATCGTCTTTATTTATTCTGCTACTTCTGCTGTTTGAATTGGTTATGTTTGTGTTGATAAGTTTTATAGAGCTTGGAAACAAGCTCAAGGAGCTTTTGGTTAAGTATTGAAGATTTGTAGATTTTTGGAGGGAAATTTCTGATTTGAACACACAGATCCAAATCTGTGTGTTCTTGTGGTTGATTGTTGGTGTTTTAAAGTAATATAGGTTAAAGGTGTTTAGGATTCGTTGCTTCTTCATCGAAGGATGCCTGGAAAACTGGTAATCTGTGTTTTCAATTTTAGGCACAAAACTAGGCTATTTGTTGAATTGCATGATCATAGTTGTTATTGTCTAATTTACCTGCTTAGATCTGATTAATTTTACATGTTTTGAAGTTTTGGTTACTTGTTTTAGCTGCTTAGTCATCAGATCTAGATGTCTCTTTGTTAATTTTTGCCTAAGTCTCCTTAAAGGCTGTTTGGATTTGAGATCTGGTGATTTGTTGTTTAGGATTAATGTTTGAGTTTTGGTGCATCACAATAGCTTCATATTTACAGTCTAAAATCAGTCAAACTTTTGGTGTATGTGAAAGTTAAAACGGATTTTACTAGCATATGGTTCATAAGTTTCTATTAACAAACATTGCCAACCAGTCACTTTTCAAGCTCATTAAATCATTCAATAATCTTAGTTTGGGTGTAAATTTTGGTTTTCTAGTTAGCAAATAGGACATTTAATAAGTTTCTAGTTTATACTTTAGTTTAATAACAACTGGATAATCCTAGATTTTCATTTAAAATCAGATGTTCATGTCTAGTTTATAAAGTTTGCTTATGTGATTTTCAAAATAGCTTATTAAGTGTTAATCTGGCTTTTGTCCTTTGTTAAAGTTTCTTATATACACCTAAACATCAGATCTGGAGCTTTAGAAGCTTATTCATAAAAGTCAAAAAGTCAAACCTGCTTAAAAATAAACTTAATTAGATTTTAATTTGAACTGCTTATTTTGAGTGCTTAAAAGGATTCTAATCAACATTTCGTCCATTATTCCATCTAATAAGTAGTTCTAGTAAATTTAAGCTCATAAGATAGTCTAAATAAGCTGTAATGAACTAAAGTGCTTATTGAAAAATGTGATCTGGCGTTTTAGCTTATATTAGAGGCTTATTTTAAGTTTGGCTAGCTTATTTTGGATTTAGAACTTATTGGTGTTAGAATTTTTGGATTTGGTTTAGTATTAAGCTTGGAATCAGCTTTTTGTCAATAAGCCCCATTTGGTTAAGTGTAGTTTGTTTTATTGCAGTTTAGTCCTTGTGCTTTCTGTTTTGTTTTGTTTATTCACGTTTAGCTAATTGCATTTAACGCCGTATCTTTCATCTTTATTTTTAATTGGCCCAATTAGTAGCTGAGCTGGGTCTACTATTGGGCCGAGTATTACACTTGGGTTGCGTTTGGTTTGGTTAAGACTTTGGGCTGGGCTAGTCTATTTTCAAAACCCGGTTTTAAATAAATTTCATTTTCAAATTTTAATTTTCATTTTAATTAATTAAAAATAGTTTTTAATAAATATAAAAAAGGTTAAAAAATTCTAAAAATATAAAAAATTATTTTTAATCTTTTGGCATTTTTACATTTTTATTTTGGGGTATTTCTAGATTTTGCATTTTATTAAGCTTTATATTTGCATTTAATTTTCCATTTACGTGCTTTGTTTACTTGTACTTTTTGTTTAATTTGTGGTACGTGCACTTTGTTTTTAGATTAATAAGTATTTTACTTATATAATATTTTTTTTACATTTTTACTTTCTTTTTATTAGAGATAGATACCAAACAAGCTTTATTAACCAAAAACGATTAATCTCTTTGATAAATTGGAAATCAATTCGAGTCGAGTCGAGGAAAAACAAACTTAATAAAATATCAATATTAAATTGGCTATATTAACACTCAAATTGGTATGAGAGGTATGATTAACCCAAAGGGACCCATAAAACAACGAGGACCAAACACTTGAGTCTTATGATTTGTAGGCATACTTGAATGTCGGACTTGAGCCCGAAGAATGGATAAAGGACAATGGTCGTTCAAGGCATATGACGGGTAATAGGAACCTTTTTAGTACATACAAATCCACGGATAAAGGTAATGTTATTCTTGATGAAAACATCATAAGCATTAGCAAAGAACATGCTTACCAATCAAGTATGATATGCTATGAATATGCTTGCTACAAAGGTACACTCTCATGATCCTTAGTTTAAATTACAACATACACGTGTGGAATATGGTTGTTGAACAACTTCTTGAGAACATATTGTGTTCATATGTGTCTACTTCTATCACTCTATCAAAATTTTCATGCATATCTATGCTCATCTTTGTTGAGATAAATTGGTGTACTATCATAAAATGTTTACTTGTATTAAGTGATAGACTAGCTTGCTTCAACTTGTATAGGAGGATCAATCGCATCATCCAGTTTAATTGTGCTAATTCACACATTTATCTTTTTTCATATCTTATGTTGTCATCATCACTCTTACCACCTCTCCCATATGCTAAACCAAAAACCAAACACTTGCTGAACTCTACACACGCGGACCCCGTTGGACCTTTTCTGAGAAGGGTCCGTGTGACTACAGAGAAGTTCTCCAAGTCTAAAACCAACTACCAAACACCTAAATTATCACACTCACACTCTCATTTTCTGTAAAAGCGACCATAACCTCCAATGTATCATATCTATAACCCCACTAGGCAAAAACCAACCTTCGAATTCGTGTCCAATCTATCTCTAAAATTCTTTTTCTATTCAAACCAAAGCCCTTGGAGCTCTTCTCACATCTTCAACATCACCTCACATGTTAAGAACTTACATTCTCTCTCTTCCATCCCTTCACCAAATTCCACCTCCGCTCTAAATGTCATCATGTCCAACACTTCAAATGTTCTCATCAAATCTTTTAACTTACAAAACATTAAGTTCTTCATAAGGTCATCTCTTTCAAAAAAAAACCATCAAACTCTCCAAATATCCACAACCCAACACACTTTCTTGTGATGTCAAAAGCCAAATGAATTTCATGATGAAATGTGTCCTGTTCCCAAATACATCCCTTCAAACTAGGGGTGGAAACGAGCCGAGCTGAGCTCGAGCTCGTCAGATCTCGAGCTCGGCTCGTTTAAGTTTTACAAAGATCGAGCTCGAGCTCGGCTCGTTTCGAGCCTTATTATTTAGGCTCGGGCTCGGCTCGCGGTTTGATAGACAAGCTCGGGATCGGGTCGAGCTCGGCTCGTTTATACGATTTGGCAACGTAAAAATATAACTTTACTCGAGCTTGATTCGTAATATATCTAAATTAGGCTCCTTAATAAGCTCGTTAGTAAGCTGGTATATAAAACATTAGGCTCGTTTAGGCTCGCGAGCCCAAACGAGCTTTGTACGCAAAGCTCGGCCTCGAGCTCGTTTAAAAATGAGCTGCAACTTAGGCTCGAGCTCGGACTCGAGCTCGTTTAGGGTCGGCTCGTTCGAGCTTTTTACCAATCCGATCTCGAGCTTTTCACGAGCAACTCAGCTTGTTTCCACCCCTACTTCAAACCATGAACATATACCCAACCTATTCTCATTCTTATCTTAGCAATCATAAGGTCTTGCCACCTCGAATAATGGCTCAATTACCTCAGTCTCTACCACCTTCAGTAGGGATCAATGCTCTCTTACACCCACCATCTCAATAACACCCTCGTCATGAGATATCGGGCTTCATTTCCCTCTCTTTCTTGTCTGTCTCAGAAGATCGCGGACATCGTCGGACCCCTCCCATAAAGGGTCCGACACCTAACAAGGGTCCGTGATCCCATTTTTGTCTTTTCTTCTTTATTATTCAATCTTCTAGTCTTGTAACTTTCAAATCTTGTACCAATGTTCCATATACTTCGCATCATGGCATACAACAAATATCTTTTTGCTCTCACCACCTCATTTCCACCCTCAAATGGACCAATCATGGCACGCTCTCCACAACACTCTCCCTCAAATGTTATTCCATCTCATTCTAGGAAAACTTCGCCTTAAGGAACTTGATCAACTTTATGCACTTACCGACATGATTCAAATGCACATCCATAAAGCCCAATCATCTATGAAACCTCCACTTTCTCATCCTCTCTTTTTAAAAGTTCATTTAAGTGCTTGATAACGCTCAAATCTAACATATTTTTAGGAGCATATTCGTGGTGTTTATGCATATATTTATGTGATTATTATGACCTTATGATACTTAATGAAGCTTATTTGATATTGTAGGTTCATCAATGGTTACATCATGAGAAATGAAGAAAAAACGAGTAATAAGTGTGAACACTTATCCTTTTACCACTTCATTATAATAAAAACGAGACCAAAACGTGTATTTTATGTCGTAAAAGTCGGAATTATGTGTGGTTTGTGTTTTTATTGTGTTTTAGGACAAACATATGAAAAAGGAAGAAAACACGGGCTTTTATCGAAGAAAAAGAAAAAAGACGAAGTCAAAAGATCAAAAGTGCAAGAAGAACGGAAGTCAAAGACCTATTCTGAAGATTTATCGAAGAATAAGTCTAAAGAAAGAAGTTTGACGAAGTCGAAGAACCAAGTCAACTAAAAGAATAAAATTAGAAGACGAGTTCATTTTATCATTCGACTAATCCCGAGACAAAGTCGAGATAGACGAGTTATCTAAAAAGTCGAGAAGACAAAAGAAAGAAAGAAGGAAGCAACACACCTCTCCTCTCCTCTCCTATAAATACTCCCCTAAAACTTCATTTTAGAGAGTTAGTCATATTTTTAGTAGTTCTTATCTTTTAGAGAGAAGTAGGAGTAGGTGCTTCTACTTTCTCTCTCTAGATTTCTTCCATTTTTCTTTCAAGTTTTTAGCTTTTCACTTTAATTTTGTAAGGTTCGGGACAAAGAAACGGAAAAACTAAAGTTGTATGGATTCACAAAGACTTTCTCGATAGAAACTAAAAAAGAGATATCAAAGTAGTTTTGATAATTCAAGAATGTTATTACTTGAATTCGAAGTTCGTAGTTACTTTGACTGGATGAATCGTAGCAATCGAATAATTAAGTCATAGTTCATTGGTTGAATGTATCATTAACCATTTTTTTTGGTACGAGGAACTTATCATGAATCCACTGATTTCTGCCGCTTCCGTTATTGCTGCTGGATTGGCTGTAGGGCTTGCTTCTATTGGACCTGGAGTTGGTCAAGGTACTGCTGCAGGTCAAGCTATAGAAGGTATCGCGAGACAGCCTGAGGCGGAGGGAAAAATACGAGGTACTTTGTTGCTTAGTCTAGCTGAATCTTTAATCTCCAAGTTTAATTAAAAGCTTTTCATAATCTATCTTATTCTACCTTTCTTGTTTTAATCTTGATTTTGATTCGGTTCAAAGTTTGTAACTTGTTTAATCTTGGTGCTTATTTGATTAAAGTACTAATCTTGTTGTTCTTATGAATTTCATACGATTGGTAATTTCAACTTATTGTGCTTTTTGTTTATTTCATGTTTAGCTTATTTTCATTTAAGTGTTTTTAAAAGTTTTATCTTTTTAAAGTTTATTTTATAAATCTTGCTTATTTGGTGCTTTGAAAGTTTTTCATTCGTGTCTTATTTAGTTCTTTTTGATATTGAGTTGGTTAAGTTTTGGTAAGTGCTTATTAGAAAAGTGCTTATTTGGTTTTTGCTTATTTGCCTTTTGTATCCCATCGTAATATTCTTAAGGGTTTTAAGGTTCCGATCGAGTATTGTGATCGCATAAACCTTAGGGTTTCTACTTGCGATCAAATACTGCGATCAGAACTACGATTACAGACTGTGATCACAACTGAGATCACATACTGCGATCCATACTACGATCTATATTGCGATCATGTGTTGCGATCCAGGGTGCGATCGAACGGTGCGATCGAAGACTATGATCAAGGGTGCGATCCAGGGTGCGATCAGTGGTACGATTGGTTGTCACGATCCCTTGTTGCGATCTAGGTTCCGATCTGAGTTGCGATCAGTTGCTACGATCGTTGACTGCGATCCATACTACGATCCAGACCGCGATCACGTGCTGCGATCGTAAGGTGCGATCCAGGCTGCGTTCTGACTACAGTCTTTGTTTTACTTTACTTAGTTATTTTTCAAGTTTGATTTCTTTCACACCGTTTTTGTCTAGTTTAATTTTAAATTGTCTTATCTCATTTTATTTTCAAATTTACTTTTAATTTAGTTTTTAATTACTTTAATTTCCTTGTTATTTCGTTTAAGTCTTTCCTCTTAATTTTATTATTTTGTCATTTACTTTAAAACTTTTGTCATTTAATTTAAAATAGATAATCAAAAGCTCCCTCTTTTAGTGACCAAAAACAACAATTCCACCCTAAACCGTGATCAATTCGATTAGACACCTAGAACGAACGAGTACACATATGCAAAAAGTCATCTATTAAAATAAATACTCGATCGGAACTACGATTACAGACTGTGATCACAACTGAGATCACATACTGCGATCCATACTACGATCCATACTGCGATCGCGTGTTGCGATCCAGGGTGCGATCGAAGGGTTTGATCGAAGACTGTGATCAAGGGTGCGATCAGTGGTACGATTGGTTGTCACGATCCCTTGTTGTGATCTAGGTTCCGATCTGGGATGTGATCAGTTGCTACGAACGTTGACTGCGATCCATACTACGATCCAGGCTGCGACCGCGTGCTGCGATCGTAGGGTGCGATCCAGGCTGCGTTCTGACTATAGTCTTTGTTTTACTTTACTTAGTTATTTTTCAAGTTTGATTTCTTTCCCACCATTTTTGTCTAGTTTAATTTTAAATTGTCTTATCTCATTTTATTTTCAAATTTACTTTTAATTTAGTTTTTAATTACTTTATATTCCCTTGTTATTTCGTTTAAGTCTTTCCTCTTAATTTTATTATTTTGTCATTTACTTTAAAACTTTTGTCATTTAATTTAAAATAGATAATCAAAAGCTCCCCCTTTTAGTGACCAAAAACAACAATTCCACCCTAAACCGTGATCACTTCAATTAGACACCGAGAACGAACGAGTACACATATGCAAAAAGTCATCTATTAAAATGGCGCCGCTGCCGGCTCTTTTCGTAAAGATTAACGGTTTTTAGTGAGAAAAATTGGATTTTGGGATCCGTTCTTTTGGGAACGTTATTTTCAAGCATAAAAATTTTCAAAAAATCCTAAAAAATATAAAATTTTCAAAAAATCCAAAAAAATAAAATAAAAAAGATAAAAAAAATCAAAAATATTTTTGCATTTTTAGTGTATGCGTACTCGATCTTCGTCTTATCTTGAGCCCGAGACTCGTAGAGACCTAGATATGGCCGGTGTGCATAATAATAATAATCCACCTCACCCCGTTGTGAATAATAACAACCATGACCCTCAACCCGACCTTCGTACGATGGTGGAGCTATGCCAACCGACTATGAATGGACGTGGAGGACCGATTACGCCGATGCAAATCACGGCTCCCGAATTTTCGTTGAAGCATCACATGATGCCAACAAACACCTCGATAAATTCATAACCGTCACTCAAAGCATGAAATTGCCCGGTGTTTCCATGCATTTTCTTCGCCTTCACCTTTTTCCACACACTTTATCCCACCATGCCTAAAAATGGTTTGATCGTCTTCCTAAAAAATCAATTCATAGATGGGACGAGATGACTAAAAATTTTTTGTCAAGATACTTTCCACCATCCATGGTAATTAGTCTTCATAATCAAATCAGTGGTTTCACTCAAGAACCCGATGAGTCTCTTTTCGATTCTTGGGAACGTTATAATGTCTTGATCGATCGTTGTCCTAATCATAATATGCTCCCCGTCACTCTAAATGATACTTTCTACAACGGTTTAACTTTTTGTGATCGTGATACGATTAATGCAGCCGCCGGTGGTACGTTTATGAAAAGAAGACCTGAGGAGTGTAGAGAACTTATAGAGAACATGACCACTCATCACAAAAATTGGGATTCATCCGCATATTCAAGAAATAATCCGAGGGTCAATGTTTCTTCCACTTCATCAAACCCCAAGATAACCGAACTCACTGAACTCACCCGTCAACTAGCCGAGATGAACAAATTTTTTTTAACCATGGCTACGAACCAATTTCAACAAGCTAAAGCTGTACCACTTTCTTGTGAGACTTGCGGTGGTCCTTACTCATACACCGATTGTCCTTCTACTCATGACAATCCGGAAACGTGTATGCGGCTAACGATAATTTTTCCATGGGAGGCTATCAAGCACGTCCTCAAGGTGATTGTAACTTGCTAAGTTATCGTTCAAACAATTTTCTTTCACCACCCGGTTTCCTCCCCAAAACCAAAAAAACCTCAATCAAAACAATCAAAACCAACCTGGAGCTCCTAATCAATATCAAACCCAAAGAAATCAATATCCACCTCAAGGAAATAATCAAGTTTACCAACAACCCACCTATCAACCACCCGCTTACCAAGTCCCCCCCCCCCCCAACCAACCCACGACATTTAATCACTAGGTTAAAACTTACATGAGGACTAATGACGCGCTGGTGAAGAATCTTCAGAGCCAAATTATTAACTTGAAAGGTGACATGGCTAAACAAGGGAATGATCTTTGAGCCAAGCTTAGGAATGACATGTGAAACTCTTTAAGCAGTCAAAAGAATGCCTTAAGGGATATGATGGCTAGTTTCTTCCAAAGTAATCAACCCTCTGCTTCGGGTTCTCTTCCGAGTAACACCATTGCTAATCCAAGAGGAGAGATGAAAGCAATCACCACCCAAAGTGGAAAAGGTTATAAGGAACCCGAGATTCCTAAACCTACTCCGGTGATTGTGACAAAGGATAACGAGCAACCTTCACCAATTGCTCCACCTTCTACTTCCACCCCTCCTTCACCCAAGGATGTGAGTGAGAAATCTATTCCAAAGCCTTCATCTCAACCCAACATACCTTATCCTTCAAGGTTGAGGAAATAGAAGTTGAAGAACAAGGATGATATTCAAGTTTCAAACTTTCTTAACATGTTTAAACAATTGAATTTCAACATATCCTTTGCCGAGGCGCTCGCTCACATGCCTAAATATGCTAAAATGCTCAAAGATCTTCTAAGTGATAAGGAAAAACTCCTTGATATTAACCCAACTTAATGAGAATTGCTCCGCGGTTCTTTTAAGGAAATTACCAACCAAACTTGGTGATCCGGGTCGCTTTCTCATTCCTTGCAACTTTCCCAGGGTAGAGAATTGTATGGCCCTAGCCGATCTAGGTGCTAGTATCAACTTAATGCCATTAAGCGTTTGAATACAATTATCTTTACCTGAGCTAGTCCCCACACGAATGACATGGGAATTAGCTAACCGTACGGTTGCTTATCTGGTGGGGATAGCCGAAGATGTCTTCGTCGGTGTCGACAAATTCACCTTTCCGACGGATTTTGTTGTCGTTGACTACGAGATGGATTCCCGTGTTCCATTAATCGTTGGACGTCCATTCTTGAGGACCGGTCACACTCTTATTGATGTAGCCGTGGGCGAATTAATCATGAGAGTTGGTGACGACAAAAGCGTCTTCAACATGGGTAAACTTTCTAAGCAACCTTATGAACACGAGAGCGTTAATTTTATTGACGTATTTGATGAGGCTTGTGAAGAACATTTCAAAGACGCTTGTAAAAGTGGTTTTTCTTCTCTACCCATTGTTGAGACCGTTGCCTCTATTGCTCCCTCATTGACTCCATTTGGAGAAAGTGATTTTTTTTGAAAGAATTTGAAGCAACTTTAGGGGATGTGAACTAAAATATGACGATTCTCCCTCCGATTGGGATGAAGACATTCGTACCATTGAGAAACTTCTCAATGAGGACCATATTTCTCCACTTTCTCCTATGGAAGTTACAAACGATGATCCGAATTTGACTAAGCCTTCCATCGACAATCCTCCGGATTTAGAGCTTAAGGATTTACCGTCTCATCTTGAATACGTTTTCCTAGAAGAGAATAAGAAGTTACCCGTCATCATTGCAAAGGATTTAAAAGAGGATGAAAAATCTCGACTTATCGATGAGCTCAAAAATCATAAGAAAGCAATTGCTTGGAAAATTTCCGACATCCGCGGAATTGATCCTAACTTTTGCACTCATAAAATTCTCATGGAAGATGACTTTAAACCCGTAATCCAAAGCCAAAGAAGGGTTAATCCAAAAACTCATGACATCATCAAGAAAGAAGTTATCAAACTTCTAGATGCCGGAATGATTTACCCTATTTCAGATTCACCATGGGTTAGTCCCGTCCATTGTGTGCCTAAGAAAGGATGAATAACCTTTGTTCCCAATGAAAACAATGAGTTGATTCCTACTCGACTTGTCACGGGTTGGTGAGTTTGCATAGACTATCGCAAGCTCAATGGTGCCACTCGCAAGGATCATTTTCCTCTTCCTTTCATGGATCAAATGCTCGAGCGTTTAGCGGGTAATGACTATTATTGCTTCTTAGACGGTTTTTCCGGGTATTTTCAAATTCCTGTCGATCCAAAAGACCAATAGAAAACCACATTCACTTGTCCTTATGGAACATTTGCTTACAAAAGAATGCCTTTCGGCTTATACGATGATCCTGGGACTTTCCAAAGGTGTATGATGGCTATATTCCATGACATGGTTGAAGAAACTATGGAAGTCTTTATGGACGATTTCTCAGTCTATGGTGATTCTTTCTCTTCTTGCCTTGCCAATTTAGAACGTATGCTTAAACGGTGTGAAGACACTCGTCTCGTTCTTAATTGGGAAAAATGCCATTTCATGGTAAAAGAAGGCATTGTTCTAGGTCACAAAATTCCCAAAGCCGATATCGAAGTCGACCGTGCTAAAGTTGACGTGATTGCTAAGTTTCCTCCACCTACCACCGTTAAAGGAGTTCGAATTTTTTTAGGACATGCGGGATTTTATCGTCGTTTCATCCAATATTTCTCTAAGATAGCTCGACCTATGACTCACCTCTTAGAAAAGGATGCTCCTTTCATCTTTTCTCAAGAATGTCTCGATTCTTTCGAACTTCTTAAAGGTAAATAGACTAAGGCACCGGTCTTAGTCTCTCCAAATTGGGAGTTACCTTTCGAGCTCATGTGTGATGCTAGTGATTTCGCGGTAAGAGCATTTTTAGGTCAACGAGTGAACAAACACTTCCAACCAATCCATTATGCTAGCAAGACAATGACAGTGGCTCAATTGCATTATACCACTACCGAAAAAGATCTTTTAGCTGTGGTGTATGCTTTTGAGAAATTTCGCCCCTATCTTGTGCTTTCCACCACCATCGTTTACACCGACCATTCTGCCTTGAAATACGTGTTGACCAAGCAAGATGCTAAACCGAAACTCCTTCATTGGGTTTTGCTCCTACAAGAATTTAAAATCGAAATTCGTGATAAAAAGGGAGCGGAAAACCTACCGTGGATCATCTTAGTAGACTCGAGGATCCTTATCAAAGGGAACTTCCAAATTCCAAGATTAATGAATCTTTTCCCCTTGAGGCCTTAATGTCTATTAACTCCAATCTTGACGATACCCCATGGTTTGCGGACATTTCAAACTATTTAGCGGGTGGTGTTCTCATGGAAGGGTTAACGTCCCAACAAAAGAAAAAATTCTTTTAGGATATTAAAAACTATTATTGGGACGACCCTTACCTTTTCAAGCAATGTGCGGCAACTTTAATAATCCTAGAAGCTTGCCACAAAGGACCTACCGGTGGTCACTTTGGTCCTAACTATACTGCAAAGAAAGTTTTTGACTCCAGATTTTATTGGCCCACCATTTATCATGACGCTCATGAAATGGTTAAGCATTATGATGCTTTCCAAAGACAAGGCAAGATCACACATAAAGATGAGATGCCTCAAAATTTCATCCAAGAGTGTGAAATCTTTGACGTATGGGGCATCGACTTTTTGGGGCCATTTCCATCATCTAAAGGGAACAAGTACATCCTCGTAGCCGTTGACTACGTATCTAAATGGGTTGAAGCAAAGGCTTTACCTACGAACGATGCGAGGGTGGTTGTGAACGTTTTGAAACAATTATTTGCTCGATTCGGTGTTCCTCGTGCTATCATTAGTGATCGCGGGACTCATTTTTGCAATGATCAATTTGCTCGAGTCATGGCTAAGTATGGTGTCAATCACCGACTTTCCACCGCGTATCATCCACAAACTAATGGTCAAGCCGAGATCTCTAACCGTGGACTTAAGCAAATCTTAGAGCGTACTGTGGGAGAGCATCGTGCCTCATGGGCTGATAAGTTAGATGATGCTTTGTGGGCTTTCCGTACTGCTTATAAGACGCCTATAGGTTGTACTCCTTATCGTCTTGTGTACGGAAAGGCATGCCACCTCCCCATTGAGTTGGAGCATAAGGCTTATTGGGCCTTGAAATGGGATAATTTTGATATCAATAAAGCCGGTGATCTTAGGAAGATCCAACTCAATGAAGTTAATGAACCGATGAATGAGGCTTATGAGAATTCATTAATCTACAAGGAGAAAACCAAGCTCATTCATGATTCTAGGATTAAGAACCGAGAGTTTCACATAGGTGATCAAGTTTTACTCTTTAACTCTCGGTTGAAAATATTTTCGGGCAAGCTTAAATCTCGTTGGTCCGGTCCATTCACCGTCGCTAAAGTCTTCCCTTATGGCACCATTGAGTTGTCTCAACCATATGGGCCAAACTTTAAGGTGAATGGCCAGCGTGTTAAGTTGTACTTTGGTAAGGACATCTCTCACCACGTTTCCCTTGAATTAGTTTTGGGTCGAGTTAGGCTCGTGACTCGGTTAACAAAAACAAGCGCTTCTCGGGAGGCAACCCGATGATCTATCCTTTACCCGCTTTCATAATAAGTGTAGGGGGAGCTTTGTAGGTGTTTGTTGTTTTGTTTCTTATGATGTGCAGGGATTCAAGCGTTCAAAGAGCCACTTTTGATGATATTTAACGACCCGTGATCCCGTGTTCCCGTCTTCCCGGTTCTATCCTAAACTTTGGTGATTCAATATTTCATATCTTATATGTTGACATTGTAATCACGATAGTTGTCTCTTCCTTATCAAGATTTAAACAAAGTGCACAATGTCCTAAGTGTAGGGGAGTTTACTCCCACATGCTTAAACATTGAGGACAATGTTTATATCAAGTATAGGAGGACTTCTATCGAAGTTAAGTGGGCTTTTCCATTAATTTGTCCTTATTTGAACCGGAAAATTTAATTTTTCGACATTTTCCAAAATTTTTGATCTATTTTGGCCTAATAGTATTTTTCATTTATTCTCTTTTGTGTTCTTTCCTTTTGTTATCGCATCGTATGTATATATTTCATTTCAAGAATAAAGTCAAAAGAAAAATAAAGTTAAATAGAATGGTTTAAATGAGTTTAGATTTCTTTGATATATTAGGCCCGTCATGAATCTTTTGACTCAACCCGAGTTTACTTATTTGAGTTCACTCTAGCTAGTATCCTTAACGTGTTTAAGTCAAGTTTTGCTAGGCTTTTATATAGGGAACTTTAAAACGCGAAAGTCTTAACTCTTACGGGTTAAGAACAAGAACTTTTCGCAAGTTCCTATAAATGATCCTAGAAAGTCGTTTATCAAGGGAACTTTAAAATGTGAATTATAAACTTGATAAAGTCTAAGAAGTTGCAAGATCCTATAGATGACTTGAAAACCCAAAACTTTGATTTAATTGGCTAAGTATCCACGAGTCTCATTCCTTGAGATTTTAAATTGTGGAGAACGAGAGATGATAGAGTCAATTATAAGTTTGGTATTCTTTCATGAATTTATGTGAGTTAATTATGAGCTTTTTCTCCCATCGCTTGTTAATAAATTTAATTACAATAAGTAAGGTTGTACGATTTGAAAAGTTACTTAGCTTCTAGCACAAGATCGTTTAAAAGTTGCTCGGTATTAATTAGAAATTCATAGCCAAGGCATAACTTATTAAAGCGGGATGCGAAGATTGGCGAGTCCGAAAAGGCCCTAACAAGGCATGAGGGCTACATTTTGTTGCTAAAGATCCAAAGTGATTTGAAGAATTATTTATCAAAAGTCAATATGAAGGATCGAGACACACGACGAAAAGCAAATACTCCCTTAAATATCATGGAGAAGGCTATCCGAAAAGACCCTAACAAGGTATGAGGATAAATAGATCCAAGTCCTAAAAGGAGGCGGATAAAATCCAAAATAAAGATTGGAGAAAAATGTGATAACCCGAAACCGAGGTCATTGCTTAATCTTATTTTACAATTATTTTTGAAATTTTTGATGAGTTTGAATGATATTTATTTTTGGAGGTTTAAGTTTAAACCGATGTTGGAAGGTTTATATTTTATATTTAATAAGTATGAGGAGTATTAGCAAGCGTGATGTCGATGGATGCCAAATATTTTACGTTTTATTGTCGGTTGTTCGACGTTTGTCATTTTTGATGTTTTCTTTTAAATGACGTGTTAAGTCGAGTCGGGAGTTGATATTATTATATTTGAGGTACGTTTTAAATTTTTAAAAGTATCTTTATGAAACCCGAGCCCCGTAAATATTTTCAAAATTGACTAATAGTTATTTCCCGCTTTTTAGCTAACTATTTTCATTTTGAGCCATAACTATTTCAAAATTACAACATTGGTCCCTCAACCACCATTATAAGCTTAAAATTTCACACACACAACACATAATCCACCAACACAAAAATTGTTTCTCTCTCTCTTCTTTTTCTTTCTTAGCCGTGACCTCCCCTCCACCAAAACACCCACTTCAATCAGTTTTTACTCAAAATCTACCATGATCTAAGCTAAAAGAACACATGTCCCATCTCTATTTTTGCAAGGAGATCATTTTGGTATAAGATTTATGTACATGCAAGAAGTTTTTATTTTTTTTCAAGTTGGTAGGTGAGAATTATGCTCATGCATGCCATTTTTGGGATGATCAATGATGTTCTTGCTAAAAGTTTTGTTAAAAACTTGATTTTGATTGAAAGGTTTGATTTTTATGATGATTATAATATTATAGTTGATATATGTTAGTGTTAGGGTTATGGGATGATCATATCTATGATTGGTTTTGGCTTAAAATGTGATTTTATACAAGTTTTTGAAAGGTATTTTATAACAGTAGGTAAACTGTAATTTCGGGAATTTTATGTTGTGATAATGGTTTAAATAATTGCCTAGGGTTGTAGAGCATTCGATTAGCTTCGATTTGATATAAAGTAGAGCTTCTAGCTCCAAACGAGCGCGAAGTTATTATGTTTTGATTATTCGTGTACCGGGAGACGAGTATCGGCACTACATATAGTTGTTGTCGATATTTGGATCGAATCTCGGATAAATTGAAGTTTTTAAATGAGTCACATACTGATAATGAAGTGTAAAACCTAGAGGATGAGTTTATTTTCAAACCCATGTGTCGGTTTTGTAAATGGAGTCGTTTAAAGAAGTTAAAACGGTTGTATGAATTATTAACGTACATCTGTCCGGATTTTGTAGTTTGAAGATGAGTCGGGTAAAGAACTTTAAATGTAATTTCATTTGATAAACTTGTTGGAGTACTTTCTATATATAGTAAGTTAGTTTCTTGAGTCGTTTTATAAACGTTTGACGAGTCTAAAAGGGGTAAATAAGCTAGTACATGTAGTATGTGCCGGCGGATTTTGTCAAAAGTGTTGAATGGTAAAGTAAATATATAGAAGAGTGTAATAAAGTTATTTGTATCGTTTTCTCTCGAGTTTATCGTGATTTTATGAGTTTGAGTTTGATGTTGTTATGTATGATTTATTTCTCGAGTCATTATTAATGAACGCGCCTTATTTGATAGTTAGCGGTTCTCGTGTTTGAAAGGCATCCTCTATCATCAACGATCATCTCGCTAGATCTCTTATACTAAGGTGAGTCTGTAGCCTCGCTTTTCATGCTATCTACCAAATGTTTTATTACCCGCGAGGGGGATACATGCTATTTGAAAATAAATGAACACAAGGCATGAGTAATTGTTGGACCCGAATGTTGCCTAAGTTGTTTACATTGTATTGAGTACCTTGTTGCTAAAGACCCTAAATTCATGAGCCGTTAACTATCTTCTGACTTGATGTTGTGAGTAGGGAATAGCCGCTTATTCTAATGATAGTACTATTGGGTTGACCACCCTATCTGAGACAAGGTCATTACGTTGAGTAACCTCTGGGAAGGATAATTTACGGGAATAAGAATGTGGTATTCTAGCAACTGATACCATAGAGGGGCAATGGTTTTATTCTAGTCATGCCGGCATTTGGCGTGGGTGAAAACTTGGTTAAGGGGTCGCTGTCATGAGCTTAAATACAATGTTTTTGCCTTGAATATAGATTGTGTGTACGACAACTCTATAAATGATTATGATTGATTTTCTTCTTGTGTTCAAATGTGATTTGATAAACCTATAGACTCGCTAACATTATTGTTGACTCGTTTTAGCATGTGTTTCAGGTAATAGGAAGTGATGGAAGGCGGAGCTTTGCTGTGGAGGTTGTGGTTTGGCTTTTGGAAGAATGTTGGTCTAAAAACTATTTCTATCCTTTTACTGTTGAACACTTTGTTATATGTTTATGTACTGTACTAAACTTGTTGGTTGTTGGTCAAGATCTATGGGGACTAAACACTTTACTCTGGTGTCGTTTTAGTACATTATGGGATGAAATTATGTTTTAGACCTATTATGAAAATCTTGTTTATGTCTTTATGTGTATACGTCTCTCTTTTGAGTCGTTCAATATACCTTGTGTGATGATGCTTGTGTCTAGCATCCAATTGTGTATTTCCGCTGCGCAATGTAAATTGGGGGTGTTAGAGATTGGTAATCAGAGCTACAAGTTATAGAGAACTGGGTCGATTTTGAAAATTGTCCTAAACTATAACTTTGGTGTCGAAAGTATTTATTCTTCAAAAGCACACAATTCCTCTGCAACGCTCCGGTAAGATCACTTTTAGTTTTGTTTTGTATTATAGATGTATCCCTTATAACTGAAATGATTTCCCGGGTATTTTTTAAGTAAATACTACGATATTGTATTGGAATTATTGAAAGTACGCTGAGTGCTTGTCAGTATCATATTAATTTTTTTGCGAGCATTGCGTAAACATCATTTGCATTGTGTTGCATAGCATGGATTACATATAACATTTGCATAAGCATTGCATACTAATTTTTGTTTTATTAACAATAACCTTAAGTATCCTTGAACCCTTATAATTGTAGAAAATGGCTGGTTTACCTCGTGAGGATGGGTGGATTGATATGACTAATGTATTGGATGGTGAGGAAGTAGATAACTTTGGTGCTAGTGACGATGAGGAGCCTTATGAGTATTTACATGATGGAATTGCTCCTACTGCAGTTGGACAGACTGAGCCTGAAGTGCTTCAAGATAGTTATGTTTCAAGAGTTAATGTTGTGCCACAGACTGTTCCGGACTGTCAGCGACCTGTTGTACGTTCTTTGACGCCTACTTGTGATGGTTATATGAGTATTTTTCCTGGGATTGCATTTGCTAGGGGTGATGTTCCTGTTGAGTCGAGTAGTGCTGCTAGTGCTCGATCTATTCATGATGGCATATCTAAGGTTTATTGTCCCGGTCCTAGGTCTTATGATGATATTTCCTGGTTTCTCAAGAAGTTTGATAGATCCTTGTTTGAAAGGTATTTGGTTGAAACCCGTGATGATTAGAAGGTTTGAGCAGAATGAGAAGAGGTTTGACAGGTTTGTTAGTAGTGTGAAGAGATCAGAGTTTGTTAGAGCAAGGGAAATGGATGAAGTTGTTAGGTTAAGATCTATGGTGTTGAATTTGAGTGGGCAAATTGAAAGGTTACGTGAGGAGCAAGAAAGGAATGCAAGGTTAAATGCATGGGGTTTGCCTATGAGATATTTTTCTAGTCGAGGTGTAGTGATTCGTGATGTGCCAAGTCAGGTTGAAGCTCAAGTGTTGGTGAAGCCAAGTGAAGGAGGAAGTCGAAAGGAAAAGGAAAAAGTGGAGGAAGATTCTGAGGAAGACGATAGCAGCAGTGATGATGAGCCGATGTACAAGAAGCTGCGGGGATCAGATGTTTAGTCCTCTTATGTTGTTTTATTATCCTTGTTGTAATATAACTTATGTAGACTGGTACTATAGTTTATGATGAAACTTAATGACTTTTAAGTTTGTCGTGATGAAGGGTTGTAGTGACATTACTTGTCACAATTTTGTGGAAATTTTCCAACGCAATCCAAATTACCTTCATGACTTATGATTTTTCTTATTAGTTCTTTTGTGAATTGGTTAATGATTCATTGTGAATTGTGTTGTTGGTGCATGTAGTATCCATGTTACATCTTGATATAGAAATCCTTCTTCTTATCTTGATATGAATACTTACTTGTTCTTTTTCTTTTATGGTGACACATGAAGGAGTTGGGAGGCATTTTTCTGACTAAATTGTTATTTGGTTAGTTTCCTAAAAACATGCCGCCTAAATTGACAACTGCTACTGTTAATACCATGATTGAGCAAGCTATTGCTAGAGCACTGGAAGCTGAACGTGCTGCGAGGAACCAAGAGACTGAGAATAGAAATGCTGCTGGTCAGGTTGGAGGGAATGTTGCAAATCCAGTTGCAGGTAATACTGATGAACCAGCGAGAGGAAATGCTGCAGGACAAGTTGGAGGTAATGCTGTTGTTTAGCAGATTAAGAAGGAATGTTCTTATGCTAGTTTCATGAAATGTTGACCTACCTAATTTCGTGGTACTGGTGGTGCTTTGGAATTAAGGAGGTGGATTGAGAAGATTGAAAGTACTTTTGAACTCAGTGGATGTTCAGAAGCTAGTAAGGTGAAATTTGTTGCAGCTACTTTTCAGGATGATGCATTAAGCTGGTGGAATAGTCAGGTAGCTACTGTGGGATTGGTTGAAGCTAATGCTAGAACATGGACTATGACCAAAGGACTGTTAACTGCTAAGTTTTGTCCTAAGGAAGAGTTAGGTCAGTTGGAGGATGAGTTGAGGCATTTGGTGCTGAGAAACAATGATATTGTGGCTTAAACAAGGAGATTTTCTGATTTATGTTTGTTGTGCCCTGATGCTTTTGCTGATGACCGTAAGAAGATGAAGCAGTATTCAGAGGTTTATCTAGTAATATCAAGGGAGAGACTACTTCGTCGAAACCCAAGTCATTTGATGAAGCTGTTAAGATGGCTCATGCTTTGATGGATGTAAAGCTGTAGGATCGAAAGGATAGTATTGCTGAGGGGAATAAGAGAAAGCGGGAAGCGGTACACTCAAACCAAGGACAGAATCATGGTGGTTATTGTAATAACAATAACCAAGGACCAAATAGGAATCAACAATACAATTTGAGAAGGAATGATGGTGTTCGTGCTGCCACTGGAACTCAAGGTAACAAGGTGAATCCGAAGTGTGGTCGATGTAATCTGTATCATGTTGGAAATTGTCCACCTGCTTGCAACAAGTGTGGGAAGGCCGGACATAAGATGGCAGATTGTAGAAACAAGGGTGTGGCCACTGGAGCCAATGCTGTTAAAGTAGTTAACTGTTCTAGATGTGGAGGGCGTGGATGTAAAATTTCTGATTTTACCTTATTGACTTTGTCAACTGTTTTAGTATTTATTTTTGGAATCTATATAATTCTACCTTTATATGACTTGTTTTTTAATCATATATATTTTGTCATACTACCTTTCATATTTATTTTATATTTATTTGGACCTCTAGTCATTGTTGACTACTCTGGCAACTGACTGACCACTTGAAAGAACCAGGACTCATCACCTCAGTACATATTTTTGAGATAAATTGTAACTTTACTTAATTTATTTATTAAGTACTTGGATTTATTTTTATATATACATATTTACATATATTACATAATAGGAATAAACACCTAACACTTTAAAACAATGTACATTATTTTACATTGTCATTTATTTACTTTATTTAAGTAAAATAATTATAGTGATGTATTTAATATACACTTTCACTAAATTACCTAAAAGCTTCAACAAAAATACCTACAACTCAACAAATGCATACAATATTAAACAATGGCTATTATTCTCATACAACACTTGGCAAAAATTATCAAAAACTTTCCCACATGCATGTATATGCGTGTATATGTGTACATGTTTACACATTCATCATTGTTTAGCTAGCTTACAAGTATAATCATGTGTATCCCACTAATATATTATGCTAATCCTACTTTCTTACATAACCATGCTTTTCTTACACCTTACTTACACACACCATGCCTAATACTATGCAAAGTCCCTTCTTGTCCCCCTTTGACCTCTAAACACACGTCAACTTTGCCATTTGAGGGAGAAAGTCAATTACTATTTTGAGCATGTGGGGAATAAGCTAGCATGTATCTCCAACCAAATCATAAGTGAATAAAATCAAGATACATATTAGATACATTGTACAAACAAAGATCACAAGTGGATACTCTCTCTTTCCTTCATAAGCCGAAACATACACGCAACACTCACCAAAACAAAACACTTGAAACTCAAATCTCACTCCATCTATCTCTCTCTCACCCTACGGCTAAAAACACCTTTCCACCATTATCAAACCTTCAAGCTCATTCACTACTCTTAGATCAAGTCTCATACTACGTGAAGGTTAATCATTAGCTCATCCTACAGGCATCTTGATCATTGAAGCACGAAAGAAGCCCTAGAAGCTCTCATTGAAGCCCACGGCTACATATTGGTCACTAGGATCTCCATTGTTGAAAGCTTATCACTTGTTCTTACTCATTCTCCTATCACTCCTAAACCTATCTAAACAAGTTAAACTTAAACCTATCCTTCAATATATTTACCTTTCATATACATTAATATACACATGGTTATTCTTAGTAAAAGTTAATGTTGAAGCAAATATATGAAACCCTAAATCTATATTAGGTCACGGCTTGATTTTGGTCATGACTTAAAGTGATGTAAAATCTTATCAACCATGAAGAACATATCACTATAAGCTAGTTAAACTTGAAGAAATATGAAAAACATGTCCATGCATAATTTTGGACGTGGGGTATAAGCCCATGATTCTATATTGGGTAATCTTGTAATATTTAGATGTGACTAGAAATACTAGATTTATGATTATAAATGCCTCAAAATGATAAGTTCACTATTATGCCTTATAAGATTTAGTTTTAAGCTCACTATAATAAGTTGCCTAATTAAATCTTCATTGTCACTAAATAAAATGTTTATTAAAACTTTTGGTGTAAAAAACATAACAATGTAAAGTTTCGTGTTTAAAATAATAGATCTATAAATATTTTGTATTAAAATGCAAGATCTATGAAACTTTGGGTTAAAATAGTAAATCTATAACATTTCGGGTTAAAAAGGGAAATATAATACTTTTCGGATTGGGTTTGTAATTTTACAAAGTGTAGGGATCTAAATGAACAAGTGTAGAAACTTATTTTCCAAAAATATAAACTTTAGGGCCACTTATGTAAATTGCCGAGAGTTATGGGGGTGTTTTGGACACTACCCGAAACTTCAAGGTAATAAAAAGGACCTAAATGGAATTACTATGGAGTTAGGGTAAATTGTGTAACTTAATAAAAACCTAGGGATCACATTTGCCATTTACCGAAACTTAATATAAGCCCTAGGGACCTTTTATGCCAACTTAGTAAACTATATCTAACCCTAAGTAAACCCTAGGGGCTAATTGTGCGCCGAAACCTATACAAGCCCTAGGGGGCATTTATGAAACTTATAACAAGCCCTAATATAAGCCGAATGTTTAGGGACCAAGTTTGCCATTTAATGAAACTTAAACAAACCCTAGTTACACGTGTAACTAGGGAGGGACCAATATTGTAATTACTTGAAAGATTTAGAAACCCTAGGCGTATAAAAGTAATTTAACCGCGGGTAATTATTTTAGAAGGACTAAAACGTAATTTATACAAGTATAACGAACCCTAAAATTCCTATATATTTATATCCGATATTTAAAACGTAAAACTTAAATAAACATAACAATTGTTATTTTTCCAAACTTATAATTTAATAATTATAAACACTACGTAAACGTGGAATTTAATTAAAATGTTATACGTTTTATAAACCTTATTTATATATTAAATATAAATTAAAAATGATTAACTTATAAAATAAATATATTAATTATATTTATTTTCAATTACGTTAAATATATAAAAAACTACCTTTTATAAATATTCAAAGTGTTTTATAAACAACATAAGTACAAAAATATTAATTAAATATATTAATTAATTTAACCTTATTATTTATTTTATACTTAAAATAAATACTACTAGAACTTGTACAACGATGAACTAAAATACAAGTATCGTAATAAAATGCTTAAAACCAGTATAAGCATGCACAGATTTATTCTGAAACTTTTATGCATTATGTTATGCATTTACTGAGACCTTATAATTATTTAGGTCGTTGATTGTATCGTGAGCATCCTTATCAGATTTATCTACTGACTTATTGCTGTACTACTGAGGTGGGTTCATGGCCCCACTTTATATATTGACAAACTTTTAAACCTTTTAATGAGGAAGAAAACATGCAACATATTTTTTTTATGGACATAAATTGAACTGTGAAACCTTTGATTACATTGCCTATTGGAGATGAACCCGCATGACCCGTGCATCTGGAACTGTTAGAATTATTGAATTACCTGAATGTTATAAATAGATCTATTTGGGATTGACCGTCTCCATCTGGGTGAGTCATGCTCACTGTGCCTAGGCTAGGACAACATATGTTTCACATGTCAGCACTTATTATTTTTATGGGTGCCTTTTTATAAGGCGAAGGGTCCTTATTTGTTAAGGACTTAACTATCAAGTCTTAGTTTCAGGCAATATGGGAATGTAATTACTTTTAAGTATTGATGCTTTGTGCATTACTACTTCAGTGAATATTTATTGTCCAAACTCATTTTATTAAACCTGTGAATTCACCAACTTTATGTTGACTCTCTAAGCATGTTTTCTTAGGAAACTGAAGTAGGTATTGGTGTGCATGGAGTCAAGCATCATGATAGGCTGCATTTATAGAGCTCATCTGGGGTTTTATAAACTGGGGAATAATTCAAATCGTTGAACAATGTTAAAGACTATTTTAATACTATTTGTACTTTTAATCATGTAATGAATGTAAGGATAATCTTTTATCTGTTGCTCTATACACTGTCTGCTGTTGATCCACCTACGTGACACCCAAATATTATTTCCGCTGCATTTGACTCAATTTGGGGGTGTCATAGAATGGTATCAGAGCGATAGTTATAGAGAATTAGAACAAAATTAAAATAAATATAAAAATAAATTTTTTATATAATCTGGACTATAACTGCTTTAAAAATCTTTTGGGATTTTCGGGACTAGAATAGTTAAGCATATAGAGTGTAGAGCATACATCTATTGTGTGATTGACTGTGCATTGATTATTAACATCCGGTTGATTATTCTTATAAGTATTAACGTAACCTTTAACATCGCTATGTTAAACGACACTATTATATAATTTAAATTATTATTTCCCAAAACTTTTAACTTGAGTAAGTTTATACTTATGTCAATTAAAAACTATATTACTTTTAGATTCACCATGACATCACCTACTGATACTCCTGTTGCCGTATCCCCGACGACCGTCTTGTGTGGATGGCTATCTGCCAGTGACTCAGACGATAGTCACACTTCCGTTGACGCCGCATCTATTGAGGCTCTTATCTCTACTCCACCTATTTCCCTCGCTGGGGAAGAGACCCAGCCACCTGCTGCCATACCACTTGTACCACTAGTGACTTCGCTACGGGACCATGCACCCGAGTCTCTGCCACCTCGTAAGAGGAGGTACGAGGCACCTCTCGATTCCACTTTTGAGATTGGTAAGGGTTCCCGGGCTAGACATGCTAACCCCGTTCAGGCCCAGATTACGGCACTGGCCGCACGCCAGGCTCAGGATGTAGCAGATATTCTTGCTCTGCTATCGGCCGGACAGACTGAGCGCGCTGTTCTACAGCAGCGTCAGGACCTTTTATCTTGGACCGTGAGTGCTGAGGCGCACGCTGCACGAGGAGCGTGGTCTACTACTTACCATTCTCTCTAGTGGTTGCTGGAGGAGAATGAGTTCCTCCGTGAGTAGATCTACTTGCTACAGAGCCAGCAGACGGATACTCACACCGCTCTCTTGACCATGGAGGAGACCCTTGCCATTTTCTTCGATCTCCAGGAGGTCCGCCATCAGGGATTGACGTTAGAGACCGCTCATCTTAGGGGAGTTCAGCAGACTCTCAGAGACCAGTTCCTAGAGGCACTCCGACTGCTCAAGGAGACCCGGACTACCATGACCGCGATGTAGGATGCCATGCAGGCACCAGCCGTCTCATCACCGCCAGTGGCACCAGCCATATCTGAGGAGTCAGTTAGGCATGAGTAGATTATATGTACTAGATCTTTTGTACATCATGATAAGCTATAAGGGCTGTATCCCGGATATCGTGATATAGGACCTCATGTATTTGTACTTTCTTTAGTCAGTTGTATTCTTGTACTGTACTATTTAGATTAGGGATTCATAGATGATGTACTTTATATTTTGTGTACCACCATCCCAGACAGGCGGTCTGTGCTCTGTCTTGGATTGGTTGTGCAATATGTACTGTCTTCCTATTCTAGACTTATGGCATGTACTCATTAGCTTTTATTATATCCTGTACTGTGTTATATTATGAACTTTTAAACAGGTTATCCAATTTGTTGCAAAGTCTATGCATGAATTCCTTTTCGTGTAATTATATAAAACTGTGCTAACACCTTGGACTAATGATTTCATTTTTGTGTATAATTATAGAAAAATGGTAATCACTAGAACGAACCCCAACAATGCCGACACTACCCAAAACGTCACTGTTGCCCAACTAAGGGAAATGATTGATCAAGGCATCGCATCTGCGCTGGCTGCCAACAGAAACATAGACGATAGTCAAAACTCCAACAACCGCCAGAATAATCAGACCACCAGGGGTTGCTCTTACCCCGACTTCTTGAAATGTAAGCCTTCCTACTACAAGGGCAAGGAAGGAGTGGTGGAACTGATGCAGTGGTTTGAGAGGTTGGAAACGGTATTCCGCATCAGCGACTGTGTAGAAGAGAACAAAGTGAAGTTTTCCACCTGCACCCTACTTGAGAGTGCTCTTACTTGGTGGAACTCTGTAGTTGCTACTCTTGGACACGATGCTGCCTATGCTCTCAACTGGACTGAGCTGAAGGAGAGAATGACAGAGAAATATTGTCCAATGGGAGAAATAAAGAAACTTGAGATCGAATTGTGGGATCTCAGATGCAGGAACAATGACATCACTGCGTACAACCACAGGTTCCAAGAGTTGACCCTAATGTGTACCAGAATGTTTCTGGAGGAGGAAGATAAGATTGAGAAGTATGTGGGTGGACTCCCAGACGTCATTCACGACAGTGTGCTCGCATCTCGACCTACTACTATCGATAATTCCATTGAGTTCACTATTGAATTGATCAACAAAAGAGTCCGTACCATATCCGAGAGGCAAAATGACAACAAGCGAAAGGCAGATGAGTATTTCCATAGTCAGCACCAGCAGCATCCTAAGAAGCAGAATGCTGGGCAAGTTTACAGTGCTACCTCTACAGAAGCTAACTCGTACGTGGGCGCCAAACCTTTGTGCTCAAAGTGCAACTATCATCATACTGTTGATAACACATGCCATACCTGCTACAGATGTGGACAAGTGGGTCCTTTTGCTAAAACCTGTCGAGTTAATGCTGTCACTCAGGCCCGACCCACTCAAAACACTAGGAACTATAATAACCGGGACGGATACAATGCCCGTGGGAACAGGAATGGACAGCAGGGGAACCACAACGCTGCTGGAGGAAACAACAATGGACCTAAGAAGGGAGTTGTGTGCTATGAGTGTGGAGCACCAGGACACGTGAGACCAAGTTGCCCCAAGCGGGCCAACCAGAACAAGAACAGTGGAGGAGCTTCGTCCAGAGTGTACGTGGTCGGCAATGCAAAAGCCAACCCTGATTCAAATGTCGTTACTGGTACGTTTCTATTGAATAATCGTTATGTATCTGTTTTGTTTGCTACTGGAGCAGACCGAAGTTTTATATCCACTGATTTAGCCAAGTACTAGAAGTTATTCCTACAAGCTTAGATCACCGTTACTCCGTAGAATTAGCTGACGGTAAAACTGTAGATGCTGACACTATCATTAGAGGTTGTACCTTAAATCTTTCCAAACATCCGTTCAACATTGACTTTATTCCCGTAAACCTTGGTAGTTTTGATGTTATTATTGGCATGGACTGGTTAGCGAGATATCGCGCAGTCATTGTTTGTGACGAAAAGCTAGTCCGAATTCCATGGGGAAACGAAACTTTAATCATTCGAGGAGACGGTAACACCGACCTCACTGACACTAGACTTAGTGTTATCTCTTGTACAAAAGCTCAGAAATATTTGTTGAGAGGATGTCCTATCTTCTTGGCCCATATTTCTCAAACAGATGAAGAAGACAAGCCCGAGAAGAAGCAAATCAAGGACGTACTCATTGTCCAAGATTTTCCAGAAGTCTTTCCTGATGAGTTGCCAGGCTTACCACCGACCCGACAAGTGGAATTTCAAATTGATTTGATTACCGGAGCTGCACCTGTAGCTAAAGCTCCATACCGGTTGGCACCATCAGAAATGAAAGAACTAGCTGAACAACTCCAAGAACTATCTGACAAAGGATTCATTCGACCCAGTTCCTCACCATGGGGAGCTCCTGTGTTATTTGTCAAAAAGAATAACGGTTCTTTTCGAATGTGCATCGATTACAGAGAGCTGAATAAGCTAACTGTGAAGAATCGTTATCCGCTTCCTCGCATTGACGACCTATTTGACCAACTGCAAGGGTCAAGTGTGTATTCCAAGATTGACTTGCGATCTGGATACCATCAGCTACTAGTCAGGGAGGAAGATATTCCAAAAACAGCTTTTAGAACCCGTTACGGTCATTACGAATTCTAGGTTATGCCCTTTGGGTTGACCAATGCACCGGCTATTTTCATGGACCTTATGAACCGTGTGTGCAGACCCTACCTGGATAAATTCGTGATAGTCTTCATTGATGATATACTCGTTTATTCCAAGAACGAACAAGAACATGGGGAACATCTTGCACAAGTACTAAAGGTACTCAAGGAGGAGCAACTCTATGCTAAGTTCTCCAAATGTGAATTCTGGATTCCTAGAGTGCAGTTCCTCGGTCATGTCATCGATTGTGACGGTATTCACGTAGATCAAACAAAGGTCGAATCTGTCAAAGATTGGTCATCTCCTAAATCATCGACGGAGATCCGCCAATTTCTAGGCCTTGCCGTTCACTACCGCAGATTCATTGAAGATTTTTCCAAAATAGCCAAACCGATGACCAAACTCACACAGAAAGGAATAAAGTTTGATTGAGGAGAGAAAGAAGAATCAGCTTTCCAACTGATCAAGCAGAAGTTATGTAGTGCACCCATACTGGCCTTGCCTGAAGGCAACGATGATTTCGTTGTATACTGTGATGCCTCACACAAGGGCTTAGGTGCAGTATTGATGCAGAGGATGAAAGTGATCGCCTACGCTTCAAGACAACTGAAGAAGCATGAGAAGAATTACACCACTCACTATCTAGAACTTGGATCCGTAGTTTTTGCTCTCAAAATCTGGAGACATTACCTATACGGAACAAAGTGCACAGTACATACTGACCATAAAAGTTTGAAACACATATTGGATCAGAAGGAGCTGAACATGAGACAACACCATTGGATTGAGTTGCTGAGTGACTACGACTGCGAGATCAAATACCACCCCGGTAAAGTAAACGTGGTTGCTGATGCTTTAAGTCGTAAGGAAACGGACCCTC
Organism: Glebionis coronaria; assembly: GCA_025667525.1. NCBI lineage: Eukaryota > Viridiplantae > Streptophyta > Magnoliopsida > Asterales > Asteraceae > Glebionis > Glebionis coronaria. Next base: position 155,363,809 of record CM046881.1, on the reverse strand, counting down.
CTATGAGAGTTCGGGCATTAGTTATGACAATCAGTTTGGATCTACCCAAACAGATTTTGGAAGCTCAGACTCAAGCCCAATTACTTGAAAACCTCGTGAAGGAAGATGTCGGGGGAATGCTCAGAACCGACCTTAGTAAGGAGAAGCTAGAACCTAGAGCAGATGGAACCCTATGCCTTCACGGACGAAGTTGGTTACCTTGCTATGGAGATTTGAGGAACGTGATCATGCACGAATCTCATAAGTCTAAATATTCTATACATACCGGATCTGAAAAGATGTATCAAGATATGAAGAAATTATATTGGTGGCCGAATATGAAAGCCAACATCGCCACCTACGTGCAGAAGTGTTTGACATGTTCACGTGTTAAGATTGAACACCAGAGACCATCGGGTTTACTTGTACAACCCGAGGTACCGAAATGGAAGTGGGACAACATCACCATGGACTTTGTCACCAAACTCCCAAAGTCATCTCACGGTTACGATACTATCTGGGTAATCGTTGACCGACTCACCAAGTCCGCTCATTTCCCGCCAATTAGGGAGAACGATTCCCTTGCAAGACTAGCAAAAACGTACCTGAAGGAGATTGTGACCAAACATGGGATACCAGTGTCGATAATCTGTGATCGAGATGGTAGGTTCATGTTGTCCCTAATATATGATGTTATAATCACACGAATTAAAGAAGAAAGAAAGGTAGAAATGAGAAGAATTCTAGAGAGAGAAAGTAGTGAGAGAAAGTAGAGAGAAAATGGTTGGAACTAGGTGAATGTTAGATTAAGGAATGAGAATACAAATGAACCAACCACCCTCCTAACATGCTAGGAGGGTAGTATATATAGTCCACCCACATGCGGGCTTTAATGGACTATATATTGGGCCGGGCTTGTATTTTGGACTTTAATTAGTTTAAATCCAAGCCCGTGATTCACGACTAAATAACTACTTATTACAACGTTCTAATAAATAATACAATAGAAACCTATGACCGAACATTCTTGTTTGACTCAATATTTTGAGGCTAACAATCTCCCCCAATGTGAGGTCATTCCTCTTTGATATTTGGATTCGAATGGAGAGTTATGAATTTCGTCATAAATGAGTCTTGAACGTGTAACAGTAGTTTTGTTCCTTCATGCTGTGATCTTTGAGCCTTTGTCGTTGTCTTTCGACTTTGTCTTTAAGTCTTGAGATCTTCAAATCATTCTTGACTTGTCTTTGCCATCTTGTGATCTTGTGTCTTTATCCACATGCTCACACTATCAATTGTTGGATAAGTCTTTGGGCATGAATATGTGGTTGTGTATATCTGACTTTGCTGAGTACACCGTGATGCCACCTTCTCGAGACAAAACATAGACACGGACTGAATGGCTTTGACATTCGTCCTAAATCGGTAGCGTTTTACCTCCGGTCGGTGAAGACCGTTATACGATATTAAATATCGTACCTGTGATCAGGTAGATTCAATTAAGAATCTCCTTGACAGGGTTTCGCGGCAGTACTAGCCGTTCTCTTTACTCGACCGTCTCAAAGCAAGACTGCGAACATAAAGAGTGAATCAATTGGATAAATATCCGCTTGATTAAAGTCGCCAATTCAAATTCCTAGAACAAGTTTGATTCATTAAGAATCTTACCATTGTTGCTTTCCAGTTGACACAAGCTTGATTCATAAGAATCTTGCAAGTTACCTACCGTAGCGCTGTTTGATGTTGACGCTAGAAGGATTTCCATTCGTCACTGTGAATATTAATAAATATCACTCTGAATGTTCTGGCAAGACCATAAAGATATTGCGTAGAAACCTGAAACGAGTTTGAATCAATTCAGAATCAAGCCACTGTTGCTTTTCAGTTGTACATATGTTCAATTCATAAAGAATCTTACATATGACCTACCGCAGTGCTGTTTGATGTTAACACTGGAAGGATTTCCACTCATCATTGTGAATACTAAGTAGTATCACTCTGAGTGTTCTAGCAATATCGCAAGGATATAGCGTAGGACTCTCTTGATCTTCATCCGTGTGTCCTAACGAGATTTGATTGATCTCTTGGCTCTAGACTCGATTTGTGCACTTTTAGTGGTCGGAGGCTGGAGCAGATGCCACCTATTCAATATCAACAATCTCGGAGTGAGAAAGTCAATAGAAGTCGTGTTGATCTCCGTGACAATAAAACAAACTTCTTTTGAGAGAAGCCTGAGTAGCTAGGAAAGGGTTGTGCTTCACATCACTGGGTCCATGATGAGTTTGTCTTCATGATGGGTTGACCCGGTTTCTGCCTAAGTTGTATGGATGGCTTCTTTCTTTAGACCCTTTATCCTTACATTTCTTTTTCATTCTTCAACCCCTTCAATGCTTACCAAGACATCATTACTAGCACCTTGTTGTGATTGTTCCAGTGCTAGCATCAGTACTTAGTCGGCATTCAGCTACGTTCACATTCTACTCCATCTTTCCTAAGGACTTCTAATAATCTATTGGATTGTCCCTGGGAAGATCCCTCCGGTTCTGGTTGGATCATAGGACTTAAACCTAACCACCCTTTTGACACCAATAACGTCATGAAATTAAAGATGTTGTGGGTATTTGATCGTAACCATGAAAACCACTTTAAATTCTAACAAAGTGTTTGAAAAACATTTAACACCTTGCTAGTTTTGTCGTTTCAGAAAAGCTCCCCCTTCACATGTGCATCGATAATCGAAAGTGTTTCGCACATGTAGGTAAGAGTTAAAGTGCTTGAGTCTTATATTAGATCACATTTTAATCACATTTTCTCCCCCTATCTCTAATATATAAAATCTTTTGATATTAGAGATACCAAATTTGATTAAAATATATTTTGAAAAATAGTCTTGAAAATCTTCGGGAGAAAAATGTGTTAATCTTTTGCATGAAGTTGAATTGCTCCCCCTCAAAAATTGATCCAATGGAATTGTCATTACGAGGAGTTGATCCACATTAAACTTTTGAGGATAGGAGTTGTTGAACACATAATTTTTGAAAGATTTTGAATAATCATTGATAAATTCTTGAAAAAAATTGTGTTCAACGCTTTTTGAAAAATCCTATTTCTTTTTGTCGAAGAGGTTTTTCTAAAGCATAAACTTGAGTTCACAGACTTTGAATGTCTTGACGAATCCACTCAAGTGTAAGAAGATTTAACTTCTTTTGCTAAGGGTAAGAGCACGAAATCGTACACTCCCCCGTGAATATTGATCCGGGTTGCAATCTGAAAGTGATTTCAAGCCATTGTGTTGAGCTCAAAACGTTGAATGTTTTGTGACAAGCTCAACCCGTGATAGATTGCTCTACCCGTTTGTTAGGATATGGTATCTTTAAAGATACACTTTCCTTTATTTGAGGTCCGAGTTACAGTCTGACATTTAACTGTAAGTCGTTTACATGAGCTTAAAAACTTTGAATGTTTTTAATGAGAGCTCATGACCGAGAAAATTTATTTTCCCGTTGTTAAGGATAAGTTATCATTCGTGATCAACTTTCCTTTCTTGGAAGTACGAGTCACAATCTGAGGTAATTGTAAATCATTGAAATGACATGTTTTGAAAAATATTTACAACTTTCATTCGAGCTTTATGTACACACCCGTGTCGTTATTGAGCGACATTTCTAGGTACGTCCATATTATCGATACTGAAAGACATGTCGAGAAGAATATTTTTGGATTTTGAAAGATTTTTAATTTTGTGTTTTGCTTTTATGTGTTTTCTATTTTTGTATTTTGCTTTTTCAAAGATATTTACAAGTTGATGTTTGATAGATAAATCAAGCAGGCACCTTTGCCAGAATCTCCAGGTCTGCTGGAGTCAAACATCTCATACCAATTTGCCTAACGAGGTACTCAAACCTATCTTTCGACAGAGCTTTCGTAAACAAGTCGGCTAATTGGTAATCCGTTCCAACAAAGTATAATTCAACGATACCTCTTTCAACTTGTTCCTTTATGAAGTGATATCGGACATCAATGTGCTTCGTACGGGAATGCTGTACCGGGTTGCAGGAGATGGCTATGGCTGACTTTGAGTCACAGTACATAGGTACTTTATCAAAGTGGAAGCCATAATCCGTGAGTTGTGTTCTCATCCATAGAACTTGAGCACAACACGCAGATAGAGACACATACTCCGCTTCGGCTGATGAAAGTGACGTGCAATCCTGCTTCTTGGAAGACCATCCCACAAGCTTATCTTGACCTAGAAATTGTGCACCACCAGAAGTACTTTTACGTGTATCAAGACACCCTGTATGATCAGAATCTGAATAGGCTGTTAGAAAGAAACCGGTTTCCCTCGGATACCAGAGTCCCAAATGAATGGTATTCTTGAGGTACCGAAAGATCCGTTTAACCTCCTTGAGGTGCTTTTCAGTGGGTCGTGCTTGATATCGTGCACAATAGCATGTAGCATGATGAATATCAGGTCTGCTTGCTGTCAAGTACATGAGGGACCCGATCATGGAACGATATCTCGTTTGATCTATGGGTAATCCCTCCAAATCAGCATCTAGGGATGTGGTTGATAATGGTGTCCCAACGGGGTCACATGATGTCATACCATGCTTTTTGATTATCTCTTGACAATACTTAGCTTGGTTAATAAAGATACCACTTGGGGATTGGTGAACTTGAATTCCTAGAAAGAATTTTAGTTCGCCCATCATAGACATTTCAAATCTGCTGTGCATTACTTTTTCAAACCATTTTGAAAGTTTTGGGTTTGTAGACCTGAAAATAATATCATCAACATAAATTTGCACAAGCAGAATGTCATCCCCATATTTATAAGTGAACAAAGTTAGATCAATGGAACCTTTTGAGAAACCTTTGGAGACCAGAAATTTTGAGAGCTCGTCGTACCACGCCCTTGGAGCTTGCTTGAGTCCATAAAGTGCTTTATGGAGACGATACACCTTGTCAGGATAATGAGGATTGACGAATCTTTTGGCTGCGTGACATAGACTTCTTCCTTCAAAGGACTGTTAAGAAACGCCGTCTTTACGTCCATTTGATAGACAATGAATCCCTTATGTGCCGCATAAGCAAGAAAAATCCTGACCGCTTCCATACGAGCTACTGGTGCAAATGATTCTTCAAAATCAATACCCTCTTTCTGTCCATACCCTTTAGCCACTAGCCTAGATTTATTCTTGATGATCGTGTTTTCTTCATCCATCTTGTTTTTCCAGATCCATCGAAGATTTAATGGAGTCACATCGTATGGTCTGTCAACAAGTTCCCAGACTTTAAGTCTTTCGAATTGTTGAAGTTCATCCGTCATCGATTCAATCCAAGCATGATCAGCCATGGCTTCTTTGATGTTTTTCGGTTCGACAGTACTCACGGCGAGTGCGAACATACAAACATCGCCATCAGTGGCTAGTTGTCGTCTTGTACGAACAGGCTGTGAAGGGTTTCCAATTACGTGAACCAAAGGATGATCTCGGGTCCAATGATGTGTTGAATGATGTCGTTGATAGAAAGTATGCATATTTGACGGATCAACATGGCGAGTAGAAGACTCTCCAGTTTCGTGTACCGGTGTACCGAATGGGTTGATAAATTCGTCTTCGTCAGATAATGCATTGTCAGCTTGATTTGTGTTCTCTGGAGCAATGACAGTAGTTGTGGATGTTGTAGGATCGATTGTTGAAGTAATATTTTGAGGAGGTAAATCTGCAGCAACCCGTGTTGAAGTAGATGAAGTTGTATCCAGTTGTTGACGATGATTCGTATCATCATTCTTATCATGAGTGACAGCGGAAGACTTCGATACAACTTGTTTCTCTCCCGTGAAATATTCATCATACATTGGTCCATATAACATTTCCAACTCTTCAATTGTCGTGTCGACTGTCATATCAGCTCTAGGAACATTCTCTGGAACCAGCGTTGAACTTGACGGTTCATTGCTGTGGTCTTGAGTTCCGAGTTCCGTGCGGTTGTGAACGGAAGTCGTTTGTCTTTGTGGATCGGGACTTAAACTGTTTTGTTCAAGTGCCATTTCTTGAGATTCATCAAATCGGATGTGAATTGTCTCGACAATCAATTTTGTTCTTTTGTTGAACACTCTATATCTCTTAGACTGAGTTGCATATCCCACAAGAATACATGCATCACCTTTTTCTTTCATCTTATCCAAATTTTCACCATCTCGTATAATGTAACAAGTACATCCAAAAACATGAAGGTGTTTGAGTGAAGGTTTTCGATCATGAATTATGTGATATGGTGTCTTTTCGTGTCTTGGGATAATTAAAGATCGGTTTTGTGTGTAGCATGCGGTTGACACGGCTTCGGCCCAAAAGTATAGTGGAAGTTTTGAAGCGGATAATAATGTTCGAGCAGTTTCAACCAAAGTACGGTTTCGTCTTTCAACAACGCCGTTTTGTTCGGGTGTTCGAGCAATAGATGTTTCATGTTCAATCTCTTCGGCTTCAAAATACTTTCTCAGATTAGAATTCAAAAATTCTGTACCTCTGTCAGTACGAACCACTTTAACTTGAGCTTGAAGACCACGTTGTATCAATTTAAGGAAGCTAATGAGAACATCAGGTGTTTCATCCTTGGACCTCAAGAAGTGAGTCCATGTGTACCTTGAGTAATCATCAACGATGACCAGAATATATTTCTTTCCATTGATACTCTGAACACGCATGGGACAACACAGATCCATGTGAAGAAGATCTAACCGTCCTTTAGAGCTTGGTGTGGTCTTTGTTTTGAAGCTACTTCGTTTAGCTTTACAAAGTTCACAAGAAGAACAAAGATGATCTTTGATGAATTTCAAGCTTGGAAGGCCTCTCACAATATCTTTCTTGGAAAGCAAGTTAATGGTATCAAAGTTGAGATGAGAAAGACGTTGATGCCATAACCATGCCTGAGTCGTTGAGGCTTTAGCCATGAAGCAAATTGGAGTTGATGAAGTTGTGTCTTGAAGTGAAATTGTATAAAGATCAGTACCCCGTGTACCGGTAAGTAAGTCATTCCCATCATAATCACGAACAAAACATGTCTTCTTTCTGAAAGCAACTTCCAAATCCGCATCACAGAATTGACCAACCGAGAAAAGATTGTGATTGAGCCCTTCGACGTAGTATACCCTTTTAATCGTGATATTCCCCTGAACCAAATCTCCATATCCTAGGATCGGTGCAAATTGATCATTTCCGAATCGGACCGTACCTAGGAACTTCTCCACGAAGTTAATTAGAAGCTTGAGATTCCCCGTCATGTGCTTCGTGCATCCGGAGTCCATTATGAAGAGAATTATTTGTATCACCTGCAGAAGAGTTAGAACACGATGGAGCATTTGCTAAATTGGATACCACAGTAGTTGTGATAGTAGAATCATTAGTGTCCTTATCAACATTTAAAGGCAAACTAACACTCGTTTTCACATTTTCTGTCCTAACTTTAGGCATCCATTTATATCCGGGAGGACATTGATTAGCAAACCACCATTTCCAAGACTTACTGGCAGACTCATATAATTCCTTAATTTTGCTTCTAGGATTCTTAGTGGTGGAGTCTGATGCATTACTTTTCTTAGTGGGGGTTGCACAAGAATGGTTCACTTTGCGTTTGGGTTTACTAGCTCTAATAGGCATTGCAACTTGCTTCTTAGTTCTAGTATCTACGCCTTTGACTTTATTTATAGCACACATAGAATGATTAGCATTAGCACACTTGCCACATTTGACACAAACAAATTTCACATTCATAGCATTCAAAGTTGAATCATTCAAATCGTCATGACACGCGATTACAGACGTTTTATTCTTAGAAACATTGAAAATCCTAGGGTGTTCTTCTACTTGCTTCATCTTCCCTTGATTCTTGTGTTTCCAGACCTTATCATTCTCTTGAGTGCTCTTAAGCTGAGGCCGGCTAACACTAGTAGTGGAGACTATTCCTGTAGTAGAAGACACACGAATATTAGTGTTTCTAGAAGTCTGAGGCGAGTGAGTATCTTTGTTTGTGGGCTTAGTGGGCATTCTATACATCCCTGGTTTAATCACATTATTGTGCTTAACGCTTGGTGCTACAGGATTCCTTATGGGTTGAGCTTGTGGTAACCTTTCCTTTCCATCCATCTTGGGGGCAAACACAGGTTTTGCAAACGAGGAATTAGATAAAGCAGATGGTTTTCCCAAGATAGAGGATCTATTCTCTTTAGAGGCATTGGGTTGTCTAACAACATTTTTCTTAATGCTAGGTTCCATAATTTTGCCACCCATTTTAGCAATGAGTTTCTGCAACTCTGCTATCGCTCTGTCCCTGTCTTGTAATTGAGCTTTCAACTCTTTAATTTCCAAATTCTGTTCATTCATTTCTCGAAATGTTTGGGAAAGTTTTTCTTGCAATTTATTATCATGTGAAAAACGACCAACGTCTTTTTGCAAAGCAAGTTCAAGTGAATGACAATGTTTTTGAAGGAAATCAGTTTTGTGTTGAAGTAACTCAAAAGCCTTTTTGTCAACATTTTCTTTCCGTTTCGAAAGCTCAATTTCAAGACGTTCACATTCTTTGAGCTTATCAAGATATTGGCATGCAACTTCAGAATATTCATCAATATCAGCACAAGATGTAAAATAAGCACACATAATATCTTTAGAAACGCATTCTTGCAAGAGTAAATCATATTCATCAGAAAAAACGGACTTGTCCATTTGAAGATCATCAATTGCTTTCTCAAGAGACTCAACATATTGTAAATCATCAAACATTTCAGACCGAATTAAGCTTTCGAATTTAAGAACATTTTCTTTTAGTGTGGTCGCGTTCGGTATTAAGATTTGTTTGACAAGCACAGTTATGTCTTGAGGAATTGGTTTCTTCCACTCGTCATTTTGTCGTTGTTTCCAATCATTATCAATAATGGACTTAATATTATCTATGTAATGAGTAAGAAACCCAAATATCTGTCTACTCTTGCTTTTAGAAGCATCTAGGGGCAAGTAGTTGATGAACTTAGAAACGTTTGTTTTCTTAGTGGCAAACACTTTCTTCCATTGAATTCTCTTTTCCCTGCATTCTAAAAATACTTCCTCACGAGATTTCTGAGTTTGTTTGTGGAACAGACCATAAAGACTATTCTCATAAGCATAATTATATGGTTTCACAAACTCCTTATTAACTGATGGTTGACTATCAGCATCCCAAAGGGCAGTCTCTTCACTATTGGCACTTAGAGGCATGCAATCAAGATCTGTCCTTTCAGTCTCATCAAGATAAAGATGCGGGTTCGCAGCTTGAGCTTTGGCAAGGTACTCAGGACTTGCAAAGCTAGCTTGACCCTTAAACATCGATGGAGGTGCTAGCATTCTTACGGATTGAATAGAATCATGCGTTTTATAAACAACGTTCTTCAAAAAGTCGACTTGTGCTTCTAGTTTCGTAACTTTTTCGGTTTCTTTATCATATCTACTTTTGAAGGCTTGTTTTAACGCATCTACCTCTTGTTTCTTATCCTCTAGAATTTTAGCAGAATCAGTAGTGGTCATAGAGAGCTTTTGTTCAAGTTCATTAACTTTGGTATTGGCAAGGTACGTTTTTTGACGTTCATCCATTAAGAAAACATTATATTGACGCTTCTCTTTAGCTAATAACTCAAGAGTGGTATTATATTTGTTTTCAAAATCGTCCTTTTGACTTTTTAACGCACTTCCCTTGTACCCCTCAAGCTCTTTGGTTTTCTGAAGGAGCTCATCTCTATAGCTTTCAGTCATCTCAGTAGATTTGATAAGAGTAGCTTTACATTCTTCAAAACTTTGAGTGAGCGTAGCGTTTGCCTTCTTTAATTGCTTTTGACTCTTTTTATTTTCAGTGACATCTTTTTGTAAAGTAGCAATTAAATTAGCAAGCGCAATACGTTCCTCTTCATCATATTCATTTGCATGTTGGTCATCCGCAGACTCATTATTGCACATGTCTGATGAATCAGGTGTGGTATTGCTATCAACCGTTTCCATCATACACGTGTCATTAATGGCATTGGGTAGATCACTATGCTCAGGAATATCACCAAACACATTATATTCATCAGTAGTGTGTACCTTATCAATTGGCTCAGTGTCAAAGATAGGACCATTGTCATCTTCAGTGACTTTGAGAACTTCTTCAACATGTGCCATGTACGAGTAATGTGCTTCTAATTCCTGGTCGGAGGCTTCATCATCAGTGTCATCAAGCATAGCTCCTTCCTCAGCTGACAGTTTGACCCCTGCTTCCATCTTTTTGCATAGCAACATCTTTTCCTTGTGATAGCTGGAGTCTCTAACCCTTTTCGGCTTCCTGCATTCCTTTGCCATATGCCCAAAACCTTGGCAATTAAAACATTGAATCCCACTCTGCTGAACCACTTGACTTCCAACCGTTTCCCTATTCCCAGTAGCAGCAGCAATCCTCTGAGTATCATACTTTGCCGTTTGTCGATCATATCTTGTAGAACCCTCAACATGCGTTGGATTATGTCGATCATACCTAGAAGGACTTTCACCACGTCGACGTGTGTCATACCTTGGAGGACTCTCAACATATCGGTTCTTGGTGTTAGATGATGTGCGAAGATTGTTGTTGGTGGGTTTGTAGATTTTCTTGTAAGTCTTCATTATGAAAGCAATTTGTTGTTTCATCTCTCGGTTCTTTTGAGCTTGGTCTTCATCACTATCTTCAGATGAGGACTCAGATGGTGGTGATGGTGCTCTTGGCGCTTTACCTCGAGATTTTGTGGAAGATGAAGACTTAGATGATGTGGAATATCGTGGTGAAGATGATGTATTGGAGTATGGCTTAGGAGCACGAGAGTGAGGATCTTGAACATGTTGAGTGGTAGTCACTAAAGCAAGTGGATTAGCCGTCTTGGCAACACGTTCAGCTCGAATTTCATTTGCTTCATTCTGAAATTGCTTCAAGATATCAAAGAGAGTGTGATAGTTTACCTTGTCTAACTGCTTCTGTTGTTTCACCAAAGTGACAAAACGTGTCCACTCTGGTTGGAGTTGTTGTAGAAATTGCACATTGACTTGCATGGTGGAGACTTCCAAGTTGTTTCTTGTCATATCATTCATCATCTTGTAAAATCTTAAATAATAGGACTCAATTGATTCTCCATCCAATGCAGTAAACTTACCAAAGTTCCAAAACAAGTTTGTTTTGACATCTTGCTTGTTGAGAGACTCTCCTTGTTGCAAGCGTTCAATGGCCGTCCACATTTCTTGTGCTGTAGGACATGCATCGACTGTGGAATAAATATCATCTCCAATTCCACTTAGGATCATATAGATCGCTTCTTTTTCTGCATCATGCCAAGCACGTTTCTCGGGTGTAAGGTCAGATAAAGTTTCCTTTTTCTTTGTTGCAGGTACTTCTGGACATGTGTCTGTGGCTGGTGTATAAGGAACATCAATTTCAGAAAAAACATATGGGCCATTGTTAATACATTGTCTCAAGGCATCACCATTAGGTCTTGTATCAAGATAGCGAAGAAAGCGTGATTGCCATTGAGCATATCGACCAGCCACAAGCATTGGTGGTCTCTCTTTATTACCTGCCACCATTATGTTGTTGTTCGTCACACGATATTCGGCAGTAGAATCCATCTCAATATTCTCTGAAATGATGAAGTGAATATGGATCTTAAGTAGATTTGTTGTGATTGTTTGGTTGTTGAAATTCCGAAAATTGCGATTTTTTCTCAGCCCGACAATAAATTCCTCAGTCCGACAAAACGGTAGACCTAAAAAATTTGTAATCACCAAATTTTGAAATTGAGCTAGAAATGTCCTAAAACTAGTATGGAAAAAATTTGATTTTACTTGACCTAAAAATTTTAACTCTTGTTTTTTTTTTTTTTTTTTTTTTTTTAATCTTCGTGTAAACTACGTTCCGAAACTAGTCTAGATGGTGGCTAAATCTAAAAAATACTCAAACAAAATTTAGCTAAACATGTCATCGGAATGTGTCATCGGAATGCCCATCGGAATGTTGCTTAGATCGGAATGTCCTTTTGATCGCAATGTGCACCTGTCGGAATGTTCAGATCGCAAAGTGTACCTATCGAAATCTCAGATCGGAATATTCAGATCGCAATGGGTACCTATCGAAATCCCAGATCGGAATGTGTACCTATCGCAATAAGGCTGTCGCAATGTGGGCAGAGTAACGTTTCAAGATTGCCTTAAATCCGTCGCAATCCAGATCGCAATAACGATCGGAATGTTCAGATCGGAGTAAGGGGCTATCGCAATACTGATCGCAAAGTAAAACCCTAGGGTTATTGCGATCGAAATCGTACTCTCCTTTCCTAAATTCAAGCTGTCGCAATAATGGTGCTTTTTCTTCCAACTTTTTAGGCAACGGTTTTTGGCAACTTTTAGGCAACAAATTAGCAACTTTTAGGCAACAAATTCGTGATTTTTACCAAACCAAAACAACCAAATCTCTAGAACAAGTATATAGATGATTTGTAGCAAGATAAAGAACACGAAAACCACAAAAAAATTTGAATTCGAGTTGATTTATGGAAGAAATCACACGAATCAAATATAAGAAGAACAACCAATAACAAATCTACCCCGTGGCGATTGATACCAATTGTTGCCCCTAATATATGATGTTATAATCACACGAATTAAAGAAGAAAGAAAGGTAGAAATGAGAAGAATTCTAGAGAGAGAAAGTAGTGAGAGAAAGTAGAGAGAAAATGGTTGGAACTAGGTGAATGTTAGATTAAGGAATGAGAATACAAATGAACCAACCACCCTCCTAACATGCTAGGAGGGTAGTATATATAGTCCACCCACATGCGGGCTTTAATGGACTATATATTGGGCCGGGCTTGTATTTTGGACTTTAATTAGTTTAAATCCAAGCCCGTGATTCACGACTAAATAACTACTTATTACAACGTTCTAATAAATAATACAATAGAAACCTATGACCGAACATTCTTGTTTGACTCAATATTTTGAGGCTAACAGTTCACATCAAACTTTTGGAAGGCTTTCCAACGAGCCTTAGGTACCAATTTAGACATGAGCACTACTTATCATCCACAGACTGATGGTCAAAGTGAACGAACCATCCAGACTCTAGAGGACATGCTACGAGCATGTGTGATTGATTTTGGAAATGGATGGTTTGACCACATTCCTTTAGTTGGATTCTCCTACAACAACAGTTATCACGCCAGTATCAAGGCTGCCCCTTTTGAAGCACTGTACGGTCGCAAATGCCGTTCACCTGTGTGCTGGGCAGAAGGAGGTGAATTTCAGCTCACTGGACCGGAATTAATCCAGGAGACTACAGACAAGATCGTCCTCATTAAGCAAAGAATTCAAGCTGCTCGCGACCGACAAAAGAGCTACGCGGACCTGAAATGCAAACCTATGTAATTTGAAGTAGGTGACCGTGTTATGCTCAAGGTATCACCTTGGAATGGTGTTGTACGCTTTGGCAAACGTGGAAAACTGAATCCACGTTATGTTGTCCCTTTCAAAGTAATAGCCAGGATCGGGGAAGTAGCTTATCGTTTAGAGTTTCCCCAGCAACTGAGTCGGGTACACTCTACCTTTCATGTATCTAACCTGAAGAAGTGTTATGCTGAAGAACCATTGGCTATGCCATTAGAGGGAGTTCAATTTGACGACAAACTCCAGTTCATAGAAGAACCAGTGGAAATCATGGAGAGGATAGTTAAGAAATTGAAACGCAGTCGCATCCCGTTGGTCAAAGTACGTTGGAACTCTAGGAGAGGCCCTGAGTTCACTTGGGAACGAGAAGAATCGTTCAAAACCAAGTACCCACACTTGTTCACCTGACCAATGACTTCATCCTAAGCTTTGAGGACAAAGCTAAAATAATGGGATGGTGCTGTAAAACCTCTGATTTTACCTTATTGACTTTGTCAACTATTGTACTATTTATTTTTGGAATCTATATAATTCTACCTTTATATGACTTGTTTTTAATCATATACCTTTTTTCATACTACCTTTCATATTTATTTTATATTTATTTGGACCTCTAGTCATTGTTGACTACTCTGACAACTGACTGGCCACTTGAAAGAACCATGACTCATCACCTCAATACATATTTTTGAGATAAACTATAACTTTAATTAATTAATTTATTAAGTACTTGGATTTATTTTTATATGTACATATTTACATATATTACATAATAGGAATAAACACCTAACACTTTAAAACAATGTATATTATTTTACATTGTCATTTATTTACTTTATTTAAGTAAAATAATTATAGTGATGTATTTAATATACACTTTCACTAAATTACCTAAAAGCTTCAACAAAAATACCTACAACTCAACAAATGCATACAATATTAAACAAGGGCTATTATTCTCATACAACACTTGGCAAAAATTATCAAAAACTTTCCCACATGCATGTATATGCGTGTATATGTGTACATGTTTACACATTCATCATTGTTTAGCTAGCTTACAAGTATAATCATGTGTAGCCCACTAATACACTATGCTAATCCTACTTTCTTACATAACCATGCTTTTCTTACACCTTACTTACACAACCCATGCCTAATACTATGCAAAGTCCCTTCTAATCCCCCTTTGACCTCTAAACACACGACAACTTTGCCATTTGAGGGAGAAAGTCAATTACTATTTTGAGCATGTGGGGAATAAGCTAGCATGTATCTCCAACCAAATCCTAAGTAAATCAAATCAAGATACATATTAGATACATTGTACAAACAAAGATCACAAGTGGATACTCTCTCTTTCCTTCATAAGCCGAAACATACACACAACACTCACCAACATAAAACACTTGAAACTCAAATCTCACTCCATCTATCTCTCTCTCACCCTACGGCTAAAAACACCTTTCCACCATTATCAAACCTTCAAGCTCATTCACTACTCTTAGATTATGTCTCATACTACATGAAGGTTAATCATTAGCTCATCCTATAAGCATCTTGATCATTGAAGCAAGAAAGAAGCCCTAGAAGCTCTCATTGAAGCCCACGGCTACATATTGGTCACTAGGATCTCCATTGTTGAAAGCTTATCACTTGTTCTTACTCATTCTCTTATCACTCCTAAACCTATCTAAACAAGTAAGTTAAACTTAAACCTATCCTTTAATATATTTACCTTTCATATACATTAACATACACATGGTTATTCTTAGTAAAAGTTAATGTTGAAGCCAATATATGAAACCCTAAATCTATATTAGGTCACGGCTTGATTTTGGTCATGACTTAAAATGATGTAAAATCTTATCAACCATGAAGAACATATCACTATAAGCTAGTTAAACTTGAAGAAATATGAAAAACATGTCCATGCATAATTTTGGACGTGGGGTATAAGCCCATGATTCTATATTGGGTAATCTTGTAATGTTTAGATGTGACTAGAAATACTAGATTTATGATTATAGATGCCTCAAAATGATAAGTTCACTATTATGCCTTATAAGATTTAGTTTTAAGCTCACTATAACAAGTTGCCTAATTAAATCTTCATTGTCACTAAATAAAATGTTTATTAAAACTTTTGGTGTCAAAAACATAACAATGTAAAGTTTCGGATTTAAAATAATAGATCTATAAATATTTTGTATTAAAATGCAAGATCTATGAAACTTTGGGTTAAAATAGTAAATCTATAGCATTTCGGGTTAAAAAGGGAAATATAATACTTTTCGGATTGGGTTTGTAATTTTACAAAGTGTAGGGATCTAAATGAACAAGTGTAGAAACTTATTTTCCAAAAATATAAACTTTAGGGACACTTTTGTAAATTGCCGAGAGTTAAGGGGTGTTTTGGACACTATCCGAAATTTCAAGGTAATAAAAAGGACCTAAATGGAATTACTATGGCGTTAGGGTAAATTGTGTAACTTAATAAAAACCTAGGGATCTCATTTGCCATTTACCGAAACTTAATATAAGCCCTAGGGACCTTTTATGCCAACTTAGTAAACTATATCTAACCCTAAGTAAACCCTAGGGGCTAATTGTGCCTTAAGCCGAAACCTATACAAGCCCTAGGGGGCATTTATGAAACTTATAACAAGCCCTAATATAAGCCGAATGTTTAGGGACCAAATTTGCCATTTAATGAAACTTAAACAAACCCTAGTTACACGTGTAACTAGGGAGGGACCAATATTGTAATTACTTGAAAGATTTAGAAACCCTAGGGGTATAAAAGTAATTTAACCGCGGGTAATTATTTTAGAAGGACTAAAACGTAATTTATACAAAGTATAACGAACCTTAAAATTCCTATATATTTATATCCGATATTTAAAACGTTAAACTTAAAAAAACATAACAATTGTTATTTTTCCAAACTTATAATTTAATAATTATAAACACTACGTAAACGTGGAATTTAATTAAAATGTTATACGTTTTATAAACCTTATTTATATATTAAATATAAATTAAAAATGATTAACTTATAAAATAAATATGTTAATTATATTTATTTTCTATTACTTTAAATATATATAAAACTAACTTTTATAAATATTTAAAGTGTTTTATAAACAACATAAGTACAAAAATATTAATCAAATAGATTAATTAATTCAACCTTATTATTTATTTTATACTTAAAATAAATACTACTAGAACTTGTACAACGATGAACTAAAATACAAGTATCGTAATAAAATGCTTAAAACCAGTATAAGTATGCACAGATTTATTCTGAAACTTTTATGCATTATGTTATGCATTTACTGAGACCTTATAATTATTTAGGTCGTTGATTGTATCGTGAGCATCCTTATCAGATTTATCTACTGACTTATTGCTGTACTACTAAGGTGAGTTCATGGCCCCACTTTATATATTGACAAACTTTTAAACCTTTTAATGGGGAAGAAAACATGCAACATATTTTATTTTATGGACATGAATTGAACTGTGAAACCTTTGATTACATTGCCTATTGTAGATGAACCCGCATGACCCGTGCATCTGAAACTGTTAGAATTATTTAATTACCTGAATGTTATAAATAGATCTATTTGGGATTGATCGTCCCCATCTGGGTGAGTCATGCTCACTGTGCCTAGGCCAGGACAACAGATGTTTCACATGTCAGCACTTATTATTTTTATGGGTGCCTTATTATAAGGCGAAGGGTCCTTATTTGTTAAGGACTTAACTGTCAAGTTTCAGTTTCAGGCAATATGGGAATGTAATTACTTTTAAGTATTGATGCTTTGTGCATTACTACTTCAGTGAATATTTATTAACCAAACTCATTTTATTAAACCTATGAATTCACCAACTTTATGTTGACTCTCTAAGCATGTTTTCTCAGGAAACTAAAGTAGGTATTGGTGTGCATGGAGTCAAGCATCGTGATAGGCTGCATTTATAGAGCTCATATGGGGTTTTATAAACTGGGGAATAATTCAAACTGTTGAACAATGTTAAAGACTATTTTAATACTATTTGCACTTTTAATCATGTAATGAATGTAAGGATAATCTTTTATCTGTTGCTCTATACACTGTCTGCTGTTGATCCACCTACGTGACACCCAAATATTATTTCCGCTGCATTTGACTCAATTTGGGGGTGTCAAAGTGGACATAAGCAAGGTAACTGTCCGAGGGTTGGCATGCGACAAGGAGGCAATGTTGATACTGTTGCTGTTGGGATTGCTGCTCCAACCTATGTCGTGGGAGATGCTGACAAACCTCAAGGGCCGAATGTGGTGACTGGTACGTTCTTACTTGATGCTTGTTATGCTAGAGTGTTATTTGATTCTGGATCCGATAGAAGTTTCGTAGATGTTAGATTAAGTCAGCTATTGGATAGAGAACCAGTGAGATTGACAACTAGTTATAAGGTGGAGTTAGCTGATGGTAAGGTTGTAAGCACTAGTTCTATACTGAAAGGTTGTTCCTTGAAGTGAGGTAACTATGTGTTTAGTATTGATTTGATGCCTATAGAGTTAGGATCTTTTGACATGATTGATGGAATGGACTGGTTAGTTGGTAATGGTGCAGTGATTGTTTGTGGAGAGAAATTAGTCCAGATTCCGCTAAGGAATAAGGTATTGACTGTGAAAGGTGATGAATGTACTTCTCGTTTGAGAGTTGTTTCTTGTTTGAAGATGATGAGGTATATAGAAGCAGGTTGTGATGTGTTTCTTACACAGATAAGTAATGATGGTGTGAATGAAAGGAAATTGGAGGATGTGCCTGTGATTAGAGAGTATCCTGAGGTTTTCCCTGAAGATTTGCCAGGATTACCGCCGCATCGTGAAGTGGAATTTCGTATTAGTTTAGTGCCGGGAGTTGTGCCTGTTGCTCGTGCACCGTATCGTTTAACTCCATCTGAGATGAAAGAGTTATCTGATCAATTGAAGAATTGATGGATAAGGGATTTATTAGAACGAGTTCGTCGCCGTGGGGTGCTCCTGTTTTGTTTGTTAGAAAGAAAGATGGTTCTTTTAGAATGTGTATTGATTATCGAGAGCTTAACAAATTGACTGTCAAGAATCGGTATCCATTGCCGAGGATTGATGATTTGTTTGATCAGTTGCAAGGCTCAAGTTGTTGTTCCCATTCAATCCATAACACAAGATTCTTAGAGAGAGAAAGAGAAGAAAAGTAGAAAGAGAAAGTAGAGAGAGAAGTGGAAGGTTTACACTAAAACTATGTGTTTTATGAAATGAACCAACACCCTCTTTCACATGTGAAAGAGGGTTATATACCCACGAACCAATGGGCTTTCCATGGGCCGTGGGTTTGTGACTTGGGCCGGGCTTGGCTTAGTCCTGGGCTTACGCCCCTAACTTAGACAATATTAGCTTAAAGTCCAAGCCCGGTTTTTCCCGACTAACCTATTACAATACAAGACCTTTTAACGACTAAGATGACCTATTACATTCTTGTTCGACTATATAAAATATAGGGCTAACAATCTCCCCCAATGTATCGGTCATCTTAAAATGCTTAAAAAGCATAAGATGGTTGAGTGAATACATTCTTGTAGAGGAGATCTTCCTTCTTTGGTCTTGTATCTTGGTCTTGATCTTGTTTGTAACAGCTTTGTTCCTTCATGCTTTTGTGATCTTTATCTTGAGCCTTTGTCATTTGACTTTGAGTGCTTGAGATCTTCATCTGTACTCCTTGTGACTAAGATGACCTATTACATTCTTACATTCTTAGGTATCTTGATTATCGCCATCTTGTGCTCTTGTGACTTCTGAATCGACATCGGTTACACAGCTACGCCACCTTCTTGATATGCAGCAACACATATAGACACGGATAATATGGCTTTGAACATTTCATCCTAACTCGGTAGCGTTTTACCTCCGGTCGGTGAAGACCGTTAAACGGTATTAAAATACCGTACCTGTGATCAGGTAGATTCGATTAAGAACCTCCTTGACAGGGTTTCCCGGCGGTAGTAGCCAGTTCTCTTTACTCGACCGTCTCAAAGCAGACTGCGAACGTAAAGAGTGAATCATAAGGATAAATTATCCGTCTGATTAGAGTCGTCAATTCAGATTTCCTGGAACAAGTTTGATTCTAAAAGAATCGCACCATTGTTGCTTTCCAGTTTGTCACAAGCTTGATTCGTGTAGAATCGCACAAGTTACCTACCATGAGCTTGTTTAATGCTGGCTCAAGCAGGATTTCCATCTTCATTGTGAATCGTATCACTCAGATGTTCTGGCAATATCACAAGGATAATGCGTAGGACTCGATTGTGTCCTAATGAGATGATAAATTGATCTCGTTTGGCTCTAGACTCAATAAGTGCATTTTGGTAATCGGAGGCTGGAGCAGACTGCCACCTTTTCAATATTAACTGACTCGGAGTGAGAAAGTCAATAGATACGTGTTGATCTCCGTGACAATGAGACTAGTTTCTTTTGAGAGAAACTCGAATGGCTGGGAAGGGTTGTGCATTGCATCACTGGGTCCATGATGACTTGTCTTCAATAGATGTATTGACCCGGTTTCTGACTAAGTTGCATAGAATATTCAACTCCTTCAATGCTTACCAATACGTCATCATTAGCACCTTGTTGTGATTGTTCTAGTGCTAACTTAAGTAATTGGTCCACATTCAGCTTCATTCCACTCCATCTTTCCTAAGGACAACTATTTCTAGCTATGGAATGTCCTTGGGTAGATCCCTCCGGTTCTGGTTGGATCATAGGACTTAGTTTCCTATCCTAAACCACCTTTTGACTCCATCGTTCCGTCGTGGATAGTAGGTTGTTTTGGGTATAGATCGTAACCATAAACCATTGAAAACCATTCAAAGTGTTTGATAAAAATCAAAACTTTTAACACTTGAAAGTTTTACATTTCCGAAAAGCTCCCCCTACACACATGCATCGATATACGAAATAGTTTGGCATGTGAAGGAAAGAGTTGCACTTGAGTCTTTAAGAGCACTTGAGTCTTTAAGAGTTTTTTGGCGGGAAAACCATAGAAAAAATTATTTTTTCCTAGACCATTTTTAGGCCATATAAGCTTCAATTTCAAATTTTGGCGAAGCGAAAAAATTTTCGACCAAAAATTCGAATTTTCGGACCAAAATTCAAATTTTAGGCCAATTTTAGGTTTTATTTTTGTCAAAAGTTTTCACTTTTCAAATTTTTTCCCTACTAGTTTTTGGCTATTTCTAACTCGATTTCAAAATTTGGTGATTCAAAAATTTTTCGGCTTACCGTTTTGTCGGACTGAGGAATTTATTGTCGGACTGAAAAAAATTGGAATTTTCGGAATTTCAACCACAATCAAATCACAACACATCCACTAAGATCCGTAATCCATACACATCATATCTTCTTCGAGACATCCGTTCAATGGACATCTTCGTGGATTCAACACCAACAACGTCCATGACTGAGATGAATAAAGAGAAGATGCAGAATCCAAAGGTTCAGACAAATACTGAGACTCCAATCAGTAAACCTTCTAACAAGGATTCTACCACCAAAACCGTTCATGCAATCAAATACAAGATGTCGAAAGCAAAAGAAAGATGCATGGAACACATAACGTTGCTTCAGTCACACCTTCAGGTTCTTTCAAGAGAAGACCTAAAAGGCACTCGTCTTGAAATTGGATTCAAACGGGTATTCTTTCTACTATTTGGTCAAGATGTTGAGACATTCATTAGAACGATGCTACTTAATGTGGACCATCTTCAACAAGAACTTGACAGAGACGATTTTCACGAAAATATATCCATGGAGGTCCTTTTAGCTCTCAACACTCAGTTCCAGCAATTCATTGACTCAAGTGGCTTATCCAAAAACGATCGAGAGTTCACAAGCACATACTTTACCAAATATACTCTTGTAGATCTTCAAGCGTTCAAAGAGACACTTCTTCAACATATGAGCAACATAAAGAAGTCAATTGCTGAAAGAACACGCCATCAAAGGCACTTTCAAAGAAGGGTGAATCAAAGACTGATGCAGACGAAAGAGAGCAATGTCGATATAGATCAAGCATTGGATGCTTCTTCGGTTGATACAGAGAGCAGCGGGACAGAATCAGAAACGAAGCATATCAATACCAGCTCAAGGAATGATCAAACAACCAATGATGCGGATATCAGATCCATTTATGATGATCAGCCAATGGCTACGGTACATTTAAATGCTGAATACAATGTTCCTCAACATACTGAGCAATCTGAACCCATTCTTGACACGTATCTAGTGGAAAAGGTTGATAGCAATACCACACCTGATTCATCAGATACGAGTACTAATGGAGGAGAGACTTCTCAGGATGTTGATTCTAAGATTCACGAGCTTGAAAGTCTGTTAGCTCAGAAGACTAAAGATTTTGAGGATGCCAAACTCGATTTTTCAAAGAAAAATAACAAATTTGAGGCTTACTTTGAAAAACTTGAGAAAGCAAATATTGTTCTTGAACAAAAATTGGATCGTAAGATTCAAGATTTTAACGCGGAAAAAGAACATTTTGTGAAACAAATAAATTTGTTAGAATCAAAGTTGGCTTCTCAAAATCCAAGTCCTCCGCCTGCTTCATTAACTGAACAATCTGTGCAACCTATCGACATTGTAGACAGTAATGACGCGAATTCTGAGAACGACATATTTGAAAATATGAATATTAAGTTAGAACAACGTGTCGCTCAATTACTTCTACAAAATGAGCAATTAAAGGCTCAGATTCAGGAAAAGGTTTTTGCATTGACATCGGTGAAAAACGAATTAAGGAAGATAAAAGGAAATAGTGTGGATACTAAGTTAGCAAAACAGTCAGTCTTGGGGAAACCTCCTTCTCAACCAGTCAGAAATCGCTCAGTTGCTAGACAACCGAATGCGTTTAAATCTGAACGACTCAAAATGTTGAATCCGAGGTTTGCATCCCAAGTTGACGTGCGTAGCAAGTTGCCTAAACCAGTCACTCCACAATCTAGACCGACCTTAAGACAAACTGCTTCTGCAAAACCCGATCACATGAATGCTTCAAGCAACTTTAGATCTAGCTCCAAGAACATGCCTAGGCGTAGTTCAAATGACACGGGTCATAAAAGCTATCTAGAGGATGCTAAAAATAAGACACAAGCAAGAGATAGGACCAAACCACAACCTAGGAGCGTTGTTCACACATCTAGGAATTCTAGACCCTTCTATGATGTGCACAATTCTACCAACCCTAGGAACTCTAGAGCCTTCTCAGATGCTAAGCACTTTGTTTGCACGAAATGTAACAAATGCGTGTTTAATGCCATTCATGATGATTGTATCACTAAAGTCCTGAACAAGGTGAACCAAAAAGCTAGAGCACCTCAAAGACGGAACCCTAAAGGAAATAGGTTTTCTCCAACTAAGTCTTCCGCTGTGCATGAGAAACCTATGTCTCCTAGACCCTGTCTTAGGTGGATACCAACGGGTAGAACTTTTAAAACAATTGGTCTTAGGTGGGTTCCTACTGGAAAGATATTTCCCTCTAGCTCGACAAAGGTTCATAGTGAACCCCCACATGGTTCTCATCAAGATATCGCTAACCCACATGCAAGCATACAAACTACTGATGTAAGTGCAGGTAATAAAGTAAAGTTTCAACAAGAACACAACGGTTTTCCATATACATACCGTTCAACAAAAGACACTCTCAGAGTTTGGTTGATGAAGAAGCAGATATTAGAGAAGCAAGCGTCTCAGGGGTTTCACAATTAAGCTTCAACAAAGACTTACAGTCACATATCAGGCTGTAACTCGAACGTCAAAGAAAGGGAACTTTATCTCTTCAACGATAAGTTACCCTCAAAACGAGAAATTCATATTTCTCGGACACGAGCTACTCTTAAAACTATTCAAAAGTTTTTAGCTCGTGTACAAGGCTTATAGTCAAATTACAGACTGTAACCCGGGCTCACAAGACAGGAAAGTTCATCCCGAGTATGACTTATCCTCAAAACGAGAAATTCGATTTTTCTCGGACACGAGCTTACATTAAAACTATTCGAAAGTTTTAAGCTCGTGTATATGACTTCTAGGCGCATCACAGCTTAGGACTCGGACCTCAAATAAGGGAAGTTTATCTCGGACGATAACTTATCCTTCTCAACGAGAAATTAATATTTCTCGGTCATGAGCTTTCTATAAAAACATTCAAAGTTTTTAAGTTCATGAAAAACGATTTCTAAGTAAATGTCAGCTTAGAACTCGAACTTCAACTTAAGGAAAGTTTATCACGGATGATAACTTATCCTTCACAACGGGAAATTTATTTTTCTCGGTCATGAGCTAGTCACAAAACAATCAAAGTTTTGAGCTCATGAAAAACGGACCCGAAAGGGGAGTGTACGTTTCAGTGCGCTTTCCCTAAGCAATAGAAGAGAAGTCTTCTATTCTGATTATTTTAAAACCGTTGAACACAATTTTTCAAGAATTTCTCAAAAGGTTTTTCTAAATCTTTCAAAATTGTGTGTTCAACACTCCCTTCCTCATAATAGGTTTTTATATCTAAAAATGTCATATGTTATTTTGATCAATTTTTGAGGGGGAGCGTTTTAAAATCAAGCCTTTAATGTTGTTGGGTACATCTCTAAAATTGTCATATTTTATGTATCCAACACATTCCGAAAATGATATGAAATTGTCAAATGTAATATATTATATCGGAAAAGGCATCTCAACTCCGTACCTCAACATATTTTAGGAGTATTTAGATGATGGAATTGCTCCTACTGCAGTTGGACAGACTGAGCCTGAAGTGATTCAAGATAGTTATGTTTCAAGAGTTAATGTTGTGCCACAGACTGCTCCGGACTGTCAGCGACCTGTTGTACGTTCTTTGACGCCTACTTGTGATGCTTATATGAGTATTTTACCTGGGATTGCATTTGATAGGGGTGATGTTCCTGTTGATTCGAGTAGTGCTGCTAGTGCTCGATCTATTCATGATGGCATATCTAAGGTTTATTGTCCCGGTCCTAGGTCTTATGATGATATTTCCTGGTTTCTCAAGAAGTTTGATAGATCCTTGTTTGAAAGGTATTTGGTTGAAACCCGTGTGATTAGAAGGTTTGAGCAGAATGAGAAGAGGTTTGACAGGTTTGTTAGTAGTGTGAAGAGATCATAGTTTGTTAGAGCAAGGGAAATGGATGAAGTTGTTAGATTAAGATCTATGGTGTTGAATTTGAGTGGGCAAATTGAAAGGTTACGTGAGGAGCAAGAAAGGAATGAAAGGTTAAATGCATGGGGTTTGCCTATGAGATCTTTTTCTAGTCGAGGTGTAGTGATTCGAGATGTGCCAAGTCAGGTTGAAGCTCAAGTGTTGGTGAAGCCAAGTGAAGGAGGAAGTCGAAAGGGAAAGGAAAAAATGGAGGAAGATTCTGAGGAAGACGATAACAGCAGTGATGATGAGCCGATGTACAAGAAGCTGCGGGGATCAGATGTTTAGTCCTCTTATGTTGTTTTATTAGCCTTGTTGTTATAGAACTTATGTAGACTGGTACTGTAGTTTATGATGAAACTTAATGACTTTTAACTTTGTTGTGATGAAGGGTTGTAGTGACATTACTTGTTACAATTTTGTGGAAATTTTCCAACGCAATCTAAATTACCTTCATGACTTATGATTTGTCTTATTAGTTCTTTTGTGAATTGGTTAATGATTCATTGTGAATTGTGTTGTTGGTGCATGTAGTATCCATGTTACATCTTGATAGAGAAATCCTTCTTCTTATCTTGATATGAATACTTACTTGTTCTTTTTCTTTTATGGTGACACAGGAAGGAGTTGGGAGGCATTTTTCTGACTTTACTAAATTGTTGTTTGGTTAGTTTCCTAAAAACATGCCGCCTAAATTGACAACTGCTACTGTTAATACCATGATTGAGCAAGCTATTGCTAGAGCACTGGAAGCTGAACGTGCTGCGGGGAACCAAGAGACTGAGAATAGAAATGTTGCTGGTCAGGTTGGAGGGAATGTTGCAAATCCAGTTGTAGGTAATACTGATGAACCAGCGGGAGGAAATGCTGCAGGACAAGTTGGAGGTAATGCTGCTGTTCAGCAGATTCAGAAGGAATGTTCTTATGCTAGTTTCATGAAATGTGGACCTACCCAATTTCTTGGTACTGGGGGTGCTTTGGAATTAAGGAGGTGGATTGAGAAGATTGAAAGTACTTTTGAAATCAGTGGATGTTTAGAAGCTAGTAAGGTGAAATTTGCTGCAGCTACTTTTCAGGATGATGCATTAAGCTGGTGGAATAGTCAGGTAGCTACTGTGGGATTGGTTGAAGCTAATGCTAGAACATGGACTGTGACCAAAGGACTGTTAACTGCTAAGTTTTGTCCTGAGGAAGAGTTAGGTCAGTTGGAGGATGAGTTGAGGCATTTGGTGCTGAGAAACAATGATATTGTGGCTTATACAAGGAGATTTTCTGATTTATGTTTGTTGTGTCCTGATGCTTTTGCTGATGACCGTAAGAAGAAGCAGTATATCAGAGGTTTATCTAGTAATATCAAGGGAGAGACTACTTCGTCGAAACCCAAGTCATTTGATGAAGCTGTTCAGATGGCTCATGCTTTGATGGATGTAAAGCTGCAGGATCGAAAGGATAGTATTGCTGAGGGGAATAAGAGAAAGTGGGAAGCGGCACACTCAAACCAAGGACAGAATCGTGGTGATTATCGTAATAACAATAACCAAGGACCAAATAGGAATCAACAATACAATTTGAAAAGGAATGATGGTGTTCGTGGCACTAGAACTCAAGGTAACAAGGTGAATCCAAAGTGTGGTCGATGTAATCTGTATCATGTTGGAAATTGCCTACCTACTTGCAACAAGTGTGGGAAGGCCGGACATAAGATGGCAGATTGTAGAAACAAGGGTGTGGCCACTGGAGCCAATGCTGTTAAAGTAATTAACTGTTTTGGATGTGGAGGCTGTGGATGTAAAACCTCTGATTTTACCTTATTGACTTTGTCAACTGTTGTACTATTTATTTTTGGAATCTATATAATTCTACCTTTATATGACTTGTTTTTAATCATATACCTTTTGTCATACTACCTTTCATATTTATTTTATATTTATTTGGACCTCTAGTCATTGTTGACTACTCTGGCAACTGACTGGCCACTTGAAAGAACCGGGACTCATCACCTCAGTACATATTTTTGAGATAAACTGTAACTTTACTTAATTTATTTATTAAGTACTTGGATTTATTTTTATATATACATATTTACATATATTACATAATAGGAATAAACACCTAACACTTTAAAACAATGTACATTATTTTACATTGTCATTTATTTACTTTATTTAAGTAAAATAATTATAGTGATGTATTTAATATACACTTTCACTAAATTACCTAAAAGCTTCAACAAAAATACCTACAACTCAACAAATGCATACAATATTAAACAAGGGCTATTATTCTCATACAACACTTGGCAAAAATTATCAAAAACTTTCCCACATGCATGTATATGCGTGTATATGTGTACATGTTTACACATTCATCATTGTTTAGCTAGCTTACAAGTATAATCATGTGTATCCCACTAATACACTATGCTAATCCTACTTTCTTACATAACAATGCTTTTCTTACACCTTACTTACACACACCATGCCTAATACTATGAAAAGTCCCTTCTTGTCCCCCTTTGACCTCTAAACACACGACAACTTTGCCATTTGAGGGAGAGAGTCAATTACTATTTTGAGCATGTGGGGAATAAGCTAGCATGTATCTCCAACCAAATCCTAAGTGAACCAATCAAGATACATATTAGATACATTGTACAAACAAAGATCACAAGTTGATACTCTCTTTTTCCTTCATAAGCCGAAACATACACACAACACTCACCAACACAAAACACTTGAAACTCAAATCTCACTCCATCTATCTCTCTCTCACCCTATGGCTAAAAACACCTTTCCACCATTATCAAACCTTCAAGTTCATTCACTACTCTTAGATCATGTCTCATACTACATGAAGGTTAATCATTAGCTCATCCTACAAGCATCTTGTTCATTGAAGCAAGAAAGAAGCCCTAGAAGCTCTCATTAAAGCCCACGGCTACATATTGGTCACTAGGATCTCCATTGTTGAAAGCTTATCACTTGTTTTTACTCATTCTCCTATCACTCCTAAACCTATCTAAACAAGTTAAATTTAAACCTATCCTTCAATATATTTACCTTTCATATACATTAACATACACATGGTTATTCTTAGTAAAAGTTAATGTTGAAGCAAACATATGAAACCCTAAATCTATATTAGGTCACGGCTTGATTTTGGTCATGACTTAAAATGATGTAAAATCTTATCAACCATGAAGAACATATCACTATAAGCTAGTTAAACTTGAAGAAATATGAAAAACATGTCCATGCATAATTTTGGACGTGGGGTATAAGCCCATGATTCTATATTGGGTAATCTTGTAATGTTTAGATGTGACTAGAAATACTAGATTTATGATTATAGATGCCTCAAAATGATAAGTTCACTATTATGCCTTATAAGATTTAGTTTTAAGCTCACTATAATAAGTTGCCTAATTAAATCTTCATTATCACTGAATAAAATGTTTATTAAAACTTTTGGTGTCAAAAACATAACAATGTAAAGTTTCGGGTTTAAAATAATAGATCTATAAATATTTTGTATTAAAATGCAAGATCTATGAAACTTTGGGTTAAAATAGTAAATCTATAACATTTCGGGTTAAAAAGGGAAATATAATACTTTTCGGATTGGGTTTGTAATTTTACAAAGTGTAGGGATTTAAATGAACAAGTGTAGAAACTTATTTTCCAAAAATATAAACTTTAGGGCCACTTTTGTAAATTGCCGAGAGTTATGGGGGTGTTTTGGACACTATCCGAAACTTCAAGGTAATAAAAAGGACCTAAATGGAATTACTATGGAGTTAGGGTAAATTGTGTAACTTAATAAAAACCTAGGGATCTCATTTGCCATTTACCGAAACTTAATATAAGCCCTAGGGACCTTTTATGCAAACTTAGTAAACTATATCTAACCCTAAGTAAACCCTAGGGGCTAATTGTGCCTTAAGCCGAAACCTATACCAGCCCTAGGGGGCATTTATGAAACTTATAACAAGCCCTAATATAAGCCGAATGTTTAGGGACCAAATTTGCCCTTTAATGAAACTTAAACAAACCCTAGTTACACGTGTAACTAGGGAGGGACCAATATGTAATTACTTGAAAGATTTAGAAACCCTAGGGGTATAAAAGTAATTTAACCGCGGGTAATTATTTTAGAAGGACTAAAACATAATTTATACAAAGTATAACGAACCCTAAAATTCCTATATATTTATATCCGATATTTAAAACGTAAAACTTAAATAAACAAAACAATTGTTAATTTTTCCAAACTTATAATTTAATAATTATAAACACTACGTAAATGTGGTAATTAAAATGTTATACGTTTTATAAACCTTATTTATATATTAAATATAAATTTAAAATGATTAACTTATAAAATAAATATATTAGTTATATTTATTCTCTATTACTTTAAATATATATAAAACTACATTTTATAAATATTTAAAGTGTTTTATAAACAACATAAGTACAAAAATATTAATTAAATAGATTAATTAATTTAACCTTATTATTTATTTTATACTTAAAATAAATACTACTAGAACTTGTACAACGATGAACTATAATACAAGTATCGTAATAAAATGCTTAAAACCAGTATAAGCATGCACATATTTATTCTGAAACTTTTATGCATTACGTTATGCATTTACTGAGACCTTATAATTATTTAGGTCATTGATTGTATCGTGAGCATCCTTATCAGATTTATCTACTGACTTATTGTTGTACTACTGAGGTGGGTTCATGGCCCCACTTTATATATTGACAAACTTTTAAACCTTTTAACGAGGAAGAAAACATGCAACATATTTTATTTTATGGACATACATTGAACTGTGAAACCTTTGATTACATTGCCTATTGTAGATGAACCCGCATGACCCGTGCATCTGAAACTGTTAGAATTATTGAATTACCTGAATGTTATAAATAGATCTATTTGGGATTGACCGTCCCCATCTGGGTGAGTCATGCTCACTGTGCCTAGGCCAGGACAACAGATGTTTTACATGTCAGCACTTATTATTTTTATAGGTGCCTTTTTATAAGGCGAAGGGTCCTTATTTGTTAAGGACTTAACTGTCAAGTCTCAGTTTCAGGCAATATGGGAATGTAATTACTTTTAAGTATTGATGCTTTGTGCATTACTACTTCAGTGAATATTTATTGTCCAAACTCATTTTATTAAACCTGTGAATTCACCAACTTTATGTTGACTCTCTAAGCATGTTTTCTCAGGAAACTGAAGCAGGTATTGGTGTGCATGGAGTCAAGCATCATGATAGGCTGCATTTATAGAGCTCATCTGGGGCTTTATAAACTGGGGAATAATTCAAACTGTTGAACAATGTTAAAGACTATTTTAATACTATTTTCACTTTTAATCATGTAATGAACGTAAGGATAATCTTTTATCTGTTACTCTATACACTGTCTGCTGTTGATCCACCTACGTGACACCCAAATATTATTTCCGCTGCATTTGACTCAATTTGGGGGTGTCACAGAATGGTATCAGAGCGATAGTTGTCGACGTACAGTCAGGATTCGGCCCGGCCCAACAGGCCCGCGGCCCACACACACCTAACTTATCTTACAAGAAATCCTAAGCCTATATAAACAGGGGTAGGGGGTCTCATTCTACATCAGGTTCTCTCTCTTAACCACACCTCTTATACAATATATCGACCATATACTAACTTGACCGTCGGAGGTGGACCCCGGGGCTCCGGCCTCGGGTCCACGTCTAACCGGTTTACCTTTGTTTGCAACATTACTCAGGACCGGGGGAGACGATTAACGGCCCTGGAGAGTCGTCGAACCGGCCTAGCCAAACTATGCTCCAACAAGTTGGCGCCATCCGTGAGACTTGAACATCTATGTTTCGTGTCTCATACTACCGAAAAGCAAAAATCGATCTTGAATGTCGGTAACTCTTAAACATTCATACCTTTGTTTTTTAGCTTACGCTATTATACATACTGTCATGCATGAACTTGATTTGCTAAGTCAGTGTTAACTATGTAACTTTCTATGTCTACATAAATTATAGTTTGTAAGTAATATGTTCATTGGCTAATTCTAAAACTTTCGTGCTATTTTCTTCTCCAAATTAAATCCATGCGATCTGCGATCTGTTTTCGGATGGAGATAAAAAAATTTGTGATAATATCACAAGAACCACAATGATAGAAAATAATACAGGGTATATTACTTATCTTAGTAACAAACATAAAGTATTATCTTTGTTTTACGTAAGAAGCTATGGTGATCCTAAACCTTTGATTGTGCCCACAACCTTGAAATTTTTTTTTTAGGTAAACATTATCATGCATATATTTTGCAAAAATAGCAAATCACAATATTCACTTCCGTGGTGACGTACTGCTCATATATTTTGGGTAGACACTATTTGCTAAAGTATTACTTAAACTTGCGGCATATTATTATCCGATAAATGTATTTTATGCGCTTGGTAAACTTATTTTTACTGACTCTATTTTGCTACATGTTGTATCATGACGGCAAAGCCCACATGTAATCTTTAGCCATTTGGTATATAACAAAATCTTCAAGTATGCAATCTCTCCTTAAAAAAAATATACGCATGATGTTACGTTGCTTTTAGCTATCATTAGTTTAAGATATTCCATGGTTCTTTTCAATAAGTAAAAGATATTCTTTGAGTGGGCAAGAAAATATAGGCTATATAAGATATATTTTTCTTTTTATCCGGTGATATATCTAAACTATTTTATACTTGCATATTGATGCTTATCTCTCATATTATGAAGACCGATTTATCCTCTGGTATTATCGTTTGAAAAAATCTATAACATACAAGATATGGTAGCATTTTCATTTATCACTAGAATATATATAACGTATATTTCCGGTATATATTTTAATTTTTATCCGCGGTGATGAGTCACGTCCTTCCGTGTTAACCCGCATATTCAGTCATATTATTTATATTAATAAAAGATATTACGCGTATCTTTTGATTTAAGAGATATTATTTACCTTTTAAATTTGGTAAATGTATATATTCCCTGTATCTCCTAAA
Organism: Glebionis coronaria; assembly: GCA_025667525.1. Taxonomy (NCBI): domain Eukaryota; kingdom Viridiplantae; phylum Streptophyta; class Magnoliopsida; order Asterales; family Asteraceae; genus Glebionis; species Glebionis coronaria. The sequence goes on along the minus strand of CM046881.1, from coordinate 155,332,038 downwards.
AAATTATTATTATATATATTATCTTTATTTTTTATATTAAAAAATATTACATATATCTATTAAATCTTCAAGGATATCACGTATATGTAAATTTGAATAATATATTTTATTTATTGTCCGCGGTCATGGTATGTCCATCCGCGCTACTCCGTACACTCGGACATCTTTTAGCCTACGGGCGTACGCGTAAACATCGTTCCCATGCGGAATAAGAGGATTGAGTGAACCTAATAATTCAACTTGTCGTGTAAGAGGGTTGCAAACCCAACGACCACGGATCATGTATCCTTGTTAGACACCTTGCTATCAAGACGTTGTAGTAAGTTACGCAAACCACAAGACTCATGATGGACCTGCAAAAGACACACTGTGCACGTCTAACAACATTTTGTCAAAATTTTGACCGTCCTTATGGTAGTAGCGGTACGCCGCACGTAATGGCATAGCTCATTCCATAAGTTAGTTAAAGATACGTCTTATACTCTGTGACAATTCGCGGTTATGGCAAGACCCATCCGCGTTGGTTCGCACGTTCGAACCCAATTTCTATCTTTCGTACGCGGCTATGGTACATCCATTCGTGTTGGTCTACACGACCGTAATTTTTTGAATACTTGATTAAGTTTAATACTACTAATCGAGTGTAGCACCATTAAACTTGGGGGGCTACTAGGGTATACTAATACCACTATTTATGTGCACGTCACACAAATATCTTTGGATATATTCCTTTGCCGCATAAGTCCGCCTTCTGTCGGTTTATTCCATTGCCGCAGAAGTCCGCCTTCTGCCGGTTTATTCCTTTGCCGCAGAAGACCGCCTTCTACCGGTTTATTCCTTTGCCGCAGAAGTCCGCCTTCTGCTGGTTTATTCCTTTGCCGCAGAAATCCGCCTTCTGCCGGTTTATTCCTTTGCCATGGAAGTATCTCTTCCAATGGCTTATTTCTTCGTCGCGGAAGTACTCCTTCCGCGCGCTTGCTTCTGCGCCATGGAAGTATCTCTTCCATTGGCTTATTCCTTCGCCGCGGAAGTACTCCTTCCGCGCGCTTGTTTCTTTGCCATGGAAGTATCTCTTCCATTGGCTTATTCCTTCGCCGCGGAATTACTCCTTCCGCGCGCTTGCTTCTGCGCCATGGAAGTATCTCTTCTGTAGAATATTGATAATCAATGAATCTATGAAGGGGTTTGTTAATTTCTAGAGAGAGAAAGTTAGAGAGAGAAAGTGAGAGAAACTATGTGAATTTTATTAAGTAGAAATTAAGAAATGATAACAACCGACCCCTTTCCTTAGTGGAAAGGGGTATTTATAGTTCCAAGTCATAAGTGGACTTGGGCCGGTCCATGACAAGCCCATGGACCGGTTCTTACTTAAGTTAATAAGCAAATAATAACTAATTACTAACTACGAGCTATTACAACATAAATCATATTGTGGAGTGACCGATACTTCTAATATACGTTAAAACGTATTTCTAACAATCTCCCCCTAAGGGAGGTCACTCCACGTTACAAAGTTCTAAACCTAGCATACTATACTAAGTCTTCGTTCTTTAGCTCGTAGTCTTTTCTTCTTTTCTTTCTTTTGTTGTGAATATGTTGATTTGATCTTTTTGGCTTTGACTTGAGAGCATTGTTCTTTGGCCTTTCACGTGCGATCTTTGCCTTTCTTGTGAACTTTGCCTCCTCGTGACTTCATGTTCCACACACTTACGTCTTTTTGTTGGATTCTTGAAAGCTTCAGAGTTTGGTACAGCGGAAGACTTCATCTTGTACTTTCTTGAATTTTTTGTTGCAAAAGACATAAGCATGTGGGAACGACTTTTACAGGTACACCGCAACACCACCGTCTTCACTGGTACACAGCAACGCCACCGTCTTCAACAGGTACTCAGCAACGCCACCGTCTTTAGCAGGTACACAGCAACGACACGAATAAAATGGCTTTGAACATTTTATTCTAATTCGGTAGCATTTTACCTCCGGTCGGTGAAGACCGTTGGACGATATTAGATATCGTACCCGTGACGGATAGTTTCAATTAAGTAACTTCCTGACAGGATTTCGCGGGTGAACCCGTTCTCGTTATTCGACCGTCCAAAGCTGACTGCGAACATAAAGAGTGAATCACTTGGATAAATTATCCTTGTGATTAAAAGCCGTCAATTCATGAAACCTGGAACAAGTGAATTTCAGTTAAGATTTTCACCATCGTTGCTTTCCAGTTGTCACGAGCTCAATTCATAAAGAACCTTGCACGTTACCTACCAAGTGCTGTTTGATGTTGACACTAGAAGGATTTCCACTCGTCACTGTGGTCAATAAAGAGTCACTCTGAGTGTTCTGGCAAGATCATATGATAATGCGAAGAGGCCTGGAACGAGTTTAAGTTCAATTAAGAATTAAACCACTGTTACCTTCCAGTTTTTCACAAGATTGGTTCTAAAAGAACCGCACGTGTAACCTACCATGAGCTTGTTTGATGTTGGCTCAAGCAGGATTTCCATCTTCATTGTAATACTTGCGTATTACTCGGATGTTCTGGCAATATTACAAGAATATTGCGTAGGACTCATGAAAATCTCTTACTTTTCACAGTGTGTGAGAAAGCAAGGAATAAATGGAAAGTGTCCTAATGAGACTTTTGATGATCTCTTGGCTCTAGACTCGATTGTGCGTTTTGATTTAGTGAGCGATGGCTGGAGAGGAGTGCCACCTTTTCAATACCAGTTTATTCGGAGTGAATAAACCAATAGATAACGTGTTGATCTCCGTGTGATTAAAACAAATACCTTTTGAGAGATATTTGAGTTAGCTGGGGAAGGGTTGTGCATTGCATCACTGGGTCCATGACGTCTTTCTTCAATACCGAGAATCATTAGCAAAAATGACCTCAATAGCATATGTATTGACCCGGTTTCTGCCTAAAGTTGTAAGGAGGGCTTCTTTCTTTACACCCTTTATCTTTACATTTCTTTTTCATTCTTCAACCCCTTCAATGCTTACCAATACGTCATCACTAGCACCTTGTTGTGATTGTTCCAGTGCTAGCTTAAGTACTTGGTCGGCATTCAGCTACGTTCACATTCTTTCTCCATCTTTCCTAGGACTTCTAATTCTATCTAGGGAATTGTCCTTGGGAAGATTCCATCGGCTCTGATGAATCATTGGACTAAACCTATTCCTACCACCCTTTTGTCACCACATCCGTCGTGAATTAAGCGTGTTTTGGGAAGGAATTGCCACCATGAAAAATCATTGAAAAATCACCTAAAGTACTTGTGATATTGAAATCAAAAGTTTTGTACCTTAGGTGTTTTGTTCATCAAAAACGCTCCCCCTTAACACGTGCTTTACACATATTAAGTTGGATAATCTTTAAGTCTTTTTCATCTTTTAGCCAAGTATCACTTACGTCTCCTTAATCCCATTTTCTCCCCTTATCCAAAATGTTAACCATTAATATTTGGGATATTGAATGGATTAACCGGTCTTTGGGTAAAAATGAAATCGATGTTTTGGCCATAGAACAAGTTATTGCTCCCCCTTAAGTTAATAAGGGATAGTTGTAGTGCTTTGGTATGACATATTTTGAAAGATTTAGAATCTCGTGAGAAATTCTTGAAAAATTATCATACCTTAACACTACACCAAGCCATTCAAGCACATTATTCACAAATTTACATATTCACAATTGAAAACCAATATAAAGTGACCTGAGATGTACGACCCATCAGATGGATCGTTGCAGTAGCTTGTGGTGCACTAAATACGGTCTTCCACCCACGAATCTTTCCAAGCTCCTCATCAATCTACGTTCACGGAGCTTTTGATCGATCTTTTTGATCACATACTTTGCCATCTGCCGGTAACCCGGATGCCAATCCTCCGTCATCTCTGGCAAAGTCCCACCCGAGTTCAGATGCTCCAACTTATCTCTGACTTGTATAAGAGTTCCATCACTATACTTGTGAAGCTCACCCACCCTCATAAACTTCATCAAACCTCGACTGTTCAAGTAGAAAATGCCGGAATTCGGGACAGAAATGCCGGTATAGGGACATCTTTCTACGTGTTGAGGTAGCACTTGATTCACAGGACGGGTTAAATTGAGCCTCCTCTGATAGCTTTCGACTCCCAACTGAAGATCCTCAACTCGTGACTTGATGACAACGCTTCGTGTGAACATACGAAGTGCTGTATTCAAAGCAATCAGGTCTTCACGAGGAATGTGAGTAAGTTGATCTCGGGTCATCAGAAGCAGCATATCTTCAATATCCTCAAGGCGAATGATGGAAAAATCTCCTTGCTGGATTTTGTATTCCCTGTCATCCTCCCTTTTTAAGCGAATCTCCGTCACATGATAGTAGCCGTTCTTGGCTTCAGTTTTCATTCCTAAGATGCTGGAGATACGGATGTCGGATCTAACATTGCTTCCAGACTTGACCATGCAGCAACCCCTGTACGCCCTTCGGACTCGTTCGTCCCAATGAGATGCACCTATGACAGCATACATATCATAATTACGATTCATTTTTGGGACCCAGAGTCGATTTACCTTTTCCTCGATGAAGGGTATTGTCCCCCAGTTGGCAGCTTTCAGCAAAGTCAGGGATGTTGCATACTTTGATGACCCCTTCATAAGATACTCAAGATCATTGGTGACGAAGAAGTCAAGAGTAATCTGATTATCTTGAGCAGGATCCATTGGAGGTGGAGCTCTTTCTGATTCATGAAGTCCAGGCCGTTGAACGGTTTTCAAAGCCTTCAGGATCTCATCGGCATAGTACTCGAGCTCCATTCGGGGTAATCCGGTTTTGGCACGCAGTCTCTTATCTTTCAGTGCTTTCTTTACCAAGGATGGAGTAACCGAAGTCTTATACTCATGAGCAAGAAATGCACATAAGTCAATCGGACTTCGGATACGGAGATACAGCACATCTCTGTCAGCATCTGTGATCGGATCAAATTGTGCTGCTGCCGTGATCCAAGCTTGTGGTGGTGCAGACTCGTCTATCTCCAACGTGTCTTCCCAGGCACGAATGCTTGGTTCAGGAACCGTAGATTGTTGTGCTTGTTGTAGAGGAGTGGAAGTGCGAACATCTACTGGTTCAGTTTCAGGCATTTCAGCAGTGTCTTGAACTGGAGAGTGTTGTGCAGCTTCGGGTTCTGTCACTGATTCTGCAATCACAGGAGGAACAACAGCAGAACTAATGGGGTTAGTGGTAATAGGTACAGATACAGCGATAGAGATACCAGGAACCGATGACGCTGTAGTGGCATTCACATCGTGGCGCCACTTCGTTCTTCGTGATTCCGAGGATATCGATTTGTCCTTCTGTGCTGCATCTTTTGTGGACTTGGTTCCAGTCTGAGTAGCAGTCTTCTTGGAGCTGGTAACCTTGTCTCCCTTTTTCGGTTGTTCACCCCCATTACTATCCTGATTGTCATCCCCGTTACTACCCCTAGCACTCTCCTGATTCTCATCACCACCATCATCGCCATCATCATCATCCTCATCCTCGTCATCATCCTCATCATCTTCATCATCATCACCACCTTCATCATCGTCTTTCTCCTTTTCACCTTCTTCTTCTTCTTCTTCCTCTTCTTCACCCGTACCCTCTTCTTCACTCTCTTCCCTTTCTTCCTCAGGTAAGATGTGATATGGTACCACACTTCCAAACATTTTGAATAATCTATCATCCTCCATGATAGCATCATTCAGGGATTTATATAGAGCCCGTTGAATCCTCGACTTGTTATACGACCCAAGTTCCACCATTCGAGCCTTAAGGATCTTCTTCAATTCAAAATCCGTCAGGTCATAAGCAATCTTATAGGCGGCTTCTGAAGGGTTGGAGGATTTGACCATCAAGTTGTCAGCAGCAAGTGTCTTCAACTCGTCACGAAGCTTAGGCATTAAGGATTCAACGGATTCTTGCACTCTTTCTTTCAAAGATGCTTCAAGTGCTTCTTTTTGTTCCTTATATTTATCCCTCATTGCTTGAAGTCTGGTAATGCGTGCAGCATGCTTATCAGCCTCAGCCTGCTTAACTCGAGCAAGTTCCTCTGCATGAGCTTTACGTGTAGCTTCCATGTCTGCAGAGAACTTGGCAACCAACTCTTCTTGAGCTTTCTGAGATGTTTCTTCCCTTTGAGCTCGTCTTTGCAACTCTTGGCGAAGTTCATCCATTTCGCGTTTGTGATTATCAAGCATTTCGGCCATCACTAATGCAGCCATTGCAGATGTTGCAGAACTGCTCTGGGTTGACTGAATAGGCTCGGTTGTTACTGCTGTACTAAGAATGGGGATTGTGGGTGGTGGAAGAAATGGTGTGGAAGCCGGTCGGGTTGTTCGGGTTGTTAAGGGTTGGATTGGTGGTGGTAGAGTTGCCAAAGGTTGAGTTGTCACCATGATCGTAGGAGCAACAGGTTCCTTTTCCACACTTGTTGAAATAGGGATTGATGGCTCCTTCGAAGTGGAATAGTTTTCAGGTGACCCAAACTCATCAACATCATGCGGTTCCTCGTACTCATCCTCGATATCTACCCTCGCACCTGAACCACTACCGCCTGTATCTTTCCTACTCCTTTTAATAGCAATCTTCATCAGTTGTTGCTCGGATTTATCAAGAGTAGGATCAACAATATCTGCTTCATCACGTAGACGCATCAAATCCTTACCCTTTCCTTTCTTACCCTCTGTCTTCTTCTTCTTGGGTTCGGGTTCAGGTAACGCAGCTGGTTGTTTGCGTTTACCTTTACTCTTAACCGTTGTGGAAGAGTCTTCTCCAGTTTGAAGGTTTGCTTTCAGCCTCTGGATTTCTAACTGTAGTAGCTTGTAATCTGCAGAACCTTTGATTTTTTCAGATAGAAGGTAATCAGGAACAGGACCCGGAATCACACCAGTAGACGGTCCTTCATGCCTCAGATCTACAGTATCATCAGCTTCTTCAGTGTGATAGCGACCTCCTGCACGCCTATCAATAGTAGCATCAAGCTTCATAAAATAATTTATGATGAGCTTAATAAACCGAGGATACGGAAAGAAGTTTGTCTTCAGCTTCTTGTTGTGGAAGAGTTGAAAGGTGAATTCTTCCCATATCAACAAAGCATAATCTGAGTTTGCAGCTTTGTACATGCCATAGAAGAGGTTCATTATCGGACTGCGCAAAGCATCATGGCCACTCGTCTTTGGTGTAAGACATTTACTGAGAATACCCATCAACGCTCTCCAAGGTTGTCCCACCTTAGCAGTTGTAAACTCAGATGCAACTCGTATTTCCGGACATCCAAGTGCATCAAATAACTCCGCGAGTTCATCTTTAGTAGGATCCCTTGAGAAAGACATGCCCTTGGGTGTATCCCGTATACCAAGCATCTTACGGAAGTCTGAAACGGTGAGTGTCTGCTGCTTGTTGTCGATGGTGAAGGTGATCTTGTTCGAAGTGAAATCCTTGGTTGCCCAAAATTCAAACATATACTCATAAGGCACCGAGGCTGTACTCCTAAGGGCGTTCTTGAAATGGGAGTTATCAAGAATGGCTATGGCGACCTTAAAACCATGGTGAGTGGATTTAGAAACTTGCTTTAGCCTGTAGTTATTGGGTATAAACTTAAGGGTTCGAGCTTTAGCAATATCGGCTTCCCTAGATTCTTGGATAGCTTGTACTGTTGGATTAGTCATTTTATCTGCTTAAGATCAGACATGAAAGGTTGATGCACAAAAACAGATAGATATATATCATTCTTACTTCTAAGCATAACACATTTCATAAGATAAAACAACAAGTACATAGATAGCATGCAAACAATAACAATCAAACAACTCATCCGGAACTTTTCCTCATTCGGAACATTTTCATTCGGAACATTCTTCATTCGGAACTTTTCCTCATTCGGAACTTCTTCATCCGGAAGTTCGTTCATTCGGAACTTCCTTCATCCGGAAGTTCTTCATTCGAAACTTCCTTCATCCGGAAGTTCTTCATTCGGAACTTCCTTCATCCGGAAGTTCTTCATTCGGAACTTCCTTCATCCGGAAGTTCTTCATTCGGAACTTCCTTCATCCGGAACATTCCTTCATTCGGAACTTCCTTCATTCGGAAGATCTTTATTCGGAACTTCCTTCATTCGGAAGTTCTTCATTCGGAACTTCCTCATTCGGAAGTTCTTCATTCGGAACTTCCTCATTCGGAAGTTCTTCATTCGGAACTTCCTTCATTCGGAAGTTCTTCATTCGGAACTTCCTCATTCGGAAGTCCTTCATTCGGAACTTCCTCATTCGGAAGTTTTTCTGAAGAAATCTTTCATTCGGAAGTTTTAAGCCACGTTCATCCGGAACTTTTACAAACTAAACTCAGATGATTAATCTAGCGCGTTTGTGAGTTTCTAAGGCAATCTAAGGTATTTAATCATCATATCTTGCTAATTCGCACAAAACCCACCATAAATCCTAATCAATTAAGCTTAAATTGGGGCGAACGAACCCTAATTCGATTTAAATGGATTAGCTGTATGAACCAGTTGGGTTTGCACGATTTAATCGAATTATAATTCAAGTAATTGATGTTATTTACCTTATAAAATCGAAAGAACAGGATCTTGATGAATGAAACTAGAGATTTGATTGTTTAGAGCGTGTGTGTGTGTTTATGCAACAATGGCGGCAAGTGATCAAATAAACAGTGAAAGGAAATAGTAGTGAGAGGCGGGTGGATGTGTTTTTTGACTTAGGTCAAAATATTTTGACAAGTTTCAATAAATCACACTTTTAGTCCCTACATTTTCACTCCCTATCCTTTTTGTTTCTAATTTTTTTTCCATTTACCCTAACTCTTGTTAAACGTACACACAACTTAGCAAACGCATCTATTAGCATATGCTCAAAATCTAAAAACGATGCCTATCACTTAGAACGAACACAAGTCGTTTTCTAAAGCAAAACCACTCAATTACCATGTAGCCCTTAATTTTCACAATCACTTTTGAAAATCAATTTTAATGACAAAGATGATTTTACTATTTTCTCCCCCTTAAACAATGACCCGTTTTCTATTTAAAGAGCTGTAGACATTGTTTAAAGAGTCAAATAGTGATGAAAGCATTTCCAATTTATCTCTTGAAAAATTTTGATTCGTGGTGTTAATAAGATTTCTCTTATTTTAACAAATTTATGCACTGAGACGTACACAAATTCGTGTCAGACCAAGTTATAAAGTAAACTTGATCCCTTTGCATGATTTGGCTTGTAAATCACGCCCGAGAAAATTAATTCCCGTTCTGAGCCAACGTTTTCCAAGGAAATACGTGACTTTAATATGAAAACCGGGTTGCAGTCTGAAATAACTACAAGCCATAATGGGCATGTTTTAAAAATGTACAACTTTTATACGGACTCTATTTATGGCACCGTGTCAATATTGATCGACATTTCTAAGGCCGTAAATATTACCGTACTAAAAGACATGCCCGATTTAAAACGAAAAATATTTTTGGTTTTTCTTGATTTTATAATTTTTATGGTTTTTCTAGGTTTTATATTTTTTATGGTTTTTCTTGGTTTTATATTTTTGTATTTTCTTTTGTGGTTTATATATTTACGATAATATACATGATCACAACCAAAGGATACTCTGAATAGTTTACCACGACTATTCAGCTGATTCTTCTGCCAACTCTTTGAGAGTCGCTGGAGTGAATGATTTCATGCCAAGCTTGTCGATCAAAAACTCGATTCGTCCTCGATCTAAGGCTTTGGTGAACATATCCGCCAGCTGATACTCAGTAGTGACAAAATACAGCTCGATCACTCCGTTCTCCACCTGCTCCTTGATGAAATGGTAGCGAATGTCTATGTGCTTGGCCCGGGAGTGTTGAACATAGTTGCAGCAAAGGGCAATGGCGCTCTTGTTGTCACAATACATCGGGATTTTGTTAAATCCAAGACCGTAGTCAGTTAATTGTGATCTCATCCAAAGGACTTGAGCACAACAACCGGACATGGCGATGTATTCAGCCTCCGTGCTTGATATTGCAGCGCTTTTCTGCCTTTTTGAAGACCAACTGATCAATCTATCTCCTAGAAGTTGCACAGATCCAGAAGTGCTACGCCTCGTATCTTGACATCCAGCATGATCGGCATCTGCGTATGATATTAAAGCAATCGAGGAATCTTTCGGATACCATAGACCATGATGAAGTGTTCCTTTTAGATACCGAAAGATCCTTTTAACTACATGTAAGTGCTTTTCGGTAGGCCGAGCCTGATACCGGGCACACATGCATACAGCAAATTGCAAATCAGGCATGCTAGCAGTCAGATAGAGAAGGGTGCCAATCATTCCACGGTAAAGTTTCGGATCGACAATAATCCCATCCCTATCTTCATCTAACTTGGTTTTCTCAACCATTGGAGTGTCTACGGGGTCACAATTCTCAAAGTTATATTTCTTAAGTGATTCTAGAGCATATTTTGATTGATTTATAAAGATGCCTCTGGGATTCTGAGAAATCTGTAATCCTAAGAAAAATGAGATTTTTCCCATCATCGACATCTGAAAGCGTGTGGACATTATCTTCTCAAATTGTTTAGACAATTCTATGTTAGTGGCAGCAAAAATTATATCATCAACATAAATTTGTACCAGAAGCATGTCGTTGCCGTCCTTGAGAGTGAATAGAGTGGGGTCCACTTTGCCTTTGGAGAAGCCTTCCGACATGAGATATGTTGACAGGAGATCATACCACGCGCGTGGAGCTTGTTTCAACCCATAGAGAGCCTTCTTAAGCTTGTACACATGGTTAGGAGACTCCGTACTCACGAACCCATCCGGTTGACTAACATAAACCTCTTCCCTTAGTTCACCGTTCAAAAATGCCGTCTTCACATCCATTTGATAGACGATCATGTTCATATGAGCAGCAAACGCAAGGAATAGTCTAATCGCCTCCAATCTAGCCACAGGAGCAAAAGATTCCTCAAAGTCTATACCCAAGGCTTGTTTATATCCTCTAGCGACCAATCTTGCTTTATTCTTCAATACCGAACCCATCTCATCAAGTTTAACCTTATAAACCCATAACAAAGTAAGGATGTTAACCTTGTCAGGGCGAGGAACCAATTCCCATACTTCTAGTCGTTTGAATTCATTGAGTTCCTCCTGCATAGCTTCAATCCAAGATGATTGGGTCATAGCCTGCTGCCAATTTTTGGGTTCAACTTCAGAGAGAAATGCATCAAAGTAACAATATAGTGCACTCTCTTGTAGTTGATGGCGTGTAGAGACTGGTCGATCTAGATCTCCAATAACATTCCTAATTGGGTGATCTTTTGTCCATTTAGTGCTATGGTTTTCAATCCTAGGTGGTCTGGAGTGAACAATAGATGGAGCTTCTTCTGAGGTAGAGGCGGCTGAAGGGTTTTCAGGGATCGCAACACCAAAGAAAGGAAGCTCTTGCAAGTGAGCATATTCCAGGTCGTGATCATTAGTATCCTCTTCGACATCATTAGGCACAAGTAGAGGTGATGATTCAGGTGTAGTTTGAGAATCACTTGGTGAAGGTGCATCCGGTTCAATGTGAATTGTAGATGCATTGGATAAAGATTCATTAACTTGAGCAACCACTTCAGGTATTGGAGCAATTACTACAGGTGTTGGAACTTCATCAGTCGGGGGATCGAAGAATTCATCAAACAACGGTTGAAACAGTTTATCCCACTCGGGCCTTGATGGTGGTAAAAATGATGTAGAAGTAGGATTGTTGGGAACTAATCCGGAACTTATAGCACCGGGTCCCATCTCATGAAGCGCGGGTTCAGAGCTGTGTTGCTCAGAAGCCATCGCTGTCAGCTCGTCGAAATCTGCGTCCATAGTTTCTACAATCTTGCCAAGACGACGGTTATAGATTCGGTATGCTCTTTTGGACGGTGAGTAACCAATGAAAATACCTATGTCGGCTTTTGGTTGAAGCTTACCCAAGTTCTCACTATTGATGTTTGGATAACACAGAGCACCAAACACATGGAAAAATGAAACATCGGGTTTGCGGTCATGTAGAAGCTCATAAGGTGTTTTTCCATGGCGTTTCCGAATGATTGAACGGTTTTGGGTGAAACATGCAGTAGAAATAGCCTCTGCCCACAAGAACAATGGAGCGTTCGCATAAATAAGCATGGTCCTAGCAGCTTCCATAAGTGTACGATTCCGTCTTTCAACGACACCGTTTTGTTGTGGAGTGCGTGCAGCGGATGTTTCATGTGATATACCAACTCCTTCATAATAATCACGAAGAGTCTGGTTGACGAACTCAGTACCATTGTCTGTACGAATACGGCGGACAGTGGTATTCAAACGTACCTGAATGAACTTCAGAAAAGTGATGATAGCCTTCGGAGCTTCATCCTTTGTACGTAGAAATCTAACCCATGTAAACCTTGAGAAATCATCCACAATGACGAGAATAAATTTCTTACCGCTCACACTTTCAGTTCTCATCGGTCCACAAAGATCCATATGCAAAAGATGAAGTTTTTCTTGATTAGTGTCTTCAGCTTTGGGTTTGTAAGATTTCTTGGTGCTTTTCCCCCTTGAACACGCGGAACATAAATGATCCTTGTGAAATTTAAGCTTGGGAAGACCACGAACTAACTCGTTTTTAGCCAGATGATTAATAGCATCAAAATTAAGATGAGATAATCTGCGATGCCATAACCATGACTTGGTCTTAGAAGCTTTAGAGAGAAGACATACTGGAGAAGCGGCCATCATGTCTTGTAAGGACAAAGTGTAAAGATTTGCACCACGAGATCCCTTCAACAAATCTTTTCCTTCCAAGTTGCGGATGAAACAAGTGTGTTGTCGAAAAGCAACCTCAAGGTTGGAATCACAAAACTGTCCTACTGAGAATAAGTTATGACCAAGACCTTCAACATAGTATACCCTAGAAATCGTCACATTTCCAATCTGATATTCACCATACCCCATAATCTTTGCTATATGATCATTCCCAAATTTAACCGTACCAAGAAACTTGCTGACGAAATTTCGGAGCATCGAGCGATTTCCGGTCATATGTTTTGAACAACCGGAGTCCAAATACCACAGGATGATTTGGACCACCTGAAAATATCACCACACAAAGACAATGTAGAGGTATCGGAATCTGAGTGTTCCTTGTTATTAGCAGGTACAGATTTAATAATCTTAGATTTGCTAACTCTAGGTTTCTTAGATTTCCTAGCCTTCTTCTTCTTAATTGGTGGTGTAGATTCTAATTGGCTCAAATCCTGAGGTATTTCTACACTGATAGGCACTATAGTGGGGGCTGACCTAATTAAAGGGCGCTGTTTCCTTACTTGAGTGCGAGTGTTCCTAACTAAAGGACGCTCAGACCTAACCTCAATGGATGCATTCCTAGTTAAAGGGCACATTTTACCATCGAGAGTAAAGGTCCTACCAGTGGGACGCCATTGCCAGCCAACTTGGGCACGAGTTCTACCCGTTGGCTTCCATTCAAGACCATTCTTAATAGCATTCATTTCATTAACGTGATCAATCAGACACAAATCATGACGCTGTGAAAACATACATTCATTACAATTCCAACAATTTAAATCAGAATTCACGAATGGTTTAGGCTGCTGCACAGGCGCAGAGCTTTTAGTCTTAACATGATTCATTTTATTTAAAACTGAACTAGCATTCCTATTGTGGACTTCTACTTTCTTCTTTGTGGCACTACTAGTGGCGGGCTTGATCTTATCTTTCTTGAGTGGCGATCCTTTAGCCTTAGTAGTCGCTTTTAATCCTGTAGAAGGCAAATTGGGAACATTAGCAGCAGATTTTAAAGGTGTCTTACTTGATTGTGCCAATGACGGTTTCGCTCCTGGAGTCTTATTAAATGGAGTGACAGCAATGGGCCTATTATTAAGTAGTGCAGAACCTGGTGTACCTATGTATTGCAAATAAGCCAAGCAATATTGAACTCGCTTAACATATTCATGAGCCGAATAATAGTCGCTACTTAAGGGATCTAAGGCATAAAGATCGTCTACAATATCCCTAAGAAGATCGACATGCTTAATGGCATTCTTCATATAATCATCATAGGTAAGTTGGTTTCTCTTATGAAGCGGATTCTTATAAAGCACTACTTTCTTGGTTGTTGGAGCACTAGTGGACGGTGCAGAGTCGGTAGCTAAGTTATCAACAACTTCTTGTCGGGTGAGAAGAAGTGTCTCCTTTAACTCAGCCAAAACCATATTTTTGTCTATGAGCAGGATGTTCAAGTCAGAGATTTCTTCGCACTTTTGGTTCAGTTGTTCAACATAATATTGTTGCTGTGTCGCATTAAAAGCGAATCGATCTTCTAGTGAACCATAAAGAGCGGATAGTCCCTGCCTTGTCCGATCCATCTCCCCTAGAACAGTTGATAGTCTAATTTCTAAGACATGGTTTTTAGACTCTGCGGCCTCTAGTTCCATTCTTAATGTTTCCTTTGATGATATCTCTCTCTTCAATCTCATGATTTCTTCCTCTAATGTCTTAACAATTGCAATCATCTTGTCACTTGTCTCAACACCGTTTTCACAAACATTTGATATCAAAAGATTTTCATTTTGAGCTTGTTGTTTTAATTCTAAAGATATACAATGTTGTTCTAGTTGATTAAAGCGTTGAGAAAGTAAATTATAAGAATCTTGTAGCTTTAAAAACTCAGCGTTAGATTCGTGACAAGAATGATTATCTACCTCATTTACAGTTTCAGCAACATTTACAGAAATATCACAAACATCATCACAAATATTCTCACAAATATTCACAGCATCACAATTCATCATAGCGGATGTAAGCTCATTCGAATATTTAACATTTACAATAGTAAGCACATCACACGAGATTACTTCGGACAAGAATCGGTCATATTCGGTTGAAATCTTTTCCTTTTCAATTAGTTGCAGTTCGTAAGCGGTCCATTTCATAAAACACTTTTTGAACTTCACCAATTTCAAACTGAAGATTTTCCTTAAGAGATGCAAAACTTCTTTTTAGACTTTCGACAAACGGATTGATCTCAGTTTTAAACACCTCGTTCATGTGTTCGAAAGCCCATTCTCCGGCATTTAAGCCATTTGAAGTCGTACATTCCAAGATGACCTTGTCAAAGTTAGTAAAGTATCGGTTAATCTCTTGCAAGTTTAACCATACAGTGCTAACAGGTGGAAGATTCTTTGGAATTTCCTTAGGACCTTCCATGTTGACAAGTGTAGGAAATGTACTAGGGCTTTCTTCCTCTATCATGTAGGTTGGTGCTGTAATGAGATCTTTGTCCATATGGAAGCGAACTCTAAAATCAGTTTTAGCAAGCTCTTTATTCATTTTAAAATAATCACAATCGGGATATTTTGCTGAATTGTATGACCGATCCTCATCAACTAGAACCTTACTTGTTCGATCATTGGGAAAAACAATCGGGTCTAAAGCCAATCCTAATTGAGTTGCATTATAAAGTCTAGGACTATGTCTTAAAGCTTGTTTTGCATATCGTGGATTAGGGGGAAGGCCTTTTAGACGTGATAAGTTAAACTCTTTAAACGAAGCATCAAATAAGTGAACTAGTTGTGAAGCAGCGTATTGTCTTAACAGCAAGTAGTCTAGACTTCTAATCTTATTAGTAGCATTAATCTCCATTTCAGTCTTCTTAGATTCGAGTAATTCAAAATCAGTTTGAAGTTTTTGAAAATTAGTGACCACTAACTCCTTTTCTTTAAGTTCACTAGACAGATTTGCTCTTAAGTTTTCGATTTCTTGCAAGTGACTCATTTGTTTGTTTCTAAAATGATCATATTCGAAATTTGTGAGAACACTAGACGAAGGCACTAATTCCAAAGTTTGTACTTTCTCATTGCTTAAGGCAAGCTCATCAGACAAATTCTTATTCTTAGCTAAGGTTTCTAAGAGTGCAGCATTCATTTGGCTAAGTAGTGTAGCAGGAACCATGACCAAATCTTGTTGAGCAGGAGTAGGCGTATTCGAACTGGGTCCCGGTTGTGATTCACTCAAAGTCTGGGAACTCACATTGATATTGCTATCATTGTTTGTCTCCTCATTTGATAGACTCACCACCGAAGATTCATTCGAATCAGCACTCTCTTGCCCAACTTGATGTGGTTGAATACTAGCATCAGTGGCATTATCAGTGTTATTAATAAGTACCTCAGATTTCTTATCTGGCCCTAAGCTGGAAAAAGTTGCCATGAAAGCAGCCTTTGCAGTTTGAAAGTCATCACAGTCGGAATCATACGCATCCAGATCATCGGCTTGGTAAGCTGCATTCTGCGTAGTGACAACGTCTTGTTCAGCAATCCCTGGGTCAGCAAGAAATGCAAGCTCCTCTTCATCAAGTTCCCTTCCTTGCGCCTGAGCATTTACCAGATAGATCTTTTCTGCAAACCACTGTCCATCCCTTCTCCTCTTGGGTTTCTTACAATCCCTGGACATATGACCCTCTTCCTTGCAGTTGTAGCATGTAATCATTCTCAACTTGCCTGTATTAGCCCGTGGAGGGTTGTTGACCATTGGAGCAGGAGCAGGATTGGCGGAGCGAACATTGGTTGATGTGGAAGTTCTCCCCTGATATGGCTGAATTGGCTGAACCATTACTCTGCCATTCTCAATTGTAGCTTGTTGGCGAGAATTGGATGAATTCCTCAACTGATTGTTGGTAGGAGCTGATCCTCTGAATCCTCGTTTGCTTAAAGTTCTTGTGAGGTAAGCAGACATAGTAGTTAGCACTTCAACTGGGTCAGCTCCTTGTTGGAATACAGGAACTGGGACTTCCTCATCATCACAATATAGTGCTTGATCTGGATGAGCTGCATAATCAGTATAAGGAAGACTCATTTGATCAGGGTAGCTTGTTGGATATGCTGCATTCTCTTGATAAGAAGAATATGATGGCTGAGCATAATGTGCAACATTTGCTGGATGAGGTTGTGAAGCATACTGTGGTGAGGGTGCATTGAACCGATATTGTTGCTGATGTGAGGTGGGTGGTTGTGGTAGAATCGAGTATTGGGGAAAGGCTGGTGTCATGTAAGGTGATTGATGATAAGCTTGATGTCCCAAGATATAGGGTGTGTTGTTGTGAGACAAGCTTGGTTGATTCGCCATCAATGCTAAAGAATCTGGGTGCATACCACGAGGAGAACGGTGCATAATCACATGCTTCTCATGCTGCTGAAGGAAGGCATAGATTTGATCTAAGTTGCACTTATGCAAATCCCGGGTGAACTTCACATCAGTAATGTACTCACCCCATTCAGCTTGAGGTAGAGTATTCAAGAATTTGGTGTTAACCTGGAATGGTGTGATCACAAGATTGTATACATTCAGATCATTCATGAGTGTGGTGAATCTGAAGTAATAATCGTGAAGTGTTTCCCCTGGGTTGTAGGTGAATCTATCAAACAAATCATACAGCTGACACTCCCTTTCTTGTTTGGTGAGAGACGTGCCTTGTAGCAACACCTTAAGACGTTCCCATAGATCCTTTGCCACCGTATACTGACTCACCATCCTATAGATGTCATGTGGAAGAGCTTGGAGAATTGTTTGAAGAGCTTTTTCATCTGCATCTGCAACAAGTTGTTGAGCTGGAGTAAGTTCTTCAAATTCTCGTGGTCTAGTCACATTATCAACCGTAATGGTACCATAGTCGAGTGGACCATTCAAAATCGATTTGACCATAAGCCTTCCGTATGTCGGTTTCCCCTTTAGATATTGCATCATTCGACCTTGCCATGCCTCAAACACCTCTTTAATAAGCATCGGTGGACGGCTATCAGTTCCTGTTATGATTGATATATCCGTAAGAGATGTCATCTGAGGCATTACTGAATTTGGATTCATTTTGTTTTTCTTCAAAGAAATAGAGATTATCGGTTGATCGAGCAGTGAAGTAAAGCTTGTGACTTGTGTTGTGTTTTTGTTGTATGAAACCAAGATTAAATCCTCTAAAAAAATCGTCGAAAAAACAAGCAAAATCACCCTTGATTCGGAACTTTTTGTTGATTCGGAAGTTTGATTCGGAAGATTACCTTGATTCGGAACTTTTTGTTGATTCGGAAGATTACCTTGATTCGGAACTTTTTGGATTGATTCAGAACTTCTTGGTTCGGAAGTTATTGATCCGGAACTTTGGCTTGATCCGGAACTTCTTGACTCGGAAGTTATTGGTTCGGAACTTTGGCTTGATCCGGAAGTTTTGCTGAATGAACAGAAACTTTGTCCGATGAACAGTAGAACAGTAAAACTTACGATTAAGCCCAGATTTTGACCAAATAACCCAAAAAGTTTTGTGCTTTCGACTAAAATAAGTAACAACTAATACTTATCCACTAATCCCAATCACAAAAACATCAAAAACACCAAGAATCAAGATGATTTTTCTTAAAGAACACTAATACAATCAAAAACTAAAAAACCACACAAATCACCACGTTAAATCACCCCATAGCTCTTGATACCAAATGTAGAATATTGATAATCAATGAATCTATGAAGGGGTTTGTTAATTTCTAGAGAGAGAAAGTTAGAGAGAGAAAGTGAGAGAAACTATGTGAATTTTATTAAGTAGAAATTAAGAAATGATAACAACCGACCCCTTTCCTTAGTGGAAAGGGGTATTTATAGTTCCAAGTCATAAGTGGACTTGGGCCGGTCCATGACAAGCCCATGGACCGGTTCTTACTTAAGTTAATAAGCAAATAATAACTAATTACTAACTACGAGCTATTACAACATAAATCATATTGTGGAGTGACCGATACTTCTAATATACGTTAAAACGTATTTCTAACATCTTCCATTGGCTTATTCCTTCGCCGCGGAAGTACTCCTTCCGCGCGCTTGTTTCTGCGCCGTGGAAGTATCTCTTCCATTGGCTTATTCCTTCGCCGCGGAAGTACTCCTTTCGCGCGCTTGTTTCTGCGCCATGGAAGTATCTCTTCCATTGGCTTATTCCTTCGCCGCGGAAGTACTCCTTCCGCGCGCTTGTTTCCGCGCCAAGGAGGTATCTCTTGCATTGGCTTATTTCTTCGCCGCGGAAGTACTCCTTCCGCGCGCTTGTTTCTGCGCGATGGAAGTATCTCTTCCATTGGCGTATGCCTTTGCCACGGAAGTATCTCTTCCGTTGGCTTATTCATGCACCGTGGAAGTATTCTTCCACGTGCTTGTTATCTTCGCCGTGGAAGTATCTCTTACACGGGCTCATTATTTTCTCCGTGAAAGTATCTCTTCCACGTGCTTCTTATCTTCGCCGTGGAAGCATCTCTTCCACGTGCTTATTATTTTCGACGTAGAAGTATCTCTTCCACGTGCTTATTATTTTCGCCGTGGAAGTATCTATTCCACGTGCTTCTTATTTTCGCCGTGGAAGTATCTCTTCCACGTGCTCATTATTTTCGCCGTGGAAGAATCTCTTCCATGTGCTTCTTATCTTCGCCGTGGAAGTATCTCTTCCACGTGCTTCTTATCTTCGCCGTGGAACTATCTCTTCCACGTGCTTCTTATCTTCACCGTGGAAGCATCTCTCCCACGTGCTTCTTATCTTCGCCGTGGAAGTATCTCTTCCACGTGCTTCTTATCTTCGTCGTGGAAGTATCTCTTCCACGTGCTTCTTATCTTCGCCGTGGAAGCATCTCTTCCACGTACTTATTATTTTCGCCGTGGAAGTATCTCTTCCACGTGCTTATTATTTTCGCCGTGGAAGTATCTCTTCCACGTGCTCATTATTTTCGCCGTAGAAGTATCTCTTCCACGTGCTTCTTATTTTCGCCGTGGAAGTATCTCTTCCACGTGCTCATTATTTTCTCCGTGGAAGTATCTCTTCCACGCGCTTATTATCTTCGCCGTGGAAGTATCTCTTCCACGCGCTTATTATCTTCGCCGTGGAAGTATCTCTTCCACGTGCTCATTATTTTCGCCGTGGAAGTATCTCTTCCACGCGCTTGTTTTCTTCGCCGTGGAAGTATCTCTTCCACGTGCTTGTTATCTTCGCCGTGGAAGTATCTCTTCCACGGGCTCATTATTTTCACCGTGGAAGTATCTCTTCCACGTGCTTCTTATCTTCGCCGTGGAAGTATCTCTTCCATGGGATCATTATTTTCGCCGTGGAAGTATCTCTTCCACGTGCTTCTTATCTTCGCCGTGGAAGTATCTCTTCCACGTGCTTCTTATCTTCGTCGTGGAAGCATCTCTTCTACGTGCTTATTATTTTCGCCGTGGAAGTATCTCTTCCACGTGCTTCTTATTTTCGCCGTGGAAGTATCTCTTCCACGTGCTCATTATTTTCGCCGTGGAAGAATCTCTTCCACGTGCTTCTTATCTTCGCCGTGGAAGTATCTCTTCCACGTGCTCTTTATCTTCGCCGTGGAAGCATCTCTTCCACGTGCTTATTATTTTCACCGTGGAAGTATCTCTTCCACGTGCTTCTTATTTTTGCCGTGGAAGTATCTCTTCCACGTGCTCATTATTTTCGCCGTGTAAGTATCTTCCATGTGCTCATTATTTTTGCCGTGTAAGTATCTCTTCCACGTGCTCATTATTTTCGCCGTGGAAGTATTCTTCCACGGCGTATCATTATCTTTTGCCGTGGTAGTACGTCTTCCACTGGCTCATTCTGCCACACAAGTACGTCTTCTGTTGGTTCATATCTTTGTTACGGAAGTACGTCTTCCGTGATGAATTACTTGGCCCGGCTAAGAGTGAATTTCCAAAATTTATATCGTTTATACTTAATTAGATGGAGCCTGATCAACTATGTTTAATCCGGGAAAAACCGTGACAAATTTTGGAAGTGGTTATCAAATGCCGTGGCCGCAAGACGGATGTAATATCCGCATCACCTCGCCACAGAGGTATGTCTTCTGTTGGCCTTAAGACGAATGAAATATTCGCACTATGCTGCATCATTAGTGGGTATAAGAAGTACGCCTTCAAATGATCACGATGCAGCATATGGGTTCCACTTCCACCTTCACAAAACTTTCTTATCATCCTCACGTTAGAGATGAATAAGAATAATACCTTGCCAATGCCAGTGTTACCCCGGCTATAGAAACACGTTTTCTTCTTACGGGGTCCTTACCGTCTAAACATGGGAAACCAAGCATTCGAGCACAACCACCCGTCTTACGTATACATGTTTTCCCATTTCTTTCGACGTAGATATGGAGTAAAGTCTAGTAACCTTGGTGACAACCACGCATACTAGACTGGGGGGACATGATGACGTATAGTGGCTTCGCTCACTATTCGCAACCCCAAACCATCATCTTTTCGCTAAAAGTAGCCCATTACGAGTGGAGCCATATGTTACGGACGACCCACGAGGATGTCCTGGCAGCAAGCCGCACGCGGTTGTTTAGTGAACATGATACACGAATGAGTCTAGCATAACATGATCATGGACCATATCATACTAGACTGGGGGCATGTCGACGTACAGTCGGGATTCGGCCCGGCCCAACAGGCCCGTGGCCCACACACACCTAACTTATCCTACAAGAAACCCAAAGCCTATATAAACAGGGGTAGTGGGTCTCATTTTACATCAGGTTCTCTCTCTTAACCACACCTCTTATACAATATATCGATCATATACTAACTTGACCGTCGGAGGTGGACCCCGGGGCTCCGGCCTCGGGTCCACGTCTAACCGGTTTACCTTTGTTTGCAACATTACTCAGGACCGGGGGAGACGATTAACGGCCCTGGAGAGTCGTCGAACCAGCCTAGCCAAACTATGCTCCAACAATAGTTATAGAGAATCTAGCAACAAAATTAAAATAAATATAAAAATAAATTTTTTATATAATCTGGACTATAACTGCTTTAAAAATCTTTTGGGATTTTTGGGAATAGAATAGTTAAGCATATAGAGTGTAGAGCATACATCTATTGTGTGATTGACTGTGCATTGATTATTAACATCCAGTTGATTAATCTTATAAGTATTAACGTAACCTTTAACATCGCTATGTTAAACGACACTATTATATAATTTAAATTATTATTTCCCAAAACTTTTAACTTGAGTAAGTTTATACTTATGTCAATTAAAAACTATATTACTTTCAGATTCACCATGACATCACCTACTGATACTCCTGCTACCGTATCCCCGACGACCGTCTTGTGTGGATGGCTATCTGCCAGTGACTCAGACGATAGTCACACTTCTGTTGACGCTGCATCTATTGAGGCTCTTATCTCTACTCCACCTATTTCCCCCGCTGGGGAAGAGACCCAGCCACCTGCTGCCATACCACCTGTACCACTAGTGACTTCGCTACGGGACCATGCACCCGAGTCTCTGCCACCTCGTAAGAGGAGGTACGAGGCACCTCTCGATTCCACTTTTGAGATCGGTGAGGGTTCCCGGGCTAGACATGCTGACCCCGTTCAGGCCCAGATTACGGCACTGGCCGCACGCCAGGCTCAGGATGTAGCAGATATTCTTGCTCTGCTATCGGCCGGACAGACTGAGCGCGCTGTTCTACAGCAGCGTTAGGACCTTTTATCTTGGACCGTGAGTGCTGAGGCGCACGCTGCACGAGGAGCGTGGTCTACTGATGAGACTGCTTTTATACATAGTCTCATCATCCAAAAAGGGCTTAAAATGCATTAAATATCATCAAAATACCCATATATATGCTTGTGTTTGTTGCTTGTGTATTTTAGGTACGGATATTGAGAAAATGACAAAAGATCATAAGAATCATGCAAAAACGAACACGGGAAACGAAGCCGCACAATGAACCAAGCCCTAATGAAGACTTTCCCAAGAAAAACCCTTGAAGATTTGAAGACTTATGAAGAAGGGTCCTCCAATATGGAAGAATTGACACTTTATACCCTTGTATCTTCATAATTACAAGTTTGGTCCCTAAAGTTTGTCAATATTGCAAAAAGGGCCCTCCACTTTGAAGAATTGACAAGTTTAGCCCCTCAACAAAGCTAAATTGTCAACCATTATCCTCCACAAAGTCAATTATATCATGAAGTCCTTCAAAGTACAAGAAATTACAAGATTGGTCCTTTGAAAATCCCAAAATTACAAAAAGGACCCTTGACTTTCAACATTTGGCAAGAATGGTCCTTCATCAAACAAGACTTGGCAATTTCAGTCCTCCAAAATTCCAATCATACAAATAAAGACCATAATCCATCAACAATATGCCAAATCAGTCCCTCAAGAATCACAAAATGGCAAGAATTACCCCTGAATTCACTTTGCAAAATGTTTTGGGGCAAATGTGTGAAAACACAAAAGTTGTTAAAGAAGGAAATGGGCGTTGATAGAGTTTATAATGGAAATGACAAGTTTAGCAAAGATGGGGGTGTGTATGTGGCCGACAACCATTATTACCTAGACCAACCACATGTTGCCACCTCACCCCACTCACCACTTCCACCAATCACCTTTCACCCTTCTTCCACATCAGATTCCACTCACCCCATTTATTAACTAATCTTAACTTATTAGTTTAATTGGCACCTAAACACATGGTTTAAAAACAAAAACAGATCAAAACCACCACTATTCACATGATGAACACATTTGGGAATTTTTGATTGTGTTGTAATAGATGATAATCTGCTCCAGAATGATGATTAACCATCCCATAAACACATCCCAAACCTTAAACATGACACCCCACCAACCAACAGCCCCACACAAGATTCCCTGTTACACTTTGGGAGAAAATGACAAAGGCTGCCAGTCATCCAATGACCAAGCTTCTTGCTTCAAACTTAAGCATCTTGTGAGCCCTTGATCAACTTCACATGCTTGCCAGCTCCACAAACAGCCAAGAATCCGTCACATGATTCTAAGATATTCAAATTTTCAAAGGGCAAATTGGGGACTTCACAACTTGGGTTTATTTTATTTCTCAGCTTCCTTAGTATCATTGTAGCCTATATAAAGGCATTAGGTCTTTACATTTTCAGCTGCTTTTGGTTTTTCCTAGTTCAACTACTTGTAAATCCTCTTTTCAATTTATAAAAGTGTGTTGAGTTTTGTTGAAGAAAGACCAAGTGCCATCTTATTTTAAGCTTGTTTCTGATATTTGTTAACTATAATTGGACCTTAAAACGTTTTTTAAACCTTGTGTAAGAAATTACACATTGGATCAAAATTTGATATTTTGCTAAGTTCTTGTTTCAACCTTGGAATTCTTGGGTTATAGGGCTGATCATAGCATCCTAATTGTGATATTAAGGTGTGGTGAGGCTTATAACTTGGGGATAATCATGTGTGGGGTAACAAGGTTGCATCAATCAAGTTTATTTTCCAAGAAGTCACCTTTCTGTTTTTGATTTTTGCTTCTAACCTTGTTGAATCTTAGCAGGGTTGTTATTGGAAGCTTGTGCTTGTTCTAGCTAGCACATAAGCTCATAAATTCGTGGGTGTGGATGTACATCCATGAGGTTTGTCTTGAAACCTTGAAAATCTGATAAAAATTGGATTTTTTGTGGATGTTTGCTCTACTGTTGTTCTTGTTGATTTCTTGACTTAAATCTGCTTAGTCTTGCATGATAATGTTGTTTATATGCTAGATTGATCATTTGGTAAACTGAATCTTACTTTTGATTTGAAAAACTTGGTTTTGAAAAGATAAAGGGGTGTTTAGGACTACCTGTTTAAGCTTGAATCTTGTTATTGTGTTGTGGAAAGTTTGTGTTTATGCTCTATATCTGATATATGCTTGGTTGAGAGTGTTTTGCTGCAAGTTTTTGGGTTTGAAACTTCAAATCATACAATCTGCTATAACTTGTTGGATTTAACTGTTTTTGACCTAAGATTTTGGTGAAATCTAGTATTTGTGCATGCTTAGGGTTGAAAGTTGTTAAAACATCATTATTATAACTTATTTGATAGATCTTGAGGTTTGAATCTGTCAAATACATCAGCAAAGTGTAAAACTGCATGTTCTTGTGTTCATCAGTAACTTAAGGTGCTTGAATCTTGCTTAATACTTTGAATCATTGCATGAAACCTGTTTAGACTTGTTCATTTGAGTTTATAATAGCTTGTGTATGCATTTGGTTGAGTTTGGCTGGCTGAATATTGCTCTAAGTGCTTATTGAACCTGTTTTGCTTATTTGTTCATGTCTGTGCTTGATCTGGTGCTTTATTGATTAAACTGTATCAATTGGGTGATTGTATTTTGATTGTTATTGACTCCTTTTGATCCAAAGATCCTTTGGGTGCCTTTGTGTAATCTGAATCTCCAAAAAGTTCACTAAAGACAAAAAGTCAAACAAGTCAAGCAGTGGAAAAAGTTTCCACTGCTCAACACCCAAAACTAGCCCCTGCTAGTGTTAATTTGTCATCATCTTATCAATAAGCTATTTTAGCTTATCCAGACCTGCAACAACTTATTTTTTGTGATAGATCTTCATTATTTGACCCATTTGATTAGATTGGAGCTTATTGGACTTTGACTTTGACTTTTTGCTAGAAAACTAACTTATTTGACTTTTACATAAGTGCTTATTTGCTTTTTCCAGCTTATTGAGTCATCTTATTTGAAAACTCTTTGTTGATTTTGCTTAATTAAGTCATTTGAAAGCTTTAGAAACTTGAATCAGCTTTTGGGGTGGCCTAGAACTCAAAAACGACTATTTTGTCGTTTTCTGTAGATTGCTTATTGCATTTTCAGGCTTATTCCTTGGGCTTATTTCAAATTTCTTTTTACAGAAGTCTTATTTAGGACAAAAGAAGCTTGTGTGTCTAATTTGAGCTTATGGCATTGGCTTATAGCTTAATGGGCCAAAAAGCCCATTAAGAATAAGCTGTTTGGTATAAGCTAGCTTATTTCACATTTTCAGCTTTTGGGCCTTTCGAAAAAGTTGTTTAAAATCAAATTTTGAGTCAAGTAGTGCTTTTTGGGCTTATTTTGGACACTTTTTCATTTTGGGCCCAATTTAGCCCATTAAGTGATCTGTTTTGGGTTTAGCCCATTTTCTAGGCCCATTAAGGGTATTTAGGTAATTTCAAGTTCATTTCTGAGTTATTTAGGTTAAATTAAGCTAGTTTGCAACTTTTTAGAATTTTTTATGATTTTTGGATTTTTAATAAATTTTTAATATTATTTTATTGCTAAAAATTAAAAGTCTGATTTTCTAAATTTTTATATTTTTCTAGATTGTAGACACTTAATTAGGAAATTTGCAACTTTCCAAATATTTTTAGGGTCTTTTAATTATTTTCTAGAATTAATTTAAGTTTTAATTGATTTTAATAGTTTTTAATTGTTTAAAAATAGTTTTTAGTGGTTTTAAAATTTTGAAAAATACTTTTTAGCTTAATTAGGGTATTTTTGAGGTTTACAAACTTTAAGATCTTGTTTTGGACTTTTTAATAGTTAATATTGATTTTTAGGGCTTTAATTAGCATTAAAAAGTTAATATTTAATTAATTAAAAGGTTTTGGCAAGTTTGGATTTTTTTAAACTCTTAGAATATTTTTGTTGATTTTTAGTGATTTTTAGGAATTTTTAGGGTAAAATTTTAATTTTAGTGCTTTTTACGGTTTTACGTGTACACCTTTTTCGTCTTAGTTTAATACGACATCGTAACCGTCATTCTCTTCTTATCCCATTTCTATTTTTCTTTCTCACAAATATAATCACAAAGATAATCATTTCATTACACACACACTAAGCCTCCTTGAGAACGATCCCCATTTTAGGGTAATTTGTACACGGTTTCCCTAAATCGTCGTACTTAATCCTTGCCACTTTTGCTCTCTTTTCCTAAAGAGTAGTAAAACCACTACATCATTTTGGCGCCGCTGCCGGGGAGGCGTGTTGTGTTTTGACTTGGAATTGTTGTTTTTATATACTAACCAAAATAGTATTTGTATTAGTAGCACTCTACTAATACGTATTATCGGTTTTCGATTTTTGTGTGAATACTATTACTATATTGTATACGTAGAACAATAAATTCACAAGTACTCCAAATACGTGAGAAATCACAACCTTGATTTGGGAGGTCATTACCCAATCATAGTATTCGAATCTCAAACCAAAGAAAAAGGCAAAAATAGATAAATACTTTCGTGAAGCTCAATTTTGAAAAATACAAACTATAAGGTGGGTATAAGGCGGATATTATAAAATATATCCTAAGGAAAAAGGCTTTTAAGTGCTTCGCGCCGCCTCGTTTCCCCGCTTGCTTGTGAGTATTTGATTTTGAGAGCTAATCGAGGGTTTTGCCGCCCAAAGTAGTACTAAGTATCATATATATTTTCTTGGTTTCACTTGATTAAACCCTCTTGAACGTTTTGGTGTTCCACCAACGTTCTAAAGTCATCGAAGGCGTTCACTTCACGTGATCGTTTTCGTTCCTTGAGGCTTCTTTAATCGAGAGATTTGATTAAGGAGGAGATTTGTAGATTTGTGTCTACTTAATACATTCACCAAAATCCAAAAAGGTTAATACAATCAAAAACCACAAAAAAATTGAAAAATACAAAACACCAAAAAGAATCTTCTTTGCTTGTCCCCTCGTTGTACGTGACGTTTATGCTAACTCGTAATCAAGCAAGACGTGCACGTAAACGAAAGAACAAAACTCCCACTCCCAATCTTTCTAGTGAGGAGTCTCCTATTGACGAACCCATTGTAAGAGAAGCACCAACCATGGCGAATCGAACTATGATGGAGTTACTTCAAGCACCCACCGAGGGTTTTGGAGAGGCTATTGTGATTCCCGCTATCCTTGCGGAGAATTTTGAGGTGAAAACGGGTTTGTTGTCGATGATCCAAAACAACAAATTCCGTGGTGATGAGAAGGACAATCCACACAACCATATCCGCCAATTCAATCGTCTTACTGCCACTTGCAATCTTCAAGTCGCTCAATCTTCCTAATCTTACTCCTTCACTAATGTCTATCGAGTTGGCCGACCATTCCACGATTCCCGCATGTGGATGGGCGGAAGACGTTTTTGTGAAAGTGGGGAAGTTCTACTATCCCGTAGACTTTATCGTTGTTGATATCCCCACGGATCCTCAAGTTCCTCTCGTTTTAGGTCGTTCGTTTTTAGATACGTCTATGGCTTTGATCGATGTTCACGCTAGAAAGATCACCTTACGTTTCAACGACGAGGAACTTGTTATAAACGCAACTCAAAACTCTCAAATTTCTCATGTTTATTCCGTTGCAACCATAAACCTCGTTGATATGATTGACGTGGTTTGCGACGAATTTTCACAAGAAGTTCTAGGTTTTGGTGATGAAGAAACTAGTGGCAATCCCACTATGTTAGATCCTATCCTTGATAATTCGACACCAACCTTCACTCCATTTGAAGGTGGTGGTTTTACGTTGGAAGAGTTCGATGTTCCACGTACTTGTAACGAAGACCTCGACAACGATGAGGACTTCTCGATTATCAAGGATTTTCTTAACGATTTCCCATTTCCTCCACCCGAGGAGGTTATGAGTATCGAGCCCAAATCTTCATTTGAGGAACCACCTATCCTCAAGTTGAAAGATTTACCTCCTCATCTCGAATATGTCTATTTGGAGGAGGGCGACAAGTTGCCGGTTATTATTGCGAAGGAACTTTCGAATGATGAAAAAACCGCACTTGTCGATGTTCTAAAGGATCACAAAGGGGCAATTGCGTGGAAGTTATTCGACATTAAGGGAATCGATCCCAAGTTTTGTACCCACAAATCTTAATGGAGGAGGATTACAAGCCCGCAATCCAATGTCAAAGGAGGGTGAACCCCAAAATTCATGACGTCATCAAAAAGGAAGTCCTTAACTCCTTGACGCGGGAATGATTTACCCTATTTCCGATAGCCCTTGGGTGAGTCCTATTCATTGTGTCCCTAAAAAGGGAGGAATGACCGTTGTGCCAAACGATGCCAACGAGTTAATTCCCACTAGACTCGTGACCGGATGGAGAGTGTGCATTGACTATCGTAAGTTGAATCAAGCCACTCGAAAAGACCATTTTCCCTTGCCCTTCATGGATCAAATGTTGGAGCGTCTTGCGGGAAACGATTTCTATTGCTTTTTAGATGGTTTTTCCGGTTACTTCCAAATTCCCATCGATCCTCGTGATCAAGAAAAAACTAGGTTTACGTGTCCATATGGAACGTTTGCCTATCGTAGAATGCCATTCGGACTTTGCAATGCACCGGGAACCTTTCAAAGGTGCATGATGGCTATTTTTCATGATATGATCGAGAAGACGATGGAAGTCTTCATGGATGACTTTTCCGTGTTTGGTAATTCGTTCACTTCGTGTTTGCCGAATCTTGAGAGAATGTTGAAACGTTGTGAGGAAACCAACCTTGTGCTCAATTGGGAAAAGTGTCATTTTATGGTTAAGAGTGGAATCGTCTTAGGGCACAAGGTCTCGAAAGCGGGGATTGAGGTAGATCAAGCTAAGGTAGACGTCATCGCCAAATTACCTCATCCCAAAACCGTTAAGGGAGTTAGGAGTTTCCTAGGCCACGCGGGCTTTTATCGTCGATTCATCAAGGATTTTTCAAAGATCTCTCGACCCATTACACATCTTCTTGAAAAAGAGGCACGTTTTGTCTTTGACGAAGATTGTGTACGAGCCTTTTAAATCCTTAAGAGGAAACTTACCGAAGCTCCCATTCTTGTTGCTCCCAATTGGAACCTCCCCTTTGAGCTCATGTGTGATGCTAGTGACTACGCTATTGGAGCCGTATTGGGGGAACGTCATGAAAAGCACTTCTTGCCTATTCACTATGCTAGCAAGACGATGACCGAGGCTCAACTTAAATACACTACAACGAAGAAGGAGTTCCTTGCCGTGGTGTATGCATTTGAGAAATTCCGACCTTATCTCGTCTTGACGAAATGCATAGTGTATACGGATCATTCGGCTATCAAGTACCTCATGGCTAAACAAGATGTAAAGCCGAGATTACTTCGTTGGATTCTCCTCCTTCAATAATTTGACCACAAAATTGTTGACAAAAAAGGAGCCGAGAATCTAGCGGCCGATCATCTTTCTCGTTTGGAAGATCCTCACCAAAGTGTTTACGAGCCCAAGGAAATCACCGAAACATTTCCGCTCGAGACACTTGGTGTAGTGAATTCCAAGCTTGATTCTTCCACCCCATGGTTTGCGGATTTTGAAAATTACCATGCGGGTAACTTCATCATCAAGGGTATGACGACTCAAGAAAAACGAAAACTCTTTCGTGACGTCAAGTTCTACTTTTGGAACGACCCTTACTTGTTTCGAACTTGTGCGGATCAAATCATCCGACGTTGTGTATTTGGCACCGAAGCTTCTAATATCCTTAGAGCTTGCCATGAGGGACCCACGGGTGGTCACCACGGTGCTAATCTTACGGCTAAGAAGGTGTTTGACGCCGGCTTCTTTTGGCCTACTATTTACCGAGATGCACAAGATCTTGTGAAGACGTGTGACTCATGCCAACGACAAGAAAAATCCTCACAAAAAGATGAAACGCCACAAAACATCATCCAAGTGTGTGAGATCTTTGACGTTTGGGGCATAGACTTTATGGGGTCGTTCCCATCTTCTCGTGGTAATAAGTACATCCTCGTTGCGGTTGACTACCTATCTAAGTGGGTGGAAGCTAAGGCTTTGCCCACCAATGATGCTCGTGTGGTAGTCAAGTTTTTGAAAAGCTTGTTTTCTCGGTTTGGAACCCCTCGTGCGATCATAAGCGATCGTGGAACCCATTTTTGTAACGACCAATTCGAAAGGGTCCTAAGGAAATATGGGGTTACACATCGGCTTTCTACGGCTTATCACCCACAAACGAGTGGGCAAGTCGAGGTTTCAAATCGAGCGTTGAAGAGGATCTTGGAGAGATCCGTTAGGGAAAACCGACAATCTTGGTCAGATAAGTTGGACGATGCTTTATGGGCCTTTAGGACCACTCATAAGACGCCCATTGGGTGCACTCCCTATAAGCTTGTGTATGGGAAAAATTGTCATTTGTCAATCGAATTGGAACACAAGGCTTATTGGGCCCTAAAGCATTGT
Organism: Glebionis coronaria; assembly: GCA_025667525.1. Lineage (NCBI taxonomy): Eukaryota > Viridiplantae > Streptophyta > Magnoliopsida > Asterales > Asteraceae > Glebionis > Glebionis coronaria. Next base: position 155,300,949 of record CM046881.1, on the reverse strand, counting down.
AATGATGATATGGAGACCGCGGGAAAACACCGGAAAATGCAATTAAATGAATTGGATGAATTGAGGGACATTGCTTATGAAAATTCATTGATTTATAAAGAAAAAACTAAAAAGTTGCATGATTCTAAAATTAAAAACCGGGTTTTTAACATTGGGGATCAAGTTTTGCTTTTTAATTCTCGTTTGAAAATCTTTTCCGGTAAGTTGAAATACCGTTGGTCCGGTCCATTCACCGTGACTCAAGTTTTTCCATATGGGACCATCGAGCTAGCTCAAAATGATGGCCCCAATTTCAAGGTGAATGGACATAGGTTGAAGCACTACTTTGGCGGGGAAGTTCCATCCTTGAACTACCTCGACCAAGTCACCTTCCCCAATGATAATTAGTATTGAGGGGATCGAGTCGAGCTCATAACTCGGTAATCAAAAACGAGGTGCCTCGTGGGGGAGTCCCATGCTTATCTTATGTACATATTATCGCTTTCTAATGTAGTTAACGTATGGGGATTTGTGCCCTTCCAACCTTTGTTCCGTGGTTGTTTGTGAATTGTGGACTTTAGATGATCATGATCTTCACGATTGGAGCCTCTCGTGTTCGTTTTATGGGAGCACTCGATCATTTGCTTTGAAGACTTTCTCAATATCCATGATATATCCTTTTGATGTTCTAACCTTAGGTTTATAGCACACTTCATAAACGGCTTTAAATTTAATGGTTACACCCTTTCCATGCTAGATTAGGCATTCGACTACGTCTCTAGTATGGGGATGTTTGCACCCCTAGACTCGAAACATTGAGGACAATGTTTAACTTTAGTATGGGGGGTGAATAGATACTTGCCTTGCTAAACCTTCACGCTTTCCAAAGTTCATCTTTTTGTTTATCGTTTTGTTGCAAAATAAGGCTAAAAATGGCCAAATTTTAAATTTTTTCTCATGTTTTATAAGTGTTTGAAGACACGAATGTAGGTTTTCCGATGGCGAGAATAAGAGTAACTTTTGACTCGACCGTGCGTGTTGAGCACTTAGCTTTGATTCCTTAACTTCACATTAGGCTAAGTCTCTTAAATGAGGACGAGAAATGATAGGGTTAATTATAAGTTACTATGCTAAACGTAGAGTACTCGTATTCTTTCAAAAACTCATGTGTTCTCGTTGTTTGCTTATTCTCCCTTCGCATGTATTAATCTTCGAAGCTTTAAAGATCCAAAATTCGCCTTTGCGTGAGGATATACGTCTTTGGCTAATAAAACTACCGATGAGGTGGATAATAAAAGGCAAGGCAAGACCGAAGTCATAATAAAAGCTTCATGGCGAAGTTGAATAAAAGATGGAGGTAAACCAAAGATAATAAGGCCCTTCCGTTAGGGGGCGTATAAAAGTCTTGGTAATAAGTATCATGTTCAAAACCGTTATAAAACCGTGTTTATCGATTCTTCTTGTTGACTTAATTTTTTGACATCGTTGTCTATTAGGAGGGGTTATTGATTTGATGCTCTTGGTTACACCGTTAGGACTCTATTTTTAGACCTAAATCTCTATTATCGCATAAGTCAAACAATGTATCCTCGTGAAACATTCAAGACAATATAAAATATAAGAGATACAACTTAGGAATAATGGGAGGATAAGTACGTGATTAGGGCATATGAGTAGTGTTAGCATTACTAACTTATAATGACAATGATCTCGTTGCACGCTTGGCATGGAATTGGGGTGAAAATCGAGGACGATGAAATTATTTCTAACGAAGCATTCACGTGTTCTTATTCTATGAACCTAAACGTCCCATTTTGCGATGAAAATCATACATTATGTCTAAAAACGCAAGTAGTAGTAGCAATAGTAGTAGTGTAGCTAGTTTATCATTCAATAAAGTGAATAAAAATGAATTTTGGAGGTGCTACGATACTTTATTCTAGCATTGCGTGAGGGCACGACAATGGTTTAGTATGGGGAGTGATGAGACTGCTTTTATACATAGTCTCATCATCCAAAAAGGGCTTAAAATGCATTAAATATCATCAAAATACCCATATATATGCTTGTGTTTGTTGCTTGTGTATTTTAGGTACGGATATTGAGAAAATGACAAAAGATCACAAGAATCATGCAAAAACGAACACGGGAAACGAAGCCGCACAATGAACCAAGCCCTAATGAAGACTTTCCCAAGAAAAACCCTTGAAGATTTGAAGACTTATGAAGAAGGGTCCTCCAATATGGAAGAATTGACACTTTATACCCTTGTATCTTCATAATTATAAGTTTGGTCCCTAAAGTTTGTCAATAATGCAAAAAGGGCCCTCTACTTTGAAAAATTGACAAGTTTAGCCCCTCAACAAAGCTAAATTGTCAACCATTATCCTCCACAAAGTAAATTATATCATGAAGTCCTTCAAATTACAATAAATTACAAGATTGGTCCTTTGAAAATCCCAAAATTACAAAAAGGACCCTCGACTTTCAACATTTGGCAAGAATGGTCCCTCATCAAACAAGACTTGGCAAGTTCAGTCCTCCAAAATGCTAATCATACAAATAAAGACCATAATCCATCAACAATATGCCAAATCAGTCCCTCAAGAAACAAAATGGCAAGAATTACCCCTGAATTCACTTTGCAAAATGTTTTGGGGCAAAAGCGTGAAAAGACAAAAGTTGTTAAAGAAGGAAATGGGCGTTGATAGAGTTTATAATGGAAATGACAAGTTTAACAAAGATGGGTTACCTAGACAAACCACATGTTGCCACCTCACCCCACTCACCACTTCCACCAATCACCTTTTACCCTTCTTCCACATCAGATTCCACTCATCCCATTTATTAACTAATCTTAACTGATTAGTTTAATTGGCGCCTAAACACATGGTTTAAAAACAAAAACAGATCAAAACCACCACTATTCACATGATGAACACATTTGGGAATTTTTGATTGTGTTGTAATTAGAGGATAATCTGCTCCATAATGATGATTAACCATCCCATAAACACATCCCAAACCTTAAACATGACACCGCACCAACCAACAGCCCCACACAATATTCCCCTGCTATACTTTGGGAGAAAATGACAAAGGCTGCCAGTCATCCAACGACCAAGCTTCTTGCTTCAAACTTAAGCATCTTGTGAGCCCTTGATCAACTTCACATGCTTGCCAGCTCCACAAACAACCAAGAATCCGTCACATGATTCCAAGATATTCAAATTTTCAAATGGCAAATTGGGGACTTCACAACTAAGGTTTATGTTATTTCTCAGCTTCCTTAGTATCATTGTAGCCTGTATAAAGGCATTAGGTCTTTACATTTTCAGCTGCTTTTGGTTTTTCCTAGTTCAACTACTTGTAAATCCTCTTTTCAATTTATGAAAGTGTGTTGAGTTTTGTTGAAGAAAGACCAAGTGCCATCTTATTTTAAGCTTGTTTCTGATATTTGTTAACTATAATTGGACCTTAAAACGTTTTTTAAACCTTGTGTAAGAAATTACACATTGGATCAAAATTTGATATTTTGCTAAGTTCTTGTTTCAACCTTGGAATTCTTGGGTTATAGGGCTGATCATAGCATCCTAATTGTGATATTAAGGTGTGGTGAGGCTTATAACTTGGGGATAATCAAGTGTGGGGTAACAAGGTTGCATCAATCAAGTTTATTTTCCAAGAAGTCACCTTTTTGTTTTTTGATTTTTGCTTCTAACCTTGTTGAATCTTATCAGGGTTGTTATTGGAAGCTTGTGCTTGTTCTAGCTAGCACATAAGCTCATAAATTCGTGGGTGTGGATGTACATCCATGAGGTTTGTCTTGAAACCTTGAAAATCTGATAAAAATTGGAATTTTTGTGGATTTGTGCTCTACTGTTGTTCTTGTTGATTTCTTGACTTAAATCTGCTTAGTCTTGCATGATAATGTTGTTTATATGCTAGATTGATCATTTGGTAAACTGAATCTTACTTTTGATTTGAAAAACTTGGTTTTGAAAAGATAAAGGGGTGTTTGGGACTACCTGTTTAAGCTTGAATCTTGTTATTGTGTTGTGGAAAGTTTGTGTTTATGCTCTATATCTGATATATGCTTGGTTGAGAGTGTTTTGCTGCAAGTTTTTGGGTTTGAAACTTCAAATCATACAATCTGCTATAACTTGTTGGATTTAACTGTTTTTGACCTAAGATTTTGGTGAAATCTAGTATTTGTGCATGCTTAGGGTTGAAAGTTGTTAAAACATCATTATTATAACTTATTTGATAGATCTTGAGGTTTGAATCTGGCTTATTGGTCAAATACATCAGCAAAGTGTAAAACTGCATGTTCTTGTGTTCATCAGTAACTTAAGGTGCTTGAATCTTGCTTAATACTTTGAATCATTGCATGAAACCTGTTTAGACTTGTTCATTTGAGTTTATAATAGCTTGTGTATGCATTTGGTTGAGTTTGGCTGGCTGAATATTGCTCTAAGTGCTTATTGAACCTGTTCTGCTTATTTGTTCATGTATGTGCTTGATCTCGTGCTTTATTGATTAAACTATATTAATTGGGTGATTGTGTTTGTGATATTTTGATTGTTATTGACTCCTTTTGATCCAAAGATCATTTGGGTGCCTTTGTGTAATCTGGATCTCCAAAAAGTTCACTAAAGACAAAAAGTCAAACAAGTCAAGCAGTGGAAAAAGTTTCCACTGCTCAACACCCAAAACTAGCCCCTGCTAGTGTTAATTTGTCATCAGCTTATCAATAAGCTATTTTAGCTTATCCAGACCTGCAACAACTTATTTTTTGTGATAGATCTTCATTATTTGACCCATTTGATTAGACTGGAGCTTATTGGACTTTGACTTTGACTTTTTGCTAGAAAACCAACTTATTTGACTTTTACATAAGTGCTTATTTGCTTTTTCCAGCTTATTGAGTCAGCTTATTTGAAAACTCTTTGTTGATTTTGCTTAATTAAGTCATTTGAAAGCTTTAGAAACTTGAATCAGCTTTTGGGGTGGCCTAGAACTCAAAAACGACAATTTTGTCGTTTTCTGTAGATTGCTTATTGCATTTTCAGGCTTATTCCTTGGGCTTATTTCAAATTTCTTTTTACAGAAGTCTTATTTAGGACAAAAGAAGCTTGTGTGTCTAATTTGATCTTATGGCATTGGCTTATAGCTTAATGGGCCAAAAAGCACATTAAGAATAAGCTGTTTGGTATAAGCTAGCTTATTTCACACTTTCAGCTTTTGGGCCTTTGGAAAAAGTTGTTTAAAATCAAATTTTGAGTCAAGTAGTGCTTTTTGGGCTTATATTGAACACTTTTTCATTTTGGGCCCAATTTAGCCCATTAAGTGATCTGTTTTGGGTTTAGCCCATTTTCTAGGCCCATTAAGGGTATTTAGGTAATTTCAAGTTCATTTCTGAGTTATTTAGGTTAAATTAAGCTAGTTTGCAACTTTTTAGAATTTTTTATGATTTTTGGATTTTTAATAATATTTTAATATTATTTTATTGCTAAAAATTAAAAGTCTGATTTTCTAAGTTTTTATATTTTTCCTAGATTGTAGACACTTAATTAGGAATTTTTCAACTTTCCAAATATTTTTAGGGTCTTTTAATTATTTTCTAGAATTAATTTAAGTTTTAATTGATTTTAATAGTTTTTAATCGTTTAAAAATAGTTTTTAGTGGTTTTAAAATTTTGAAAAATACTTTTTAGCTTAATTAGGGTATTTTTGAGGTTTACAAACTTTAAGATCTTGTTTTGGACTTTTTAATAGTTAATATTGATATTTAGGGCTTTAATTAGCATTAAAAAGTTAATATTTATTTAATTAAAAGGTTTTGGCAAGTTTGGATTTTTTTGTAACCTCTTAGAATATTTTTTTGGATTTTTAGTGATTTTTAAGAATTTTTAGGGTAAAAGTTTAATTTTAGTGCTTTTTACGGTTTTACGTGTACACCTTTTTCGTCTTAGTTTAATACGACATCGTAACCGTCATTCTCTTCTTATCCCATTTCTATTTTTCTTTCTCACAAATATAATCACAAAGATAATCATTTCATTACACACACACTAAGCCTCCTTGAGAACGATCCCCATTTTAGGGTCATTTGTACACGGTTTCCCTAAATCGTCGTACTTAATCCTTGCCACTTTTGCTCTCTTTTCCTAAAGAGTAGTAAAACCACTACATTGTCTACTACTTACCATTCTCTCCAGTGGTTGCTGGAGGAGAATGAGTTCCTCCGTGAGCAGATCTACTTGCTACAGAGCCAGCAGACGGATACTCACACCGCTCTCTTGACCATGGAGGAGACCCTTGCCATTTTCTTCGATCTCCAGGAGGTCCGCCATCAGGGATTGACGTCAGAGATCGCTCATCTTAGGAGTTCAGCAGACTCTCAGAGACCAGTTCCTAGAGTCACTCCGACTGCTCAAGGAGACCCGGACTGCCATGACCGCGATGCAGGATGCCATGCAGGCACCAGCCGTCTCATCATCGCCAGTGGCACTAGCCATATCTGAGGAGTCAGTTAGGCATGAGTAGATTAGATGTACTAGATCTTTTGTACATCATGATAAGCTATTAGGGTTGTATCCCGGCTATCGTGATATAGGACCTCATGTATTTGTACTTTCTTTAGTCAGTTGTATTCTTGTACTTTACTATTTAGATTAGGGATTCATAGATGATGTACTTTATATTTTGTGTACCACCATCCCAGACAGGCGGTATGTGCTCTGTCTTGGATTGGTTGTGCAATATGTACTGTCTTCCTATTCTAGACTTATGGCATGTACTCATTAGCTTTTATTATATCCTGTACTGTGTTATATTATGAACTTTTAAACAGGTTATCCAATTTGTTGCAAAGTCTATGCATGAATTCCTTTTCGTGTAATTATATAAAACTGTGCTAACACCTTGGACTAATGATTTCATTTTTGTGTATAATTATGGAAAAATGGTAATCACTAGAACGAACCCCAACAATGTCGACACTACCCAAAACGTCACTGCTGCCCAACTAAGGGAAATGATTGATCAAGGCATCGCATCTGCGATGGCTGCCAGCAGAAACGTAGAAGATAGTCAAAACTCCAACAACCGCCGGAATAATCAGACCACCAGGGGTTGCTCTTACCCCGACTTCTTGAAATGTAAGCCTTCCTACTACAAGGGCAAGGAAGGAGTGGTGGAACTGATGCAGTGGTTTGAGAGGTTGGAAACAGTATTCCACATCAGCGACTGTGCAAAAGAGAACAAAGTGAAGTTTTCCACCTGCACCCTACTTGAGAGTGCTCTTACTTGGTGGAACTCTGTAGTTGCTACTCTTGGACACGATGCTGCCTATGCTCTCAACTGGACTGAGCTGAAGGAGAGAATGACAGAGAAATACTGTCCAAGGGGAGAAATTAAGAAACTTGAGATCGAATTGTGGGATCTCAGATGCAGGAACAATGACATCACTGCGTACAACCAAAGGTTCCAAGAGTTGACCCTAATGTGTACCAGAATGTTTGTGGAGGAGGAAGATAAGATTGAGAAGTATGTGGGTGGACTCCCAGACGCCATTCACGACAGTGTGCTCGCATCTCGACCTACTACTGTCGAGAATGCCATTGAGTTTGCTACTGAATTGATCAACAAAAGATTCTGTACCATATCCGAGAGGCAAACTGACAACAAGCGAAAGGCAGATGAGTATTTCCACAGTCAGCACCAGCAGCATCCTAAGAAGCAGAATGCTGGGCAAGTTTACAGTGCTACCTCTACAGGAGCTAACTCGTACGTGGGAACCAAACCTTTGTGCTCAAAGTGCAACTATCATCATACTGTTGATAGCCCATGCCATACCTGCTACAGATGTGGACAAGTGGGTCATTTTGCTAAAACCTGTCGAGTTAATGTTGTCACTCAGGCCCAACCCACTCAAAACACTGGGAACTACAATAACCGGGACGGATACAATGCCCGTGGGAACAGGAATGGACAGCAGGGGAACCACAACGCTGCTGGAGGAAACAACAATGGACCCAAGAAGGGAGTTGTGTGCTATGAGTGTGGAGCACCAAGACACGTGAGACCAAGTTTCCCCAAGCGGGCCGACCATAACAAGAACAGTGGAGGAGCTTCGTCCAGAGTGTACGTGGTCGGCAATGCAAAAGCTAACCCTGATTCAAATGTCGTTACTGGTACGTTTCTATTGAACAATCGTTATGCATCTGTTTTGTTTTGATACTTGAGCAGACCGAAGTTTTATATCCACTAAATTTAGCCAAGTACAAGAAGTTATTCCTACAAGCTTAGATCACCGTTACTCCGCAGAATTAGCTGACGGTAAAACTGTAGATGCTGACACTATCATTAGATGTTGTAACTTAAATCTTTCCAAACATCCGTTCAACATTGACTTTATTCCCGTAAACCTTGGTAGTTTTGATGTTATTATTGGCATGGACTGGTTAGCGAGATACCGCGTAGTCATTATTGTTGACTCGTTTTAGCATGTGTTTCAGGTAATAGGAAGTGATGGAAGGCGGAGCTTTGCTGTGGAGGTTGTGGTTTGGCTTTTGGAAGAATGTTGGTCTAAAAACTATTTTTATCCTTTTACTGTTGAACAATTTGTTATATGTTTATGTACTGTACTAAACTTGTTGGTTGTTGGTCGAGATCCATGAGGACTAAACTCTTTACTCCGGTGTCATTTTAGTACATTATGGGATGAAATTATGTTTTAGACCTATTATGAAAATCTTGTTTATGTCTTTATGTGTATACGTCTCTCTTTTGAGTCGTTCAATATACCTTGTGTGATGATGCTTGTGTCTAGCACCCAATTGTGTATTTCCGCTGCGCAATGTAAATTGGGGGTGTTAGAAAAAATGAAGAAGTCGTGGTCCAAGTTTGAAGAATCTCTCAAAAAACTTCAAGTGAAGAAATTCCTATTATGAAGAGAAGACCATTATTTCAAGAACGTCTCTCAAGATTCGAAGTATGAAGTCACTGCCAAATATCTGTCCGAGAAAGGTCTCAAATCGTGAAGCGAGTTATGCCAAGATATGAACTTGTGAGGTTTCGAGAAGCAGTTTTAAAAGATTTTATCCTTTAGCTAACTATTGATTAAATCGTCCTACTTTATTTTCAGCCTAAATAAACTATCAAAATAAGTCAAACAATGCATCCTCGTGATCATTCAAGACAATAATAAAATATAAGAGATACACCCAGGAATAAGGGAGTCTAAGCGAATAATTGAGCCACATGAGTGAGTGTTAGCTTACTAACTTATAATAACAATGATTTCATTTTTAAGCTTAGTATGGGGAACGTGAAACTTGAGGGTGATAAACATTCATGACAACCAAAGCCCTAATGTAAGTCTTCGATCCCTTTACTTGTTCCCCTTTCTAGCATTTTGTAATTTTCTATCTTTTTAGTTTCCTTAAGTGTATAGTATTCAATAAAGCCAAAGTAGGTTAATTATGATGGAAAATGTTAATCGTGCTTTGAAATTAACGCTTTGCATGAGGGCATTGCAATGGTCAAGTGTAGGGGATTTAATAAGCGTGAAAACACTTATCCATTTACCACTTAATTATAATAAAAACGAGACCAAAACGTGTATTTTATGTCGTAAAAGTCGGAATTATGCGTGGTTTGTGTTTTTATTGTGTTTTAGGACAAAAATATGAAAAAGGAAGAAAACACGGGCTTTCACGGGCTTTTATCGAAGAAAAAGACAAAAGACGAAGTCAAAAGATCAAAAGTGCAAGAAGAACGGAAGTCAAAGGCCTATTCTGAAGATTTATCGAAGAATAAGTCTAAAGACGGAAGTTTGACGAAGTTGAAGAACCAAGTCAACTAAAAGAAGAAAATTAGAAGACGAGTTCATTTTATCATTCGACTAATCCCGAGACAAAGTTGAGATAGACGATTTATCTAAAAAGTCGAGAAGACAAAAGAAATAAAGAAGGAAGCAACACACCACACCTCTCCTCTCCTATAAATACTCTACTAAAACTTCATTTTAGAGAGTTAGTCATATTTTTAGTAGTTCTTATCTTTTGTTGAGAAGTAGGAGTAGGTGCTTCTACTTTCTCTCTCTAGATTTCTTCCATTTTTCTTTCAAGTTTTAAGCTTTTCACTTTAATTTTGTAATTGAATCTTTAATCTCCAAGTTTAATTAAAAGCTTTTCATAATCTATCTTATTCTACCTTTCTTATTTTAATCTTGATTTTGATTCGGTTCAAAGTATGTAACTTGTTTAATCTTGGTGCTTATTTGATTAAAGTGCTAATCTTGTTGTTCTTATCAATTTCATAAGATTGGTAATTTCAACTTATTGTGCTTTTTGTTTATTTCATGTTTAGCTTATTTTCATTTAAGTGTTTTTAAAAGTTTTATCCTTTTAAAGTTTATTTTATAAATCTTGCTTATTTGGTGTTTTGAAAGTTTTTCATTCGTGGCTTATTTAGTTCTTTTTGATATTGATTTGGTTAAGTTTTTGTAAGTGCTTATTTGGTTTTTGCTTATTTGCATTTTGTATCCCATCGTAATATTCTTAAGGGTTTTAAGGTTCCGATCGAGTATTGTGATCGCATAAACCTTAGGGTTTCTACTTGCGATCAAATACTGCGATTACAACTACGATTACAGACTGTGATCACAACTGAGATCACATACTACGATCCATACTACGATCTATACTGCGATCGCGTGTTGCGATCCAGGGTGCGATCGAAGGGTGCGATCAAAGACTGTGATCAAGGGTGCAATCCAGGGTGCGATCAGTGGTACGATTGGTTGTCACGATCCCTTGTTGCGATCTAGGTTCCGATCTGAGTTGCGATCAGTTGCTACGATCGTTGACTGCGATCCATACTACGATCCAGACTGCGATCGCGTGCTGCGATCGTAGGGTGCGATCCAGGCTGCGTTCTGACTACAATCTTTGTTTTACTTTACTTAATTATTTTTCAAGTGTGATTTCTTTCCCACCATTTTTGTCTAGTTTAATTTTAAATTGTCTTATCTCATTTTATTTTCAAATTTACTTTTAATTTATGTTGGAAATTCACTTTATGTGACGACATTTAAGAATTCCCATTAGTTATCATAGTCACACACACAGGGACTAGATTAGGCAACTTTGTATAGTTTATTCGTGTGTGACTATAAATACCCCTCCTAGGCTTCCAAGGAGGGGTTGTTGCTTGTGTCATTTTTCATTTTAATACAATTTATCTTATTTCACATACAACCACTTTCTCTCTCTAAAAATCCATGGCTGCCAATACCCTTTACCACCATGTTAGACCACCGGATCTAAAATAGCAAGCCTACATTTGGCATCAGAGCCTCGGTTCCATCCCTGGATCGTGTTCTTGTTTTCGATTTGGTGGTCTAAAATTTTTTTATGTCTCGTTCTATCATTTTTTTTTGTCCGATTAGTTACTTTTTGGTCATGGTGGTTTAATGTTTTCATCATTCTTTTGTCTCATGGATACATTTTGGTCATGAATCATATCGATTTCATTATCTTTTATGGTTCAAAAGTTGTCATTTTTCTGGTCACAGTATCAAAGTCAAACTTTTAGATCTGGTCAGATCTGGTCACAAGTCCATGGTTTCTCTGGTGGTCAAAAAGTATATCATATCTGTCCAAACTTTTCTATTTAAAAAGGTTTTAAACATTTACATGGAATTTGGATCTGGTTGTTCCAAGTTTGTATGGGTTTCTTTGTTGTTTTTGAAGATCTGCCAGAAAAACCCAGATCCACAAAACCAAGATCCTGGGAAAACGGAAAAGTACTATGGATAAGATTTCAGATGGATACTTTCAGATGGATAAGATTTCAGAAAACACCAAAACCAACCATTTTTTATTCCAGATGAAACTTATTCCGGATGAAGCTTACTCCGGACGAAGCTTATTCCGGACGAAGCTTATTCCGGACGAAGCTTATTCCGGATGAAGCTTATTTCGGATGAAGCTTATTCCGGATGAAGCTTATTCCGGATGAAGCTTATTCCGGATGAAGCTTATTCTGGATGAAGCTTATTCCGGATGAAGCTTATTCCGGATGAAGCTTATTCCGGATGAAGCTTATTCCGGATGAGCTTATTCCGGATGAGCTTATTCCGAATGAAAAAAATCACATCCAACCTTATTTCTCCTCAACACCAACATCATCTATCCTAAACCCGTCGACACCTATCCCATCTAGACTCGAATCAAATAACAAGGAACAACAAATAGTGTGATCTCAGATTCAGTTTTCGTGTAACAACATGCAAACCATGATCTAATCAGATCTCTACACGAAAAAATTTATTTCATCATTGACCATATGTGTAGGGTTAAACATCCTTTTAATTTTCGACAACAAATTTAGATTAATAACAATCTGTTATTTTATGTATCTTTGTTTCGATTTGACTCAAACCAAAAACAACATGCATCATAGATCTATGTATGGTTCATCCATCTCGTTTATTTTCGAAAATAAAGAAAGACTAGGAACATTTATGTTCATATCTTCTCTTTGTTTCGTCAAAAACACATGCAATCCGAACCAAATATGTCAAGGCATACACCTTAATTAATATACAAAAATAAAGAACGAATCCTAACAACTTTGTTATATTCGATCTTTGATTCGTTTTTTAATTAAACAAATTAAACCAAAATGCAATCTATCACGAATCACAGATCCATATGTGGTTTACCCACTTTGATATTCGAATGTATGAATGATTGATAACAATTTTTTTGTTATAATCTTTTCATTAATTCGATTTGTGTATCACATCTAATCAATCTCAAACCTACCCGAGAACAATTATTGTTCTTGAAGCCGTGATCTCACCTTTGTTCGTCCTTCCAAGTCTCGTTTTGAGATGATTACCTTTGTGAAGTTGAGATGAGATTAAAGGGGATTATGTTTCGATGATTTGATGAGAGCAGATAGGAGATTTGGTGATGGAGGTGTTTAGGAGTTTGGGAGAAAAAGACATGTGGCTGAGATGTTAGATAAGAAAAAGAGGCGGAGAAAACTAAATGGGGGATTAGGGTTAGTTAGTTAGTGTGAGGAGATTAGGTTAAGTTTAGGGTTTGGTGGGTATTTTATACCATTAATCTTTTCAAACCGGGTTAGGATTGGGCCGAGTGTCAAGACGGGCTGGACAGAGTTCATGGGTTGGGCATACATGGGCTCGATTTTTTTTTGCAAAGAAATTGGGCTGTGATGAGTTTATATTGTTTGAATGGGCTGTGTGATTTAAAACGCACTATACACGAATTTTTACTTCAAAATTTTTTATTTTGAATAAAATTTGGGTATTATGATATACTTTGTTTATAATCAGGACAAAAGTGACGTGACAAAGTGCCGAGACAAAAAATGACGAGACAAATGTGACAAAATTTATTTTGACGAGACCAAGAAAAATTTGGCGATTTTTTTTAGTGGCTACGGACTTGTTTGATCGGGTATTAATTACGTGAAGTTGAAGACGGTTTTTTCGAAGGCGTGAACTTATTTTATCTTTCAAAGATAACTTGCTCGTGCTTAATATTAGAATGAAGACTTGTTTATCTGGTTTCCGGGTGGTTGGTTGATGACTCGGATAACTATCACTTAAAGGGGTTACATTGTTGTACTCAGTGTCACGCGCTTAGTCGACGTGGATAATTTCAAGAGGTGTTGTGCTTATAGACTTCTTCAGTGATGCATTGAGTACTTAGAGATTTCTCCACCGTTCTTCATTCAACAATAGTGCAAGCTTAAGTCACAAGATCGAAGGATTCTTATTTAGTTTCACGTTTGATGTATATGGTTCATTCAATCAGTGGTCACTTCAAATTGCTTTCACGTGGGTTGGTAAAGATGGCCATGGAGAGTTTATGAGTAGAGATTTTCGATCAGCAGCTGATTCTCACAAAATATATAATTCTACTTATTTACTATTCTCACGAGATTTCAGGTGCATGTGCGTACGATTTATTGATGGTTCCAAGTTTCGAAACCATCAAGGGGGAAGAAGAAGACACATTGAATGCACAACGAGTACACGTGATGAACTTCATACCTTCTTTTGATTTGAAGACATTCCGGGATGACATTTGTCATAACCGTAGAGAAAATCAGTGTTTTAACTCGTGGCGTTATACATCTCTAAACGGTACACTACTAATTCAATGTTTAATTGTTTTGATGATGCAATTATTCATCATCATTATCCTATATGGAGAGATATGCACCTCCGGGACTTAATTGACTCTGGTGCTTCTCCGGAAGAAGATATGTGCATTTCCGGGACTTAATTGACTCTGGTGTTACGATGTCAACTTCATGAATGGGATAAAGTGTCCACTTCAGTATTTAAGCTTCATACTTGGGATTGGTTTATTTTCTTCAACTATGTGGGGGAAGAAATGTCTTGATTCTTTCTAGTATGCATAACTTGAACTCTCAGGGGAAGAAAAATTCAGAAGAATTATTCAAGCGTGAGAAGAGACGTTGTTGATCTACTTGGTGTGCCCTTTACCTTCAATCCCTCATAGCAACATTATCATGTTATATGATGGGGTTTGCTTTTTAAATTCCGTTGTGCTCTTAATCATTCTAAGCTTTATTGAAAGCTTTGAAGTTGCTTACGAGGATTGTCGGTTTAGGGGAAATCTATTTAAAAGCTTCTACATCAAGAAGATGTGGCATGAATTAGGGGGAAGTTAATTCAGAAGCTTCTCCTTAACCAGAAGTATATGGATTACTTAGCTCGTGCCGTTACAGTATTTATACCACAAGCTACTACAAAGATGAGTCGTTTTGAAGTGAAGACTTGAAGTCAAAGGCCTCAGAAGACATCATCAGCATTGGACACTCCGTTGAAGTTTTTGTTCTATCATTATGTACTTGTTAGGTAAAATATTGTAAGGAATTCTACACGTCGTCCCATGGGGGAAGATTGTTGGAAATTCACTTTATGTGACGACATTTAAGAATTCCCATTAGTTATCATAGTTACACATGCAGGGACTAGATTAGGCAACTTTGTATAGTTTATTCGTGTGTGACTATAAATACCCCTCCTAGGCTTCCAAAGAGGGGTTGTTGTTTGTGTCATTTTTCATTTTAATACAATTTATCTTATTTCACATACAACCACTTTCTCTCTCTAAAACATCCATGGCTGCCAATACCCTTTACCACCATGTTAGACCACCGGATCTAAAATAGCAAACCTACAATTCAGTTTTTAATTACTTTAATTCCCTTGTTATTTCGTTTAAGTCTTTCAACTTAATTTTATTATTTTTTCATTTACTTTAAAACTTTTGTCATTTAATTTAAAATATATAATCAAAAGCTCACCCTTTTAGTGACCAAAAACAACAATTCCACCCTAAACCGTGATCGACTCGATTAGACACCGAGAACGAACGAGTACACATATGCAAGGAGTCATCTATTAAAAATAATACTCAATCGGAACTACGATTACAGACTGTGATCACAACTGAGATCACATACTGCGATCCATACTACGATCCATACTGCGATCGCGTGTTGCAATCCAGCGTGCGATCGAAAGGTGCGATCAAAGACTATGATCAAGGGTGCGATCAGTGGTACGATTGGTTATCACGATCCCTTGTTGCGATCTAGGTTCCGATCTGAGTTGCGATCAGTTGCTACCAACGTTGACTGCGATCCATACTACGATCCAGACTGCGATCGCGTGCTGCGATCGTAGGGTGCGATCCAGGCTGCGTTCGGACTACAGTCTTTGTTTTACTTTACTTAGTTATTTTTCAAGTTTGATTTCTTTCCCACCATTTTTTTCTAGTTTAATTTTAAATTGTCTTATCTCATTTTATTTTCAAATTTACTTTTTATTTAGTTTTTAATTACTTTAATTCCCTTGTTATTTCGTTTAAGTCTTTCCTCTTAATCTTATTATTTTGTCATTTACTTTAAAACTTTTGTCATTTAATTTAAAATAGATAATCAAAAGCTCCTCCTTTTAGTGACCAAAAACAACAATTCCACCCTAAACCATGATCAATTCGATTAGACACCGAGAACGAACGAGTACACATATGCAAAAATCATCTATTAACGAGTATTGGAGGTGAAAGGATGAACGAGACATGAATGTGTAGTTCTCATATGATAAATAATGCAAAGAATAAGAGTATTGGAAAGTTTGGAAGAAAGAAAGAGGAAGAAACAAAGAAAAAAGACTAAAAGGAAAAATAGGGAAAAATGGCACAGTTGCCACCAGCAAGATAAAAAGTCGCCACCGGCGAAACTGACCCAAGTTACCGCCGACAACATTCTATTCTGCCGACGGTAAAAGTCCAGACGGGTTTTGGATAAGTCACATTAAACATCCCAATTACTTCCCCTTGCTCCCCAATCCGACCATAACTCCATTTCCTTTCCTCCAAGCTTCATTTAAAGCCATTATTACACATCTTTGGCTCCAAGAAAACTACTTGGTGGCCAAGGCTAATTTAACTATAAATAAGACCCGTGGGGTAGTGTTTATATCATATTCTATATCATATACTCAATCCTTTATTCATCTTAATCTCTGCTCACCCCTTACCCATGTGGTGGTAAGGGGTGAAATTGGTTACTATGTTCATGTAATAAGCCATGGAAGATGTAGAGAAGAAAGCCATAACACCATAAACTATCCAATATCCACCATCCTTATTCCCAAACACCCTAAAAGGCTCTATACTCGCGCCAAGAGGTTGATGTCCAAGAATGCTATGGGTAGGATGAATTGTATATTGGTTGTTCATTTGGTTAGAGTCATTTGGGTACTTTGGTACTTTGAAATCTAACGTTTGGTAACTTCTTCTTTATTATTCAATGTTGTTTATGTTCATGTTATGATGATTCTTGTGTTTTGTGATATTTTGAATGTTTTGATACTTGTATTGTTCATATGAAAACTTGTGATAAATGGAAGTTTGGATTCTATTAGTGCTTGTCATTGGATTATGGTGATAACATTATATTTGGTTGAATTGGAACTTGTTCTTGTTTGTCATTTTGGTTATTCATTGTTGAGTCTATATGTCGAAATTATTCTCAATATGGTTGATTTCAATTCATTAATCGACAAATGATTTGGTCTTGTGCTTTGCGACGATTGTGCTAGAGACTTAATAAACATAACAAGTAAAGGTTTAATTAAGATTATAGGTCGAAAGGAGTCTTTTGAATATATTGTTCTAATCATCTTTCAAGTAAATGGCACTTATCAAATTAATAACCAAGTCTATAGGTCGAAAGGATTCTTGTTATTTTTGGTTTAGGCATAACGCTCATGAGTGACCATTTGATTGAGACTCATGTATACTTGATTTATAAAGCACTAGTGTCTTATTATTGGTTCTCTAGGTCGAAAGATTACCTTTAATATGTTTTCCAAACTAAACATCCTAATGTCCATGTGATCATTTGACCATACATGTATGTTCTTTGTGGTCTTGTCCCTTTAAACGATTCTCATGGTGGTTTGATCGTGACAATCATAACCAACATTGTTACAAACAAATAACACTTGAGTATAACCAAGTCGCATGGGACGACCTTAACTTACCATCCTAATTACAACATGACTAGGGTATACTTGCCTGAATTTGTGTTCCTAATTAATATCGATAATTCTTGTTTATGAATTTAAAACCTAGTGTGGAAAGAAAGCATCAAGATTTTGGCTTCTTTTATTTCCTTGTTGGAATTGTGTTCTTGAACGATTTGTTTCACTAACATAACCCGGAATGGGCACATCAGTGCTCCAAACATTCTTCCACCAATATAAACACTCATTCATACTTGGTGTAGATTTAAAAAATAAAGTAGCAAAGATAGGTAATTGGAAATGTTGATTCAAAAGAATGCGAGACGCAATTATGCTAATAATCGTTAATTCTAAAGAATACCCGAAAATTAGGTTAAAAACTTGGCAAATAGCGACCAATGGTTTAACTTTTATTAAATTAATAACTCTCTTACTAGGGTTACAACATATTCACTAAATAATGACAACGAACAAAGAAAAACCTTAAAAATCCAACAGACTGGTCCGTAGCCCAAAGACAAAGTACAACTGAAAGTTAAAAACACATAAATATGTAAAAAAATGATAGTTAAAAGGATTTTTGGGCCTTGAAAATTCACAACCAGCTAAAAGGTGGTTACAACGTCGTACGCCTCCTTTTTCCGGATGTTTTGACAAGTCACGGTCTGAAAACGGAATTAGGATGCAAAATTGATGCCCGCGCGATCTCGGGCCTCCAGAAACAAGTCAGTCCGTTCTTCAATACTTGGGCTTCCATCATTCCCACTGGATAGGAAAAATTCGTCCTCGAATTCCTAGGTGTATCATCATTTGAAGTATCACCATGGTAAGGCAACAAGTGCTTCACATTAAAACATCAGAACAAAGAATATGGCTTGGCAACTTCAAACGATAAGCATTTGAGTTCATCTTATCCACAATTTCCACTAGACCAATCTTCTTGGCAGACAACTTATTATATTCACCAATTGGAAAACGATCCCTAGTCAAAACAGCCCACACATAGTCTCCTACTTCAAAGTCAACATGTATCCTCTTTTGATCTGCATCATGCTTGTACTTCGAATTAACGCGAACCAGGTTGTTACGAATAGATTTATGAACATCATGCAACTCCTCAACAAAATCCTGCACTTTCTTCGAAACAGACCTAGAAACCTGAGGAGTCATAAGATCAAGAGGACCACGTGGTTGAGCAGAATAAACCACCTGGAATGGACTAAACCTAGTGCTCCAATTAACAACATGATTATGAACAAACTCTGCTTGACACAATTTCTGATCCCATGCCTTCACATGATCACCCACCAAACACCTTAACAGATTTACAAGGGACCTGTTAACAACTTTAGTTTGCCCATCAGTTTGAGGATGATAAGCACTACTTAAATTGAGTTGAGTATTCACCATCTTCCACAAGCTAATCCAAAAGTGACTCAAAAACCTAGTGTCCTGATTAGAAACAGTTGAGGAAGGTAAACCATGTAAACAGTATACATCGCGAAAGAAAAGCTGGGCTACATTAACTGCATCTGTTGTCTTCTTGCAAGGAATAAAATAAACCATCTTAGAAAAACGATTAATAAGTGTGTAAACACTTATCCTTTTGCCACTAAAATCAAGGAAAAACAAGACCTAATCATGTGTTTAATGTCGTAAAAGTCGGAATTACGCGTGGTTTTTGCTTTTTGTGTGAAATATGTACAAATGATCAAAAGGAAAGAAAACACGGGATTTCACGGTCAAATGTTGAAGAAAAGTCCAAAAAGAGACGAAAACATAGTCAAAAGACCAAAAGTGTGCCCAAGTTCACGAAAACCGGCTAAACCGACACGAGTTTGAAGAAATTGTCAAGGAAGCCGAAATCAAGTTCGTTTTTAGCGGATTTAATCTTTTTAAAGATATTCGAGCTTTGTGGGACCCACATGTTCTTATTGGGCCTTAAAGCCCAATTATGGATATGAATTATTTGCTATTGGGTCAAAAGCCCAATTAAGGCCCAAGTCCAATCTAACATGAATATATACGTTTGGGTTTTAAAGCCCAAATTGCTTAAAAGCATGGGACGGATAGGAGCATTCAATTGGGCCAAGCCCATTACCAATTTAAGAAATAAAGGAGGAATTATTTAGGCCGGTTTAAAAAAGTAAACAAGATTAAACTTTTTATTCAAAGTCAATAACCCTCAATACCCATTTACGTTTTTATTTAACCCCACACATTCATTGTTTTCGTTATAACCAAGGTTTCACTCACCCACCTTCTTCTCTCTCTCAAAAATAACACGCAGCCTCCTCCATTTTACCCTAACCCTAATTTACCAATACACAAAAATTACACAAAGAAAAATTGGGGGTTTTACCCAAATCATGTGATCACACACTTGGGGATTAAATCCCAAATATTGTAAATCTATGCTTATTTAGAGAGAGAGTAGAGAGAGAAAGAGATGGTAGATTTCACACACACTTGAGAGAGAATAAAAGTTTACACCTTTTACTATGTGAAAAGTATGATAAACCACACCCTCTCCATCAAAGGAGAGGGTTTATATACTCAAGCCTTGTACTGGGTTTGGACTTACATATTGGGCCACTTGATCTTGATTTACAAAGGAATACCATGCTTGGCCTTGTTTGTTAAATGTAAAGATACTAGACTATGAGCTACAACATAATATATTGTCGGAGTGACCGAATCTTCCTAAATACGTAAAAACGTATTTCTAACAATCTCCCCCTAAGGGATGTCACTCCAAAGTAAAAGGGGGTTACCCGAGTTACAATAAAATAAAAATAAACCTAACATACTATGCTTGTCTTGAGCTCGTAGTCTTCGTCTTTCTTTTCTTTTTTTTCTAGTGAATAAGTTGATGTGATCTTTGATATCAATCTTGAGCATTAATCTCTTGCCTTGATCTTGTGCATCATTACTTGTGATATTCGCCTCTTCGTGACTTCATGTCCCACATACTTATACCTTCGTAATTCTTGAAAGCTTCAGAGTTTGATACAGCGGAAGACTTGACTTTTAAGTTTTCTTGAATTAGATGAAGTATTAAGTGCATGAAGTATAAGCATGCGAGGACGACTTCTTCTCGGATTCCGTAACGCCACCTTCTTCAAATGTAATAACATAAGTAGACACGAAAAAAATGGCTTTGAACATTTCCTTCTACTTTGGTAGCATTTTACCTCCGGTCGGTGAAGACCGTTGGATGATATTAAATATCATACTTGTGATAGGTAGATTTAATTAAAAATCTCCTTGATCAGATTTCGTGGGTAAACCCGTTCTCTTTACTCGACTGTCCAAAGCTGAATACGAACGTAAAGAGTGAATCATTTGAGTAAGATTATCCGCATAATTGAAGCCGTCAATTCCGATTCCTGGAACAAGTTTGATTCATTAAATAATCGCACCATCGTTGCTTTCCAGTTCTCACGAGCTTGATTCATATAAAATCTTGCAAGTTACCTACCAAGTGCTGTTTGAGGTTAACACTAGAGGGATTTCCACTCATCACTGTAAATACTAAAAAGTATTACTCTAAATGTTCTGGCAAGATCACTAAGATATTGCGTAGAGGCCTGGAACGTGTTTAAATTCAGTTAAGAATTAAACCATTGTTGCTTTCCAGTCATCACAAGTTTGATTCATAAAGAATCGCACAAGTCACCTACCATGAGATTTTTGATATTCGCTCAAGAAGAATTTCCATCTTCATTTGTAAATACTTGCGTATTACTCGGATGTTCAGGCAAGATCATGAAGATTTTGCGTAGGACTCTTAATATCTTTCTTACTTTTCATAGTGTGTGAAGAAGCAAGGAAATATGGAAATGTGTTCTAATGAGATATTTGATGATCTCAAATGGCTCTAGACTCGATCGTGCATTTTGGATTTTAGTGATCGGAGGCTGGAGAGGAGTGCCACCTTTTCAATATCAATATATTCAGAGTGAATAAATCGATAGATAACGCATTGTCTCCGTTTGAATAAAACAAATACCTTTTGAGAGATATCTGAGTTAGCTGGGATGGGTTGTGCATTGCATCACTGGGTCCATGATGTCTATCTTCAATATCGAGCATCATTAAAATGATCTTAATAGCATATGTGTTGACCCGGTTTCTGCCTAAGGTTGTAAGGAGGGCTTCTTTCTTTAGACCCTTTATCTTTACAATTCTTTTTCATTCTTCAACCCCTTCAATGCTTACCAATACATCATAACTAGCACCTTGTTGTGATTGTTCCAGTGCTAACTTAAGTACTTGGTCGGCATTCAGCTACATTCACAATCTTTCTTCATCTTTCCTAAGACTACTACTTCTAGCTATGGAATGTCCTTGGGAAGATTCCTCCAGTTTTGGAAGAATCATTGGACTTAACCTATCTTACCATCTTTATGTCACCACAATCTTCATCGTTGTGAAATAAATGGGTTGATGGTAAGTATATGTCACCATGAAAATCCTTTTTGGTATAGCAAATCCATTTTCCCCCCCTTAACATATGCCACGATATTCGAAAACATTTCGCACATGTCGGGATGAGCTATCACGTTAAGTCAAACCATTTTCGATTAATCATTTCCCATATTAAATCACATTTTCTCCCCCATATTAAAAATATTAACCCAATAGATGTTTTTAATATCAATTGATTTAATGAAGTTTTAACAAAGTTTTGGGAAGAAAAATGCAAGTTCGTTTTATCTTCACGATACTAAATGTTGAGATATGATACCGATAAGTAAAATGATCACAGATTCACCATATTAGAATAAATTGACAAGGTTGGACCTGATTGATGAGAACATCATATGATAAGATCAAATGGTTCTTGTCAGCAAATGTTTGTCGCCTCGTCACGTCTGAAGTCATCTTTTGACACCACATGTACGATTAGTATTGTTGTCTTGACACTAATTAGTGAACTTGGCACTTTCGGCATCAAAGATTATGAATGATTGACAATTTCTCCCCCTCAATTGTTGACCCGTGTTCTTTTGAAAGAGCTGCAGTCGTCGGTTGAGTAGTCGCATCGTCGAGTATGTAGATACCAATTGTAAATTGCTATGGTTGTAGAGATGATAACTTCATAAAAACAAGATTTCTCTTATTTTAACAAATAAATGCACCGATGCGTACATATATCCGTGTTAGATTGTGTTATAACGTAAACACAATCCCTTACATGGTTATAAAGTAAACCATGCCCGAGAAAATTAATTCCCGTTGTGAGCCAAAGCTTTCATAAGAAATACTTGACTTGAATATGAAAAATGGGTTGCAGTCTAAAATAACTACAAGCCATATAGGCATGTTTTATGAAATATTTATAACTTTTGTACGAACTCTATTTATGGCGCCGTGTCAATATTAATCAACATTTCTAAGGCCGTAAATATTATCGTCCCAAAAGACATGCCTTTGAAAAATAAAGTAAAAATAATTTTGGATTTTTCGGAGTTTTTCAATTTTTATGGTTTTTATATGGTTTTATATTTTTGTATTTTGCTTTTGAGGATAGAAATATAAACAATATGTACAAATGATCACCAAGGATACGGAGAATAGTTTACAACCACTATTCTTTCGCTTCATCTGCCAATTCCTTTAGAGTCTCGGGCGAGAAAGTTCTCAATCCTAGCTTGTCGGCCAAAAATTCCATTCAAGCGCGATCTAAAGCCTTCATGAAAATATACGACAATTGATACTCAGATCAGACAAAGTAAAGCTCTCACTCCATTTTCCACTTGTTCCTTGATAAAGTGGTAGCGAATGTCAATATACTTCGACCGGGAGAATTGAACATTGTTGCAGCATAAGGCAATTGCACTTTTGTTGTCGCAGTACATCGGAATTTTGTTGAAACCTAGACCATAGTCGGTTAATTGAGATCTCATCCAAAGAATTTGAGCACAGTAACCGGACATAGCTATGTATTATGCTTCCGTACTTGAAATTGCAGCACTTTTCTGCTTTTTAGACGCCCAACTGATTAGTCAATCTCCTAGTAGTTGCAAAGTTCCACGTGTGCTACGCCTTGTATCTTGGCAACCCACGTGATCTGCATCTGCATATGCCATAAGTGCAATCGAAGAGTCCTTCGAATACCAAAGTCCCCGATTAATGGTTCCTTTAATATACCGAAAGATCTGTTTAACAGTAGCTAAGTGTAACTCAGTTGGCCGAGTTTGATACCGAGCACACATACATATAGCAAATTTGAAGATCAGGTCGACTAGCTGTGATATACAGAAGGGTGCCGATCATTCCACGATAAATTGTCGGATCAACGACAATCCCATGTGGATCTGCATCTAGCTTAGTCCGTTCCACCATTGGGGTGTCCACGGGGTCGCAAGATTCCATCTTATACTTCTTTATTGATTCAAGGGCATACTTGGATTGATTGATAAAGATACCTCTGGGACTCTGAGATATCTGAAGACCTAAGAAGAATGATACCTTGCCCATCATTGACATCTTAAACTTGGAAAATGGGTGTCCCAAACTCATCCGATAAGGTTTGGGTCGAGGCAGCAAATATAATATCATTAACATATATTTGTACCATAATAATATATTTACCTCGTTTCTGAATAAACAGCGTGGGATCCACCTTGCCTTTAGCGAAGCCTTGGGTAAAGAGAAATTGTAACAATAGATCGTACCATGTGCGTGGAGATTGCTTCAACTAGAGGGCCTTCTTAAGCTTGTACACGTGATTAGGATATTTAGAGTTCACAAAACCATCCGGCTGTTGAACATAGACCTCTTCCTTGATTTCACCATTGAGAAATGCCGTCTTCACATCCATCTGATAGACGATCATATTCATGTGGGCTGCATAAGCGAGGAATAGTCTAATAGCTTCCAAACGGGCAATGGGTGCAAAGTATTCCATAAAGTCGATGCCTAATAATTTCTTGTATCCACGAGCTACTAGTCGAGCTTTGTTCTTCAATATGCCGCCTAATTCGTCGAGTTTCACCTTATAAACCCTTTTTCAAAGTGAGTAATTTCACTTGATCGGGGCATGGGATAAGTTCCCATACATCAAGACGTACAAGTTCATTAAGTTCTTATTGCATAGCTTCTATCCAACAAGAATGGGTAAATACTTGTTGCCACGTCGTAGGTTCAACTTCACTGAAAAAAGCATCAAAATGACAAAACATTGCACTTTCTTGTAACTGACTTCGCGTGGATACCGGACGATTCACCAATAATAGAATCTATAGGATGATCCTTTGTCCACTTGTTGTCATGTTCACGAATCCGTAGATTGGAGTAGACCGTAGTAGGAGCTTCCTCTGAGGTAGACGACCCGACTTGATTATGGTCGGGAATCGGTACACCAAAGAATGGAAGTTCACGCATTTGAGCGAATTCCAAGTCGTGATCATCATCATCCTCTTAATCATCAATAGGCATGACATGGGTAGTTGATTCGGGTGTTGGTTGAGAATTACTCGTTGAAGGTACATCTTGACCAATTGTAGGTGTAGATGTATCAGATTGTGCTTCGGTTGCTGGAGCTACAACTTCGGTAACCGGAGCTATTACTTTAGGTTCTGGAGCAACAATAATTGGAGGAGTAAAAAATTCATCAAAGAACGTTTGAAACAATGTATCTCATTCATTCCTAGAAGGTGGTGTAAATGATGATGAAGTAGGGTTGTTTGGGACAAGATCAGAGCTAATGTTATTGGGTCCCATTTCACGAAGTACGGGTGCAGAGCTTCTTTTCAAAAGCCATTGCTGTCAGCTCATCAAAATCAACATTCATAGTTTCGAGGATCTTACGAGAATTACGATTGTGTATTCGGTATGCCTTCTTTGTGGGTGCATAACCAATGAAAATACCAATTTCAGCCTTTGGTTGAAGTTTTCCCAAATTGTCACCATCATTATTTGGATAGCAAAGAGAACCAAATACATGAAGATATGATAAATCTGGTACTTTTCCATGTAGAAGCTCATAAGGTGTTTTACCATGGCGTTTTCGAATTAGTGACCAGTTTTAGGTGAAAATGCTATAGATACTGCTTCTACCCATAAAAACAATGGAGCCTTTGCGTAAATTAACATCGTTCGAGCAGCTTCCATAAGTGTACGGTTTCGCCTTTCAACGACACCGTTTTGTTGTGGAGTGCGAGCAACGGATTTTTCATGCGATATGCCAACTTCTTCATAATAATTACGCAAGATTTGATTCACAAATTCAGTTCTATTATCTATACGAATGCGTCGGACAATAGTGTTGAGACGCACTTGAATCATTTTGAGAAATCCGATGATGAATTTAGGTGCCTCATTTTTTGTTGAAAGAAATTTCACCCATGTAAACCGAGAGTAATCATCGACAATGACGAGGATGTACTTTTTACCACTAAGACTTTCAACACGCATTGGCCCACAAAGATCCATATGTAACAAATAAAGTTTCTTTTGGTTGGTGTCTTCAATCTTGGGTTTGCATGATTTCTTAGTGCATTTACCCATTGTACACGCGGAACACAAATGGTCCTTGTGAAATGTAAGTTTAGGAAGAGCACGAACAAGTTCGTTTTTCGCCAAATGATTAATAACGTCAAAGTTAAGATGAGATAACCGTCGATGCCATAACCATGACTTTGTCTTTGATGCTTTGGAGAGAAGACGTACGGGAGAAGCGACCATCATATCTTGTAGAGACAAAGTGTACAAATTATTCCCTCGGGTACCTTTCAATAAATCAACCCCTTCCAAAATACGAATGAAGCAGGTATGCTCTCGAAAAGCAACTTCTAGGTTTGCATCACAAAATTGTCCCACAGAAAAATAAGTTGTGACCGAGACCTTCCACATAATACACTCTTAAAATTATAACATTCCCAATATGAAATTCCCCATAACCCATTATCTTTGCAATATGATCATTTCCAAATCGAACCGTACCAAGAAACTTGCTGACGAAATTTCTGAGCTGAGGGCGATCTCCGGTCATATGCTTGGAGCAACCAGAGTCCAAATACCAGAGAACAATTTGGACCACCTGTTTTCATCAACAACAGTAGACAATGCATTGGGAACTATTGGTTCTGGAGTGTTAGGAAATATAGATATAATATTATCAGAATCGCTAACATTTGTGTTATCCTTAGATTGCCTGCGTTTTCTAATGTGAGTTTTACCACTAACAGGTTTTATTGTTCCAACTTTCTGAGGTTTTGGAGTATTAGCGGGCACTACAGTGGGAGTAGACCTATTTAAATGGCACTTGGTTCCTACAGTAGTGTCGGTGTTCCTAGTTAAAGGACACGTTTGTGTTTTGGTAGCCTTGGTACTCCTAGTTAAAGGGCATGCTTCCTTCGCTTTAGTGGGAGTGATCCTAGTTAAAGGGCACGCATTTCCTACTATAGTGAAAGTTCTACCAGTGGGGCGCCACATCCAACCAACTTGAGTTAACACTTTCCCAGTCGGTTTCCATTCTAAACCATTTTTCCGGGCATTCACCTCATTCACATGGTCAATAAGGCAAGAATCATGACGATTAGAAAACATACATTTATTGCAATTCCAACAATTTAAATTAGAATTCACAATAGGCTTAAAACTCTGCACACCGCAGAGCCTTTAGTTTTAGCTACATGATTCTTTTTATTCAAAACAGAAATAACATTCCTAGGATGGGCTTCTACTTTCTTCTTCACTTGACTACTAGATGAGGGCAAGATCCTCTCATTCTTTGTCATTCCTTTAAGCTTAGATCTTTGATCCTTAGTAGGGGTGTTTACTCCTGTAGAAGGCAACATGGGAATATTAGAAACGTGTTTTGACTTTTCCTTATCCTTAGTGACCAATGTTTGAGAGGGTTTAGTCCTAGGGACTTTGTTAAGTGGTGTGACGGCGATGAGGTTCCTTTTGATTGCACTAGAGGACGATCCTGAGACAGTGGTTGAGTTATCCACAACATTCTTACCTTTTAGGGTACGAAGTGTTTCCTTTAACTCAGCTAAAGCCAAATTTTGATCTCAAATTTGTTCCCTCAAATCAGATATTTCCGCTGACTTTCGATTCATTCGTTGAATCAATGATTGATTATGTGCAGTGGTATTAGCACATGCGGGCTTTACTGAATCGAAGAGTTGTGTATTTTTCTGTTTTAAGTTATCAACTTTGGACAAAATCTTGGAAACTCGATTATCTAGATCAAGTTTAAAATTCTAAACGGCCTCTAGTACGTTCACACAGTTAATCTCCTTAAATTTCTCTATGTCTACCGGCAATAATTTAGCAACCTTATCAATTGGCTGACGCTGTTTTGATTGTAAATTCAATCGAAAATTCTGTTGAAAATTTGAATCATCTATATTAACACCTTCGAATGACGTTTCCAAAAGCTCTTGAATAAATTGTTGTGTACATTCAAGCGAAATACAATGTTTTTGAATCTCATCAAAATGTTTTGAAAGCGAAGAATAAGAATCTTGAAGTTTTAAAAAATCAGCATCAGATTTGTGACAAGTACTATCTACAACATTATCCACAGATTCAACATTATGCATAATAGAATCGTTATCAACACTTTTATTCACACAGACGGAAACAATATCATGCGACATCACTTGATTCAGAAGCTGATCATTTTAGCGTGAAATTCGTTCAATTTCAAGTAAACTGTTTTCATAAGCATCATCCATTTCACTGAAAACACGTCTAACTTCTTCTATTTCCAAAAGCAAATCTTGATCAATATTGCTAAGACAAGCTTTAATATTGTTTACAAACGGAACAATTTCGTCTCGAAACGCAGCTCTAGTGTGCTCAAAATTCCATTCACCTTCCGTTATGGCCGAAGCCGTCATACGTTCCGTAATGACCTTGTCAAAATCGAAAAAGTGTTGGTGCACCGAATTTAAGCTATCTTACACCTTACTTACCGGTGGAATTAACTTAGTTAAATCCTTTTTGACAAGTGTAGGAGACGTACTAGGAAGGTTTTCCTTTGACAAACTTTAGGGCACAAAAGCTGATAATTGAGCTAATTCCTTTTGTAAGCGAATACGAGTCTTTTTGGTAAATTGATCTTATTATGCTTATCATAATCAAGCTTATGGAAATTTGAAATCATTTTAGATCGAGTTTCTTTCGCAAGTGACGTAGTCTCCTCAGTACTACGAACATAAGGTGCTTCTTTTGATTTGCCAATAAGGGTCACATCATAAAGACAAGGAATGTATTCCTGAGCTTGTTTTGCATAACCAGGATTAGGTGGTAAATCTTGAAGACGCTTAAGTTCGAGTTCTTTAAACGATTTAGTTAAAAGATGAACCTTTTCTGTGGAAGCGTATTGTTTTAAAAGCTGTTGTTCCTTGAAATTAAGAAGTTTGGTAGCATTAATTTCCGATTCAAACTTTTTAGACTCGAGAGTTTCAAAATCCATTTTAAGTTTATGAAAATCATTTACAACCGACTCTTTATCTTTTAATTCATTGGAAATATTAGCTTTTAATGATTCTATTTCTTTTAAGTGTTCAATCTTTTCAAAACGAAATTGGTCAAATTCAGAGTAAGTTATTTTTTCTGCTTGAGGGACTATTCAAAAGTTTTGACCTTTTCCTTATACAATGCAAGCTCAGCAATTAGGTTGGCATTCGTATCTACGGTTTATCGAACAGCCGCATTCATGTTATCAATAATATGTTTAGGCACCATTGCCAAATCATGTTGAGCATAAGATTACATACCCGTCGTAGCATTTGGTTCAGGTTCACTCAAATGTGTTGGATTGGATACCACATCATTTGAGTTACTAGTTCTCGAATGTTGTTCGAGGTTGTCATTTTCATGCTCAACTTGATGTGGATTATCATGAACAATATTAGATTTGGTTAGTACCTCACTGACGACATCAGAACCGTAGTGAGAGAGATTAGCAACGAGAGCAGCTTGGGCTGAGTGAATGTCATCAAAATCCGAATCATATGCATCAAGATCATCTGCTTGATATGCTGCATTAGAAGTAGAGACGACTACAATGCCTTCATTATCAGCTGCCGCTGGGTCTGCAAGAAATGCTAATTCCTCTGAATCCAAAATCTTTCACTTAGATTGAGCATAGACCAAATACATCTTCTCACGAAACCACGTTGCATCCCTTCTCCTTTTCGTCTGAGTGCATTCCCTAGCCATATGACCTTGTCCTCGACAAATGTAGCAAGTCACAACCTTTTGTGGACCAATAGGGCTTCCATTTCCACTAGCTTGAGAAGTCACAGCTTAAGCGTTCACGGTCCTTGTAGTAGGTCCATATGAATTTTGCCTTTCCTGAATGGATTGCACCGTCACTTGACCATCTTGAATAGTGGCTTGTTGTCGAGGATTTGAAGAAGTACGAAGTTGATTGTTTGTTGGTGGAAAACCTCTAGTTGCAACAAGTTTTGACAACTAGGCAGTGAGACGGTTTAACACATCAGTAGGTGTATCATTTGGAGTAAAGACCGGTGCTTGAATTGGTGGAAGTTTGATAGGTGTGTAAACACCCATCCTTTTTACCACTTAATTACAATAATAACCGAGCCAAAACGTGTATTTTATGTCTTTTATGTCAGAGTTATGCGTGGTTTGTGTTTTTCTTGTGATTTAGGACGAAATTGTGAAAAGTGGAGAAAACACGGCATTCACGGGCTTTTATTGAAGAAAAAGATGAAAGATGAAGTCGAGAAGTCAAGAGTGCAAAAAGAACGGAAGTCCAAGACCAATTTTGAAGATTTATCGAAGAAAAAGTCGAAAGACGGAAGTTTACTTAAAGCCGAAGAACTCAAGTCTACTTTATTGAAGAATTAAAAGACGAGTTCAAAGAAATCCCAAGCCAAAAGCCATTAAAGTCCAAGATTAAAGAAGATTTAAAGGCTTAAGGACTAATGGTGCAATTAACAAAGAGATTAAGAAGGAAGGGCCTAATGATACAATTAAGAGAAAATGAAGGAGGGGAGGAAGCTTCCTAAGCACCCCTTAATCCTCCCCTATAAATAGTCATTAGGATTAATCTTTTCATTTTTTGTTCGCTAATAGTGACAATTAGTTCTTCCACTTTTAATTACCTTGTCATTTAAATACTTGTCAAATTTAAATACTGTCTTGCACCTTAATTACCATTTAATTTCAAGTAAAATTTTCTTTTAATTCTTGTTAATCTTTATCTTTATTGTTCTATCTCATCCTACCTTTCTTTAATCTTTATGTTGATTTGTTCATGTTCATGTTCTTGAGTTTTTGTCAAATTTATTAAGTAGGTTTTGATCATCTTGAATAGCTTTGATAGTTTTGTTGTTTTGGATTGTTTGATTATCATTAATAGTTGTTCATTTGATAGTTTGATTGAATCTTGTGGTTGATTTTGGCTTAAGTTTGATTTGATTCGTGTTATCTCTTTTTCCTTGTTCTTCGGTATTTTGTTTCTGATCTTTCCCATGTGCTGATCTTAATATCATTCCGAGTTAAGGATTGCGTGTATTGTTCCGTATCAAGGTCTTGCCCAGAGTTCTCTATTCAGAATATTTAATATTCCGAATAGGGGTGTTATTCCGCATAGGCCAAGATTTCGAATAGTCACAATATTCCGGATAAGGGGTGATATTCCGAGTAGGCTGGATATTCCGCATAGGGGTGTTTATTCCGCATAGTGCACTATATTCTGGATAGGCAACTTATTCTGCATAAGAAACTTATTCCGAGTAAGCAGCTTATTCCGCATAGGAAAACATTCCGAGTAGGGGGATTTATTCCGCATAGGGATATTCCGCATAGGGGATATTCCGCATAGGGGTGTTTATTCCGCATAGGGCACTATATTCCGGATAGGCAACTTATTCTGCATAAGAAACTTATTCCGAGTAGGCTGTTTATTCCGCATAGGGATATTCCGCATAGGGTATATTCCGCATAGGACTAGGTATTCCGCATAAAGAATATTCCAGATAGGGTTGATTCTCAGTTTCTTTATTTCCAGTTTTAATTTTCTGCTTTTAATTTCGAGCTTTAACTTTCCCGCCTTTTTACTTAGTCGCACTTTAAGTTTATTCGCCTTATATTTATCTTACCCTTGCCTTAGTTTAAGTCTTAAGTTTAGTTGCGTTTTAAGTTTGCCTTAGTGCCCTTTAATTTTAGTCAAGCTTTTTAATACTTGCACCATTCATTTTAATTAGACTTTGATTTACTTTACTTGCCTTTTACTTTAATTGTTTTTGCACATTTAATACACTACAACGACACACTTTTGTTTCACCAAAGAACGACCGAGTCGCACACTAAACACGGTTTTCAATTCGATTAGATTGGTACAACGATAATTTTAAATGAGTAAAACCTTGTATTAAATGGCGCCGATGCCGGATCTTTTCGTAAAGATTAACGGTTTTCTGTGAAAGACGCGTTGCTTTTTGGGATCCGTTCACTTGTGAGCGTTATTTTTTCTTGCATAAAAAATTCAAAAAAATCATAAAAATTAAAAACAGCTAAAAATCCATAAAAATTAAATATTTCATAAATCCAAAAAGATTTTATTTTTATTGTGTATATATATTGTCTTTGTGTTTGGTATTGTTTTCTTTTGCCTTTGTAGGTGTATGCGTACTATATCTTCTAATTGTCAAGAGCCCGAGACTCAAGAAGATTTAAGTATGTCAGGTGTTAACAACAATAATCATCCACCGCACCTCAACAATAACCACAATGTTCTTCCACAGCCCGATCTTCGGACCATGGAGGAACTTTGTCAACCTACCATGTTTGGACGAGGAGGACCGATTGCGCCGATGCAAATCAACGCTCCAGAGTTTTCGTTGAAGCACCACATGATTCAGCAAGTGCAAACAAATCCTTTTAGAGGACTGCCTGATGATGATGCTAACAAACACCTCGACAAGTTCATTACAATCACCCAAATCATGAAGTTGCCTGGTGCCACAATGGATGTTCTTCGCCTACAACTCTTCCCACATACTTTATCACATCATGCCGAGAAATGGTTTGATCGTCTCCCGAAGAATTCAATTCATACTTGGGATGACATGACTCAACGCTTTTTGTCACGCTACTTCCCACCATCCATGGTCACGAGCCTTCGCAATCAAATCAACGGTTTCATGCAAGAACCCGATGAATCTCTTTTTTATGCTTGGGAAAGATATAATGTCTTGATTGATCGTTGTCCAAACCACAACATGCTCCCTCCTTAATTGATACTTTCTACAACGGATTGACTTTTCGTGATCGTGATACGATTAATGCAGCCGCCGGTGGCACATTTATGAAAAGGAGACCCGAGGAGTGTAGAGAGCTAATTGAGAACATGACTACTCACCACAAAAACTGGGATTCCTCCGCTTCTTCAAGGAACAACCCGAGAGTCAATGTTTCTTCTACTTCAGCAAACCCTGATATGACCGAACTCACCCGCATGATGACTGAAATGAGCAAAAGTATCACGCTTCTCGCTTCCAACCAACAACAACAACAAGTTAAAGCGGTTGCTAATCCTTGTGAAACATGCGGCAGTCCACACTCATACACCGATTGTCCTTCGACTCAAGGAAATCCGGAAAATGTGTATGCAGCTTATGGTAATTATTCACCGGAAAATTACCAAGCTCGACCTCAAGGGGATAGAAATTTGCTGAGTTACCGATCAAACAACTACCTTTCACCCGGTTTTTCTCCTCAAAACCAAAACCCCGCCAACAACTACAATAGAAGCAACCAAATCCCACCAAGAGCTTCTAATCCTTATCACCCACCCGCTTAACAAGCCCCACCCATTAATCCCGATGTTGAAGCCATCATGAGAACCCAAGGTGAGCAAATCAAGAATCTACAGAGTCAATATATCAATCTTAAAGGAGATATTACCAAGCAAGGAAATGAGATTAGATCCGAGCTTCGAGATAATATTCAATCCTCCTTCAACAATCAAACCAATGATTTGAAGAATATGCTTGCTAGTTTCTTGCCCGCAGCTCAACCTTCTTCTTCGAGTTCTCTACCTTCAAACACCGTCACCAATCCGCGAGCTAATGTGAGCGCTATTACTACTCGTAGTGGAATTACCATTGTCGATCCACCGATCCCGCCCCCATCATCTACACCTCCTCCACCACCATTTATCCCTACTCCTCCTACACCTAGTATTAGTGCACCATTACCGTCTCCGCCTCTTCATGACGATGTTCCTAGGAAGGACCCTTCAATATCTTAACCTTTACCTACACCTGCACCTTCACCACCCAAACCTAATATCCCTTATCCTTCTCGTTTAGGCAAGACCAAAATGCTAACCAAGGATGACGCTGAAGTGTCGAGATATGTGAAGATGATCTCTCAAATGAACTTCAACATTAGCTTTCTTGAAGCACTTGTCCATATGCCCAAATTTGTTAAAGCATTTAAGGAATAGCTTAACAAGAAGGAAAAGTTAATCGAGCTCGCCAACACACGCTTAAATGAAAACTGCTCTGCAGTTATTCTTAAAGAACTTCCGGAAAAGCTTGGAGATCCCGGTCATTTTGTGTTGCCTTGCGTGTTCAACAAAACTGAAGAATTTACTGCCCTTGCTGATCTCGGGGCTAGTATTAATCTTATGCCTTTGTGTGTTTGGAAAACACTATCATTACCCGACCTCACTCCAACAAAGATGACTCTTGAACTTGCAAATCGCACTCTCGCTTACCCCGTTGGTATAGCCGAAGATGTGTTCATTAAAGTTGGCACATTTACTTTCCCGGTCGACTTTGTGGTTGTTGATTATGAAATGGACCCTCGTATTCCTTTAATACTTGGTCGGCCATTCTTGAGAACCGGACGAGCTTTAGTTGATGTTTCCAAAGGCGAGTTAATCTTAAGAGTCGGGAATCATTCACAAGTTTTTAAAATGGGAAAGCTTACAAGTAAATCCTTTGGAGGACGAGAATCAGTGAATATGATTCATGTGCTTGATGATTTTGTCGTCTACAACAATCCTCTATTCGAGTCTTGCAATGATAATCCACTTTTTCAAGATGATGTGGATGACTCTCTCTCCAATTTGGACTCTTCTCCCATTTATGATTCTCCACCGGTCTTTGATGCTTATGATGATGAGTCTAGCTCAGATTCGGATGATTATGATGACCTTACTTCCGAGTATCCCGAGATGCCCACATACGATGATTTTGATGAGGCTAATACTCTTTCGAGTGATTCTTCACATGATGAAGATCCTCCGCCATCACTCGATCCTACTTTGGACGATTACTCATTTGAAGAAGATTTCTCTACATTTCTCAACACATACTTCCCTCATAAGAGTGATGCTCCTCCTTATGATTTTGAAGATTATCGTCTTGATCCTACTTTGGATTTGAAGCACATTATTTCAAAGGAGAAGAAACCGGTCGACACCAATATCCGCAGCACATATGATTTAACACCTCTTTGTCCCACTTCTGAGGACGAGGTTGTGCTTCTTCGCGGATCTTCTTCCCATTCTGCTGAGCCTGAGTGCTATTTTCCCTTAAAGGAAAAGGTGTTCGACCCCGGTATTGAAATCTTTAAGCCATCTCAGTATCCACCTGATGAAATAAAAGGAAAAATCTTTGGAAATTTTGAAGACATGCTTGCACCACTTCACGCTTGCTTCCACCGTGCTTCGTCTTTGCTTAAGGGAACCTTACCTACTCTTCTTTGGCTTGCCTTGTTCGCCTTAAGCTTGTGCTATTTGATGGATGAAAACTATGTCTTTGATCCCGGTGGATATGTTTCATGCTTCTTCCGTTGATAATCAAGGTCGAGTCAGGCTCACGACTCGGTTAAGAAAAATCAAGCGCTTCTTGGGAGGCAACCCATGCACCTATCTTTTCGCTTTCTTTATCATAAGTGTTGGGGAGACCCTTTGGTTTGCTATTTCCTCTCCTCCCTTCTTATAATCAGGGATTCGAGCGCTCAATGATCCACTCTTGATGATTCTTGACGACCCGTGATTCCGTGTTCACTTCTTCCCGGTTCTATCCTAAACTCTTTTCGATTCACTATTTTATATTTTCTCAATATTAAAATAGGAATCTCTTTAGTTGTCTCTTCCTTAGCGAGATTTAAACAAAGTGCACAATGTCCTAAGTGTAGGGGAGTTTACTCCCACATGCTTAAACATTGAGGACAATGTTTATGTTAAGTGTAGGGGGACTTCTATCGAAGTTAAGTGGTCTTTTCCTTGTATTTGTCCTCATTTTAACCGGAAAATCAATTTTTCGACATTTTTCAAAATTTTTGATTTTTGGCCCATTAGTTTTTCCCTTTGTATAGTTATTTTCTTTCCTTATTAGAATAAATCTTTAATAAAGTGGTTTTATTTTTCAAACATTATGAATCTTTTGACTCAACCCGAGTTTACTTGTCTAAGTTTAATCTAGCTAGTATCCTTAACGTGTTTAGGTCAAGTTTTGCTAGGCTTTTATATAGGGAGCTATAAAACGCGAAAGTCTTAACTCTCACAGCTTAAGAACAAGAACTTTTCGCAAGTTCCTATAAATGATCCTAGAGAGTCGTTTATCAAGGGAACTTTAAAATGCGATTTCTGAACTTGAAAAAGTCTAAGAGTTTGCAAGATCCTATAGGCGACTCGAAAACCCAAAACTTTGATTTAATAGGCTAAGCATCCACGAGTCTCATTCCTTGAGATTTTAAACTGTGGAGAACGAGAGATGATAGAGCCAATTATAAGTTTGGTATTCTTTCAGGAATTTATGTGAGTTAATTATAAGCCTATTCTCCCATCGCCTGCTAATAAATTTATCTGCAATAAATAAGGTTGTATGATTTGAAAAGTTACTTAGCTTCTAGCCCAAGATCGTTTAAAAGTTGCTCGGTATGGATTAGAGTTCATAGCCAAGGCATAACTTATTGAAGCGGGACGCGAAGATTGGCGAGTCCGAAAAGGCCATAACAAGGCATGAGGGCTATATTTTGTTGCTAAAGATCCAAAAGTGATGTGAAGAATCATTTATCGAAAATCAATATGAAGGATCGAGACACACGATGAAAAGCAAATACTCCCCAAAAGTCATGGAGAAGTGCATCCGAAAAGACCCTAGCAAGGTATGAGGATAAATAGATCCAAGTCATAAAAGGAGGCGGATCGTTGTATATCAAAGTCCAAAATAAAGATTGGAGAAAAATGAAGAAGTCGTGGTCCAAGTATGAATCTCTCAAAATTTCAAGTGAAGAAATTCCTATATGAAGAGAAGACCATAATTTCATGAACGTCTCTCAAGGTTTGAAGTATGAAGTCGCTGCCAAATATCGGTCCGAGAAAGGTCTCAAATCGCGAAGCGAGTTATGCCAAGATATGAACTTTATGAGGTCCCGAGAAGCAGTTTTAAAAGATTTTGTCCTTTAGCTAACTATTGATTAAATCGTTCACTTTATTTTCGGACTAAATAACTATCGAAATAAGTCAACAATGCATCTTCGTGATCATTCAAGACAACAATAAAATATAAGAGGTACCCCTAGGAATAAGGGAGTCTAAGTGAGTAATTGACCCACATGAGTTCGTGTTAGTTTGCTAACTTATAATAACAATGATCTCGTTTTTAAGCTTGGTTTAGAGAAAGTGAAAACTTGAGGATGATGATCATTCACAACATTTCCAAAACCCGAAGGTATGTTTTTGATTTCTTTACTTTTAATGTTTATAATTTTCTATCTCTTTAATAAAGGTCAACGTGGATTGATTATGATGAAAAATGTAAACGTGCTTTGTAACTAATGCATTGCATGAGGACATTGCAATGGTCAAGTATAGGGGATTTGATAGGTGTGTAAACACCCATCCTTTTTACCACTTAATTACAATAATAACCGAGCCAAAACATGTATTTTATGTCTTTTATGTCGGAATTATACGTGGTTTGTGTTTTTGTTGTGATTTAGGACGAAATTGTGAAAGGTGGAGAAAACACGGCATTCACGGGCTTTTATTGAAGAAAAAGATGAAAGATGAAGTCGAGAAGTCAAGAGTGCAAAAAGAACGGAAGTCCAAGACCAATTCTGAAGATTTATCGAAGAAAAAGTCGAAAGACGGAAGTTTACTTAAAGCCGAAGAACTCAAGTCTACTTTATTGAAGAATTAAAAGACGAGTTCAAAGAAATCCCGAGCCAAAAGTCATTAAAGTCCAAGATTAAAGAAGATTTAAAGGCTTAAGGACTAATGGTGCAATTAACAAAGAGATTAAGAAGGAAGGGCCTAATGATGCAATTAAGAGAAAATGAAGGAGGGGATGAAGCTTCCTAAGCACCCCTTAATCCTCCCCTATAAATAGTCATTAGGATTAATCTTTTCATTTTTTGTTGGCTAATAGTGACAATTAGTTCTTCCACTTTTAATTACCTTGTCATTTAAATACTTGTCAAATTTAAATACTGTCTTGCACCTTAATTACCAT
Source organism: Glebionis coronaria (assembly GCA_025667525.1). Taxonomy (NCBI): domain Eukaryota; kingdom Viridiplantae; phylum Streptophyta; class Magnoliopsida; order Asterales; family Asteraceae; genus Glebionis; species Glebionis coronaria. Next base: position 155,262,882 of record CM046881.1, on the reverse strand, counting down.
TTAATTTCAAGTAAGTTTTTCTTTTGATTCTTGTTAATATTTATCTTTATTGTTCTATCTCATCCTACCTTTCTTTAATCTTTATGTTGATTTGTTCATGTTCATGTTCTTGAGTTTTTGTCAAATTTATTAAGTAGGTTTTGATCATCTTGAATAGTTTTGATAGTTTTGTTGTTTTGGATTGTTTGATTATCATTAATAGTTGTTCATTTGATAGTTTGATTTAATCTTGAGGTTGATTTTGGCTTAAGTTTGATTTGATTCGTGTTATCTCTTTTTCCTTGTTCTTCGGTATTTTGTTTTTGATCTTTCCTAGGTGCTGATCTTAATATCATTTCGAGTTAAGGATTGCGTGTATTGTTCCGTATCAAGGTCTTGCCCAGAGTTCTCTATTCGGAATATTTAATATTCCGAATAGGGGTGTTATTCCGCATAGGCCAAGAATTCGAATAGTCACAATATTCCGGATAAGGGGTGATATTCCGAGTAGGCTGGATATTCCGCATAGGGGTGTTTATTCCGCATAGGGCACTATATTCCGGATAGGCAACTTATTCTGCATAAGAAACTTATTCCGAGTAAGCAGCTTATTCCGCATAGGAAAACATTCCGAGTAGGGGGATTTATTCCGCATAGGGATATTCCGCATAGGGGATATTCCGCATAGGGGTGTTTATTCCGCATAGGGCACTATATTCCGGATAGGCAACTTATTCTGCATAAGAAACTTATTCCGAGTAGGCTGTTTATTCCGCATAGGGATATTCTGCATAGGGTATATTCCGCATAGGACTAGGTATTCCGCATAAAGAATATTTCGGATAGGGTTGATTCTCAGTTTCTTTATTTCCAGTTTTAATTTTCTGCTTTTTAATTTCGAGCTTTAACTTTCCCGCCTTTTTACTTAGTCGCACTTTAAGTTTATTCGCCTTATATTTATTTTACCCTTGCCTTAGTTTAAGTCTTAAGTTTAGTTGCGTGTTAAGTTTGCCTTAGTGCCCTTTAATTTTAGTCAAGCTTTTAAATACTTGCACCATTCATTTTAATTAGACTTAGATTTACTTTACTTGCCTTTTACTTTAATTGTTTTTGCACATTTAATATACTACAACGACACACTTTTGTTTCACCAAAGAACGACCGAGTCACACACTAAACACGGTTTTCAATTCGATTAGATTGGTACAACGATAATTTTAACTGAGTAAAACCTTGTATTAAAGTTCATTAGAGTAGAAGGCTTGTGCTAGTGGTGCTTCAATTGGAAAATATCCTTGTTGAGGAGTATAGCCCATTGGAGAAGTGATAGCTTGTGATGGTGATGCCTGATGTGTTGGTTGCTGTAGAAAAGGCTGTTGATGAACACTTTGTTGAAATGCTTGTTGTGGCATCATTAGTGGTTGATAATATGGTTACTGATAGGTGTGTAGTGGTGGCTGCTGCAAGTATGATGGTTGTTGATAAGTGTAAGCCATGTTTTGGTGGGGAGTCATTTGTTGAGAATCATACATGGCAAGTGGATCATGAACTTGAGGTGTTCACAACCGAGCCTCGATCACGTGGCATTCGTGTTGTTGAAGAAAAGCTTTAAGTTGATCCACATTGGTTTGATGCAAATCCTTAGCCAATTTAATAGCCGTCACGTACTTTCTCCATTCAAAAAGGGAGAGTGTTCAAATACTTGGTGTTTAATTGAAACGTATAAATTTCCAGGCCATAGATGTTGAGCTCATTCGTCAATAGAGTGAATCTCAAATAGTAATTATTGAGAGTATCCCCGGGGACATAGGCAAACTTATCAAATGTATCATATGGCTTACACTCTCGTTCTTGTTTAGTTAATGAGGTGCCTTGCATTAGAACACGAATTCTATCCCATAACTCTTTGGCAACTTTATGTTTGCTGACGAGTTTGTAGACATCTGGAGGAAGGGCTTGGAGAATGATGTTTGTATCTTGTTTATCACACTTGTCTTAAATCTTAGCATCTCCAGTTAATTCACCCGTTGTGCGAGGACGAGTAACAGTACCTTCCGTCACAGTACCATATACCAATGGTCCATTGAGCACCGATGCCCAAATGAGATGTTCGTTCTCTTTGTTCAACATATAAAGTTCCATTTGGGAAGCCCAATCCTCGTACATAGTCTTAACCAACATTGGTAGATGATTATCCGTACCCGAAAGGATGGACTTATCCGTAAGAGATGTAAACTCCGTTTCGATAAGTAAAGATTTACAACAAGTTGATCGAACAATGAGAGAAAGTAAATGTGTTTGTTTTTGTGTGTAGAAGACAAAAAACAATGTTGAAATCCCCTAAAATATGTCTCGATAAACAAAAAATTCCAAGACAAATTACACACGATTAAAAATTTCAAAAAACACGTTTTTGAAAATTTTGGAATAGTTACCTTAAGTAAACTTCGGAATCCCCCAAGAAATGCACTTCGCAATAATCTGACTTCGGAATTCTGAACAAGTTAACTTCGGAAAAAATTATATCTTTGGAATATTAGATAACTTCGGAATAATTTAGATGTGGCTGAATCTTCAAAATATTGCAAAAAATCAACTTCAGAAAAATCAACTTCGGAATCCTTCACTTCGGAATCCTTCCATTCGGAATCCTTCACTTCACAATCCTTCACTTCGGAATCCTTGGAACTTCGGAATCCTTCACTTCGCAATCCTTTACTTCGCAATTATGAACTTCGGAATCGAAGGACTTCGGAATAAGACGATAAGTAACTTCGCAAAGACCAGTTCTGAATATCACTTCGCAATAATGACACTTCTAAATATCACTTCGCAAAATATGAACTTTGGAATGACACTTCGCAATACCCACTTCTGAATATCACTTGACTTTAGAAAATTACTTCGCAATAATGACTCTTCTGAATATCACTTCGCAAAAATGACACTTCTGAATATTACTTCTCAAAAAATCAACTTCGGAATGACACTTCGCAATACCCACTTCTTAATATCACTTGACTTTGGAAAATTACTTCGCAATAATGACCTTTATCTTCGGAATTTTTTCCAAAATTATCTTCGCAATAACCAAAACCCTCGAAGCAACTTCGCAATAAGTAAAACCCTCGTGACTACTTCACAATAATCACAAAAATATTTCGAAGATGAATTATTTCTTCAACAGACTTCCTGTTTTCTCGAATCTAACACACCAAATTCTTGATTTCAAGCCAAAAATGATCCAAAACCCCAATTTTTTTGTGTTTTTAACCAAAATAATAATACCAAATCTCTACCACAACTATGTAGATGATTTGTATGAAGGATAAACTATAAAAACACAAAAAAATTGGATCAATTGATTTTGGATCAAAATAGACACGAAATCAAGAACACAAACACAAAAACAATACAATCATCCCATGGCTCTTGATACCATTTGTAGGATATTGTAAATCTTGCTTATATTCTATAGAGAGAAAGAGATAGAAAGATGGTGAGAACACACACACTTAGAGAGAGAAAGTATGAATAAACACACTTTACTATATGTAAAATGAAAGTGAACCACACCCTCTCCATCAAAGGAGAGGGTTTATATACTAAAGCCTTGTAATGGGCTTGGGCTTACAAATTGGGCCACTTGGTTTACAAAGGAATTCCATGCTTGGCCTTGTTTGTTAAATGTAAAGATACTAGACTACGAGCTACAACATAATATATTGTCGGAGTGACCGAATCTTCCTAAATACGTAAAAACGTATTTCTAACACCTTTGAAACTTGGCAAATACGACACCTCTTGACATAATGATCCACTTCCTTCCTCATTGTAGGCCAATAATAAGAAGCTTGAACCAACTGTAAAGTGCAATCACGACCAACATGACCCTCACCATGCAACTCCTTAATAATTTGCAAGCGAAGGCTTAAATCAATAATACAAAGTTGATTCCCTTTGAATAAGAACCCATCATGTAGAACAAAATCTGTTTTCTCCCCAGATTGCACACCCTGCAAAATAACCGAAAAGTATGGGTCCATAGTCACCATGTCACGCATGACATCAAGTCCTGGCACATCAACCTGCATGGTCACAAGTAAACTACTCCCCCTACTTAAGGCATCAACATCACGATTAGAAACACCAGTCTTGTGTTTCACCACAAAAGTGAACTTCTCAAGAAATGTCAACCAACGCCCATGCTTATGGGATACCTTATCTTGAGTACGAATATGCCTTAAGAAATCATGATCAGTGAACAAAACAAACTCCTTATGAAACAAATAATGGCGCCAATGCTTCACAGCTTGAACAACTGCATCAAACTCCAAGTCATAAGTAGTGCACCTAGACATCGGCCCTGTTAACTTCTCGCTAAAATAGGTAACAGGTCGTCCACCTTGACAAAGAACTCCACCAATTGCAACCTTAAGAGCATCAGTATGTAGCTAAAAAACTTTAGAAAAATCAGGCAATACCAGGATTGGCACTGTACTAAGATTTTCCTTGACAACCTGAAAAGCCAGCTCTGCTTCCCCCGTCCACACAAATGACTTTCCCTTCATAAATCTGTCAAAGGGGCCATAATTGCACTGAAATTAGGAATAAATCGCCTATAGAAAGAAGCAAGACCATGAAAACTCCGAACTTCAGTAATGATAGTTGGAGTTGGCCATTCCTGAACAGCTGCTACCTTAGACTCGTCCATTTGTATGCCATCACCAGAAACAACATACCCCAAGAACAAAACTTTAGGGGTCATGAACACACACTTCTTCGTGGCTGCATATAAACTGTCATTCCGAAGCAAGGTCAAAACCTGCCTCACATGGATCACATGCTCATCAACAAAAGCACAAAAAATAATAATGTCATCAAAATAAACAACCACGAACTTGTCAATAAAAGGCCTGAGTTGTTGATTCACCACATGCATAAATGTACTTGGTGCGTTAGATAAACCAAAAGGCATCACCAACCACTCATACAACCCCCCACGAGTCTTGAAAGCGGTTTTCCACTCATCACCAGGTCTAACACGAATCTGGTAATACCCACTCTTCCAATCCAGCTTCATGATAATGGTAGAACCACTAATATGGTCAAGCAAATCATCAAGGCGGGGAAGAAACCTGTACCTCATAGTAATCTTGTTAATGGCTCGACTATAAACACACATACGCCATGTATCATCCTTCTTTGGAGTCAAAAGGGCAGGAACATTTCACAGGCTCATGCTCTCACGAACGTGACCCTTAGAAACCAACTCCTCCCCCTGCCTACGTAACTCCTCATGCTCTCTCGAGCTCATCCTGTAATGTGGCCTGTTAGACAACTGTAACCCATACTCTAGATCAATATAATCCTGGATGTCACACAATGGTGGCAAACCATCAAGTAATTCATCAGGGAAAACATTGAAAAATTCCTCAAGAAAAGGAATCATGGCTTCTGGAATTTCACTCTCTTCAACAACCTCCTTCCCAATTAGCACAAAAACACCATATCCCACCTCCAACTCGTCTTCAAACTGTGAAAGAGTTAGTAAGGTACCAGTGGGTTTATTAACTACTTCCTTAGGTTTATTCACATCAAAGTAATCTCCACACCCTCAAATAGGAAACTATAAGTATTAGTTCTCCCGTTGTGAGTAATGTTACGATCATACTCCCAAGGTCTACCCAACAACAAGTGACAAGCATCCATGGGCACCACATCACACCAAACAGTATCCTTATATGTTGTTCCTATAGAAAACGTAATATGGACTCACTTGGAAACTGTTATCTCCCCGCCCTTTAGCCATTGTAACTTACAAGGTTTGGGACGATTTTCAGTTTTCAACCCTAATTTCTGGACTGCTTCTTCAACTATCAAATAATCACAACTACCCGAATCACATACAAAAAATGTAAACCTTACCAAAAATAGTACAAGATGACTGAAAGATGTTGTGTTTGAGCCAATCATCACCATCAGCTTTAGGGGTTAAGCAAGAACGCCTTACCACCAAATTCACCCCACATCTCCAAACACAAGTTCCTCGTCATATTTGGGTTCTTCATAAAAAACTGCAGCTCCTTCATAATCATCATAAACCACGTCATCATCTTCCCCAGGTCCAACAAATAATTGTCTCTTCCTTGCCTTCTTACACTCCGACTGTCGGTGACCAGGTTCACCACAGTTAAAGCACTTGAACCCATCACTATCGGTCGCTTTAGGAACTGATCCAGTATTCTCACCAACTACTTTAGCCTGACTTGGGACAAAACGAGATGTCGTATTACCTGAACTAAAAGTACCTGTCATTGCAAGAGAAGACGAACTCCTCACTCGTCGGTTCTACTTCTCAAAAGTCGGTGCACGTTGATATGCTTCAAAAAGTGTTATCAGATCAACCATGTTAACATAATCCATGATCTGGACTCTTAAACTACCAATGTATCGAGAGAAAAGATGCTCCTATGTTCTCTTGTATGTCATTCCTTGCAATTAGTTAATAAAACTATGTTGTATAATCTTCAACATACTTAGACCCATGTTTCAGATTCTATAAACATTGGTACATCAACTGTCGGTAGTTATGAGGAATAAACTGTTCACTCATGACCTTCTTCATCTTCTGCCAGCTCGTGATCTATGACTTCCCAACTCTTACGCTCGTCATCTTCAATTGTTGCCACCATGCAGATGCCCTACCACGTAGCTTGGTAGCGATCAACGAAACCTTCTTGTTTTTAGGAACTTCCTTGAATTCGAATACTTCTTCAACAGTAACAAGCCAATCAATGAACCCCTCGGGATTCAAAGTATCCCCATTAAACTTAGGAACATTAGTCCTCATTCCTGATTCCCAACGCCTACTATTATCCTCCATTTCCTCTTTCGTCGCCCTACATATTGTTCATTTAAAGACAAACCATTAGCAAAAAGATTTTCTACCAGATCTTCATCTCCCTCATCGTGATGATTACGGTGATGCCTCCTATTGCTCATCAAATTGTTCATCTGATTAATCAATTGATCAACTAATTGATCGAATCGCTCCTCCATTTTGCCTATAATACGCTGCTCAAATTCTTGTTCATCCAAGTCCTGCAGAGTCCTAGTTTTCCTTGGAGGCATCTTAATCAGGAACTTCGGCTATTGATACCAACTGGTGTAGATTTAAAAAACAAAGTAGCAAAGATAAGTAATTAGATATGTTGATTCAAAAGAATGCCAGAAACAATTCTGCTTACAAATCGTTGATTCTAAAAAATACTCGAAAATTAGGTTAAAAACTTGGCAAACAACGGCCAATGGTTTAACTTTTATTAAACTGATAACTGTCTTGCTAGGGTTACAGTAGATTCATTAAATAATGACAAAAACAAAGAAAAACCCTAAAATCCAACGGGATGGACCGTAGCCAAAATATAAAGTCCAACTGAAAGTGAAAAAAAAACATAAATATGTAAAAAAAAACTGATAGTAAAGACTTTTCAGGCCTTGAAAAATATGCAACTAGCTAAAAGGCGGTTACATCGTCGCCCGCCTCCTTTTTCTGAACGTTTTGACAGGTCATGGGCTGAAAACGGACTTAGGATGCAAACGTTATGCCCGTTTTACTAAACCCCTCTTCGTCACACGATCTCGGGCCTCCAGAAATAAGTCAGCCCATTCATCAATACTTGGGCCTCCATTAATACTTCTTAATCTAATTCTTGCTTTCAAATATCTCTTCACCATCACAATCCAAGTTTGTCAAATATTTAGGAATCATCTCTGTTAATTTCATACCTAAAGCTTCCAAATCCTTTCCAAAGCCCGCTGCTAAACACAAACCCAAATTTGTATCAAAACTTGTTGCCTTGTCAACCCGATTCACTCTCCACCACTCAAACCATATTGATGATGGAACTTCATCTTTGATGTCCTACCTCTTTCTATATCTATTTATCTTTATTCTTTCTTCCTTTAATAACTATCATTTCACCTCCTTTACTTCTTGACAACTTATTATTTTATCCGAAATAGTATAAGTAATTTACGAATTACAATTTTCATATGCTTCCTCTTCCTTGTAAGCGAAATACACAAAGAAGACTTTCTATCTTCAAGTGTTTCTTATTCACCAAATTACTATATAAACTTCTTTCTTTCGACATCCAAAAATATCTTATGCACATTTCTCTCTATTCAATTCTTGTCATTGTCTGTGCAAACGACATTTTAATCTTCATTGTCATTACTCTTTCTCATACCTCATGACAATGTGTTGTTTTGATGTGATATAATGTGACTTGCATGCTATGTAATATTGGTTTTGGTGTTATCCCATGCTTAGTAACCTTAGGTAATGATGATATTGGTGTTAATCCATGCTTAGTGATCTTGGATAGTAAATGATATTTGGTTACCTATGCTTAGTGATCTTGGGTTGAGAATTTTGATAACCATGCTTAGTGATCTTGGGTTCTGTTCATATGGTACCATAGGGGTGATGCATTTTTATGCATAAAACTGGATCGTGAGGCACATTCCGTCCTCAGTCTTCTCAAATATTTACTTATATGTGCACTTGTATACTAACTTTGTTTTGTAGCACATCTCTAACCCATTTTTGTAGCTCGTCACCACTTCTTACTTTCTTGGTGGTTCATATAAGGGGGAGCTTCCGTTGAGTCTTTTTTGAGAGAATTATATCCAACATCTTCCTCATAAGATGGTATATATGCTAATCATTTCCTTATAGAGTCATTATCATACACACCTTGTTGTATAACACATAAATTTTGCATTAACCACTTCTATCTTATAGGTTAATCTTGGCACCCTATATCAAGAGAGTGCATCTGTCATGCATTTATAGAGCTCATGGATGAATATTATTTTGGATTATTTCATATCCATCATCACTTGACGCCTCGAACAAAGGGGGACAACCGTCAAAGGCGAGCACCCACTAGTTCATCGTCACCACTTTTTTGTGTTTCTACACCTACTTTCTTTCTCATCTACCCTTGATGCAGGTTAAGCACACCTCTTTGTGTTTCCATTTTCTTTCTCATCTAACTTTGATGCAGCTTAAGCATACCTCTTTGTGTTTCCGCACCTATTTTCTTTCTCCTATAACCTTGATGCAGGTTAAGCACGTCTTCTTGTGCTTCTATTTTCTTTCTCATCTAACTTTGATGCAGGTGGTGTGCTCGTACGGGTATATTAAAAGAATGCAATTACAAACCTAGACAAGAAGCCAAAAACTTGATATGCGATCTTTCTACACATTGGGTTTTAAATGTATAACAAGAATTACCGATATTAACTAGGAACACAAATTCGAGCAAGTATACTCTAGTCATGTTGCAATTAGGTTGGTAAGTCAAGGTTGTCCCATGGGACTTGGTTATACTCAAGTGTAGTTGTTTATAACAATGGTAAATATGATTGTCACGATCACACCACCATGAGAATCGTTAAAGGCATAAGCACACAAAGAACATGCATGTATGGTCAAATGATCATATATACATATGGATGCATAGTTTGGAAAACATATTAAAGGTAATCCTTTCGACCTATAGAACCAATAATAAGACACTAGTGCTTTATAAATCAAATATACATAAGTCTCAATCAAGTGGTCACTCATGAGCCTTATGCCTAAACCAATAACAACAAGAATCCTTTCGACCCATAGACTTGGTTATCGATTTGATAAGTTCCATTTACTTGAAAGATGATTAGAACAATATATTCAAAAGAATCCTTTCGACCTATAATCTAGATTAAACCTTTACTTGTTATGTTTATTAAGTCTCTTGCACAATCTTCACAAGCACAAGACCAAATCATTTGTCGATTAATGAATTGACATCAACCATATTGAGGATAATTTCGACATATATACTTAACAATGATTAAACAAATTGACAAACAAGAATAAGTTCCAATTCAACCAAATAAAATGTTATCACCACAATCCAATGACAAGCACTAATAAAATCCAAACATCCATTTATCACAAGTTATCATATAAACAATACAAGTATCACAACATTCACAATATCCCAAACACAAGAATCACCATGAACATGAACATAAACTACATTGAATAATAAAGAAGAAGTTACCAAACATTAGAATCCATAGCTACAAAGTATCCAAATGATTCTACCCAAATGAACAACCAATATACAATTTATCATACCCATAGCCTTCTTGGACATCAACCTCTTGGTGCGAGTATAGAGCCTTTTGGGGTGTTTGGGAATAAGGATTGTTGGAGATTGGATTGTTTATGGTGTGTGGCTTTCATATCTACTTCTTCCATGTATTATAACATGAACATGGTAACCAATTCCACCCCTCACCACAAGGGTGAGGGGTGATATCAAAATCACAGGAATATGGGATAGATGATATAAAAGATGAGATGGAGATTGTGGGATTAGTATAAACACTACCCCATGGGTCTTATTTATACTTGAATTCTCCTTGGCCACCAAGTAGTTTTCTTTGGCTCCAAGGGTTGTAAATGTTCCAGGGAATGAAGTAATGAAGAGAAGATGATAGGTTTTAGGTGTTATGGAGTGACTAAGTTTGCTTGGAGAAGTGGAAGATATGTTTAATGTGACTTTTACTAGACTTGACTAACATGCTGGTGGCAAATGAAGGTTGGTTTGATGGAGGCATGGACTTGCTTGCCAGCGGCAACTGAATGCTACTTTGATGTTAGTGGAAAATGAAGGTGGATTTGATGGAGGCAAGCTAAGTGTTGCTAGTGGAAACTTAGCCATTTTTCATACTTTTCCTTCTAGTCCTTCTTCTTTGTTTCTTCCACCTTTCTTTCTTCCAAACTTTCCAAGACTCTTCATCTTTGTATTATCTATCATACGAGAGCTACACTTTCATGTCTCGTTCATCTTTTCACCTCCAATTCACGTCTTTTCTTCATTTCTCGTGATGTAACCATTGATGAACCTACAATAGCGAATAAGCTTCATTAAGTATCATATGTTCATAATAATCACACAAATATATGCATAAACACCACGAATACGCTCATATAATTATGTTAGATTTGAGCGTTATCAAATCCCCTCACACTTAAGTATTGCTCGTCCTCAAGCAAGGAAAAGAAAAACTTTGCTTTCCCTCAAGCAAATAAAATAAATTTAAAGTTGAACAAAACAACTAAGTTCTAAAAGAAAAGAAAAATTTTAAAAATTCTATGAAAAATTGAAAAATCTTTTTGATTTTTTTAAAGAAATGGCTAAAGGTGCAAACCCCCTCACACTTAAGAGGTTTCTTGTCCTCAAGCAAATAAAAGAAAATTATTTTTAGGGTTTTTTTATAAGAAATGGCTAAAGGTGCAAACCCCCTCACACTTAAGAGGTTGCTTGTCCTCAAGAAAGTAAAATAAAAATACTTTCCACCATGGTGCATGAAAATGGTTTAGAAAAATAAGATAGAAATCTACCAAGTACAAACAAGACTAAATCAAATGGCATGAGCACCAAGTGTACACATCTAAAGAGGACTTTTATTGGGTTAAGGCTAAGGATTTGGGTTAATGGGTATGGACAAGACATAGGATATTTATAAGAGGTGTCACGAATATACAAGTTAAAAGTCTAAGTCCCATGTTGCTAGTTACCGGACATATCACAAGCTCAAAAATGATCATAGCTACGAGCTTTATTCAACATGTATTCATATCACGTCTTAGCACATTGGCTAATCGATATCTAAACATAGTTCGTCTTCCTTCATCTTCATAAAATAGCTCATTGGCTATTTTTGTCCTCATCAACTTTTTTACTTTTTTTTCGATGACTTAATTTTTTTTTTCTTTCTTTTTCTCTTTTCTCATCCTCCTCTTTTTCATTTTTTTTATTTCAACAAACATCACATGCTCCCCACACACTTCGCTTAACCACACACCACAAAAAATACAAATAAGAAAGACGTCTCCTTCATCTTTGTTGGAATGGCACACACAGAACGAAGTGTGGCAACTATAACTCATAAAAAACAATCCACCATACCATGCAACTAGCAACCCATGATTTGGACTTCGAAAAGGGTTAGGCTAAGGTTTAAGCTTAGATATTTTTTTTCTTTTTATTGGATTTAACAAAAATGAAAAGAATGGCTTAACGGGTGTTCTAAGGGTATCTAGCACTAAACGAGAGTGCTAACAAGAGGATATGGGAGGTTAGCTAATCGATGAAACTAGCTAAAGAGAAAATTAGAAAAAGCTATTTGGGTTTTATTCCTAAGGTTGCCTCTTTATCACGCATATACACTTATATCACACAAGTGTGATCTCACTATAACTTATTTTATTTTTTTATTTTTATTTTTATTATATTTTTTTTACACAATGTGGATGATTATTGAAATATATCTACATACAAATGTGTGAAAACATTTAGATCCTAAGGGTAAACAAGTATACAACTTTCCCTCTTTTTTTATAACTTTTTTCTTTATTTTTTTATATATATATTTTTTTAGCCCCAAAAAATTTAAATACTAAAATTGGTTTCGTTTCCCATTTATTTCCCCTCACACTTAAGTCTTGGATTAGACTCAATATTTAAAATAAACTTCAAAGCATGAAAAGTGAGGAAAATAAATATATAGTCCAAGAGAAACGAAACTTCCCGGGCTAATAAATTGCAATTGATCTCCATACGATAAGATGACAAATAAGGAAGATCAAGCGATTTCATCTCCAATGATCGTATACACATACAATCCATCAACACGATTAATCCATCTTCCATAAGCTTTATTGTACCTGCAAAATAAACTAAACAACAAAACACTTAAATTTATTAAGCACACTTTCGTAGGCAACACGATTGCATTTAGCATATGCAACAAGCCTTTAAACCCCTTGGTATCCCTAGTGGACAAGTTGTAGTCTCGTGAGGGTTTTCAGCGAACACACCCACAAAGTTCATACATTAACCACATGAACTTAAACAAACAAACAAGCACGCATGCAAACAAAATGCAACACACAAGACAACTAACACAAACAAGAAAAAAAACATTATGCATATATAAACATCACACATATGACAATTAAAAACAATCTACACACTTACAAACATAACACGACTCAACAAAAATAAAATATGAAAAACTAAATATATATATATATATATATATATATATATATATATATATATATATATATATATATATATATATATATATATATATATATATATATATATATATATATATATATATATATATATATATATATATATATATATATATATATATATATATATATATATATATATATATATATATATATATATATATATATATATATATATATATATATATATATATATATATATATATATATATATATATATATATATATATATATATATATATATATATATATATATATATATATATATATATATATATATATATATATATATATATATATATATATATATATATATGTATATATATATATATTTACTAAATGACACAAAAACATATAATAGAGGTTTTGTACCAAATCTATTAAACCAGATGGTTTTCTAGAATTTGGGTTCAATCCACGGGGTTTGGGTATTAACCGGGGCAAGTAGAAATACGAACAAGGAACAAAATGACTAAAACGGGGTGGTTGGGCGGGATATAAGCTTTATTAATAATTGGTAAAAATTTGATTAACGGGCGTTAAACAAGTGTAAAACACAATTAGGAATGGTTTTGGTGAAGGCCTAGTTCAAATAAAAGAAGATAAAAAGTTTTTTTTTTCCAGAAAATTCCAGTTGCCACCGGCAAGGCATAGTTGCCGCCGGCAACGTGATAATAGAATATGATTTGCCTCCCGGCAAGGGGCAATTGCCGCCGGCAAAGCAAAATTTTTTTTTCTTAAAAAAAAAACTTCCTTATAACTTAAAAACTAAATTATTTTTTTTGTAAAAAAACTTTCATTAAAATCATTAAAACATATAAGAAAAAACTTAATCCAAACACACTCTTAAGATTAATAAGGCACCTTATGCATGAAACAAGGAAAATAAGCACAAAAAGAAAAGAAAAGACTAATAAGCTAACAAGACATGTAAAACCATTTAGCACATCACATTCTAAAAACAAAATAAGACACAACACAATGCACATCTAACACATAACATGAAACAAATGACAAAAACTATATTTCTAACTCTTTTTTTTATTTTTCATGTATTTTCCATTTATTTTCAAAACAATTTTTTTGATTTTTTTATTTTAACACATATGACTAAAGGTATCAAATACCATTTATTTTGACTAAAGGAGAATTTTTGTAGTGATCAAAATCGTTAGAAAATGATGAATCCAAACGCCCCCCCTAAAACTAGGAAAAACACAAAAAAATGCATACAATGAGAAATGCAACAAGCAAGCACACAAGCATGCAAGCACACAAGAACATAAACACATAAAAACACTTATGAACATGACACATAACAAGACACAAACTCACAAAACACAAACATACACAAAAATTCATGTGGTCAAGTAGTTCTAGTCATAAACTAGAGTGATTCGGGACAAGGTTTTTTGGTTTTTTAAACAAGCACTTTGGGACACATTTAGGAAGCAGTCATTGAAGCAAGCATTTATATAACACAAGTGAGGAAATCCCAACACCAAATATTTCATTTTGGCGCCAAGATCATTAAGCAACTTTTGAGAATTAAGAGATTTTAAGCAAAGGTGCTCTAACCTTTGTCAAGGGCTAGAGCAAGAGCAATCAAACATTGGAATTTAGAGCAATTCAAAGCCTCCAATTGAGTAATCAACCACCAACCGAATTCCTCCTATGCGAAATTCGTCCCCCCTATGCGGGTAAATGGGGTATAACAACTCTTTCGGGTTATGTAGAAATTGGTAACACAAACGTTTCAAGAAACAAGGACACGAGCAAGCAAGCAATCAACAAGATAACGTTTCCAACTAACAAAGAAGCAAACAAACAAACTAACAAGAGTACAAACTAGCAAGTCCCCGGCAGCGGAGTCAAAAACTTGGTGTGCTCGTACGGGTATATTAAAAGAATGAAATTACAAATCGTAGACAAGAAGCCAAAAACTTGATATGCAATCTTTCCACACATTGGGTTTTAAATTTATAACAAGAATTACCGATATTAATTAGGAACACAAATTCGAGCAAGTATACTCTAGTCATGTTGCAATTAGGTTGGTAAGTCAAGGTTGTCCCATGGGACTTGGTTATACTCAAGTGTAGTTGTTTGTAACAATGGTAGATATGATTGTCACATCACACCACCATGAGAATCGTTAAAGGCATAAGCACACAAAGAACATACATGTATGGTCAAATGATCATATAGACATATGGATGCATAGTTTGGAAAATATATTAAAGGTAATCCTTTCGACCTATAGAACCAATAATAAGACACTAGTGCTTTATAAATCAAATATACATAAGTCTCAATCAAGTGGTCACTCATGAGCCTTATACCTAAACCAATAACAACAAGAATCCTTTCGACCCATAGACTTGGTTATCGATTTGATAAGTTCCATTTACTTAAAAGATGATTAGAACAATATATTCAAAAGAATCCTTTCGACCTATAATCTAGATTAAACCTTTACTTGTTATGTTTATTAAGTCTCTTTCACAATCTTCACAAGCACAAGACCAAATCATTTTCGATTAATGAATTGACATCAACCATATTGAGGATAATTTTGACATATAGACTCAACAATGGTTAACCAAATTGACAAACAAGAATAAGTTCCAATTCAACCAAATATAATGTTATCACCACAATCCAATGACATGCACTAATAAAATCCAAACATCCATTTATCACAAGTTATCATATAAAAAATACAAGTATCACAACATTGACAATATCACAAACACAAGAATCACCATGAACATGAACATAAACTACATTGAATAATAAAGAAGAAGTTACCAAACATTAGAATTCATAGCTACAAAGTATCCAAATGATTCTACCCAAATGAACAACCAATATACAATTTGTCCTACCCATAGCCTTCTTGGACATCAACCTCTTGGTGCGAGTATAGAGCCTTTTAGGGTGTTTGAGAATAAGGATTGTTGGAGATTTTATTGTTTATGGTGTGTGGCTTTCATCTCTACTTCTTCCATGTGTTATAACATGAACATGGTAACCAATTCCACCCCTCACCACAAGGGTGAGGGGTGATATCAAAATCACAGGAATATGGGATAGATGATACAAAAGATGAGATGGAGATTATGGGATTAGTATAAACACTAGCCCATGGGTCTTATTTATACTTGAATTCTCCTTGGCCACCAAGTAGTTTTCTTTGGCTCCAAGGGTTGTAAATGTTCCAGGGAATGAAGTAATGAAGAGAAGATGATAGGTTCTAGGTGTTATGGAGTGATTAAGTTTGCTTGGAGAAGTGGAAGATATGTTTAATGTGACTTTTACTAGACTTGACTAACAACATGCTGGTGGCAAATGAAGGTTGGTTTGATGGAGGCATGGACTTGCTTGCTAGTGGAAACTGAATGCTACTTTGATGTTAGTGGCAAATGAAGGTGGATTTGATGGAGGCAAGCTAAGTGTTGCTGGTGGCAACTTAGCTATTTTCCATACTTTTCCTTCTAGTCCTTCTTCTTTATTTCTTCCACCATTCTTTCTTCCAAACTTTCCAAGACTCTTCATCTTTGTATTATCTATCATACGAGAGCTACACTTTCATGTCTCGTTCATCTTTTCACCTCCAATTCACGTCTTTTCTTTATTTCTCGTGATGTAACCATTGATGAACCTATAATAGCGAATAAGCTTCATTAAGTATCATATGTTCATAATAATCACACAAATATATGCATAAACACCACGAATACGCTCATATAAATATGTTAGATTTGAGTGTTATCAGCAGGTTAAGTCTCTTTATTTGATACATGGATCCGATGGTGGTCATGGATCAATGGGGAGAATTTGCACATTCTTCTACTCCTTTATGCTGAGTCTTAAATAACCATTGCATCTATCTATTTTCTATTTATCTATCTCTTTCTAACTTGGCATCAATCTATCTCTCTCACTATCATTTCTGATTGTAACAAAAAAAATTCTCTCATTCTATCTTTATCTGTCTAACCTTGCATAAATCTATCTCACTCATTATCATTTCTGATTGCAAAAAAAAAAACCTCTCTTTCTATCTTGTGTCATTCTACCCTTGCATAAGTCTATTTCTCTCACTATCATCTTTATTTGCAGGATCTACGACTCATTCTATCTATCTCTTTCTAACCTTTGTTTTGTAGGTTTTCACAATCTATGTATTCCCACGTTCTCTCATTTAGGGGTAGTATTAACCAAGGGGGAGTATATGAAAATCATTTTCTATCTAGATTTTTAATTTAAAATTCTCTAAATTCAAAATCTCTTTGTAAAATGATTCTTCTTTCATCCTCACCTTTTTGTTTCGACAAAAGGGAGAGAAGAGTGTAAACAAAGACAGTAACTTTTACACTTTACTATCTATTACGTTTACATTATTTGTCATCATCAAAAAAGGGGGAGATTATTAGTGAAAATATTACGATATTTAATCTATACATCCTTGGCTATGTTGTTGATGACAAACATGTAACTTGTAATACATAATGTAAGATGTACAAGTTACATGTAATCATTTTGGCTCAACATTACTAAAACCATCTTTCTACACATATATGATTTTGTAGAAATCTACAAAACATAAAATGACAAATATACACTTTCAAAAAATCTGATAACAAAGTCAACTATAAGTGTAATAATGACCTTGAGTGTGATGTTGGAAAAATCACTTATGAGGCAACTAAATTCCGACCCGACAGACCCGTGCGGACCCATTGGTAAAGGGGCCGACGGGTTCCGTGAGTGTATGGTACTTTGCCTATAAATACCTTCGTTAGTCCAAGCTTCACACTCACCCCTTTCCATCATATTCTCTCTAGCCTTATCCCTATCAGATCATCTATCACACATATCTTATCTCTAATATGTAGATCTTAGATCTATAGTTGTTCATCTCTTGTCAGTGTCTTTCTTTGTAGATATGGAGATCACTTAGATCGCATGCAATACTTCTAAGATAAAGCTTCATCACAATAGCATGTCTAAGATCTATCTTCTCAGATCTCCCACTCTCAAGAAACCTCTCTAAGCTTTGATCCTTCATTGCTTAAGTGTGTGGATGTATTAAATGCTACCTATACATCTACCATTGTTGTGTCTATACTTCTACTACTTGTATAATAGTGTGGTTAGCATTTTAGTCCTCAAAATGTGTAGTGTGAGGGGAGTTGTTATACCCATGTAAACACGACATCCTAGCTTAGGTGTCAGAAAATATAGTTGGCGGTGTAAAAGGGTGTTGGTCCTATCATTTGTTCAAGGACCCGGTGTTTAGCTTAGTACCAGATAAAGTGTAAGCAATGTAGAGGGACTTGTTGTACCCGTGTGAAAGAACACACCATCATAGCTTAGGTGTCAAAAAATATTGTAAGTTAAGTGTAAAGGTTTCTCCATCGGTGTAAATGGGATTTTTGATTAATGAAGTTGAACTCTTGAGTAGGTGACTAAGAGAGTGGATGTATGGCAAGGAAGGAGTCCTTGTAGCTGAACCACTATAAATCATTGTGTCGGTTTACATTTACTTTTCTTTATTACGTTATCCTTATACTTGCATTGCTTGCGTGTGTTGTGATCACTTAATGTGCTACTTGATTCATATAGTCTTTGACTAAACGCCTTTGATACTATGTCACCATTAAGAAAATTATTCAACCCCCCCTTCTAGTTTTCTACAGTTTACTTCACCAAACTCTAAGGGATCATTACCCCAATCATTATTGTTGGAAATACGTTTTACGTATATAGAAAGTCTCGGTCACTCCAACAATGTAGTTATAGGCTCGTAGTAATGTTAAGTTTCATTTATCAAATAGCCCGACCCATGAGCATGTTCATGGGCCGGAAGCCCAAGTCCATTAAGGACTTGGGGTATTTAAACCTCTTTCCACCATGGAAAGAGGTGTTGGTTGTTTCATTTCTTGTTTTTCAATATAACAAAGTTCTTTCATTTCTCTCTCTAAGTTTCTCTCTCTAGAAAACATCAACCCCCTTGTTTCACAAAGATTATCATAGTTCTACAATTGGTATCAAGAGCATGGGATGAGATATAGGTTTGTTTTTGTGTTGCGTATTGTTTTATAAACATATCGTAGGGTGTTGGTTTGTTTTTGCCGAATCTTCAAATTTTTTTTGTGTTTGATCGTAGTTTCAAGTAGTGTAACATAGTGATTCGTGTTAAAGTGTTTTTGGTATCTTGGTTTTGGTTAAAACACAATATTTCTTGGATCAAAAGTGCAAAAAGGTCTTGTGTTCTTCATTCCGAAATTCGAGCAAACATCTCCATCGGAAAGTACAAGTGAAAAGGGGCTTCCATCGCAATAACCATCACCATCGGAAAGTGTTTGGTTCCACATTGCGATACTTGGATTTCATTACTTATTCCGATCTGGACATTCCGATCGTTTTTTGCGATCTGGGATTCCGACGGCTATAAGGAAGTTTTTAAGTCGTTACTCTGCTTAAATTTTGTCAGCTACATTGCGATCTGAGCATTCCAATCTGAATCATTCCGATAGACTTTGCGATCTGAGCATTCCGATAGGCTTTGCGATCTGAACATTTCGACAGCTTTGCATTGCGATCTAGGCATTCCGATACCATCATCATTCCGAAAAGGTTACATTACGATCTGAGCATTACGATCTGAATCATTCCGACAAGCACTTTGCGATCTGAATCATTTCGACAGCTTTGCATTACGATCTAAGCATTCCGATAGTAAGATATTCCGATCTGGGTATTCCGACAGAAAGAACATTTCGATAGAACTTGTTTTTAGATACTTAGTGGATTTTCTTCTATTTGGCATTTAATTTGGTAATTTGGAAAATTTCAAAAGCAAACACAACAACAAGATAACAACATCTTTTAGTTAACAACACAAAAAACTCATAACCTTATTTCATTGTTCGATCATCTTTGATAATCTTTTTTCAAGGGATCACAAAATGAATTCACATTCATTTATGCCAACTATGACTTCACTCACCGATATATCGATCATTTCGGGTACCGATACTCGCCCGCCTTTTCTCATCAAAGATCTATTTGAAGCATGGCAAGGCCATATGAGAACGTACATCATGGGCAAACAAAATGGTCGACTTATGCTTCAATCGATTGATAAAGGACCACTAGATTGGGGAGAGGTTACCGTCAACAACGTGACAAGGCCAAGGGAGTATCATGAGTTAACCGATGCCAATAAAATCATTGCAGATGCTGATGAAAGGGCTGTTCAGACAATTCTTCAAGCCCTTCCACCCGATATCTTTCGAATGGTAAGTGAACATACAGTAGCAAAGAATCTTTGGGATCGACTTGCGGTTTTGCTACAAGGGACATCTCTCACTAAGCAAGAACGAGAGTGTCAACTGTATGATTTGTTTGATAGGTTCAAATACATTCCAGGGGAGACTCTTCATGATTTTTACTGGCGTTTTACCACTCTGATGAATGACATGAATGTCTATAATCTTAGGATTGAACAGTTTCAGTTAAACACCAAGTTTTTGAACACATTACCCCCTGAATGGAGTCAATATGTCACAGATGTCAAAATGATTCGTGATCTACACAAGTCCAATTTAGATCAACTCTATTCTTTCTTACAACAACATGAGAAGCATGTGATCCAAAACCGAATTTCTCAAGGACCTTATCATGAACTAATGGCATTATTGGCAAACCATCCTACATTGTCATACCACAACTCTCAGCTTGCTTTAGGACACAAATCTTCATATCAACCTGTGTATCAAACACCAAGCTTCCCACAGTACTCGATTCTGCCACCACCGCCAACATCTTATCACCAACCAGCAACATCATCATCACAAGGAGATTCACACCCATTACCTTATGCTTCACACCAGTATTCACCGTATCAACCTCCCACCAACCTTGCTAGTACCTATCCACAACTTGAGGCTCCTCAACCTCATTACTCACAACAAGTCAGTGCTCCAACCAATCAGACTGTAGCTCAAGCAGCACCAGCTTTCTACTGTGAAGATGACATCCCTGTCCTTGAATTTAGACAAGGAGATAGCCCTACTGAAATCCTTGCTCTGATGTCTGCTTATTTAAGTCAAACATTGAACAAACAAGGTTACCGAGGTCCAGCAACAACTAACAATCTGTTAAGGAACTCGTCTAACTCTCAACAACAGGCAACAATTCAGGACGGAAGAGTCATGGTGCAACCACTTCAAGGGAGATCGAATTCGTCTACTGCTGGTGCACGTTCATCCACTACTACTACAAGGGCAAACAGCACTGGTAAAATGAAGGTGGTTATTTGCTACAACTGCAAAGGGGAAGGGCACATGGCCCGAGAATGCAAGCAGCCTAAGAGGAAAAGGGACGACACATGGTTTAAGGAGAAGATTTACCTGGTGAATGCTAAAGCCCAAGGTTGTGAGCTTGATGAAGAAGAATTGGCATTCCTTGCAGATCCGGGAGTAGCGGAAACTGATGGTCTCACAACAGTCATCACCAACAATGCTAAATATCAATGTGATGATTTGGATGCATATGACTCTGATTGTGGTGATCTTAACACCGCCAAAGCAGCTCTTATGGCAAACCTTTTACTATATGGATCTGATACCATTTCTGAGGTACCAAATACTGCTACAGATACTAGTATTGTACCTTATCAAGTTGAGCAAATGTCTGAGTATTCGGAACAGCCTCCGGTGGTTAGTAACACAATCGAAGAGACAAACAATGATAGCAATAACATTGCAAGTCCTCAGACTTTGAGTGAACCACAACCGGGAGCTCTTACGACTATCAATTCGTCTGCTCAACCTTATTTGGTTAGGGTCCCGACATCTTTGCTTAGCAGAATGAATAATACGATCCTTGAAACCATGAATGCTAATCAGACTTTATTGTCCGAGCTTGCTTTGCATAAGGACAAGGTTAAAACCTTGGAAATGACTCGTGTGTCCACTACCTTAACCAATCCTGAATTTGATAGGTTTAGGAAAGTTCAAATGGACAATCTGCTAGAAATTGAGAGTTTAAGAGCAAATCTTTCGAATGAACTTAAAGAAAAAGAGTCAGTCGTTACTAATTTTTAACAACTTCAAACGGATTTTGAAATTTTTGAATCCAAACAGCTTGAAATGGAAATTAAGACGTCCGAAAGAATAAAAGAAACGGAAATTAAGCTTTTAAAACAATATGCTGCTTCACATCTAGTACACTTGTTTCATGCATCATTTAAAGAGTTCAATCTATCGCGTCTTATAGACTTACCACCTAACCCGTGGTATGCAAAGCAAGCGCTTAACCACAACCCACGACTTTATGATGCAACAAAGTTAGGATTGGTATTAGATCCGATTGTGTTCTCAAATGATTCTGAGAGTATGACACCATATGATGAGAAGCAGTTAAAATTACTTTCTACATATCCTGAATATGATTATGCTCAAATGAATGCAAAAAATGCCACAATAGATCTTAGAATTCGTTTTAATATGAAAAAGAGAACTCTCCAAACATCCACTTTCATGCCTACTAGAGAATGCCTTAGTATAATTCCTACACTCGTTAACTCGGACAAACCAAAGGAAATTCCTAAGAATCTTCCACCGGTTAGTACGGTAAAGCTCAGCTTGGAAGAGATTGTGCAGTACCTTACCGAGTTTGACAAGGTCATTTTGGAATGTACGACTTCAACGGCTCAAACCGCTGGAGAATGGGCGTTCGAACACATGAAAACGGTGTTTGAGAAAGAGATCGTTCCGTTTGTGGACCATATTAAACAAGGAGTCTATGATCTAGCGTGTAATTTAAGTTTTGAATTTGGTGAAGTTCAAAAAGTTTTCAATAAAATGGATGATGCTTATGAACAACACTTAATTGAAAAGGAAAAGATTTTATCAGAATATGACCGTTTTTTAGAACATATGGTGTCTCTCGAAGTGATGCAAGTTGTTACTGTTAAATATACTCATGAAATTTCATCTATTGTGAATATTTGTGATGATGTGCATGAATATGTGAATACTGTTGAACATGTGAATACTGTAGAAAATCATTCTTGTCATGAATCCAACACTGAATTTTTAAAGCTTCAAGATTCGTATAATACACTCTCAAAAAGTTTTAATGAGCTTCAACAACATTCTATATCTCTTGAAATTGAGAATCAATCTAAAAATGAAACTCTTTCAAAACTAAATGATGGTGGAAACTCCGTTGAGACAAGTGACAAGATGATTCAGATGGTTCAGAATTTAGAGGAAGAGATGATGAGAATTAAGAGAGAATTACTAGAAACAAAAACGGAACTAGAGGCTGCAGAGACTAAAAATCATGTCCTAGAAAATAGAATTAATTCTATACTAGGAGAGCGTGAACAAGTAAGGCAGGGTGACTCACAAAATTCTGGTTCAATAGAAGAACGCCTCGCTTTTAATGCGACAGAACAAAAGTCATTAATTGACAAACTGAACAGGAAATGTGAGGAATCCTCTGACCTAAAAATTCAGCTCATAGACAAAAACATGGTTATAGCAGAATTAAAGGAGACACTTCAACTCAAAGGACGAGAAAGTGTTGATAATTCAGCTACTGTCTCTGCCTCGACCTCTAGTGCTCCCAAACCCAACCCAGGTATGCTATATCGGGATCCTAAATTTAGGAAAAGTCCCACTAAGTTTGCCACATATATGAAAAATGCTTTAGAACATGCTGATCTAGCTAGAGAGATTATTGATGAAATGCGTGAACGTGATCCCACAAGTCATAGCGTATATGAGCTTTTATTATATGTGGATCGCGTTCAAGACTGCTTAGCATACTTAGAGTACATTGGGCAACCGATATCTGTACCATCTAAACAACAAACCACCATTGCCATTACTCCATTTAATAAGACCCCAGGAGCTAAGCCCGTTTTAAACACACCCATCAAGGCTAAGTCAAAATCTGTAACTAATGTTCCCTTGGCTTCTACAGGAGTAACTGTGTCCACTAAGGCTAAAGGATCTCAAGACAAGAAAGATAGGATCAAGCCTTCCACTAATAGGACTGAGAAGAAGAAAGTAGAAGTGCACCCTAGGAATGTTATTTCAGTTTTAAATAAAAAGAATCATGTAGCTAAGACAAAAGGTTCTCTTTATGAGCGGAAACCTAAGCAAAATGTGAATTCTAATGCGAAATGTTGGAATTGTAATGAATGCATGTTTTCTCAGCGTCATGATTTATGCCTTGTTGATCACGTGAATGAAATGTATGCTATTAGGAACAATCTTGAATGGATTCCAACAGGGAAGAAATTCACCCAAGTTGGGTGGCAATGGAAACCCACTGGTAGGACCTTTACTGCTAATGGAATTAAGTGCCCTTTAACTAGGATCACATCCACGGAAGTTAGGTCTAGGCATCCTTTAAATAGGAACACTAGCACTAAGAAATGGAAAAAGCACCCTTTAACTAGGTCTGCCCCCACTATTGTGCCTACCAGTGGTAATGTCCCCAGTCAAAAAGTACCTCAGAATACTAGACAACTAGAATCTAAGCCAACCACTAGTAAGAAAATATGGAAGCCTAAAGTTTCGTCTGATAGAAAATCTAAGATAATTATATCTGTACCTGCTAACTCAGAAGAACAATTAGAATCCAATACATCGTCTGTGTTTGGTAATATTTTCAGGTCGTCCAAATTATTCTTTGGTATTTGGACTCGGGGTGCTCCAAACATATGACTGGAGACCGCTCGATGCTCAGAAATTTTGTCAGCAAGTTTCTAGGAACGGTTAAATTCGGCAACGACCATATTGCAAAGATTATGAGTTATGGTGAATACCAAATTGGGAATGTCACGATTTCAAGGGTTTATTATGTGGAGGGACTTGGTCACAATCTATTCTCAGTAGGACAATTTTGCGATTCAAACCTTGAAGTGGCCTTTCGACAACATACTTGCTTCATTCGCGATCTTGCAGGAAATGATTTGTTAAAGGGTTCTCGAGGGGATAATCTCTATACTTTGTCTATTCAAAACATGATGGCCGCCTCTCCTGTTTGCCTACTCTCCAAAGCATCTAAGACCAAGTCATGGTTGTGGCATCGACGATTATCTCATCTTAACTTTGATGCTATTAACCATTTGGCTAGAAACGAACTTGTTCGTGGTCTTCCAAAACTTAAGTTCGACAAGGATCATTTATGTTCCGCGTGTTCATTGGGGAAAAGCACCAAGAAATCTTACAAACCTAAAGCAGAAGACACCAACCAAGAACCACTGTATCTTTTGCACATGGATCTTTGCGGGCCAATGCGTACGGCTATTGTGAGTGGTAGAAAATACATCCTCGTCATAGTGGATGATTTCTCAAGGTTTACATGGGTAAAGTTTTTAGCATCCAAGGATCAAGCACCAGAGTATATCATTACTTTCTTAAAGATGATCCAAGTACGTCGTAATGCTACTGTTCGCCGCATTCGGACTGATAACGGCACTGAGTTCGTTAATCAGACTCTTCGAAATTATTATGAAAAGGTTGGTATTTCTCATGAAACATCTGTGGCTCGCACTCCACAACAAAATGGTGTCATTGAAAGACGTAACCGTACACTTATGGAAGCTGCTCGAACTATGTTTATTTATGCAAATGATCCTTTATTCTTATGGGCTGAAGCAGTGGCAACCGCATGTT
Source organism: Glebionis coronaria (assembly GCA_025667525.1). Lineage (NCBI taxonomy): Eukaryota > Viridiplantae > Streptophyta > Magnoliopsida > Asterales > Asteraceae > Glebionis > Glebionis coronaria. The sequence goes on along the minus strand of CM046881.1, from coordinate 155,237,019 downwards.
ATACCCAAAACCGCTCCATCATTCGCAAACGTCATGGTAAAACTCCATATGAGCTACTTCATGGACACAAACCCGATATTTCATATCTTCATGTGTTTGGTGCACTTTGCTATCCAAATACAAATAGTGAGAATCTGGGAAAACTTCAACCGAAGGCTGATATTGGAATTTTCATTGGTTACTCGCCTGCAAAGAAAGCTTACCGAATCTATAACCGTCGTCTTGGCAAGATAGTAGAAACTTTGGATGTCGATTTTGATGAGCTGACGGCGATGGCTTCTGAGCAACACAGCTCTGAACCCGCATTACACGAGATGGGAACCGGTACAATAAGTTCCGGATTAACTCCCAACAATCCTACTTCTCCATCATTTATACCACCAACAAGGTCCGAGTGGGATAAGTTATTTCAACCTATGTTTGATGAATTATTTGATCCATCGAGTAATGATTCTCCAGCACCTGTAGCAGTAGCTCCGATTCCCGAAGTTGTTGCTCAAGATAATGGAAATCTATCCGAGGCATCTACTGTTACTCTTGAACAAGATGTCCCATCCCCCACCAATTCTCAAACAACACCTGAATCATCACCCCCCACTCGTTCCTAATGATGTTGAAGAGGACTTATATGATCACGATTTGGAATATGCTCACTTACAAGAGCTTCCCTTCTTTGGTTCACATATACCTGAAGACCCTACCGGTGCGTCTACCTCAGAGGAAGCTCCTATAATCGTTCACTCCCGACCACCACGGATTGAAACTCACAACACTAAATGGACAAAGGATCACCCAATCCGCAATATTATTGGTGACATCGATCGACCAATCTTAACACGACATCAACTCCAAGAACATGCATTATATTGCTATTTTGATGCATTTCTTTCAGACACTGAACCTAAAAATCTGCAACAAACCATGACCAAATCATCATGGATTGAAGCCATGCAAGAGAAACTTAATGAATTCCAACGTCTTGAAGTGTAGGAATTAGTTCCGTTACCCAGCAACGTTGAAATCTTGACCATGTTGTGGGTATACAAGGTTAAAATCGATGAGTTAGGTAGTGTGCTGAAAAACAAAGCTAGATTGGTTGCTAGAGGTTACAAACAAGCTTTGGGTATTGATTTTGAAGAATCCTTTGCTCCTGTTACACGATTGGAGGCAATTAGACTATTCCTTTCTTATGCTGCTCACATGAATATGATCGTCTACCAAATGGATGTTAAGACGGCATTTCTCAATGGTGAATTAAGGGAAGATTTCTATGTAAGCCAGCCGAATGGATTCGTCAATTCTGAGTATCCTAATCACGTGTACAAGCTCAAGAAGGCTCTTTACGGGTTGAAACAAGCTCCACGCGCGTGGTACGATCTCTTATCGTCGTATCTCATCTCCAAAGGCTTCTCCAAAGGCAAAGTGGACCCAACATTATTCATTCTCAAGGAGGACAACGACATGATACTGGTACAAATTTATGTTGATGATATAATATTTGCTGCTACTAATCAACGATTGTCTGACCGTTTTGAGAAAATTATGTCCACACGCTTTAAGATGTCGATGATGGGAAAAATTTCATTTTTCTTAGGGTTGCAAATTTCTCAGAATCCCAGAGGCATCTTTATTAATCAATCCAAATTTGCTCTTGAATCTTTAAAGAAATATCATTTTGAAAACTGTGACCCCGTGGATACTCCAATGGTGGAGAGATCCAAGTTAGATGAAGATAAGGAAGGGATAGCTGTCGATCCTAAACTTTACCGTGGAATGATCGGCACCCTTCTCTATCTGACTGCTAGCAGGCCTGATTTGCAATTTGCTATAGGCATGTGTGACCGGTATCAGGCTCGGACTACCGAAAAGCACTTACATGTTGTGAAAAGGATCTTTCGGTATCTAAAAGGAACACTTCATTGTGGTCTGTGGTATCCGAAGGATTCCTCTATTGCACTAATTTCATATCCAGATGCGGATTATGCCGGGTGTCAAGATACCAGACGTAGCACTTCTGGCAGTGTGCAACTTCTTGGAGATAGACTTGTTAGTTGGGCATCAAAAAGGCAGAAAAGCGTTGTGATATCTAGTACGGAGGCTGAATACATTGCTATGTCCGGTTGTTGTGCTCAAGTTCTTTGGATGAGATCACAATTGACTGACTACGGTTTTGGATTCAACAAAATCCCGATGTATTGTGATAACAAAAGTGCAATCGCTCTGTGCTGCAACTACGTTCAACATTCTCGAGCAAAGCACATTGACATCCGCTACCATTTCATCAAGGAGCAAGTGGAAAATGGAGTGATCGAACTGTACTTCGTCAACACTGAGTATCAGCTGGCAGATATATTCACAAAGGCCTTAGATCGAGGACGTATCGAGTTTTTGATCGTAAAGCTAGGCATGAAATCATTCTCACCAGCGACATTTAAGGAGTTGGCAGAAGAATCTGAAGAATAGTAATGGTAAACTATTCTCGAGTATCCTTTGATTGTGATCTTGTATATTATCAAACATATTTAAACCATCAAAAGCAAAATACAAAAATAGAAAACATAGAAAATCCATAAAAAATATAAAACATGGAAAATTCATAAAAAATATAAAATCAAGAAAATCCAAAAATATTGTTATTTTTATTTTCAAATCGGGCATGTCTTTTAGTACGGTAATATTTACGGCTTTAGAAATGTCGATTAATATTGACACGGCGCCATAAATAGAGTCCGTATAAAAGTTGTACAAGTTTTAAAACATGCCCATTATGGCTTGTAGTTATTTCAGACTGCAACCCGCTTTTCGCATTAAAGTCACGTATTTCTTTAGAAAACGTTGGCTCACAACGGGAATTAATTTTCTCGGGCAAGGTTTACTTTAAAACCTTGTAAGGGACTAAGTTTACTTTATAACTTGGTCTAACACAAATTTGTGTACGTTTCAGTGCACTTATTTTGTAAAAATAAGAGAAATCTTATTGCCACCAGAATCGTTCCATAAAAACACTTAACCGGCAAATGTCCTCATTAATAGTTGTGTCCTTAAAATCATTGACTACAGCTCTTTAAATAAAAAACGGGTCAGGGATTAAGGGGGAGCAAATATTAACTCTTCGTGGAAACAAATTTGGTCGTTAAAAAGGATTGTCAGAAAATATTAGCTATTCTTCATCATCGGTTATGCTATGTGTGCATTGTGTGATATAGAATCTCATGAATAGGTCATTAAAATTTTGGCGTTAAGTATTTGTGGTCGTGTTTGTGAGCGGGTTTATTTTTGTTAAGTTGATTCAATTGACTTTAACTAAACATGTTAAAACAGGGGGACCGTTATTGCACTTTTTTGCAAAATGGTGGGTGCTTGACCAAACATTGACCAAGTCAAAACTTGTCACCCCTTCCGTCCCCGTATCTATTGCAAACACACACTACATTTCTTATATCCGCCATTGTTGCGACCTTGAGCACCATTTGATCTTTGTTCGTGACTTATCATTTTTTGCTTATATTCTAGGTATTATATCTTGTCTTAGTTTCTTTCATTATATCCGTTTCATCACATCTTATCAAAACAGTACCACCAGATCTTTTCAAGATTTAGGGTTTCGTGTTTTGCTATAGAAATGGAAATAAAGTTGTGGGATTTGTTAAGTATGCATAGATAAACATTGGTTTTGTCCAGATTTGGTTAAAACATTGCCTAAGTTCCTGATCGAGAAGTCAAAGATTAAGATCGGATCCCTGTCACGGATTTCGATGCACATTACGATATCTTCATTGCGATGCCCGTCATTGCGATGAGTCATTCTGATGACTCATGGCGATGGGCTATTTCGATGAGTCATTTCGATGGCTCATTGTGATGGCTCATTGCGATGTGTCATTGTGATGGTTCATTGCGATGGGCCGTTGTGATGGGTTATTCTGATGGCTCGTTGCGATGGCTCATTGCGATGGTCATTACGATGGCACATTGCGATGGCATATTGCGATGACGCATTCCGATGCGTTATTGCGATGGCTTCGCACTAGATATTGCGATGGGTAATATTGCGATGAATTTTCATTAATTCCGATGGAAATGTACTTATTGCGATGGACATAGATATTGCGATAGGATGTTACTTCATTAGGATTCCGATGCTTGATTCATTGCGATGGCTTGGTTAGGATTCCGATGGATTGCTACATTGCGATGGAATTAGGATTCTTATGTTTATGCACTTGCTTTAGACTATCTACTGAGTTCGGCCTAGCTTGCACTACTTCCTCATTAGGTTTTAAGTACATTAGGGCCACTAACACGAAACCAAGTTTTTATTGAAACGAGTTAATTTTTATCTCATAAGAATACTTGAACGGTTTCTTATTACTGAAGTTCATCTTATTTAATAAGTTGATTCCTATGTAAACAAAAGAGATACAAATTACTTAGTCAATGTCTTGTGTTTTGTTTCCAGGCCATGGAAGACAAAGCTTCATCTTTGTTCAAGCCCACTATATTTTGGGTTGAGGATAATCCTACAATTCCTGACGTAGTGGTTGAAACTAAACCAAAACCCACTGAAGTTTTGGTTGAAATCAAACCAAGACCTACTGAGGTGTTAGTAGAAATCAAACCTAGACCTACTGAGGTTTTGGTCATGACCACCAAGAAATCCAAATATTTTAAGATCTAATGCTAGGTCGTTATCTCTTTAGAATAAAAATGTCTTTGGCATTTATGTCAAGTGTATTGTTAAATGTAAGGACCTTGTTCATCTGATGTATGTGTGAATGTTGTGGTAATAATTGTCATGAAACTTTCCTATGTTTTAACTTGGCATAGACTTAAGACATCTACATATTTTGTGTATATCATTTGTGCTTATGTCATCAAAGCAGGAAAATGTCAATCACCAAGGAACAACAACGACTTCTTGATCTTGAACTTGTTTCGCTCAGTAATAGACTTCCATATGCTGAGAACAACTCTCGATTACAAGATGATTTTGATCCGGCCTTACCAGCTTTCAAAATAGCCACGGATATCCTAGACATATCACCCATCAGAGACACACTCAGATGTACTGCATCTGTTCCCGAAGTCTATATGCATGAATTCTGGAACACTACATCTTTCTCCAAAAAGACTATCTCTTTTGAACTGAACAAAACACCAAGGGTACTCAACTTGACCATTTTTCAGAAATTGTTTAAACTTCCTAGGTTGGCACAAGGAGAACAATTTATGGCTAACCCAAAGAATGATGAAGTGCTTCAAGTCATTCGTGCCATGAATTATGAGGGTGAAATCAACAACCTTTCATAATTTAACACCTCACACATAGGGCAACCCTGGAAAGCACTTATCACCATCATCGTCAAGTGTCTTACTGGAAAAACTAAGGGCACCGATGCAATGAGACCACCACAGGCTCACTTATTTTGGGGATTGTATACTACATCCACAGTCGACTATGCACTTCTTCTCTGGCAAGAATTTTGTTATCAGTTTACTGGAACGAAGAAGAAATCCGTGCATCTTCCATTCCCGAGATTCACCAAGCTCATTATCCACCATTTTATGAAGAATGACCCAACCATTGACACTCGCGGGAATTTCTTCTATCACACCAAAGACGATGATTATGTGATTCTCTCAATGAATGCAGACACTAATTCCACAAAGTATGCATTACTTCCTGCACTAGTACCCGACACAATGCTTAATGATGGAATCAAGGAGAGTGATAAATACCAAGAGATGCTTAATGATATTGACGCACAATTTAAGCGTGCAAATTCACATCCTTTAGAGAAGCAAAAAGGTAAACGCAAGAAACGAGTTTCAAAGCGCCAATCAGCTGCTTCTAAAGATAAAGGCCCAGGAAAAATGCAAATTGTTGATGAAGATGATGAGGATGAGTTGATCCATACTGAAGAAGAACAGGAAGAAGTACCACTCCGCAGGCCTAAGAAAGCAAGGAAAGCTAAAGGCAAAGAGGCAAGTGTTGCTCCAAATGAACCTGCTCAACAACAAATTTTTGAAGCCAAAAGACTTCGTATTGTTCTTCAACAAAGCCAACAGGAAGCTTTTGGCGGATCAGGCTCAAGAGTATTTGAAGACTTGGCAGATTTTGGTAATCCTGATGATGATACGGCATTTTACGACGATCCTAATGAGGAAGATACTTATGAAGATGCTTATGAAGATGCTTATGAAGATGCTGCTAACTATCATCTTGAAAGTCGTGAACCAAGTGAAGAACGTGAGAGCAGTGCTGACACTGATACAAGTATGATGTATCGAGATGCCAATATCACCACATCTTTGCCACAACCGACTCACATGGTGCTAAATGAAGATGCTCATGCAACTTTCATACCAGAAACGCAACTTCAAAGTAAGTCTACTTCAAACTCTGATGATGTTATGAAATATCTCAATTTAGAAGGGGAGGGTGTCGAGGTCACAAACACTGATCCATCAAAAAATGAAGGAATGGTGGATGTTCCTATCACCACTATTACATCGACCACCACTCCACTACTATCCACCCCGGTCATCAGTGAGGTCATAACCACCACTATCACACCCGCACTTGTTGCACAACCAGTATCAACCACCACCATCACCATTGAATCTACACCGTCATCCACAACCGATCAACCTGTATCAACCACCGTCCCAACAACTGAATCTACATCAACACCGATCCCTGTACAACCAGTATCATCCACCACCACCTTAATGGTTATGGTTACACCTCCACCAACAGAACCACAAATATCATCCACATCAAATCCTTTCCTCACAGTCAATGATCCATTGATCCAGTCTCCTCAACAACAGCTAGAGGCTCAAGCTACACAAATAGCTACGTTGACTGAAAGGTTTGCCACTCCTCCCAAGGAACCGCAACCTGATGAGCCTACTCTTCAGAAGCTAACAGACAGAGTGTCAAAGCTTAAAACACAACGTAAATCATTTCTTAAAGAGAAGAAAACTCGGGATAAAGAAAATGTTGCTTTTCTAGGGTCAATTGACGAGCAGATGACCACGATCATTCGACGCGAAGTCAAGTCTTATGTTGAGCAACAACTACCAAATCTTGTCGGTAATGGTTTATCTACTCTTCAACTAATGACAATGTTACAGACACGCCTGCTAGATATGGGAGCTCATAAATCGAAATACAAACGCAAAGTTCTGCAATATCTCAATAAAGCAATTCTTGAAGAGAAACCTGCAGACACTACCGACTCTGAATCTGACGATGAAGATGAGTTTGAAGAGGAAGATGACGAGGAAAACGGTGAAGAGGATGATGGTAACCATGATAAAAATGAGGATAAGGATAAGGAAGGAGATGAGGAGGAAGAAGAGGATGAACAAGGAAAGGATAAGAATGAAGATGAAGATGAGGACGAGGACGAGGATACAGATGATGATCAGGATGACAATGATGATAATGAAAAGGGTAATGAAGTCAACAAGGGTGATAAGAATGACGACACCGGTACAAATGCCGAAAAGTCAAACAAGGATGACAATGATACGGCCACTGAGAAAGGTTTAGAGGAAACTGCAGAAAAGATTGTTGACACCATAGAAAAGACACTGGAGTCAACAGTACCAGAAACTCAGCAGGTTGCTACAGGTATATCTACTGCACCAGAATTCACTACTGATTCTCACATTGAATCTGTAGAATATACGCAAGCAGAAGAACCGACAGAGACAATGCTTGAAGAAGAACCTCACGATGATATACCGGTGATGCAAACTCAACCTTCAACATCATCTGCAGTTCAGCATGACGATGATATGGAAGTTGAAGATTTAAATGTTCCAGAACCGACATTTGCTGAATCCCTTATCATCGATGATACTGTACAAGAGCAACTTTGGCTAACAAATGCAGCACCACAGCATCCATTTGACACTGCAACCGAAATGGAGCTGACTCAATTCCTCAACAACCCTATCGATTTCTCGGCTTTTCTAAGGTATTCTCATGGGAAACCGACGATGACTCCGGATCTGATCAAAATGGCAGCTGCAAATGTGGACTTCTTTGACACGTTAAAGATCAGCCATAATGAAGCAGAATATCACCTGAATGAGCTTACAAAAGCAATGAGAGCGACAACTACAGGAATTCAGACTCCCGTGTTGCGACCTCTTACACCAACGGTCATCACCGGTTCTGCCACTATCCCAATAGAGCATTTTGTCTCTCGCGATCTTGAATACCTTGAAAATGGAGCAAAGAAATATGCCACGTCACTAACAATGCTCAAGGTTGTTAACTTGGAGAATGTTCCATGGATAGAGGATAAAGTGCCTGAGTCAATATGGAAAAAGAAGCTGCTCAAGTTTTATGATACCTATGCTTCACTTGGCATATCTCACTGGAATCAAAAGAAGAAGTTAGCTTACAATCACTTCCATCGTCCTAAGAGAGGTGCTTCTATTGTCTCAACTCACAGAATCAAAAGCATCCAAGGAGCAACCACTCAGACTGTCTTCGGTTATGATTACTTAAATGTAATCGTGTTCAAACGTACCGATGAGAAAGAATACCGCATTGACGAAAGTGATCTCCAGTACCTTCAACTTGAAGACATCGAAGATCTTTTGTTGCTATTGGCTCAAGAAAAAGTTGATCATCTATCACCAGAGATTGTCATAGCCATGAGCTCCAACTTTCGTCAATATGCCAGGAAAATAGCCATTCAAAACCGGGTGGAAGACTTTCAACTTGGAGTAGAAAGCTATCAGAAGAAGTTAAACCTGGAACGTCCCCATACACCTCCACTCAGTAATTTCCATAAGAACAAGAAGGTCTACATGGGGACAACAACGCCGGAAGCAGGGATCTTCTATCCAAATGAGACTGGGGTCATGCAATACATGCGATTCTCAGAACTGCACAAATTCAGTGATGGAACACTAAAGAATGTTCGAGATGATCTGTCGGTTCTCAATGCCAACTTACCTCTTCCGGCAGTCAAATACACCTGGACAACCCAGTGCAGAAAGGGAGCATCGTACGCAATCAGGAAGATTGAGGAACTTCTAAGGAAGCGCCGGTTGCTACGAAGTATAGAACGATTCATCGGTGGACGACCATATGGAGCTCACCATCGGTTCACGGAACGAACCAATTAATTTTGGTTCGTCTTATAACAGGTCAACTCCATATGTCTATAATTGTGAATATGTTATCTTTTTGCTTTATCAGCTTTTGTGGCTTGTTGTAGTGTAAAAGTATGATATTTTTCAAGAATTTCTCTCGAGATTCTAAATCTTTCAAACAAATCATACTCAAGCACTACAACTTACCCTCATTAATTTGAGGGGGAGCATTAATATGTTCTTTGGCCAACATCTAATTTCATTTTATTACCCAAAGACCGGTTAATCCATTAATATCCAAAATATTGATGGTTAACATTTTGGAAAGGGGAGAAAATGGGATTAAGGAGACTTAATGATATTTGGCTAAAACAATGAAAAAGACTTAAAAGATAAACCAACTTAACATGTGTAATGCACAAGTTAAGGGGGAGAGTTTTTGATGATCGAAACACTTAAGGCACAAAAACTTTGATTACAATATCACAAGTGTTTTAAGTGATTTTCAAGGATTTTTCATGGTGACTATATCAACCCAAAACACACTTCACTCACGACGGATGTGGTGACAAAAGGGTGGTAGGTATAGGTATTAGTCCAATGATTCATCAGAACCGATGGAATCTTCCCAAGGACAACTCCCTAGATAGAACTAGAAGTCCTAGAAAAGATGGAGAATGAATGTGAACGTAGCTGAATGCCGAATAAGTACTTAAGCTAGCACTGGAACAATCACAACAAGGTGCTAGTGATGACGTATTGGTAAGCATTGAAGGGGTTGAAGAATGAAAAAGAATTGTAAAGATAAAGGGTGTAAAGAAAGAAGCCCTCCTTACAACTTTAGGCAGAAACCGGGTCAATACATATGCTATTGAGATCATTGGTTAATGATTCTTGATATTGAAGAAAGCCATCATGGACCCAGTGATGCAATGCACAACCCTCCCCAGCTAACTCAAATATCTCTCAAAAGGTATTTGTTTTAATCACACGGAGATTAACACGTTATCTATTGGTTTATTCACTCCGAATAGACTGATATTGAATAGGTGGCACTCTTCTCCAGCCATCGATCCCTAAATCAAAACGCACTATCGAGTCTAGAGCCACGAGATCATCAAAAGTCTCATTAGGACACTTTCCATTTATTCCTTGCTTCTTCACACACTGTGAAAAGTAAGAGATCTTTTATGAGTCCTACGCAGTATTCTTGTAATATTGCCAGAACATCCGAGTAATACACAAGTATTACAGTGAAGATGGAAATCCTGCTTGAGCCAACATCAAACAAGCTCATGGTAGGTGACACGTGCGGTTCTTTACGAACTAATCTTGTGACAACTGGAAAACAGTAGTTTAATTCTTAATTGAACTTAAACTCGTTCCAGGCCTCTACACATTATCGTATGATCTTGCCAGAACACTCAGAGTGACACTCTTTAGTGTTCACAGTGACGAGTGGAAATCCTTCTAGTGTTAACATCAAACAGCACTTGGTAGGTGACAAGCAAGATTCAATTTGAATCAAGTTTGTGACAACTGGAAAGCAACGATGGTGAATATCTTAATTGAAATTCACTTGTTCCAGGTTTCATGAATTGACGGATTCAATCGTATGGATTTTTAATCCAAATGATTCACTCTTTATGTTCGCAGTCAGCTTTGGACGGTCGAATAAAGAGAACGGGTTTACCCGCGAAATCCTGTCAGGAAGTTACTTAATTGAAACTATCCGTCACGGGTACGATATCTAATATCGTCCAACAGTCTTCACCGACCGGAGGTAAAACGCTGCCGAATTAGAATAAAATGTCAAATCCATTTTATTCGTGTCTTATTATGTTGCTGCATTCGAAGACGGTGGCGTTGCTGTGTACCTGTTGAAGACGGTGGCGTTGCTGTGTACCTGTTGAAGACGGTGGTGTTGCGGTGTACCTGTTGAAGACGTCCTCACATGCTTATTCCTTCTGCATTAAATACTCCTGCAAATTCAAGAAAGTATGACCTGAAATTCTTCCGCTGTATCGACTCTGAAACTTTCAAGAATTCAACAAAGGATAAGTGTGTGGGACATGAAGTCACAAAGAGACAAACATCACAAGAAAATAAAGACTGCACGTGAAAGTCCAAAAGAACGTGTTCCAAGCAAAAGGCTGATATCATTCAACACATATTCACAAAAGGAAGAAAAAGAAAGAAAAGAAGACTACGAGCTCAAGAACAAGATCTAACATGCTAGATTAGGACTTTGTAAATTTGGAGTGACCTCCCTTTGGGGGAGATTGTTGGAAATACGTTTTATGTATATAGAAAGTCTCGGTCACTCCAACAATGTAGTTATAGGCTCGTAGTAATGTTACGTTTCATTTATCAAATAGCCCGACCCATGAGCATGTTCATGGGCCGGAAGCCCAAGTCCATTAAGGACTTGGGGTATTTAAACCTCTTTCCACCATGGAAAGAGGTGTTGGTTGTTTCATTTCTTGTTTTTCAATATAACAAAGTTCTTTCATTTCTCTCTCTAAGTTTCTCTCTCTAGAAAACATCAACCCCCGTGTTTCACAAAGATTATCATTGTTCTACAATTATGACTATTATTTCATTGTGTAAGACTCTTGATTATGATGTCTAAGAACTTTATTTCTGAGTTTATGTTCATGTTTAATATGAGTGGCTAGTTTCATTTTACACTTGGTATGATGTTATTTGTGGCATGATGATGTGGTTCTGATTGTGATATGTGTCTAATTTAATTTCAAGATTTTTCTTAGAACCATTGGTACTTATGTTTCATGTGACAACTGGTTATCACTCAATTTGTTGTTAAATAATTCATCAATCGAAAGGGGAATTTTCTAACAACAAGTCATAGCCAGTTCGTCTATAGATTAGCTATCTTTTGTATTGACCATTTCTTAAGGATTTTGATTTACCAAGAAACACAATTATAAGTTCTAACAAGTATGTGAAACGAACCGCGATCAAAGGAGTTGAAATGGGATTAAGTCTTGAATTAAATGATTGAGTCAAATGCTTGTTTTCTTTAACAAATGTGTTGATGAAGATTGAATTTTAAAACAATAGATTGGATTAACCATCTAATTGTCATAATCATAAGTTTATATGTTTATCACAATCATACCATATCGGATTCCCAAACTAGTCTTACTAAGTGTTGCTTTTAATCATCTTATTTCATCAATATATTTTACTTGTTTTTATAGCTTCAAGACTAATGCTCATGAATGATTATAGAATGATTTGGAAAAATGACAGATTTCTCAAATCCCCATGAACGATCTCGAGTTACCACAAAAATCTATACCACAAACGAAAGGGTCATACTTGCTCGTGCGTTTTTAGCTCAATCTGGTAAATCGGGTTATAAATTTAAAACTTGTTTCTTTCATACGTGCAAGAAGCGCATAAGAGGGTGAGATGATTCACTACACTATAAAGTCAACAGTAGCTCATAAATTTCTGCGAATAAAAGAAGGTGGCATTTATTCGATAAAGAATTTTGTTATGCACACTAACAAGGAATAATTACGTATTTGAAAGGATGATACCTATATGTTGGAGTTTTATGGGGAGACTACAGTATGCAAAGCTATTGTAAAGCGTGATTGATTTGTTAGGTATCCTTTCTAGTTGATTGATTTTGAATAGATTGAGCCTACAAATGGGAAATACTTCAATGGTGAGATTATGTTCCTTTTACAAAATCTTTACATATATATAGGTGCATTATATTATTTTAAATACTGCTGAACCGGAATTATGGTATGCTTATATGTGAAATATTACCCCTCAGATGTTGTTGGGTACATCACGAACGTTGGGAGTCTAATATTCAAAAAATAGGTTCAAGAAACCTAGACTTCTATCGTGCTAATAACATGTTTGCAACCTTTTGTTTTATTAAGCCAAACATACCTCATACATGCCTATACTATAATATCATGTTGTTTGAAACAGGGTAGTCGCTAAGGGTTACACTATGGGAGGGAGGGGCTTGGGGATGTACTGGTTGAAAAAAGTGAAACACACCGGCATGTGTCCCGTTGTTTTAACCTCAAAAAATTCAAAGTACTACAATAGTAAGTAAATACTAAATATGTAAGGAAAAAGGTAAAACCTCAACTTACATGGCTCACGTATTAAGCCCAAATTGCATTCTGTCTTGTAGACAAGTCGTGCTTATCGAGCAGTTCATCCACCGAAATTTTTTACAACGATAACATTCCTGCAATTAAGCATTGAGAGAGGAACATATGTAATTAGCAACATATCGTACCTCAACATATTTGAATAATAATAACTTGTTTGTCTTACCCTGAATTTTGCCTGTATTTGTGTCGAGTCAAAAAATCTATATTGCGTGAGCATTCTACACCAAAGGCCAGGACAATTGTAAACTTGCTTATGTAGGCTCGCAACCGAATGAATGATGTAAATACGTCATTTGATATATGTTTTCAAAGAAGCATTATACACCCTCATCATGCTTCTTAACACTATCTTTTTTTAAAGTCAGTAATCTTCTACTACAATGTAACCATCACACTGTCAGAACCCGCATAGGATGGAACTTCCCATCGTGAGGAGGTGAAAACTAATGAAAAGGCCCTACCCGAAAGGCTGGAAGGTTTTGGTTAGCCATTTGCAACAAACCTGTGGAATACCCGGTTCTAAAATAATGTTATCTATTTAAGAAACCCCCTACGAAATACACCATGGAAAAATCCATACTCATAGGGTATGTTTGGCATTCTTAGGAGTTGGAGCGGATCGCTGGAGCGGGTTGTTGGAGCTGGATGCTGGAGTATGGGGCTAGAGCTTTACTTTACATGCTACTTTAACTAGAATGCCATTTAGGAGCTTATTTTTTTAACAAGCTTCTTCAAGCTCTGTCAGTGAAACAGACTTATTTTTAATAGTAACTTATTTTTACAAAGCAATAAGCACATGCTACAATAAGCTCTGATAAACTTGCATACCTAACATAGCCATATTTATGATACAAAACATGTTGTCGTTTTCCTATTTGATAAAACAACTACAACTTTGGTGGGGTGCTCAACCCAGTCCCTGATGTCAATTGAAGATGAGGTACAACCGATATGCCAAGTACCGATATAACAAACTTGATTGGAACTACTCATACCATGAAGATCAAGTAACATACCTATTATGAATGCGACAACTTTGAAATATTGACCTTTTGGAAACTCATTCCAACAGTTGTGGATGAGGACACTGAAAGTTCCAATACGACTGCTTTGGAGGATGAGCCACATAAGCCCAAAATGCTGACCTAGAAAGTAGGGCTGAGCATCAGTTCAAAATCGAACCAAACCGAAAACCGATTTTGAAAAAAACACGAACCAAAAACCAAACTAGATTAAACCAAGTAAAACCGAAACCAAGCCGAACCGAGAAAACCCGAACCGAGAAAACCCTAACCGAATGTAAGTTTAGGTGTATTTTTATGTTTTTAACCCGAAACCGGACCAAACCGACATAAATATACAAAACCAAACACCGAACCAAAAATGGTCGGTTCGGTTTTGATCGGATCGGTTTGGCTCGGCTCCGTTTTTCGGTTCGGTTCGGTTTTCAGTTAGGTTTGCTCAGCCCTACTAGAAAGAATACATTTCTACTCAATGTAAGACGCCTTCTAGATTGAAAAGATTGAGAAAGGAACTATACATTTCTACCTCCTCTAAGTCTGCAGAATAGAAGAAAAACTAGAGGTGGTCAGTTACAATATAATTGGCATATACAAATTATTTAAAAAAAATATTTCACATAAAAAACTTCACTTAGCATCGTATACATGTCCTAATGCAAGACCATATTTATTAATGTGGCACTAGCGGATTCTGACGTATACGAGAGCTTTAGCCCAATTGATGAGGGCACCAATGAGATGTCTCTTGAACACCACAGAAACAACAGGTTTGGAATGTGATTTTTGTGAAAATACATGTTTAGGAAAACAACGTATAATGGGCAAGTATTAAACTCGACGATTTAGAAAAACCGACAAGTCGAATAAATGCGGGTTCGTTCTCGAAGGAGGTGTGTGAATTAAGTGCCAATTATATAAAATCAAATTTGGATTAGTGTCGTTTTTGGGTTAAAGAGAGAAAAAGTAAAGACGAGCTACGACTACGATTACACTACGACGTAATAACGTAAAACGCGAACGTAAATACGTAAAACATGACAAAATTAAAAATTAAACCTAAAAATTAATTAAAATTTAAAACTAAGTCTAAAATAATATAAGTAAGAATAAAAATTCAATAAATAAATTTTAAAACCTTTTATTAATTAAATATTCAATTTTAAATGCTAATTAAAGCCCTAAAATTAAATATAATTAAGAAAAAGCCCAAAATATTATTTTATTGAACTAATAACTCACTTATATTATTTAAAGACTAAAAAGTATTTTTCCTAAATTTCAAAACTATTTTTCTATTTTTAAAACACTAAAAACTATTTTTAAACTAAAATAATGATTAAAAATAATAAAATAATACTAAAAATAATTTGACAATTTTAAAAATCCTAAATTACACTAATGAATAGTACAAAAATGAAAAAGTTTGAAAAAGTAAATATTTTTCATTAAAAGACAAAACAGATTATAATTAAACCTATTTAAACTTAAATTGAATCTAAAAATTAATTTAAAAAGTGAAAAGTAAAATATTTTTAAACTAAAAATCTTAAAATCTTTTTATTAATCTAAGAAAATTTTTAAAACTAAAAAATATACACTTTTGGCACTAAAAGACAAAAACAGGTAATTAAAAACTAATTTAAAATGCAATTAAATCTAGAAAATAGTAAATGAACAGTAAAATAAAAATAAATTATATGGAAAAATCAGAAATAAAATAAGAAAAATAATGAAATTAAAATCAGCTAAAAACTCCTAAATAAGTTCACTAAAGACAAAATTTCAAAAAACTGAAAGTGACATCTAAGGCTTTTTGTTTGTATCCCAAGCAGGGGAAACTTTTGTACTACCAGTGGGAACTTGGTTCCCACTGCTTTCAATGAAAACGTGATCTGGGCACTTTTAAACTTATAACTTGCTGGATTTATGGTTTCTTTGGGAGACAAAGGCACCCCCACAACCAGTTGGGTTGTGGGGAGTCAAGAAAAGTATAAAACACACAACTTGTTCACACAAATCTCACACATAAGCCCAAGCACAGTCACTGAAAATCAGAAAGTAGGTCTGGTGGAACATTGCTGATGCAATGTGCAAATGGGTGAGTTTTGGTTGACCAAAACTCACTTACTTGACCCACAAACTTCCAACAACCAAGTCCTACCCCTAAACACTACCTAGATCTAACAGCTTACAAAAAATGGTGGTCAAATAACACTAAAACAAGGCAGATTTAATGATTACTGATTTTTAGTTATTTGAACACACAAAATGTTTTAAAGTCTATCAAAACTGAAACCAAATGACTGATACAACTTAACAAAGTATAAATGGGTATGTCTAAACTGATTTTACACCAAAAGCTTCTCACACATTAATTTAAAACCTGTATCCAAACACCCCTTAAATACTGAAATCCAATTTTTTCTCACACCAAAGGCACTTAAATCCTATCCTACTTAATCTAGCATGCACACATTCATCAAGTGCACAAAATCAAACAAGAAAATTAACAAATAAGCAGGAAATTCACACAATCACATAAATCACATATAAAAACTCAAAAACTTGTCCATATGGGGTTCAATGCCTTACTTGGCTGATTGCCTTCCAAAGGGCTTGTTAGAGAGCTTTTATGGGTTTATGGAGTGTAGAGAGCCCCTTTGAATGGTCTACAACAGACCATTGGGGTACAATATCTTTAACAATAAAATGAATGGAAATATGGTCATGTTTCCTTGCTTCCTGCACACAACAGCCAACCAAGAAAAGAGAAACAAGTAGTATAGGCTTATCACAAGCTTGTCAGGCTTGTGATGAGCTTATGCTACAGTAACTATTAAATAATAAATGGAAATAAGATTTTTTTGAAAAATCTTCGACAAACCTTTTTGGAACACAAACTTTAAAAATCCTAGAAGATACTTGATAAAAGCTTAAGCAAAAACTGCAAATCCTTTCCACACTCCACTTTCACTTCATGTGAAAGATGGATTTCAGCTTGTAAAACTTTTTCAAATAAGTTAAAAGAAAATACGATTTTCTGAAAATGGATTGTAACCACAAAACCTTGGAACTTTTAAAACTATTTTGCAAATAATTAAAATTAGTTACACTAAGTAAAGTGATAAAGATGGAACACAATAATTTGTAAATAACTTAAATTTTCATTTTCATTACTAATAAAAGATTTTACAAAAATTGGAATAAGAGGCAATACACATGTTGTATGCTCTCTTTATAATACTAGATGGAAGAGTCTAGAATCCTAAAAACATAAACTCTAATCAACATGATTTTCCCATAAAGCCCTTTGACTGAATTTGAAAATTGGTCAATTCTTCATACATGTGAAGATGTCGACATGCCAGCTTGTAATAAAGCATTTTGGACGTTCATTTTGATTGGGGGAACAAGTAGAAGCATCACAACCATTCAAGTGGTCGGTTTTGGGGGTTTGTGGAAAGTGACTTGAGCAGGGGAACCATGGTTGGGTCCTTGGAGGTCACGTGATGAAGGTTTTATAGGTGGGTTTGGTTAGTTTGATGGTAAATCAAGGTTCTGGAAAGTTTAAACAATTTCCCCATTTGTTTTTAGGGTGATTGATCCTGGAAATATATGGGTCTATGGGGTAAAAACGGGGGTTTAATCTGTTTAGGGGGGGATTAAGATTTAAAAATTGTGTTTAGTGGGAAAATTTTAACTGATTTAATAATCAGTTATATTAAGTTGTGGGAAGGGGACGTGGATGGTAGGGTGGTGGTGATTGGTGGGTTGTTTAAGTGGGGTGACGTGGAGGGCAGGTATTGGGTGAGGGGAGTTTGGATGTCTGGCCCATTTGCCCCCTTGACTCTCATATGCTTGCTGAATAAAGTTTTCCAGCCCACAAGTAAACATCCCTTTGTTATAAACTTTTCTTTTTCCCATTTTTGCCACATTAAGTTTTGTAAAACTTTTCAAAGGGCTTTTCTTACATATTCTTCATATTCCAAGGACCATTCATGCACATACTTGATATTTTAGGGACCCACAAGTAATTTTGAGGATTTACAGGGGTATAAAATGACAAGTCTTCAATTCTTGAGGGACCAATCTTGCCAATCTTCAAAACTTCAAGGACTTGAATGGAAAATCATGATTCGGGTCCGGTTCTTTGTGCGGCTTCGTTTCCCGTGTTTGTTTTTGCTTGATTCTTGTGATCTTTTGTTGATTTCACGATATCCGTACCTAAAATACACAATGAACAAACACAAGCATATATTTGGGTATTTTGATGATATTTTTAGCATTTTAAGCCCGATTTGGACGATGAGACTATGTATAATTGCAGTCTCATCAGAATGCATCTATCATTGACACATATAAATTATTAAAAACAAAATGTTTCCAGCATCCAACTTTCTATAACATCACCAAATGTCCTACTGCAATTTCATTGTTTTAGTGGGGAACTAGAGGTTTTGATGTAGTGGAGAATAGTGTTTTGACTAATGAGGTTACGGATGGGCTAGCTAGGTGTCCATCTGATAAGAAAAGGAAGAGATGTTATGCTTGCAGCCATTAGATTCTCATCTATTTACATAGAAGTATGTATTATCAACTTTTGAGTTATTTGTTTTACTTCTCATGTTTGTAGATATTCAGTTGTTCATTCGGAGCCAGAGTAGGTGAGGTAGTTTAAGGAACCTCATAACAGCATCAAGGCTGAGATTTTAGGAAAATACCGATAATCAGGGTCCCAACTGTTTATGGGCATTGTCTTTTTATGTCTTATGCATTAGAAAGCTAATTTTTTGTTGTACAACAACATTATTCTGTCATTTGACATTATCAATTTAAGCAACTACTCCATGAAAATGAGCTGCCAATGTTTTGAGAATGTTTATTTGATTTCTATAAGCTTTCAGCTAATAAAATGAGCTACCAAACATCCCAAACGACATTGACACATGTTATTGCTTGTTGCATACATTCACCCATCAAGTTGAGGCTAAAACCCATAATACATGAAGACTACTTATGAATCCTTATAACAAGCTAAACAAAATAAACAAATTAGGCTACCAAGTTCAACTAACAAATGTTGTGAAGAGCCCATACATTACCAGCACACATATTCAAACATAAAATTAAAAGGTTACAAGAATTATATATCAAACAGTGGGACAAGAACATTAACCTTAAAAAATAACAACACTTCACTGCACACACACGATGTCAAACAAGAATAAGTTGTACTGCCTACAGAACACACATATCATACATGCTTCAAATTTGTGCCAAGATTAAAAAATACAATGACATACTTGAATCCACAATGGGGGTCACTAATACTTCGGCTTAAAAAACACATAACGGTGTCAGACCCTATCATATGAAACTAATATACTCATGAAATTTAGGATCAGATCTATTGAACAAAAAAAGCAAGTCATCGACGTTATTACCTTTAACACATGCAACTTAAAATTTGGGTCTAAATAACCTAAGGTTACGAGTAACTTGAATTAATAAAATAGAGAGTAGAAGAAGAAAGTAAGACACTGCAAAGTGGGTAGTTCACACCTTCAAAGTGGGTGATATCATTTATTACAACTACATGATTCCAAAAGCTTATCCTATTAAAGTCTACAACATATATCTCCTCACATTCTAAACTGAGGCTTACAAACTTATTATCTAGTAAAACTCTACACCTTTCTCTAATCATGTATCACTTGTGATAGTCATAGTACAATCATTATAGTCGAAAAACTTGGAGTTTGATTAAATCTAAACTATTATTCCAGGAGTGTTTAAGGTTTACAGAATTTTAGCATAGACGTATGGTATACAGTAGTGCTTGTTTTAATTAAGATGATACTTAATTTTGGTTTTAGCAAGTTTTTGTTATGAATAACATCATTGCTAAAACACATGTTTGGTTTAAATTCATGGTTGTATTATACATTAAAAGAATTAAAATCTTTTATAGTTTTAAATACTATTGTGACGAATATTTTCAATACGCGTATATCATACATCTTATGGAATGTAATGTGACAAACTAAAGTGATAATATCATATCATAATGCACACATACACAGTAACTAACATCATATTATTTAAAGAAACATCACAACTTGTGATTTTGAATAAGTATTCTCAAAGTTTCACAAGATCAACAATCTAGTTTGTGAAATCTTGCCTTATTAACAATTAGGATTGTTATGACTAAGACGATATTATTCAAACTCGGATTGTCATGTAGTGATCTTATTAGGTATTTGGATAAAAGACTGTTAAGCAGTCATATTAAACAATAAATTGACATACCTAGTATGATCATTTTTATTAAATACTACTGTGTTCTATATTTGGATGTTTAATCTATAACGATATATCTCTATAGTTATTATATGTGTTATATACATTTTAAATTATCAATTGTCGATAACCAATATGCGAGCATTGCTAAACCAAGACAAATGTGAGAGTTGGTTGTATTCTATTGAATACATAAAGATTATTCTTCCAAACTCATAGGTTATTCAGTGTGGTTGAATAATTGGATTACCTCACCAAGTATAAATATACTTTATGGATCGGTGTGATTAAGTAATACACATATGTAGGTATTGCTAGTCCTTATACTTGAGATGCGAGTAAGTATTTGCATGACTGAATAATATTTCTTAATTATATGAAAATGTTATGCATGTTATAATGACAGTTATAAAGCCTATTTTCAGAACTATCTTTGACATGTGTGAAAGACACTTGTAGTCAAAATAAGATTTTGTTTCCTCCATAATTAAGGGAGTATGATACATATTGGGCCCCTCACGGGGTTGATCAGATGTTTGTGCGCACGCAAAAGTGTAGTTAAGATGATTATTTTTCCATTTGGTAATATAGATCAATACAGAAACGAGAAACAAAATTGTTAATTTATGAAATGATATTTGATCCATATTCATATTAACAAGTATCAAAAGAAAAACGCTACAATAACTTATACCATAAGGCTGAGTTGTTTGCTAAAATCATACTCATGTTCTTTTGGAAGCATTGATGATGTTCCTAGACTATTTTTCAATGTTCAAATAGTTTATACTATGATGGATACTTCTGCAAGTGAGAGCTATTGGAAAGTGCGAAAGTCATAGATATATTTATATGGCTAGAAGTACGTGAGCCTACGGGGTCACATACTTATACACTTAGACTACTCTTTATTATATATATATATATATATATATAGTTAGGATCACATAAGAAGATTAAGTAAAATAAGAAGAATAAGAAGAAACCACAGCCACATATTTCAGATGCACCTACAAAGTCAGATACATCTCCCTTTTAAATTCTCCTTCCTTTGTGAAATTTGTGGTCAGGATTTCTTCTTATTCTTCTCATTTTAATTTTTCTTCTTATTGGATCCCTACTCTATATATATATATATATATATATATATATATATATATATATATATATATATATATATATATATATATATATATATATATATATATATATATATATATATATATATAGAGAGAGAGAGAGAGAGAGTAAGGATCTAATGAGAAGAAACTTAAAATAAGAAGTGGTGAGCAGAGACTAAAATCACACATTTGAGATGCAACGACTTGAATTAGATGCATTTCTATTCATGTAGATGCACGATCTTGAGTTTTGAAAGTTAATTTGATGTGTAGATGGTACAAATTGATTTTCATGATTTGGGCACGTGTAGAGGAACAAAAATAAAGATAAAGCATGAAATGCATCTAATATACGTATATGCATCTAATTAAAAGCTATAAAACATGTTATGATGTATTATAATGCATCTAAGATTACAAAGATTCATCTATTTTAAGTGCACGCATCTCGAATATGCGGTTATAGTTTCTTCTTATCCTTCTTATTTTAAGGTTTCTTCTCATTTGATCCTAACTATATATATATAGGGTGAGGTTATTTTCATAACCAAATAAATGTACAGAACTGCGAGAACCACCTTTTTACTCTTAAAATGCACATGTATATTCATCGGGTTAGTTCATTAGGTAGAAATATATAAATTTTCATTGTCGTAGGTCACTAGGAACATGTATCCTAGGACCATGCACATGTATTTGTTTTGTATGTATTAGAACTATCTTTTCGTTGGATAATATGAAAACACATGTGCACTCTTCATATCGATCATCACACTCGGATCTATAACCAATAAAACAATTATTAAATGTTAATTTAAACATAGTAATGAAAATATATATGCATTTTTAAGAGTATAAATGTGGTTCTCGCAGTTCTGTACATTTATTTGGTTCTGAAAATAACCTTACACTATATATATATATATATATATATATATATATATATATATATATATATATATATATATATATATATATATATATATATATATATATATATATATATATATATATATATATATATATATATATATATATATATATATATACTAGTTGCAAAACCCGCCCGATGGGCGGGTATGACTTATAGTTACCATTTACGTTTTTATGTAGGTAAATAGTTATTTTACAAAGGAAAATTAATAAGCCCCGACTACATGTAATTAAATACAGGTCATGGTTTTATATTGTTTTAAGTGTTATTATCATTCAGATACTTTTTCCAATGCATGTAGTGTTTGGGGTTATGCGTTCAACTTCTAAAAACGTGTCTTGCTATCTTTTATTCACCCACACATAAATATAAACAACAAAGAGCAATTTACATAATATTAAGACGATTAAGTTAAAAGGCTTGGAGATGTCATGTTGAGTACGATTTAGCATAGATCTTTAGCTTGGCGAGTGCAGTGTTTTCAGACCCAGGTCGACTCAGCCGGTTCAACCGGTTGACTCAGTTCTGGTCGAAAAATAGAGTCATATTGACATGGGTTTTACATATTTGAAACCCAATTTAACCCGTCAGGTTTGGGGTGATCTAATTCAATCCGGTTCTGGAGACCCGGCCGGGTATTTATTTCTCGGGTATAATTTTGTTAAATATTACAAACATAAAAAATATTTCTTTTAGAAATTTGGATTGGCCAAGATCGAACCAGGTTGACCTGGACTCGGAGACTCGACCGGATCGATTTGAAAACCGGTTTTCAAAACATTCGAGTGTTCATCCTTTGGCTCTACTTGTATACCATTTTAATATATATAAGAAAAAAGCAGCAACAATTAGGCAATACATATGTAATTATCATCTAATAGCTTACAATCTCACCTATGAACTTCTAACATCTCATTCAAATAAAGTACAACTCATAAGCTGACTTAAATCAGTTGTGCCTAAATCTTCACCTTTTTCAACTTCGGATTGAAGTTCCATGTTTTCAAAATCTTTTTCGAGTTCCAGAATATGCTCCTGGAAGATTTCACGAGGCCAAGGTAAGCACAGTCAATAGTTTTAACAATTGAACCTACAGGGTTGGACGACTCTCAACATATTCTGCACATTACGTAGATCAAATACTCGCAACCTGACATCAAATAAAAGTTAAAGATATTAGTATTAATCATTGAGCATCGTCTTGAAAATCTTATGTTCTAATTGTTGATTAAGTATCAACATGTAATATGATGAATAACTTCAATGTTATTGACCCGCCAATTGTTTCCTTTGTATCAAATTATCAACTTGACCCGTTGGAACATAACCCGAATCACACGTACATAAGTAAATGGGCCAACTCGATAAAAACTCAAAGAGTAGATGTATACATACTCGTAAGAGCTGCAATAGTTGTTGGATTAAACTGAAAAGGTAAATGTATACTTATGATAAAAGGATGTTATGGAAAGAAAAATATTCATGAGAATGACCTATACATAAACTTAACATACATAGCGATACCTTGCATTAGCTTCAACAAAAATTTTCGTGACCTCTTTTCAATCTAATAGGCCCTTTTCCTTCCCTCTATAAGTAAGAATTAATAGATGTACCATAAAATACACAATGAATCAGGTTCATTATAGTTTCAAATTGTGAGACACGTTACAGGAAGGAAGTTTATTATGCTACTCGCTGCTACAAGTGAACGTACATTCACCAAGAAGAACCTTATGAATTAACCGTTTATCTAACTGAATCTACTTATAGATTGTGAACCAAAAAATGTGTAAGCATCGAATTAATGAGTTGATATCTTCATAAACTAATTTTTTTAGTAGAAACTTCTCGATAAGATATACGATGTCATTATTGTCAACGGACACAAACATGCATGAACTGATGAGATTCAACGTATCAACATAGAGGGAGATGCAGTACTTGTTATGAAGCTTTGATTTACTAACCTCGGATTTTATGGCTAGTAACAAAGAAGCGACATCATCTACCATCAATATAATTAAGGTAGTAACACGAAAAGCATAAAGTACAACCGCTTTCAAAAGAATAGTACTTAGTAAGTAAGCCTACACTGTAATTTTTACAAGTTTTGGCATATCTGTAAGTAAGCCTACACTGTAATTTTTATAACAGTTCCAATGAAAAGTATTTTGCCTCTTGTAGAAACAAACATTTGGTCACTGTTTTTAGTCGGACATTTTGAGCTAAATATAGCGATTTGAAGGTGTTCAGTAAGGGTAAGTTTAGATTTCATGCAATTTTGAGCTTAACTCATAAAGTATAAACGCCAGGAGACCGCCATGAGTGCGCCACCAAGGGGTTTCCATGAATAGACGATCACCAAAGTTTTGAACTGTAACTCATAGTAAGCTAGAAATTATTATTATGCTTTCGCTAATGTAATGCTAATCAATGAGAAAAAAAGACGAGCTGTAGCAGTGGGTGCGGCATTGAGACCACCTAGTTTCCTATAAGTTTCCTATAACAATTCCACATAAAAAAGCTACACTATGAGTTAATTAATGATATTAAACAGTATCCTAATATGTAATGAATCTGAAATAGTCACTTTAGCAGCCAATGCATTTAAATAAAGTTTATCATTCAATGATATTTCATAAAATTATAGTTACTTAAAGGTAAGCCTACACAAGTGAGGTTGTTTCTTTGTGAAAAGGTGAGCCTGCACAAATAAGTTCGACAGTTTAAGCATCATACATGCATGCATCATAGGGGGAAATGCATCAAAACACGCTCTTTTTACTTACTCTCTCGAGCATCTTACCATTTTATATGGTTCTAAGATACAATATACAAAAGAAATTTTTTAAAATCTGTCACTATATTGTAATTAAAGTAGAAAGCATACCATTACTGGAAAGTACAAATTCCGATAATATGTCCTCGTCTTCAAAGCCAAAAGTAACTTCTCATGTGGAACATTAGGGCGTAAAGGCGTTTCACGATTCTGTCAATATAATCGTTATTACCCTCAGTATCTTGCTTCAAATGAAGCAACACGCGTCTTAGGGCCATGAAGAACAAAGCCTGCATTTTAATCTGGTACCCATAATAATCCTTGATATCAAAAGAAAACACCCAAACTTTTACCTCACATCAGGATAAACACACAAACGAATTATCAACTTTTGGAACCAAAATACTTACGCATGTCAAAAACCATTTAGACAAACCGAGAAAAGGATCGATGCCCTTTGTGTGAGAGAACGCATTTGAGCAGAATAGAAGAAAACAGGTTTTCACTATGAACCAAATTAACTCACTGATCAGTGAATGGGTCAAAAATGAGACCAATAGAGTAACAGATTATTGCACACACAAAGATGTATATTAGTTGATCCGTCGATGCATTCAAATTAAGTTTATAAGTCAATAATGTTACATATGATTGTAGTTTGGTATAGGTGAGCCTGAACAAAAATTGTATCAAAAACAACATTATAGATATAAAAAACAACATTAAAAAGAAAACAACATTATAACTTTACCATAAAACGTTACGTTTACAAAATAAAAGTGTTTTATGAGTTGTTAGATACTTGAAAAAGGTATGATGAAGCTTCACCTTATCTATTCTATGGCATTATTGTTAACACTGCTTGTGTAAATTAAAGAGTTTGGATCAAATAAAGACGCAACTTTAAACACACACGAATAACTGGTTGTTCAATCCAAAGTGTGCCTGGAATCTCAGTTGGTGAGATCTAACAGAAATATGTCATGTGAGAAATGAAAGGTTTTTGAATATAAAGCAAAAAAAAGGCTGTACGGAGTTTAGCTACCTTACAACCAAGCTTATGTAGGTCATTACTAAGTCTTTAGGTTACACAGTTGCAACCTGTACCAAAGAAAACAAATACCATTTTTCAGATAGATGAATTGATTAACCTTGGTTGATTTTTAGATATACATACTGCACATTTATCGATCTATAAAACCAATACTAACTAACCTTTTACACTTTCAAATTTCGAATTCAAAGTCACTTCCTGCACAAATCACAGATTATTATCGAATTACAAAGAGAAAACTAATCAACCTTTTATAATTTTGGATTCCAAATTGGAATTCATTCCCTGCTAAATCCTAGAGTATATCTCCAACAATATGGAAAGGTGAACCATGCTCTTTTGCAACAGTAAATAAACGAAAAACAACTTTAATATTGTATTGGTAGTATTAAATATGTACGGATTCTTGTTCACCAAAACCAAATTCTGTAATTTAATAGTCAGATTGTTGGTTCTAGCTTATGGTCTTTTCCAAAAAGGAATTCTTGGAAATTAATGTAGCGCATATGATAGCTAAATATACCAATTACCAAAACCATTCAATAATAACTTGGGTTCCGAGCACGAAGCAATCTATTGTCGATAATCATAAAAACAATCAAACATTCATAAAAAAGTACTATAGTAACCTAACAGATATAGTTACCGATTGGTAGTGTGCTAAAAAAGCCATGAATATGTTCTCCATCAGCTACAATCTAAAAAAATGGCAGAGTTGATAAAAACTCACATTCAAAACATGTACATCATCCATATACATATAGCATTTGATTTTAATTTCAAAGAATACCTCTGGTATTCTTCAAAACATGCTCACCTCCATCAGCATAGCATGTAGGCGGCTGAGATCGTGTGTCCCTAAATTATTAGGGTCACGATAGTGTTTATATACCCCGTGCGGATGGGCCTTATGCCAGCATCATATCAGAGGTTCGTCTTGGAGGACACTGTGACTTCCCCATTGTGCAAGATTCACCTGGTCATAGATGCCGAAATAATTAAAACGGTTACTAAAATTTGGAAGGAAAAGTCACCACATTAAAAATAATTATTGCATATACCTGTTATCTTTCTGCTTGAGGAGTTGAATTTTTGTTACATCACCTTGATACAACGCAACACCTGATCGCAGACCTCGAATGTATATATAGTAAAGCTAAAATTTGAAGTTCACTTACCTCGAACGCCTCATTTGTCATACAAATCCTAGAAAACATAAAATATGTACATAATTAAAACAAAAAAATGAAGTCTCTATAATAATATATAAAAACTGAAGCTTAAAATAAGAGAGAAGTAGACGACATCCTGCCATCAACCTTGCCCAAACATACCTAATTGGTTTTATAAAGTGTACAATTACTCGAATCATGCACAAATAGACTCGATTAAATTTATTTTGGTAGTTCGAGGCTCAGATAAGTGACCAATCGGATATGTGGATATATACACTATGGCTGCAAACCCACGAAGCTGCCGCGACAAAAGACATATAATTTGAATTCTGATCGAATCTGGTGATATAGGGTCAAATATTATCATCATCGCCTTTCATAACCTTCCAAAACGTACATGACCACATCGTTACTTATATTTTAGGTAAAGCATATCCCGTCGGATTGGTATTTTTTCCTACAACATCGGTGTAAAGGGAATACACCCGCCATGGCTGCGACCGAACAGGTCACCACGCCAACGGGCAGACAATCTCACCTTTAGCGAACGACCTAGCCTAATTATATCCTGTTATAATCTTTTGTCAAACACCATTGATTGTAGCAACAAAAGATTTTATAATCAATATCCAATTTTGATTTTAACGGCGCGTAAACATGAGCAAAAAATGTGTGCAAACCAAATGCCAAAATCATAAGCAAGGCCAAACCATAAAATGTATAATGGGCCGGAAGCTTCAAAGTAAAGTATAAACCAACAAATATATGAATCACAGATCCCACAAACATATTTTAGTCACACCAAATCTCCTTTTTTTCTCTTACACCGTTTAATCCTGTTTTGCAGGTCAACGGACTTTTATAAATAAAAGCAAATCAATCATTAAATAGATCATAATATAGAATATTGTAAAAATCAATAGCGGCATACCTGTGTCACTATCCTTCAATATCATACATTATAAAACCCTATCCGCCCTATGATTGTGACAACAAACAAATAAATAATCTATGTTTGACAGCAAACAAACAAATAATCTATGTTTGACAATAAGAGTGTAAAAAAATTAGGGTTAGTGATGAAACCGTGTTTTATCGTTAATTACGATACGTGATAATCGATCGGGGTTGGGTTGGGTTGTTTTCATGGGTGATAGGAATGATTATATATATCTGTCAAAGTTTTATTTTAAGCAAGTAATAACGTTAGAATTTGAAAGCCCAAAACTTAAGCCCAACTGTTGACTGGGATTAGTGCCCTGATAGATGACGTGGCAAATCCCTCCTCTTATATATATATTAAGATATGTATAAATATATATATATATATATATATATATATATATATATATATATATATATATATATATATATATATATATATATATATATATATATATATATATATATATATATATATATATATATATATATATATATATATATATATATATATATATATATATATATATATATATATATATATATATATGTATATATAGAGGAGCGTTATTGTGGTGACCACTCTTAAAATAAAAACAATAAGAACCGATCTGAACCGTTAGATGTGTTAGTAATGATTTGATTAAAATATAATAAATAGAATGGCATTCTTGTAATTAATAGAATTCAATGGCATATTTTCACAACCATTTTTCTAACATTCACGTGCCTTAATGGTTGTACTGTTCGAGGCTTTTTAACATGAGGTGACTAACATTTTTTTTGCATTAAAATCATACATACTCGTATAAATGAATGTTGGGTGTTTAGTGACACATTAGTTTTATTTGACACATTTCTAATACCATATTGAATTTATTGACACTTAATTTAGTGACACATTTGTAATACCACATTAATATTATTGACACTTACTTATAGTGACACACAACTTTTAGTGACATGTTACTTTTATTTACATTGATATCTTAATACATTTGTTGAGACAAGTTATTATAAAAATTTATCCGTATATAGGTAACCTCATTTTATGATTTTTGATGCATATACAAAATGTATTAAATGATAAGTATTCAAAAATATATCCAACTTAAAAATGACACACCTATTTAAAAAATACATATTCAACTAAAAAATTCTAGTGACACATATCTGAATAATTCATAACCGGTTAAAAAAACAAACGATAAGTATCCAAAAAATACACAACTCAAATGACATTTATTTAAAAAATACGCAACTAACTAAAAAATTATTCAACCAATTAAAGTAAGCATCTACTTGATACATTGCAACTGATACAACTTTATATACAGATTAAGGAATCTAAAAGAAATAGAACATAGTTTATATATAATTTAGATCACTAAAGGAATAAATTATAAAAATAGATTTAAAGTAGTGGGGCTTATAAAAAAGACAACAACTCAATTGATATATCATGATCATGGTGTATATTCGGTTGATGCAAAAAAATGTTATCGCAGATTCAATAAATGATACATTACGACATGGCACGTTCAATTCACAACAAGATCGTTAGAAACATGTGTGTCCTTCGAGGTTGGAGTTGTAGTCGCCAGATGTGTGGATTTACACGAACCTAGTTTACAAAGACGAGTGGTTAGTCACCGGAAATGGACACTCCGACAACGATTTCGGTTTAATGTTAAGTATCGAAGACAGTTACATTTATGGTTTCGTCTTTTACAACACCTGTTCTGTCAATGAAAACCAATTTTGAATCTTGTTTTAGATTTAGACTTTTTAAAGAAATAGTAATAGAATAAGATTGAGATAAAGGAACGTACATGTTTAGTTTTCGGAGAAGGTGAAAATAGAGAACTTGAAAAGTAAAATGCCAATTATATCCTTTTGTGTTTATTAGTTATTTAATTTTAATTTCGGTTTTAGTTTTAACAAAACGCCACATGTCGAATTTTAGTTGGTTACTATCATTTTTACCTTAAGGCTGGTACTTACTTGAACGTAAATCTGTATATATATATATATATGTATATATATATATATATATATATATATATATATATATATATATATATATATATATATATATATATATATATATATATATATATATATAATGATATAATGGTATATTATTATATATAATTTAATTTGTCAACTATGAATACTTAAAGGTTGTTAGTTAAAAGCTAAAAAGTTTATCGGTTTAACTAACAAGAAGATATTAAACTTAAAATTAATGAATGTAAATACCAAGATAAGTCTATAGAAAGTCAAAAGGTTAATCCCAAGCGTATATACCATAGAGATTGGCCGAATAGGGGATAAGGAAGGGAAAAGGCATCAATAATATTCTAGAATGACTTCGTGAATAAGTTATCCACTTATAGTTTTCATCCTATATATGGTGGATCATTATTCACTCATTCTAACTATCACTGAACCCTAAAAGACCCATACGGGTCGTTTTCCTCCTCCCCTAGCCGAATCTTTATGTTCCCAACTTGGTTTCCATAGCTTTTGGTGATCAATTATTCAAGAACTAGTTGATGAGAACTAGCATTCAAAGGCGGTTGTATAACATGTAGTGTGGGGATACATGTAGAAGTGGCTTATTTTAGATACTCATGGCATGTGTGGTATGTAACACACACGTGGTTGTTCTTGAATATCTTTTTATCTTCACCTCGATTAAATTTGAGAAGGTATGTTCATCTTTATGTTTATGCTAATTAATTGTGGATACATGATCTAATCTTCCTTTGCGTTTACTCTTGATGAAATGTTTTTATAATTGTTTTAGATCATTAATTCTAACATTTTTTAAGAGTTGTGGTTGTTGTTTCATGTAAAATGGTAAATAGACGTTAGATAGACCATATGGAATACTGAATATACAAATTGAAATTAAGCGAAAAGGTTAAAAAAGGAGCGATGTACGACTCTTTAAAGTTGGAAAAAATCTCTTTGAAAAGTTATGCTTTTTATTAAAACATTGTTTT
This sequence comes from Glebionis coronaria, assembly GCA_025667525.1. Classification (NCBI taxonomy): domain Eukaryota; kingdom Viridiplantae; phylum Streptophyta; class Magnoliopsida; order Asterales; family Asteraceae; genus Glebionis; species Glebionis coronaria. The sequence continues at coordinate 155,205,380 of CM046881.1, read as the reverse complement.
TTTTAAATCAGTTTGACTTTAAAAACAAACACGAACATGTCAAGGAGATAAATAGTCAAAACAACTCGCATGCATATTTCATGTTCTATTTTCATAAACCTAAAGCATGCATACATCATATAGGTTGCGTTTAGGAGTTGCACTATTATATACTTGATCGTATTTTTGTTGTTGTACGATATGCTTGAGGTGAGTTTCATATCCTCACTTTTTACTCATTTTTACAATTGTTTGCAAACTATTGGGGTGAGATACATGCTTGTTTTACATATGGAAACAAGTAGTTCCTAAACAGTTACAACTTTTATCCTAAGTATCAGTATTTCATTTTTTGGCCACATTATCATGAACTATTAATTATTGCATGTAACAGCAAATGTGTTATGAATAGATCTATTAGGATTGACATCCTTGTCTGAATGTTGATGGCTCTCACCTGACGACACATACTATTTAGGAAACTTGGGTATTTTAGGATAAAATGACTAAAAGGGGGAACAATTTGCATTGATTTGCAACGTAATGTTTTGTTAAGTATTCGATGTCACGAGCTTAGTGATAAGTAACAAAAACTCTTTTTACTTGACATTATACGCGTTATAATGGTCATGTTGCCATTGAAATCGTTTGGAAAATGGAGATAAACAAATGATTAAGGGAACGTTTAGTGAGGACTCGTATGTATTGTTAAAAATTTGTTGTATGAGAAATGATAAAAATTAAAGTATAATCACCTTTCAAATAACACAAACTCAATAGTCATTAAGACTCATTCATGATTAATTTAAAATTAACAAGCGACTTTTGACTTCTTTGACCAACAAGGGAATAAAACCCATTAGAGTGAAAGGAGTGGTCACACCACCACACCAAAAAAACACCCCGTCACGTCAGTTTTTTCACTTCCACATCACATCCATATAAAAAACAAACATCTTATCATCACACCATTTTTACACCAATTTAACCATTTTTTCACTTTTTTCTAAAAACTACCCTTAACAATTAAATTTATTTAAAACCTAACTTACTTTATACATAAAAAAAACATTACATATAATTTAAAATTTAAACCATAATTTATTTTCATTTTAATGATTTAACTTCGTTAATTAAAAACGTAAATAACAACGTAAAACGTAAACACTTTTTATTCCAACATTAAAACATTTATTACATACTTAAAACATGAAAATACTAAAATTCGAATACAATACGACATGAAAATACTAAAATTCCCAACGCCTGGCTACAAATTATTTAAAACAAAAAACAAAAATTAAGCCGTTTGAAGATTTAAAATTTCAAAAAAAAAATTATTTATAATTTTCGAAACTAGCCGTTGGCTAGAATAATTTTAAAAAAAATTCAATTTTTTTTTGCCTCCAAAATTTAAAAGTTTTTGGGTTAATTTTGTTGGGTTAAATTAAGAAGGGAGTTTGTAAAATACAAAAGGGGTTAAAATGAAAATGTCTAAACACTTCCACGGCCGTGGGTTGGGGGACGCTGTCCTCCACGCCGTAAACGGCGGTGTTGTCACGCCGACCCACGCCCACGGCGTTACCATTCCGTGCACTCTTACGTGATTAAAGAAGACGTAAATCTGAGTTAAAGTCGAATGAAAACTTACGTTTGATGGTATGTTGAAAGTATGAATGTATGTTTGGGAGAGAAAATGTGTTGGCCTTTTGTGAAAACAAAAGGACTTGTTTTTTCTCTTGGCTATGTTTGGCAAGAGCTTTTTTAAAGCTTTTTCAGAGTTGTTAGCTTTTTTGTTAAAAAAATAATCTAATAGCTCTGTTTGGTACAACAAACTTTAAGAGCTGTTAGCTTTTTATTTTCACCAAGTAGCTCTTAAATAAAAAGCTGTCTGATACAGCTTTTTAAATTGTCAAGAGCTGTTAAAGCTGTAGATTACTGATATACCCTCCAATCATATTATAATTTATTTAAATATGTCATTTTAAGTCATTTTACATTTTAATTTTTACAGTTAACAGCTAATATACCAAACACTTCTATTAAAAATATAACTTTTTAGTAAACAGCTTACAGTTAACAGCTTACAGTTAACAACTTACAGCTTACAGCTAATTTTACCAAACATAAGTCTAAAGCTTTCGAGGGTCATTTTCTTTTTTAGCTTTCTGCTACAGTTTTATTATACATTTCCGTTAAAGAAAAGACCATGGCGAAACTAAAAAATATAGGAGTACAAATTAAAGATGAAAGATCGACTTTTCTAAGTTTTTTACCTAGCGGGGTGTTCAGTGCAGATACATCACAGTTACAAGAAGCCACAAAAAGCCTCTAACACTACAACAACTCACTTGATTTTACACGTTTATATTCATATTTCTCCACGGTAAAAAGTGTGCAAAAATAAAGTCCACACTTCCCTTTGCGTGGAGTATATGTGCGTCAAGAAAAAGGCACCACACTATACACCGTGAAGAAACTATCAAAAATTTCACTCTAAAAAGCGTGGAGAAATGATATAAAAGTACACGCTTTGTTGCGTGAATAATCAAACTACACTCTAAAAAGCGTGGACAAATTGGCAAGTGAAAATGTAAACTACACACTAAAAAGCGTGGAGAAATTGGCAACTAATCATAAAAAAAAATACAAATTTGTATTAAACAATCTGCAACTAACCATTAAACAAATTAAAAAAAAATACAAATTTGTATTAAACAATCTGCAACTAACCATTAAACAAATTAAAAAAAAATACAAATTTGTATTAAACAATCTGCAACTAACCATTAAACAAATTAAAAAAAAATACAAATTTGTATTAAACAATCTGCAACTAAACATGCTTAAATCTCCCAACTAGTTATAAAAGATACAAATTTGTTAAAATCTGCAACTAATACAAATTTGTTAATATCTTCTTCCGATTGTTTGAAACAAGCTCGAATCTTGTATCGAAAGAAGTGGCTGCTAAAGATTGGATTAAAATGACAGGACTTTTATCATCAACTAATCAACAAGCTTCAATCTTTTGCCTTCATCGAGCTTCAACCATTTGTCTTCATCAAGCTCCTAAACAACAAAAATTAAAACCAAAAATAACAGTAGAAATAGCCATGTCAAACAATTTCTATTAGATACTTTCGCAAAACCCATATTATCAATCTGATATATGTTTTTAGCTACTATCGAATCCAATGAATAAACTAAAGGAAATAATCTTTTTCTTATTTGAAAAAAAGAAATAAGACACAAATTAGAACATTACTATACTCTGTTTTCGTAATACGCTTCTTACTCTTTTTAAAGCTAATCCACTCAGCAACTCAGAGAACTAATGTCAAGAGACCAGTAATATATATTACGAGAAATAAAAATTCTGCGACCAGTAATATAAATTAGTTTTTCAGTTGTGATATAAATTAGCCTTCATAATGAAATAATTTTTGAGGTTTGATACATATTGAAAATACGTTTTGGCGTACTCTTGACCCATTTGACCCGTTTCCTTCCAAAGTACTACGTGCTTTTTTTCTTTCTTTTCTAAAGTTGCACATACTAGTTGGATTTCTACCTCTAGTTTTGGGTGTGTTGAGTGAGACAAATCAGCAAATGCATTGCTTGCTCACATACCATAAGCAAGAAATTATCAGCAACCAAAATCCTCTAGAGACGGAACTATCAGTATCAGGAGATACTAAGCATACTAAAGCCCAAAGTCCATATGAGCAACTCGCTTAGCAGTAAAAAAAACAATTTAAATGAACAAAAGTTGTGATGTTGAACCCCATACTAAATTCAGAAACTGTCATTTCATATGTATTTATCAAACCCATTGCTAATACCATAAATATCAACATCAAATACACTGTTTCATTCCCATAAACCAGTTCCAAGATTTTACTAAATACCCAATTGAACCATGAATGCAGTAGACAACTTGAGAGCTAAAAACCAAAGACCAAGAGTATAAACAGAATGAGTAACACCTGTTCTGTTTTTTAAACTTTATTTCTATTCGACTGCATACTTTAACTTGGCGTTTATAAAACTTACTAACGTGGTAACATATAATACTGAAAGTGTGAAAGGTACCTGTATCTTTCAGAAAGTAAATGATGGGTCGTCCATGACTGATGAGTAACGATGCTCCTCCATGACAGGTGAGTAATGATCCTCATCCATAACAGGTGAGTAATGATCCTCACCCATGAAGGGTGATGGGCTAGAACATGGCTGAAAAGAAAGATACCAGTCTTTTAACCAAGTCTTTTAACCAAGGGACTAAAGATATTTTCATATATAAATAATAAAACCCACCTGATTTGCACATGTACCAGTAGTACCAGTAGTAGCAGAAGTAGAAGCTACACCCACCTGATTTGGAAATGCAGGATAACCTTTGAGCATTCCAAAAACCTCATTTAGCTTCTGTTCCATATTCTTGAGTTGCAAACCTTGAGTATCTAGTTGCTTACTGTAGGACTCAACTTTTTTATTCTGAGACACTAACTGCTTTTTACAGGTCTCTAATTCCTTGTTGCACGTCTCAAATTGTTTTTTATGAGTTTGAATTTCCTTAGCTTGATTCTCTACCTTCTCCAATAATAAGCGGTTTTCATCAGCTACAACTGCACCCCTCATCCTTCTTAGATCGCAACAAAACTTTGATACTTGGGATTTTGTTACACCGGCCCCATAACAATGCGGTTTTTCATTTCCAAAAAGTTTGTTAAGCACCTCCCTAGCAATGTTTTCCACCTCAGCAGTTCCAACACGTTCATGACCTCCTAGCTCTTTTATCTTGCCAGATAAATGTCGATTTGCTTTAACCTAAAACAAACAGTGCGCTTTTAATTTCATAAATCAGAGCATGCCATATAAAATTTAAAAATAAAATTATTCCACTATGTTCATACCATCATATCTCTTGTGGCTTCTTGAATATATGTGCCGTCCTTTGTTTTATAACAGATGTGAAATGACTCAACATCATTCGCTTCTCTTTTATTTTCCACTAACTGTAGATTAGATACACAACATCAGATATTGCATAACAATGCAAGTAATAATAGTTTTGAGATTAATTATTACTCACAAATATATCCTTTTTCCGCGCGAAACTAACAGCACCAGTGGTATGTGTATGGACGTGTTCCTTTCTTGCTTTCTTTCCACATATTGAGAGTTTCTGCATTTCATTTAATTGCAGCAGGATCTCATAAGATAAAGTTGTTCATTAGAATAGGCGTAAAATATCATCACTGATTTAGCGACTTGGATTAAAATATGCTAAGCCGATCTAGTCTATAACTATATTGTCACATGAAACATAGCTGTAAGTGGACATCAATATGCAACTAGTTCTACTGTCTCATAGAATTGCACAAGAACTTGAAATGAAAAGTTGATACCTTAGCTTTCGGATCTCTAACATTACTTTTATACACTCGCATTGGTGTTCAGTGAAGTTTTCTGGTGTTTCGAGCAAATCCAATGCTGCCAAAAGCTCATCATCTGTATAAACTTTCTCTTGAGCATCAAGCCCATTGATGCCATTAGCTACATTTAGCTTATTCGCAGCTTGCTGACATAAGCTCGATTTCAACCTATGCTTTACGTTCCTACGCCTCTCACTAAACATATTAGCAAGAACCCTGTCTATAGTTTCCCCTTGAGGTATGCTGAATCTTCACTGCCAAGTTGATAATAAAGGACATTAAATGGATAATAATAGTAAGTAATTGTACTATGAACAAAAAATTCATTTTTTAGCTGAATGTATTACCCGGAGTTCTGCCATAAGCATAGAAGCACAACTCTTTTTACAAGCCTTCCAGTCCTTGACATCCGGGGGACATAGACTTGGTTGACTGAGAATTAAGGTCATGAACCTTGAGCATAAGCCTGCGGAATTTTTGATTAGCTGATAATGTTTATTGACGTGAGTCAACACCTTTTCATCCCCTTTTAGCTTGTACACATCTTTTGCGGTCATCTTTTGTATCCTGATAATGTTTCCATTCCCGTCTGTAAGATTATCATGTGTTAGAATATAATATACAAACACAGGGCTAATTTGTATTGAAAAATGATTCTAGTTACCTATGATCTCAACCTCTGATAATAGATTCTGTTCATATTGATCAGCTAGACTGACCTCAACCTCTGACAATATATCTTGCTCATGACTCATAAGCGAATTTGATGATGAAGATTGGTGTAACGTTGGCTCATGGACAGTAGGTCGGGATTGGGATGATTGTGCATATGAAGAGGATGAGGAGGAAGAAGAGTTATGGTGCATAGTAGGTCCAACTGAAGCTGGAAGAGAAGATGAGGACAAAGAGTTTTGGCGCATTTCATAAAGAAAAGAAGGTCGAATAGATGGTTGAAATTGGTGATTGGTGTTATAAGGAACAGAAGGTTGAACAGGTGCTTGAAATGGGCGATTGGTGTTGTTATAAGGAACAGAAGGTCGAACAGGTGCTTGAAATGGGTGATTGGTGTTGTTATAAGGAACAGAAGGTCGAACAGAAGGCCGAACAGGTGCCTCAGAGTTGTGTGATGTTGGTTGATTCATTTGAATCTGTTTTCTTTTATGATTCTGAATCGTTGTTTTAGACTTCAACATCTTGAAAACTATATCGAAATAAAAAGCATATAGTTAGTATCAAATGAACGAAATCAGAAACTTTATATAGAAAAAAAAGACGCTATATAATGTCTCAGATAGTTGGCATTTTTAGTTATATATATGTGGTAAAAATTTCATGGCCATTTAGAAGAAACAGTAGACATATAATTCAAGGAACCCTTTTACAAAAAACAACCTAAGTATGCTAGTAATTCCATAGCTACCTGCCCCAACGTATGCTAGTAATTGTATGGTTTCAACCCGTACCTGTTTTGACCCGGTACCCAACCCGTCCATGTTGAAGACAACTTCAATATACAACCTAAGTTGTCTAATAACCAAGAATTAATCTGTAATATGCTTTAAGTGAATTCAATTAGCTCAGTTCAGTTCCAACATCTAGTTCTAGTGTGCAACACGTCACTTTTTTTACAAGACAAAAAGGTTATCCAGATTAATTAAACCCAAAAAAACAAAGCATGAGAATGTCAAAGAAACTGTTTCTGATGAAGCATCTTTCCTAAGTAATCGGCTCAGGCGCTCAGCATGATGATAAAAAAACGGACTGTTGTGACATTGGTGGTAAATCCATATTTTTTCCATACTAGTCAAATATTTACCATACTCGGGTTGTGAATGAAACAACAAAGCCTCGCTATCGTTACACTTACTCTATCGGGTTGTGAATGCTCTCTAACGTAATCTGGTCAGACATAACCTCACCTTATAATCAGTTTAGTTGTAACTACACCTAAGCTCGATATTCAAAACCTGAAAGTAATCACAGCCCAAATCAACTTTACAATACGTAATCTGGTCAGACATAACCTCACCATAATCAGTTTGGAAATTTCGCCAGCTCACTAAAAAAACATAAATTAAAGAGCTTCTAGTGTCAAATATACTAAATTTTCTATACAAATTTGGCACGCACACATTTCTACTTGAACTTTGCCACCTACAATGTTACGTAGAAAGTCTAGCTACAACTTGAATGTGATTTGAAATATCTCCTTACAAAATTCCATAATACTTTCAAAACTAATATTGATTTAAGGGGTAATTAGCATTGTCATTAGAAATCTAACAACCAATAGCGAGTTAACATATATAGCTAATTTACCGAACATGCTCAAAACATTCAGTCACATAATCAGAAATTAGCTTTGTTCTACCTGCTCCTTGACCAGATATCTATAACCACCTATCTACAACTTAAAAATACACAATAGCAACAACAACCGCTTCCAAATTGGTTATAGGGTTTATGTGATGTGTTTGTAGCAAGTGTGAATTAACCAGCTTGTAATAGATGTGTTTCAAACTAGCAATTAAACTAACATTACACTTAAAATTAAACTAGCAATATTAAAATGAGCCTGATATATCATCTTCTTTTACAATTAAACTAGCAATATTAACATCCAAATCACATTTAAACTGAAGCAATATATGACAGTTGAAGTGCATGGTTTTTCAAAAAGTGCACCTCTAGTTTCATAAAAGTGAGAAATACAGAGAAATGAGAAATACAGCACCTTATGTCAGCTACAACAATTGTTTTCCTCAATAGGCCCAAGTCACGCGCTGCAACAGAGCTCTGTTTTTCAACTTCTACAAATCTTTGGTTCAGCAGAAATCTACCTTTGAGCAATGACTGCAAAAGAATAATGGCAGTAGATCAGCATATTGTAATCTAAGAAAAGTAGTTCCTAGATACAAGTCTAATAGAAATTCACCATAACCATCACAATCACAGCAAACAAAAAATAGACAACATAAAACACAAAAATAGACAACAAGTAAACTAACATTACACTTAAACAGTACAAAAAGGTTGATAACATAACATAACAGAAAACAAAAAATAGACAACAAGTAAAATTATAAAATAGACAACAAGTTTCCGATACAATTCCTAAAACCATTAATTAAAATCATATCGGTTTTAATAAAATCACAAATGTAATAGAGTAAATAAAAAGCGTATATAATATATGATTAATCACATAAGACAAATTAAAAACCGTATATAATATATATTATAAAAACCGTGTATAATATATGATAAGAACCGTGTATAATATATAATATAACATACTAAATCACTTTAGACAATTCTTGCTATGTAATAGGATCAATAATAATCAGTATGTTAGATCAGTGAACTATATGTAGATTATCGTCAGTTGAGGTTGCACACTTCAGTAATAATCTGGGTCGTGCTTAGTATTGTTATTTCGTAACCCCAATTGAGAGAATATTACTTCTTAAATCAATATAATTCAGTTCAGATTCTGTTACTGTTACTGTTCATTCTACTTTGCATCATTCCCTCAATTCTGTTTCATAACCGTTTGAATTCTGTTACAAGCTTGTTCATGATCTTTAGTTCAGTCCGAATTAAATGAAGTTGACGATTTGTTTGAATTCAAAGTTAATGAACTAGATGTGATATTACTGTGCAAGATTTCAAGTAGAAGTAAAAAGACCTCAGATTACGTTTTCATGAAGTTCTGTTTGATTCGATAGCAGATAGCTATTAGATGCATTATGCAATAAGCTGATCACAGCTTATGGTTGATAAGATGTTAGAGTTGAGGTGATATTAGTAGCTGTTAAAGTTCGAATATAGCACGCATCAAGGCCTGGATGCAGTTACTGGTGTTTTGGTTTGCTGATGTAACAGCCTGGTAAAATTTCTATATATCACTAATATAAAAATATATGAGTGTTTAATAAAAATGTTGTAAATTATATTTAAGATCCTATAATCAGGATCGAGATTGTATAAGATCATGCGCTTTCAAATATCTTATATAAGATTTTGATCATTTTTGCTTTGTGATATCTTTAAATCGTAAGATCTTCCTAACAACCATGATTATAATTGATATGTAAAGACTTTAGGTGATGTTGAAGAATAAAGAAAACGACTATTTTCCCCATTGTTCAACTTGTAAATTAATACATCTACAAACTTTGTAGCTAGGGTATACGTATCCATTGAAAACTTCGTAATTTTTGTTTGTTTAATTAAACCTGTTAAATACACTCGTAATGAGAGGTTACATCAAACATCTCGTCATGAAAATAGTTGAACCAAAAGTACTTTTTAATTTTACCACGTATCTGATATCCGTTAATATTAAATTTTTACAGACCTAAAATATTGTGTATCGTAAGCATAAGCACGCCTGAAATCATCCTCGATTCATATACATAATGAAGGGCTAATTGGCTCTATAGTCTAAATTAGTTAGATACGTGAACACCCACTCCAAGACATCCCATCAAATCATACAACTCAATAGGTCGGCATAATCATACTAGATTACTAGCAATTAAAGACATGACATTGACAGAAATTATGATTTAATCTCAAGTGATTTTGCCATTTAAGACTAAAATAATATGAATAATATGTGTTTTTCCATAAGTTCATTATTGAATGAAGACTATTGCGTTTCTAGAGACGATTTTTTGTCATACAAATATACAATCAATAACGTGATTACTACAAGTTTAAGGCAAAAAAATACACGAATCTTTGACATCATCTTTAGTAATAGTAAATCGGTGACGAATAGGAAATTCACTTTACATGTATCATATTCGACTCTCAAGAAGGAAATTACGTTTTACAGCTACCCAAAGTGGTAATTGTGGCTCGACTAAATAATCTAGCAGTTCGTTGTTTCGTCTTAAAGACTTCCTACTGAGTAAGTTTCTAAGTCTTTCATCTTTAGATAACTTACATTAACTATGTAAGTTTTCGACTCAAATCGATGTTACTTAAGTCCAAAAACTTATATACTAAGAACCATCTAAGATGAAATTGCTCATAACAATAGTAATTTACTAATTTAATATAGATAGCCTACATATCTAATACCTATACTGCAGTAGTAACAAAAGTATGCATGAAATGGTTGGTTACCTATTTTGAATCAGAACATGTGAAAACTATAACAAACTTGAAATTAACAATTAAACTAGATGATTAAAATCAGTTGAATCTTTTTGCCATACACACATATCATATTTTTGCCATACACACATATCATATTTTGCCATACACACATATCATATTAAAATCAGTTGAATCTTTTTGCCATACACACATATCATGTTTTACCATTGAATTTGCCATACACATAACATGAAATTCATCAAAAATCTTTTAAAATTAAGCGATAAGAGTAACAAAAAATTAAGCGATAACTGGACTTTGACATATTAGTACATATAATAACCGATTACAGTTTCAAGCTGATGATATGCAATATTAATGTGATTTGGATGTTAATTAAACTAGCAATATTAACATCCAAATTACATTATTCCTACATCCAAATCACCTGCTCTAAGTAGTGTCAATTCGAATGTGTAAATCAGTTGATGTATTTCTTCAACTACTTTGTTAACCAAACTCTCGGCAGATTCGCCTCTTTTAAAGACCACGTACGTTTCAGTTTGATTTACTTGGCTATGCATTTGTTCTACTTAATCATACAGTAATATTACTCATTCAAAACAACAAGTCCTAATTAGTAGCTATTCCAAATCACATTATACTCCATTTTGTCTAATCACGAGACATAACATCATGAACCTTTCAAGCATTTTGTCTAAACACTCTAAGTAGCTAATATTATACAAACGTAACCTAATAACAAGCAGTAACTACAATCAGTTTAAACAATAATCTCAAGTTTAATACTACATCAGTTTAAACGCAAGGTTTGATACCTTTAATGCGCAGCTGTTGCGATAACGAAACCCCAAAAATCGAAATCCTAGCTCAATCAATAAGAAACCCCAAAAATCGAAATCCCAGCTCAATCAATTAAACGAAACCCGCAGCTACATCAACCGGAGATGATTCAATTAAACAAAACCCTAGCTGATCCTCATGAATCGAGTGTGATTTGTGATAACGGTTGATTTGTGATTTGGGGATAATAACGGTCAGTTGATGATTTACGATTTGGGGATAATAACGGTCAGTTGATGATTTACGATTTGGGGATTTGGGGATTTGGGGATAAATTTGTTACTTTATTTGTGTGTGTTAAATTTGGGGATAAGAGGTGTGTGATAAATTGGGGATAAGAAGTTGAGAAAAAAATGGGATGTTACTTAACAATAAAAAGTCTACGGTCTAATATGTTAACTACTTTTTTAATTTTTTTAATTTTTCTCTACGCTGTTAAACGTCTTTTATTTTATTTGTATACGGATTTGATCGTAAGTTTTTTGTTAAAATTAGCCACGGGTATAAGCGTGTAGTAAATAAAATAAAACCCCACGTTTTTAAAACTGTGGAGAAATAAGCGTGAGCATTCTAACTTTTTTTTGTAGTGTAAACAGTTGTTGCACATAATTTTATCATATTTTTTACTCTTTCCTATAACCAAATACGAGATTGTTGCAAACCTCTGCTGAACGCTTGCTTGAACAACATACGTGTTTGGAATCCTGACACAAAAGGAAACCATCCAAGCAATGCAACTGGGGTGAATACGACTAGACCCATCATTATTTCATATCCACGAGCAAGTGTCCTCACCGATTCCCACAATCCAGATCTCTTCACTATTGGACTACATGCTTGCGCAACCTTAAAATTAACAAAAATTGATAATTACAAAAAAAGTTAGATTTAGAATTGCAAGTATATGGTAGGGAAAATTAACAAAAATTGATAATTACAAAAATTAACAAAAACTGATAATGTATGGTAGGGAAAATTGTTCACTGACCAGTATTAAGCCCCAGCCGGCTGGCATGAATGCAAGTATACACACAATAATATCTTGCAGTGTCATATATGGGAGTGCCGTCACGATCATGATGATAGAGACAAACATAAGGATCCCTTTGATTAGCCGGAAAACTAGTTGAAAAATGGCGCTCACCCCACACGATAAAGCCTGGAAGATGGACAACCAAAATTTCATTACTTATGATAGAAGGGTGCTTTTTTGGATCATATTCATTTAGTTACAATGTTCCATGCATCCATCTCAGGATTAGTCAGTTATATCAACCATCAAACTGTCTTAATTAAGTTTTCACTTAACAATACCATCTACGGAGTATAAAATTTCATGAAGTAGCTAGTTTCATTCAAACAAATGCCAAACCGTTTGCTTACGATATATTTCTGTTTGGTCCACAACCAAATGAAGTGAAAAAAGTAATACTAAAAAAATCCCTACAGTTAACACAATAACGTTATCATCATTTCTTAAAATCAACTAGATACTAATTCATCACCTGCATTGCTAAGAAAACTCCAAACGATATTCCATAAATCTGTCAGCCAAGGAAACAAAAGATTTAGAAAGATTGTGTTAATTTCACAAATTCCACAAGATGAAAGAGAACTACAAATAAAAATATACATACCAGGACAATCTTCTGATGCTTGGTTGTACTTAGATGATAAACAAGCACATAATGATAAATGAAGAAACGCAACGCTAATAATATTTCAACTAAAACACCACTCTTTCCTGAACTTCGTAGGTGTTTTTGTTCATCCTCCCACCATGATTCCCAACTATCATAAGGGGAAACTCCAATACCACCCTGGTTTCTAATCCACTTATTCCAATCAGACCAATCATCCACAATCTTTTCCCACTCAAAACCAGACGGATTGAATAAAAATGGGGTAAATAGCCATGCGATGACCATAAACCAGATGGAGACGGTGATCAATACGTATGAAACTGCTCCTTTATATGATTCACCAAATATTTGGTAAACAAGAAGTAAAATCATAACCTCAATTGACTTAACGAAATGACTACGGGAGTAAAGACGGTAGTTTTCAGCAAATGTCGTATGAGACAAGACAAACCCACGACCCGTTGCCCTGTATAGTGCACCTCCATGTAGCAAAGTCCTACAATAGTAGTGAGTCTTTGTTCCAAGCATAAATGTACAAAACATAGGTGCAAAATTCATTTGCATAATAAGAAATTCACTTAACGCAGTGAATAAACCTTTTTCTAGACCAATTTCCATCATCATAGGCAATGCCATTAAGAGTCCAATTTGCATAAAAGATTGTGAAGCCAGAATCACTTGAAGAGATTTATTATTCGAAATTTCAGGTTGGATACGAAGCTCACGTTCGAGTCCACTAATAACTAGGTAAAGACGTCCATAAAGAAACACATATGCAATCAATACAGTGATCTGCAAGAGGAAAATAGGATGAGATGAGAACACAGTATATTAAGTTAGTGTTACTCAATGAGAAAAAGGAATTAAAATTCACCAAGGTACTGAAGTAGAAGCCAATTGTAGTGAAATAACAAGATAACATCCTGAAAAAGTCAAAGTAATGCCCAAGCCTGTATAGGTCACGGCTAAGTGTCTGTTCCCCATTTCCGCCAGCTATTTTCGCCTTAAACAGAGATATTTGATTTAGACCAGCATCCCTACCTTTACCAACTTGTATGTAATCATGATGCGTGACACTTCCTTCACGAAGTGTAGAATTGAAACCTGTACATGATACAAGATATGGTAAGCTGACTAAAAAAATCAATACCAACTATGTCAAGAGAGAGGCATGTAAGTTTCAAAATACCTGCAAACGTGTCTCCAACATGATTAATGATCTTGGAGGCTTTACTCACACCTCCTCTTGTAATGTGAAACAGCCTATCAAAAACATCTGGATGACCATAGTGGAAACGAACCCTCAAAGGGTTGGCCAACAATCTCTGACCAATTGTCACAAAAGTTGTCTCTTGATTACACATCAAGTGTGAAAGAGAAGAGACACTGCAACACGAAACCAGAACAACAATGAGCTTAAAAACAAAATAGAATGCATCAAAAACTACTCACATACCTTTCAGTGAAAATATGCTCCCTAACTCCTAGTATGGTAGGGTACCTCACACCATCACGTTGTATGAGAAATTCTTGAAGCAAGTTTCTCATTTTTAAGGCCTCCTCCATGTAATTATCCTACGGAAACATGGATGTTTAATTGATCATTTACATCCCATGTATAAATATTGAAAAGTAAAAAAGTTGACGGATACCTGGTTTGAGTCTATTGTCTGCAAGCCCTCTCCACGTGTGAAGATAATACCACTGTTCTGATTCTCAAGCTTTCCTTCTCCCAACATTGGAGGTCCAGGCAATTTTATCTTATAAATGACCTACATATTTGTTGAAATAAGTTTTGCCTCATTATCCAACTGCACATCAACTATCAAGAACAAGTTTTACCTGATCCGAGATCTGCCCGGTCTCGAAATTGGAAGTTGGCATTGCTTTGACTAGAGTAGAGTAATAAACCTTGTGGTTATTATTTGTATTTCGGCTGCGCTCCTCAACCTCATCGATGTAGGCTACACGAAGGGATGGGTATCTGTCATAACCATTCATCTGTAAGTACTACGGAATAAATATTACTACTGACTTTAATTCACCAAATAAGAAGAGTTCAGATGCACACTCCGTCATAAGCCTCAAAATATCTTGTGCAAGCGGATCCCCAGTTCGTTTGTGAATGCCATATATATGGCATGCTACTACATATGTAAACTTCATATCAGCTACCACTTGAGACTGAACCAACAGATCCTCGTCACGTTCACTCAAATCAGACCCTTCCATCAGATCTGGTCAAGCAATGAGAGAATAACGGAAAACCAATACATATCTCCATAAGTGAAATTGTACAGTGACAACATATCAACATACCCTCATCTTCAGCCATATCAAGGAAAGCCTGAAGCTCCAAAGCTTTACGATAATACATCATTCCCCTAACTGACACCAATTACGGAGGATCAGTCCAACTAAATGCATAAGATGTTAACATGCTATTTTAGATAATTTTACCAGTCCTGGTCAAGGTTTGCCCTCTATATGAAGCCCAAAGACGTAACGGATACTCAAACTCTTTTTTTCCTTCTAGATCATATCTTTGTTGAAACCCCATTCTCTCAATAAAGTTGTTAAACTCATCTGTTACCATCATTAGCCAGTAAAATATAATTCACACACACATACATTGGTGTTATGTAAGCACCTAATAGAATATGACAAACCTGGGTACATCTTTTCTAAATAGAACTGGTTTGTTATTCCATCCTCATTCTGGAGTTTTAAATCATACAATGAAAATAGAACCTTCTCCGAGTAATAAGGTGTGAGTGCGCTACAATAAAAATAATATGCACCATTTAAGACATGACAACCCGGAAAATGAAGAAGTCAGAAAAGTATTTCATAGCAAGAAGTCCACTTGTAAAACACAAATTTAATCAATAATGTCACACTTCAGCATATACGAGTCAGTTAATTAACTTTTGTAATCATAACGATATAAATATCAGGTTATTGATGTGAATGGCCTATGAATATTTCTATTTGTATTTACTTTTTTTTTTTTTGGAACGGCTAGTTAGTAGTTAGTGATTCGAGTTGCAGTGACATCCAATTGGGCAGTATGAAAGCCTCGAACCTTTCACTTTAGGGGATAAACCCCACTCCTGCTTCTATTTTATTCCGCCGAAGGTACATGATGAGACTTGAACCCAAGACCGCTCCAAAGACACCTCCCCAAGGATTTCTTGGTGGCCAACTGTGCTAAGACAGTTGGTTTTCTGTTTGTATTTCTGTTTGTATTTACTAATGAGGTAATTACGTATAAGACATACAAGGTGTAAACTAGGGACTTAAATCAGCATATCTGTTTGTATTTTTATATTAACTCGGCTAGACTATCTTAGGGGATAGGGACAACAAGTGTCTTTGCAAACTGATATGAATCTTAATAAACTCAAAAAAAATTCGGCTTTGGTTGCTTTAGATAGGGTAGAGAATGATGGATTAACCTACATATATGGGCATCCTTATCACAAAACGTGTACTATATCTCTCACACTTGCGAGCTGTGACATAAAAATCTAATTGATCAATTTAGATGAATACCAAAAGGCTTAGAAGACAAGTTGCATTTATACACCCTAATAGAAAATTTCTATGCGCCAATTTGAGCACTCAGAAAAATCCAACTTGGTAGAGGTGATCTAAACAGCTTAGAGGACTTGAAACTATTAAAGTATGTGACACATCAGAAAAACTTACGAGAATGCAAGCATGTTGCGTACTTTGGGGGCTAAAGGCATGTCCATAAACAAAGAATTGGAGAAGAAGGATATCCGTCTTCTAGCTTCCAAGTTTGATGGCACATCCATACCAGACTCTTTCACTGTAAGTAACAAATTCAACCTATTGATCTGCAAAAGGATACCATGTAATGAATATACAATGTTTGATAGTCAAACATCAAAAATGTCGATTCGTTACTTTTTCCTTCCAAGCTTCTGATTCTGGGGTTGGGAACATGATCGCTTCTGCATGCTCAAATAACTGGACATGATGATCCATTCCATCATAAAGTATTGGCCCATGCAGACTATAAAGAAATAAACAATAAAACAAGATTTAACAAATATTAGAAGGTAGAGTAGACATTATTTAAAGTTGTCAGGCTTACTTAGGAAACTGATCTTCCATAATGTCAATAATCATAACTTTAATCAAATTCTGGAAAGTTTTTACAAATACATCCCGGTCCTCCTGGTAATTCGTTAACTATGAATAGCAAATGCAAAAGCCGCATTGTGTTAGCTTATCCCTATAAGCTACTATAGAGCATAATAAGTTGTTTCAAATGCTACTTTGGTACGTACCAAAAACTTGATAAGCATGACAACGCGGTTGTAGAGAAGAGGAAGAGCTTCCATTCTAAATTTGCTCACTAGATTGCCTTCTTCAACATGTTTGTCAACTACGAAAAAGATTTTATTGATATACCTGGAAAGAAAAACTAGTTGTGTGACAAATAATCAAATAGAATGAACATAGTAAGATATGATACTGTTTAATTATACTGTGATAAAAACTAAACATCTTCTCTATCAATCAGGGGGAGCTATAGTGAACGTACTCCTTCTCACGAGTGCCATCAACCAAAAACTCGATAATACTGCGCAACGACATGTAGCATTCACGAACAGCACAAGACATGTAACTGTCATTCTCCATCCTCCTTTTCAGCTCAAAGTCATAGCTGTGGCTGTCTCTCACTATATTTAATGCAATCGGAATCTATATATCCAGAAAATATATAAAAAAATAAACGCCCATCAAATACATACAAATTCCAGAAAAGATCAAGATAGAGCTCCAACATGCTTAAGCCAAGCATTTTAAAGGTTTGCTGCATTACAAAAACATATATACCTTGCCTGCAAGCAGAAACAAAGGCCACTGTGTTAGGCCCAACTCTCTATCCGCCCAATATGGAACAAGCAATAGATCCCTTTCCCTGTAGTCATAAGAAGCTTTTCAGTAAATTAAAATTGACGAGAATGTTTGCAATTTACACTTTTTAAAATAACATTTAGTGGTACCTATTACTAATAAGATCTTCATCTCGAAAACTCGTAATAACTATGTTCCATATTTGAGCAAATCTTGCAGCTTCCTTTTCTTTATTAGATGGAACCTGCAGCAATAACATGAAGCATAGCCTCAATACTCAATTTACAATTAACAGAAAAGTATGTTTGAATTTACAAAGAAGACCTTCTTAAGATGTCATAAACTTACTGTAGCGAAATTATGAGACAAAGTCGATTCAAATCCTTTCTTTCTTTTCTCGGATGGAATTAAGCAGGCATTTACCGCACTAGGCAGCGTCTGGAAACGAGACTGCATCATTCCTAAAGATTGAATCTGCAACATTACAACTTTGATGTTATAACTTAAATCATCAAAATTCCATTTTTCTCGAAATAGAATTTGACTAACCTCTCCAAGACGATGGAATGCACCATAGAAACCTCCAAATAACGAAGAGAATATAGCATACCATAGTTGGGTATCCATGAAATACACCTGCATGGCATACCATATGTGAATATTTATACACACGCACGAAGATAGAATGAATGATATAACTAAAAGAAGATCTATATCTTCTAAACCTACAAGAATGATAGGAGCCCAGAGTGCAACAACCGCACCAATATTGCTCCTTGCTGTGACACCAGATTATTCAATTTTTAAATAAAATCATCAGTTATCTAAATCTTTGAATCCAGAAATTTATTATCATTATGTCACCTTCCGGGAAGAACTCGTGCCATGTGTAATTATACGTATGAACACTCATGATAGCTTTTGTAGGATTTACAAGTGGTTTTATCTGAAATGATAGTTTAGTGTTGTCAAATTTTATAAGTTGGATAACATGTTTAAATACTGTACATGTAGCAAGATCATGCGGATGAGAACAGAACCTCTAAATAGTAACTGAATGCCAGCTTTGTAATGATGAGAATAAACCAAAAGGTTGTATACCTGAAATTAAAGGAGCAATCATGTATAGGACAATGTGGCTCTCGCCTAACTACATATATATAAATTTATTTCGAAGTATCTTACTTGAAAACGGAGAACATGCTTTCATGCATTTCCCTCCCAACATACAGTTGAGGCTGTCATAATTTATATATATTTTTAGTTAGTATTTCCTGGACATCAAAACTGATTAATGAATGAAAAGTTAACAAATATCCGTACCTGAGACCACCAAATTATTAGCATCACAATTCGGTGGTTTGAAGTCTCAAGGTAACGGCGTACGAAGGGAAATAGAAACAACATAGCATCAAGCATGTTTGGTAACAAGTAGAGAACAACGGCCAAATTAAACAATAACGGGAAGCAAGAGCAAGTAATTTTTAGGATTACTACCCAAATGGCAGCTGATACAACCTTCAAAAGGTATCTTAGCTTGACATCGAAGACCATGCATTGTCTTGCTTTCCAGTTTAGTACAATGTCTAGAATAGCTGCATAACAAATAAGTGAGAGAACTTACAAAATTTGAAGGGATAACATATCCAAAATCAATAGCTCAACGTACCTTGAACAAGCTTCAATATCGAAGCAGTTATAAAGACGGTCATTACTTTTTTAAAAATATCATATTTGAATATTGAGGTCGCGTTTCCTGCACCATTCCAAGCAACAATAATCATAGCCTGAGAAAATTTGTTACCAACAGTGATGTATCAGGGAATGGGTAATGACAGACTTATTATAATAACTTCTAGATAAGCGCAATAACATAATTAGCATTAAATACAATAAAAAATTACCTGCAAGCACAATATAAAGAAACTCCACATTCTGTCGAAGCTTCTGAAAACATGCCAAAATGATCGTATCTCGACAAAGTTGACTTTCCCAACCCATCTGTCTTTACCAGATGGTTTATTATCCTAAATGTCAAAGTCATCCAACATCATTCGTGAATGATAACTACAAATCTATCTTATAAGAATATTTACAACATAAATAACATTGGCTGGCATCTGTGAATTACATTTCCAATAAAATAACTCAATGTAGTCTACGTATCTTATCCTGTCGAAGTGCAAGCCATTCAGGCCTTGCTGCTTCGTTTTGGCGGATATTTTTTACTGATATGTAAATGTAAAGCTATGTAAGTACTAAGTAGATAAAGTTTCACTGCTATAAAGATTACCCCTTTTTTCACAAACTTATTTGACTCCATATGTAGCTTCACAGGCTCGCAGAAAAAGTCAGCAGTATCACTCATTGGCCAACCTAACCGGAAACAATCTGCCGACCTGAATTGCCCAGGGTTTCCTTAGTAACATATGCATAACACGGATGAATAAATTCCTCTAAACTCACCCAACAAATTTCATACCAGAAATACTCATTTAGATCATCATAATTTCTCCACCTGGAATGATCTGATTTCCCTATCTTGCTCCTGGCAACTTCCTATAATTTGGTAAGTTGGTAACCTTACATGAAAAACTGACATAACTTGATTAACTTCCAAAGTAAGTTACCACTAAACAGGGTGAATCAGGAATACCTTTGATATCACTTCATAAATAGGAGTAACCACTTGTGTTAGAAAAGCTTCCTCGTCTCCTCCGTAAGCTGGTTTCACATCCTCACTAGACATGGGAGTGGTATTACCGGCTAGGATACCATTTACTTCAAAAGCCATCTATTGAATATGAGAACAATGAGTCTTGTTGATAATGTCGATGTGAATGAACATATCAGTAAGTTTTCACTATAGCAATTTAAAGGGAATAAAGATGGAAATGAACAATAAGAAATACATGGTTTTTCATTCATAAGAAGTATAATAGGAAGCTGGACTATATTTACTTATGTTATAAGAAAAAGCTATATGTGATTAATAAAATATACTACAAGAAGCATACATGATGATAGATGTAGCAAAGGCACTCGGGCATGAATCTCAAGTTTGCAGCCTCCCCCCAGATAAGAAGATATAGGCCCATATACAATAACTTACGTTGTTGAATTTCTGGCTGTACTGTCGGAAACCTAGTGTTAGCACAAGAAGAAACAACATTAGTAAAGAAATGATGCTTACTGTATGGGAAAAGAAGGTTTGCAAACCTTTTAACATATGAGAATGAACTCAACCCGTTATCATCAACAATTTAAGACTTTAACGAAGCTTCCCCACACACATTGAGTATCTGTTACTTAATAGATTTTCCTATATTCTAGAATTATTAAAACTAAAACAAGAATGCATATAATTATATGAAGCCTCACCAAATACTACTTTTCTTGTTCAAGTATTTGCACCATTTATTGTAGTTATTGAGAAGTTTCTTCATAACTTCATTCAATGCGCGCTCATCCAACTAACAAAAAGAGATAAACAAAAGGCAAAAGAAGGTAGCAAGATTAAAAGTGAAAAAATAACTAATCAACATAATTTGGATTCGTAATTTTGGTATTTTATTTTTCTTATTCTCCTTTTCATGTTTATCTGTACTTTATATGGTCCTAGGTTTACCGCCTTATTTAGCTTCTATAAGAGGTTGGTCGGTAAATAACCTTGGACTGCTGATCAGGTTTTTGAGTTTGACGAACATGAACATTTGCAAGTAATAGTATCAGGTGTTCCCTTTGATTCGCTACATTATCTTTCTGCAAGTACGAAGAAGAAAATTGGTCATACTGCTACTCTATAGTCACACTTGTGGTACGTGAAAAACATCTGTAAATAATGTTCTTGGCAAACTTGTATTTACCTGAAACCCAAACATCATTTGAAGCCAATCTAGAACGTCGTCTTGTTTTCTCCTCTTGTATTCCCTGCTCCATGGAAGGCCCCTTGTGTAACCAAGAGCAACAACAGCAGCTTGTATCTAAAAACCAAGTAATCAACGTACATTAAAGGAAGAAAATTAAGAAAGGTGCATGAATAAAGATCAAATAGAAGTTAAAAACACACGCCTCAGGACATCTCATAATGGCCTGATTTGTACTATCCGGATCAAGAGGTAGTATATTGTAGGGAAGACGTGTCTCTGTCTTTTCGGCAACTTTAAGATCTTTTACCAGCATCTGCGCGGGATAGCCATTTGATCATATCATATACTGGTCAAAATGCAAATAAAAAATTGGTCTATGAAAGATCATTCACCCCATAATCAGTTTCTATTTCTTCGGCATCATTAACAGCCTTTAGAACCTCAAAGAGAATACTAAAAGTTTGGAATGCTTTAGTAAGCTGTGCACTGAAGAAACAGTGTTAAGTAAGGAAAAAATAAAATAAACAAAAGGTAGCATTAAAACAACTTTGTTTTTAAATCTTGAAACACTTGCCGGTCTCCCTTATCAGCAGAAGTTTGCACAACTTGTATGTACTTTCTCTGGTAGCGCCTATAAAATGTTTGTATTTCAAGAGCGTCACTTCTTTTCACTCTCCCCATCAAGGTTGGTTCATTTTCCTGGTCAAAATGAGATTAAGATTCGTCGTTGATTTTAAGGCTAGATGCAGAACACCAACGGGAGAGTAGTTACCCTTTCAAGCTGCAGACTAAGGGCAGTTTTGAATTTACGAACACCACGTCCACTAGAGGTGGGGTCTAGTCTTTGGGCTTTCTCAAATGCATATAATCGACCTGCATCAACACCATCATTATCATTTAGATGAAACATGATAATTGATACATGAAAAGCACTTCATAGTGCATATTGTTGGGATCGATCTACGACAAGAGATCACCCAATGATATAGCCAAACAAAAATGTAAACGAAAAACAATCATAATTATAAGTAATGGATCGGAGACGCTCAAACTCTTAACACTCTTCAATACCCTCACAAATCTTTCTCTCACAAGTTTATCTTTTCTCTTTGGATTATGGAAAACCCTGTGTTGGATACATACCAATCTAAAGATATCTCCCAAAATTAACTTACTCCCCAAGACTTCTTCAAATCCTAATTATGAAATTTGCGTCATCTCTAATGAATCCTCTCTTAACTCAAAATCCTCAAGACTTCATCTTTATCCGTATAGTGCATACTTAACTGGTATTCGTCTTCTCTCTATTACTTTCGCAATAAGTCCATCCTTGCAAATATTTCCTTCCCATGTAACATAGATTATTTGAAATGTTTCCCTCTCGAATAATTAGCCAGCAGCAGAAAATATATCCTTGAATAGACCTAATTTAAAATAACTCACTTTTCACATCATTTTAAAAATTAAATATCTCACAAATCGTTAATCATTACACAAAATGAAGCATACCACCACGGAAATTAAATCATCTTTCTATATAAGGGAATTTCTATATACTTTCGATGAAATTTTTTTTCCATTTTTTATGATTTGTATCGCAAATTATATATAATTTTATGAAAACACGTATATGATTTTATCAAATCACATATAATTTGCAATACAAATCATATATGATTTTATGAAATCACATATGATTTTATGAAATCACATATGATTGCGATACAAATCATTATATGAGTTGCAAATATTTCCTTCTTGAAAATATATCCTTGAATAGACCTAATTTAAAACAACTTACTTTTCACATCATTTTAAAAATTAAATATCTCACAAATCGTTAATCATTACACAAAATGAAGCATAGCACCGCAACGGGAATTAAATCATATTTCTACAGAGGAGAACTTCTATATACTTTTGATGATTTTTTTCCAGTTTTTATGAGTTGTATCGCAAATCATATATGATTTCATGAAAACACATATGATTTTATAATAAAATCTGATTTTATCAAATCACTTATAATTGCGATACAAATCAATATATGATTTGCGATGCATATCATATATGATTTTATGAAATCACATATGATTTTATGAAATCACATATGATTTATGAAATCACATATGATTTTATGAAATCACATATGATTTTATGAAATTATATATGATTGCGATACAAATCATATATCCATACGTAAAAAGAAAAAAAAAGTTCGTCGAAAGTATATCGAATTGCCCGTCTACTCAAAGATTAAAAAATTCACTTCGTGATAGTGTATTTTTGTCGTTTGATGATTTACCATTTGCAAGATATATTTTATTTTTAGAAAAATGTGAAAAGTGAGTTTTTTATTTGGGAAAATTCTTGAAATGCCCCAAAGTTGCACCCATTTTCACAAAATGCACCAACCAAATGAAAATTTCCCAAATGCCCTATGCAACTTATGCAACTTATACGACTTATGCGACTTTTCCAAAAATAGAAAAAAATAATTTAAAATTTCCCAAAATTTTGTGTTAGCCTCAAAATATTGAGTCAAACAAGAATGTTCGGTCATAGGTTTCTATTGTAATATTTATTAGAACGTTGTAATAAGTAGTTATTTAGTCGTGATTCACGGGCTTGGATTTAAACTAATTAAAGTCCAAAAGACAAGCCCGGCCCAATATATAGTCCATTAAAGCCCGCATGTGGGTGGACTATATATACTACCCTCCTAGCATGTTAGGAGGGTGGATGGTCATTGGTAACAACTTCTTTTCTTAATCTAATCTCACCAAGTTAATCATCTCCTCTCTACTTTCTCTCATTACTTTCTCTCTCTAGGAATTCATCTCTTCTTCATCTATTTTCTTTCTTTATTCATTGCTTAATCATCACAAATACATGGGACAAGAATTGGTATCAATCGCCACGGGGTAGATTTGTGATTGGTTGTTGTTAGTATATTTGATTCGAATGATTTAATCCATAAATCATCTCGGATTCAAATTTTTTGTGTCTTCCGTGCTCTACTTCTTCATCTACATCTTCTACATAGTTGTAGTAGTGATTTGGTATATTTACTTTGGCTAAAAACACAAAATTTTGGGTGTTTTGATCATTTTTGGCTTAAAATCACGTATTGGTTGAGTTTTGTCCGAGAAAAGGGGGATATATTCCGATCAGGGCAATCGGAAAAGGGTTTTATCATTCCGATCAGACATTCCGATTTGGTATTCCGACAAGGGCTTTCCGATCATCAT
Source organism: Glebionis coronaria (assembly GCA_025667525.1). Lineage (NCBI taxonomy): Eukaryota > Viridiplantae > Streptophyta > Magnoliopsida > Asterales > Asteraceae > Glebionis > Glebionis coronaria. The sequence continues at coordinate 155,180,331 of CM046881.1, read as the reverse complement.
TCCGATTGGACAAAACATTCCGATCTGCATTCCGATCAGTGATTCCGATCTACATTCCGATCTGCATTCCGATCAGTGATTCCGATCTGCATTCCGATCAGTGATTCCGATTTGCATTCCGATTAGGTTATTCCGACAGGTTTATTCCGATTGGGGACATTCCGATAACATTCCGATTAGGACATTCCGATCAGTGATTCCGATCAGTGATTCCGATCAGTGATTCCGATAAGTGATTCCGATGATGTGTTTTGCTAAATTTTGTTTGAGTATTTTTTAGACTTAGCCACCATCTAGACTAGTTTCGGAATATCGTTTACACGAAGATCAAAAAAAAAAAAAAAAAAAAAAAAAAAAAGAGTTTTTTGGCGGGAAAACCAAAGTAAAATTTATTTTTTCCTAGACCTTTTTTAGGTCATTTAAGCTTCAATTTCAAATTTTGGTGATGCGAAAAAATTTTCGACCAAAAATTCAAATTTTCGGACCAAAATTCAAATTTTTAGGCCATTTTTAGGTTTTATTTTTCTTTAAATTTTTCATTTTTCAAATTTTTTTTTCCTACCAGTTATTGGATATTTCTAACTCGTTTTCAAATTTTGGTTATTCAAAATTTTTTGGTTTACCGTTTTAGTCGGACTGAGGAATTTATTGTCGGACTGAGAAAAAAATTTCAAATTTTCGGAATTTCAACTACAACACAATCACACCATATCTACTTAAGATCCGAAGTTACTTTATCAACTGAGACACCATCATCATGGAAACGAGCAATGCGTGTGCAGACAGAGAAGAACGAGAGATGCAACTACAAGAACAAGTCCTTAAACAACGTTGTATGCAAGCCTTCAGTGATCTTAAAACGAATCTAAAACGTCTGGAAAGAGAGACCTTCTCGTACAATCCTTTGTATATGCGTGCATTTCATTCCTTCTTCGGAAATGATCATCGCACGTTCACTTATGACTTAAGAGACCACTTGAAGAATCTTGAGAATGAATTACTCAACAAAAACCTCCATGAGACAAATTCCAAAAAAGCCTTCAAAACACTCAGAACACCGTTTCAACCATTTTTTGCTTCAAAGCTATTCGAGAATCCCAATTTTGAGTCCGAAGTTCGAGATGCAAATCAACACTTCAAAGACTACACTACAATGGAAGCAAAATCATTCAGAGACTTGATTTTTGGAAACATGGAATCAATTGAAAGGCTTTTGGATGAACGCCTACTTCATGCAAAAGACATGATCACGAAGATGAATGACAAAAGGCTGAAAATGCAAGAGTGCACGGTTGCAAAGATTCATGTAGTGGATACGAGTCCAGTCTCAACTGTAAGTAACGAGACAATATCGAGTAATGCAACTGACAGCTGCAGAACAGGGAAAACAACGCATGCTGAGCAGAATGAACATAACAACTCTGGGAAAGACAACAGCAGCTCTGACAAACAACACATCGACTCTGAGAATGTCATCAGCAATACACCTTCCTATGATAATGGTCCTGTTTACGATTCTGAGCCATTGGAAGAGGTACACAATGCTGAATTTCATGTGTTTGCCAATGCCGATACGCATGAGCATAGTGATCAAACAACAAACCTTATTGACACATGTATGACGGAAAAGGTTGATAGCAATACCACACCAAATTCATCAGACATGTGCAATAATGAGTTTGAGGATGATCAACATGCAAATGAGTATGATGATGAGGAGCGTGTTGCGCTTGCTAATTTAATTGCTAGTTTACAAAAAGATGTCAATGAAACTAGAAAGAGTCAAAAGCAATTAAAGAAGGCAAACGCAGCGCTCACTCAAAACTTTGAAGAATGCAAATCCGCTCTAATTAAATCTAATGAGACCCTTGAAAGTAATAGGGCTGAGCTTCTTCAAAAGACCAAAGAGCTTGAGAGGTACAAGGGCAGTACGTTAAAGAGTCAAAAGGACGATTTTGAAAACAAATATAATATAACTCTTGAGTTATTAGCCAAAGAGAAGCGGCAATATAATGTTTTCCTAATGGATGAACGTCAAAAAACGTACCTTGCCAATACCAAAGTTAATGAACTTGAACAAAAGCTCTCTATGACCACTACTGATTATGCTAAAATTCTTGAGGATAAGAAACAAGAGGTAGATGCGTTAAAACAAGACTTCAAAAGTAGATATGATAAAGAAACTGAAAAGGTAACGAAATTAGAAGCACAAGTCGAATTTTTGAAGAACGTTGTTTATAAAACGCATGATACTATTCAATCTGTAAGAATGCTAGCACCTCCATCGATGTTTAAGGGTCAAGCTAGCTTTGCAAGTCCTGAGTACCTTGCCAAAGCTCAAGCTGCGAACCCGTGTCTTTATCTTGATGAGACTAAAAGGACAGATCTTGATTGCATGCCTGTTAGTGCCAATATTGAAGAGACTGCCCTTTGGGATGATGATAGTCAACCACTTGTCAATAAGGAGTTTGTGAAACCATATAATTATGCTTATGAGAATAGTCTTTATGGTCTTTTCAACAAACAAACTCAGAAAACTCATGAGGAAGTGTTTCTAGAATGCAAACAAAAGAGAATTCAATGGAAGAAAGCATTTGCCCCTAAGAAATCTAATGTTTACAAATACATAAACTACCTTCCTCTAGATGAATTTAAAAGCAAGAGTAGGAAAACATTAGGTATTCTTAAACACCACATAGATAATGTTAAATCTATTGTTGAAAGAGACTGGGCAAAACGTGAAAATGCTGAGTGGACACGTCCGATTCCTCAAGATATTACCTTGCTTGTGAAAGAACTCTTAATTCCAAACACGGCATTGATTAAAGAAACTGTCCTTCAACTTGAGGAGTTCATTCGGACTGAAATGTTTGATGACTTAAAATATGTTGAATCTCTTGAGAAACGCATAGATGATCTTCAAATGGAGAAGTCTGATTTCTCAGATGAATATGATTTACTCTTGCAAGAATGCGTTTCTAAAGATGTTATGTGTGCTTATTTTACATCTTGTGCTGATATTGATGAATATTCTGAAGTTGCATGCCAATATCTTGATAAGAGCAAAGAATGTGAACGTCTTGAAATTGAGCTTTCGAAACGTAAAGAAAATGTTGACAAAAAGGCTTTTGAGTTACTTCAACACAAAACTGATTTCCTTCAAAAACATTGTCATTCACTTGAACTTGCTCTGCAAAAAGAAGTTGGTAGTTTTCCACATGATAATAAATTGCAAGAAAAACTTTCCCAAACATTTCGAGAAATGAATGAACAGAATTTGGAAATTAAAGGGTTGAAAGCTCAATTACAAGACAGGGACAGAGCAATAGCAGAGTTGCAGAAACTCGTTGCTAAAATGGGTGGGAAAATCGTGGAACCTAGCATTAAGAAACCTGTTGTTCGACAACCCAATGCCTACAAGGATCCACAGCTGTCTATCTTAGGAAAACCGACTCCGTTCTCCAATTCTTCTCATATGAAATCTAGGTTACCCCCTAAGACTGATGTGCAACCAAGTGTTCCAAAACCATCCATATCACCCTATGTTCCTCCATTTAGAAAGCATACTGTTGCTAAACCCAACCATGTGAATGCACCTAGCACTTCTAGGACTCCTCCAAAACGTGTGACATTCACGCCCACAAAGGAATCTGTAGGTTCAAATGACCTCGTTCATACCCACAACCTAGAGGATGCGAAACAAAAAGGGAAGATTCAGAAAGACAAACCAGTGTATGAAAAACCTAGTTCACCAAATCTCGCTAGCGTTCTACACACTCCTAATGGTAGTCAACCAAAACCTAGGATCCCTATTCAACAATCTAGGAATTGGAAACCATCCATGCATAGTCGTGTTTCAAACACTACGCCTGAACGATTTAGAAAACAAAGGAATACAAGTACTTTCGTGAATCCAAAATTCCCTGTATGTCCCACTTGCAAAAAGGGCATTCACAATGGAAATCATGACCATTGCATTTTGCAATACCTCTATGAGGTCAAATCTCGTTCCTTTGAACGGAGATCGAATACAGAATCCCATAAGACAACAAGGAGATACAAACCCGTCGTAAAGAAAAGCAACCACACCAAATCTGAAACGTGGATTCAAAAAGGACATAGTTTCTCTCCAAAGAAGTCTTCCGCTGTGCAAGAGAAAGCTACTCCTAAATCTAGTCTTTAGTGGAAACCAACGGGTCGGATCTTCACGGAAGTTGGTCTTAAGTGGATTCCAATAGAGAAGAGTGATGACACCTGCACCAGCACTAATGCTACTGTTCTACACGCTGAAAAGGAATTTGTTACTCCTAATTCTAGTATTTGTGCAAACTCTTCTTCTGTGATTGCAGGTACAACATCGGATTTTGAACCCACTTCTCCTTCTTCAAAGGGTTCCAATTCTGTATATTCGATATCACCTTCTTCTGCTGTACAAAAGTCTATTTTGGATTATTTTCGAAAAACTTGAGAAAACAAAAAAAAAATATAATAAAAAAATATAATAAAACGTAAATATCCATAGAAAAACAAATTAAAAAAAATGGAAAAACTTTCAAAATACCAAAAATATTCCTCTCGACATGTCTTTCAGTATCGATAATATGGACGTACCTAGAAATGTCGCTCAATAACGACACGGGTGTGTACATAAAGCTCGAATGAAAGTTGTAAATATTTTTCAAAACATGTCATTTCAATGATTTACAATTACCTCAGATTGTGACTCGTACTTCAAAGAAAGGAAAGTTGATCACGATGATTACTTATCCTCAACAACGGGAAAATAAAATTTCTCGGTCATGAGCTATCGATAAAAACATTCAAAGTTTTTAAGCTCATGTAAACGACTTACAGTTAAATGTCAGACTGTAACTCGAACTTCAAATAAAGGAAAGTATATCTTTAAAGATAACTTATCCTAACCAACGGGTAGAGCAATCTATCTTGGGTTGAGCTTGTCACAAAACATTCAACGTTTTGAGCTCAACACAATGGCTTGTAATCACTTTCAGATTGCAACCCGGATCTATATTCACGGGGGAGTGTACGATTTCGTGCTCTTACCCTCAGCAAAAGAAGAGAAATCTTCTTACACTTGAGTGGGTTCGTCAAGACATTCAAGGTCTATGAACTCAAGTTTATGCTTTAGAAAAACCTCTTCGACAAAAAGAAATAGGATTTTTCAAAACGCGTTGAACACAATTTTTTCAAGAATTTCTCAATGATTATTCAAAATCTTTCAAAAATTATGTGTTCAACAACTCCCATCCTCAAAAAGCGAAATGTGGATCATATCCTCATAATGACAATTCAATTGGATCAATTTTTGAGGGGGAGCATTTTAACTTCATGCAAAAGTTTTACACATCTTTCTCCCGGAGATTTTTCAAGACTATTTTTCAAAATATATTTTAATCAAATTTAGTATCTCTAATATCAAAAGATTTTATATATTAGAGATAGGGGGAGAAAATGTGATTAAAATGTGATCTAATATAAGACTCAAGCACGTTAACTCTTACCCACATGTGCAAAATGCTTACTTAAATTCTTTCACATTTAAATGCACATGTGAAGGGGGAGTTTTTCTGAAACGACAAAACTAACAAGGTGTCAAATGTTTTTCACACACTTTGTTAGAATTTAAAGTGGTTTTCATGGTTACGATCAAATACCCACAACATCTTTAATTCACGATGTTATTGGTGTCAAAAGGGTGGTTAGGTTTAAGTCCTATGATCCAACCAGAACCAGAGGGATCTTCCCAGGGACAATCCAATAGATTATTAGAAGTCCTTAGGAAAGATGGAGTAGAATGTGAACGTAGCTGAATGCCGACTAAGTACTGATGATAGCACTGGAACAATCACAACAAGGTGCTATTAATGATGTCTTGGTAAGCATTGAAGGGGTTGAAGAATGAAAAAGAAATGTAAGGATAAAGGGTCTAAAGAAAGAAGCCCTCCATACAACTTAGGCAGAAACCGGGTCAACACATCATGAAGACAACTCATCATGGACCCAGTGATGTAAAGCACAACCCTTTCCTAGCTACTCAGGCTTCTCTCAAAAGAAGTTTGTTTTATTGTCACGGAGTTCAACACGACTTCTATTGACTTTCTCACTCCGAGATAGTTGATATTGAATAGGTGGCATCTGCTCCAGCCTCCGACCACTAAAAGTGCACAAATCGAGTCTAGAGCCAAGAGATCAATCAAATCTCGTTAGGACACACGGATGAAGATCAAGAGAGTCCTACGCTATATCCTTGTGATATTGCTAGAACACTCAGAGTGATACTACTTAGTATTCACAATGATGAGTGGAAATCCTTCCAGTGTTAACATCAAACAGCACTGCGGTAGGTCATATGCAAGATTCTTTATGAATTGAACATATGTAAAACTGAAAAGCAACAGTGGTTTGATTCTGAATTGATTCAAACTCGTTTCAGGTTTCTACGCAATATCTTTATGGTCTTGCCAGAACATTCAGAGTGATATTCATTAATATTCACAGTGACGAATGGAAATCCTTCTAGCGTCAACATCAAACAGCGCTACGGTAGGTGACTTGTGAGATTCTCATGAATCAAACTTGTGTCAACTGGAAAGCAACAATGGTAAGATTCTTAATGAATCAAACTTGTTCCAGGAATTTGAATTGACGACTTTAATCAAGCGGATATTTATCCAATTGATTCACTCTTTATGTTCGCAGTCTTGCTTTGAGACGGTCGAGTAAAGAGAACGGCTAGTACTGCTGCGAAACCATGTCAAGGAGATTCTTAATTGAATCTACCTGATCACAGGTACGATACTTAATATCGTATAATGGTCTTCACCGACCGGAGGTAAAACGCTACCGATTTAGGACGAATGTCAAAGCCATCCAGTCCGTGTCTATGTTTTGTCTCGAGAAGGTGGCGTCACGGTGTACTCAGCAAAGTCAAAGATTCACAACCACATATTCATGCCCAAAGACTTATCTAGCAATTGATAGTGTGAGCATGTGGATAAAGACACAAGATCACAAGATGGCAAAGACAAGTCAAGAATGATTTGAAGATCTCAAGACTTAAAGACAAAGTCGAAAGACAACGACAAAGGCTCAAAGATCACAGCATGAAGGAACAAAACTACTGTTACACGTTCAAGACTCATTTATGACGAAATTCATAAATCTACATTGGAATCCAAATATCAAAGAGGAATGACCTCACATTGGGGGAGATTGTTAGCCTCAAAATATTGAGTCAAACAAGAATGTTCGGTCATAGGTTTCTATTGTAATATTTATTAGAACGTTGTTATAAGTAGTTATTTAGTCGTGATTCACGGGCTTGGATTTAAACTAATTAAAGTCCAAAAGACAAGCTCGGCCTAATATATAGTCCATTAAAGCCCGCATGTGGGTGGACTATATATACTACCCTCCTAGCATGTTAGGAGGGTGGATGGTCATTGGTAACAACTTCTTTTCTTAATCTAATCTCACCAAGTTAATCATCTCCTCTCTACTTTCTCTCATTACTTTCTCTCTCTAGGAATTCATCTCTTCTTCATCTATTTTCTTTCTTTATTCATTGCTTAATCATCACAAATACATGGGACAACATTTTGCCATTTTTGGAAAAGTCGCATAAGTTGCATAAGATATTTTGAGAAATTCTCATTTGGTTAGTGCATTTTGGGAAAGTGGGTGCAACTTTAGGGCATTTCAAGAATTTTCCCTTTTTAATTTTGATGAAAAATGAGTGGTTATGATTTGTCCGTAAGGTTTTCACTAAATTTTGAATTTTGATCTCGACTCATTTAGTGACACAGGGTTTCATGTGTGTTATATAATACTTGATGACATTTATATCATTGACAATACATTTTAAAACCGAATCAATTCATATATATATATAACACAAATATAAATATTTATGGTCAAAGCTCAATACCAATCCGGTGGTTAACCAAAGAGACGAAAAGATGTCAAATTTGAAGAAAGTTTTTTCAAGATTCTTATTTAGATTATGATAAGAAAGGTTTTTTTCAAGATTCTTATTTGGTTTATGATAAGAAAAAGGAAAAAAACAGCAAGGGTGCAAGGAAGAACAGAAAGAAAAGACATCAATCTTTTTCTGAAGAAAAGTTTGAAGAAGGCATCAGGAACAAGAAGAACACAAAGATTAATAAGATTAGGGGGAATGTTGGAGATTAATCTATATTAATCTTTGAACATATGAATAACAACCTGTTATTCTGTTGTGAAAGGCTGCAAGTCGACACAAGGGAAAGCAAACAGGCTGTAACACTTGGAAGAAAAGAACAGGCCCAGAAACATTCAAAGCCTGTACACTTTCTGGTTTGGGCCGCTAGCCAACAAACCCAAACCCTAGGTTTAGACAGATAGTTATATAACGGTTATGTAGAATAGACATGTCGATTACTTTTGTAGAAACGGTACCATTCATACCGTTTCATTCATTATAAGTAGTTTAGGATCTTCTAAATCAAACTTAACCTTATTCATATTAGATATCAGATTATTTAAGGTTCAACCCCCAAATCTTTTGTTCTTATTTTATTATGATGATGATTGTTCATGATGTTGCTATGATCATTCGATCCTGGAAAAACCCAATCAAGACTTGTGCAACATACACATTAGACCCTTACCTTATATATCATACATCAACTATATATCCTATATAAAAGTAAGAATATTGTACTAAAAATAAACTATTTAAAATACGCTTGGATTTTGATCATAGAGGCTCCTGAATGCTCAAACTTGACCTAAACTCAAAAAATGATTGCGAGGATAGCGTTTAGTAAAAATATTTGTGAACTCATGTGTTGAGGGAACACGAAGTACACGAACATATCCTAAGGCAACATGTTCCCTAACAAACTGTAAATCTATTTCCATATGTTTTGTTCTTTAGCGTGCTTAGGAGGATTGGAGGATTAGAGGATAAATATACGACACTATCATTGTCACAGAAGACAGGACAATATATTAGACGTATGTTTATGGCTCATGGGCTTTGCATTTAATTAGTAGGCTAAGCCCATGTTATTACTTGATTCTCGAATGATCTTCATGTGTTATATATTGTAATGGTTATTATCAAATAAAGCAAGCCAGAATTATAATCTTAATATGGTATCAAGAGCACCGATCCTCTCCTGATTTTTCTCCCTCAATTATCTCCATCTTCTTCATCTCTTAAAAAAAAAAAAAAAAAAAAAAAAAAAAAAAAAAAAAACCTACGGCAGTGAGCTAAAAGGAATTCATCTTCGTACCCCTTGTATATTGTTGATCATTTACTGTTTGTGATTGACTTGTTGACGTGTGAAAGTCAACATTGGCAACTTTATTTTCTTTTCATTGTTTCTGTTGTTGGCGCACAGCATAAAGAGCAAGGGAAAACTACTCACGTAGTATTTAATTTTGCTTATGATCTACCGATATGTTCAAGCAGCCGATTCATCCATCCACGTTTAAGCGCGGCATTTTCAGCGCGACCTCGCGTGTACTTCCAAGAGCTTTTAGTAGTATGATTATTCGTGATCCAACATGGCATATGGACACAGGTGCATCATCTCATCTCAATTCACATACAAATAACTTAAATACTGTTTATAATAAATGTTTATATCCATCTATTTGTGTTGGTGATGGAAAATCTATACCTGTTACCAACACCGGTCATAGCATATTATCTACCCTTAATCGTCCTTTGCACTTACATAATGTCTTGGTCACTTTACTAAAGATAATAACTGTACAATTGAATTTGATGCATTTGGGTTTTCGGTAAAGGATTTCTTGACCCGTCATATCCTCCACAGATGTGATAGTTCAGGAGATCTCTACCCAGTTACCCAGCCTTCTCCTCCTCCCCGTGCTTTCCTTTCTATTAGTCCTTCAACATGGCACCAACGCCTCGGACATCCCGGGGAAGAAGTGTTACGTTCTCTAGTTTCTCGTCAGTTTATTTCGTGTAATAAAGAGAAATCTTCTCATATTTGTCACGCTTGCCAACTTGGTAAACATGTGAGACTTCCGTTTTCTAGTTCAAAGTCAATTGTCACTCGTTGTTTTGAGACTGTTCACTCGGATATTTGGACTTCTCCTATTGTTAGATCTGGTGGTTTTAAATATTATGTGCTATTTCTTGATCATTATTCTCATTATTTATGGATTTATCCTTTACGTACTAAATCTGAAGTCTTTCAATAATTCTTACACTTTCATTCTTACGTAAATAATCAATTTCAATGTGACATTGCGGCTTTTCAGTGTGACCATGGTGGTGAGTTTGATAACACCAACCTCCTTAACTTGTTTGCCCAAAATGGCATCCAAATTCGATTCTCTTGCTCGAAAACCTCTCAACAAAATGGAAAGTCGGAGCGGATGATACGCACCATCAATAATGTTATTCGTACCCTTCTTTTTCAAGCCCACCTTCCACCTACTTTTTGGGTCGCGGCATTACACATGGCTGCCTATTTACTCAACCTTCTCCCTTCTTCTGCCATTCAAAATGAAATACCATGTACCAAATTATTTAACAAACAACCTAATTACTCACGCTTACGTACTTTTGATTGCCTATGTTACCCACATCTCTATTCACCTCACAAACTTGCACCACGTGCTACTCCTTGTATATTTTTAGGATATCCCGCCTATCATCGCGGATATCGATGCCTTGACCTTTCCACCAACAAAATAATCCTTTCTCGCCATGTTACATTTGATGAACTTCAGTTCCCATATAGCTCCGCAACATCCTCAAACCCATCGTCCTACACGTTTCTAGATCACACACCCTCTCCTAACATCCAACATATTATTCAACACCTCCCATCTCAAGCCGAGCGCACAAACACTACTAATCCATCTCATCATGATCCCAACACCCCACTCGGCCCAACAACCTCTACGACCCGCTCTTCAAATCCAACCCAACCTACACCCATGCAATACACGACATCTACAACCCAACAAATTCCACAAACTGTATCTCCTCCGACGAATCCACCTACCACCCCTAATCCCCCAACCCGAACTCATCCTATGGTCACCCGTGCTCAAGTTGGCACGGTCAAGCCTAATCCGCGCTTTCAAGGTCATGCTTCTCATATCTCTCCCCTACCAAAGTCACCTTCTGTTGCATTATGTGACCTAAACTGGAGATATGTTATGAATGATGAATATAATGCGTTGATGAATATTAGACGTATGTTTATGGCTCATGGGCTTTGTATTTAGTTAGTAGGCTAAGCTCATGTTATTACTTGATTCTAGAATGATCTTCATGTGTTATATATTGTAATAGTTATTATCAAATAAAGCAAGCCAAAATTATAATCTCAATACAATAGACTTAGCAAGAAGAAGATGATGGACCCAAGTTGTTTAAGCAACAACATTGACAACTCATATATATTCAGCTTCTGGAAAAGAGGCAACATGTTATCGCTTGGAAGATCAAGAGACAAGATTATCACAGAGAAAAACACAATAACTCAAACCGACGTCCCGCAGAACAACCCGCCCAATCGACATTTAAGTACGAAATAAGACGATCCGGGGGAAGAAAAAAACCGAGTTGACAACGTCCGTTGCAAGTAACGCAAAATGCGTTTTAGAGCATTCATATGTGGTTCATGAAGATCATGCATATACATACTTGTTGAAAAACTTGTTGAATATATGGTGGAGTAAACGTAAGATATTGTCTGCCTGCAAGGCTACGTACGATAGAGATTAGGACCAAGAAGTACCACCATATTCACGTTTAGATTTAGTGCCAACGGGCGTGTGCCATTTTTTACAGGATTCCATGTCAACACGATAGAGAATTTCATGAGCAAATGACGATTGAGCAAGAAATTACCCCTTAGAAGAGTGAACAACAGACACACCAAGGAAATACAATGGGTTACATAATCAGTCATGGCAAACTCAGAGGAAAATCGCAAGCGAACCCGATGAACTAAATCAGTGATGTCGTAAGAGTAATATCATCTACATATAATAACAATAAGATGGTATCATGACCACGGCGATACATGAAAAGAGAAGTGTTAGATTTGCTACTAAAAACCCAAGAGAGGGAATATAGACACAAATTCGTTGGTACCAAGCACCTGGAGCTTGCTTAAGATTGAAAAGAGATTTGCAAAGACAACACACATAGTTAGGATGCGAGGTACTGACATAACCACGAGGATGTTGTTACATACAAACCTATTTGGTTAGTTAACCAAAGCATTCTTGACATTGTTAACAACAACCAACTAGCATTGTGGACCAAATTCATCTCACCATCCTTGACTTTTTACTTTCCCTTTGAATCTCGTAAACTCTTCAAGTCTTCACGAAACCGAGGGTACAAAATTTCATATAACCCTTCTCCCTGAGCATTTGCAACTTGCCTCACTTTCCTTTCATTCTAATTATTATCTTGTTATCAAGCAATGCCTTCCAGCACATCTTTAAATGAATACATTTTGAACTAATTATCCCTAATACTTTACTAAATCTTATGTCATGTTTGGCATCAAGTATTCTAGAGCATGTTTAAGCGATTATCGATTAGCAACTAGCGTGTTTTAAATGTAAAGCTAGCAACCATCAACTAGCATTTGCAGTTAGTATAATTCCTCCTAATCAAAACACTTCTCGAGGAACCAACTGGCTTAGCTGAATTGGCCACCATGGTTTCACTAAGTGGTTTCTTTGGAGGAGGTTAAGGGCCTCTCAGGTGAAGCGGATAAGGAGTTTAACATAACTAGGTGAGGATTCAAAGAAGACATTCTGCCGCTTGGATGTCATTGCATGACTCGACCCTCTAACCACTAACATTTGTCGTTTAAAAAAATGCTTTCGAGGAAGCATAAGAGTCTTGGTGCTAGTATTATCCTTATTAAACTACATATATACCCTCTAATTTTTTTATTATACTTTATTTTAATGTGTATATACTTTTTACGTCATTTTTTTGCATTATAATTAGAGCTACTGCTACGATACGTTTTACTAAGCAAACAACTATATGCTATGTTTCGCCAAACATACCCTTAATGTATCTCATGTGGGGTCACATTTTAAACTAATTATCTCATTTTGATAAAGCTAACACTACAAGAAAAAGGTCTTTTAATGACACATAAAAAGTGTCCAAAATGTATAAAAAAGTGTCACTAAACGACTTTTTTCACCTACACTTATAAAATGTGTGAGTTAAAGGTCTGCTAGTATGCTAGTAGTATATATTAAGACCCTTTTATGACACTTAATAATGTCAAGATAAGTTGAAACTATTTATGACACACAATTTGTCACTATAGGTGTTACCAGGGGCGGACCTATGTGTTAGGTCCGGGGTGGCGGCGCCCCCCATGGCTTGATCAAAACGACGCGATTAAAGTGTAATTTTTTACGATTTTTGTTAGATATTTGACTTATACCTCCTAAGTGTATTTTGGTAATTTTTGTCCTAAGGGTAGTTTGGTCATTTTGCTATGTAACTTAGTTAGGAAGTACTTTAAGCTTAAGTTATTTGTGTGTCGGTTTTCTGTACTTTATAATATGTAGGCGATTGTATTTTGTAACTTGGAGCTTTGATAATAAAATGAATCAACAACTTTTTGTGCTCCCAAACACCGCCTTATGATTTTTGGTTCCCATGTTCTGATATTGTTGTGATTGCTGCTATGGTGTTTGGTTTGCTGATGTTATGCCTAATGATAGCAGCCCCTAATCCTAACAAATAGGTATCAAGAGTCATTTGATCAATCTGAATCAAGCTGATTTTGTTTAGGGTTTTTGGAATTCGTTTTAGGTTTTTGATTGTTGAATTGGCTTTAGCTTTTGGTTGATTTCAAGAATCAACTTCTTGAGTTTGATGGCTTGCTAATTTGGTTAGAAACACATCAGGTTTGTTGTGGTTTTGGGATTTTCCTTTCTCAATCATTTGTTACTTCCGCTATTTGATAGATTGAAGGGGTTTGTTTAAAGGGGTTTGTTGATTAGGATTTGTTAGTAATCACAACTAGGTTTTGTGATTAGGTGTGGGTTGTTGCTTTAGGAGTTGATAAGGAAGTTGTTTGTTACATGGTAAACCCGGTTTGTTCCCTACATAGCAAATATAGGGCTTGGTACTTCCTTTTGTACGGTGGAGCAATTTATTCGTTGTTTGATATGTTTTCGGGTTACACTTGTGACTTTGTGTGAATTTGGGATTAGTGTTTGAAGTTGGAATTTGGCTATTAGTGATTATATGGGAATATGAGATCATCGATTGGTGGTGTTGGTTTCTTTAAATCGGTTTGTTTGGTATTGGAATTAGGGTTTGTTTGAATTGAAGCCGTAATTCGTATATGATACGTTGGCTATTAGTTTGGAATTTAAAGTTTGGACCGTAATCCTTATATTGCATAAGTGGGTCGTTTTATTATCCGGATCATATTTGGGACGTTTGAATTTGAGCCCGTTCGTCAAATTATTTATTAACTTGAATTTGTTTGGTACGGATAATAAGTTTGAATTTGGGTCGTAATTCTTAGCATATAAGTGGACCATTAGAATTTGAATTTGGTATTTGGAATTTGAAGATCGAATTGGTGTTTGAAGATTTGATTACCATCATGTCGTTTGAAGCTTGTTCGATTTTTTGGAATTTGAAAATTTGGATCTTCGTTTGTCGGGCGTTTGAAGTTGGTTGCCCGAATTTGATTATCAATGTTGAAGATCATTTGAGCCGATTTGGTTGTTTAGTTGACCGAGTTTGAATTTGTCGGTTAATATTTGATTGTTCGTTTGAAGTTATCGGCGTTTGATTTGGTTGGTTTTGCTTTGGATCGTTTTCAGATTCGATCATTTGGATTAGTTTTGGACCGTTTTCGGATTCAGTCGTTTGTTTGAATTGGGCTAGTTTCTCTAGCATTTGGAACTTTGAATTTGATTTGGAACTTTGGTATTCCTTAGCTGGAGATTGTTAGATATTTGACTTATACCTCCTAAGGGTATTTTGGTAATTTTGGTCATAAGGGTAGTTTGGTCATTTTGCTATGTATCTTAGTTAGGAAGTACTTTAAGCTTAAGTTATTTGTGCGTCGGTTTTCTGTACTTTATAATATGTAGGAGATTGTATTTTGTAACTTGGAGCTTTAATAATAAAATGAATCAACAACTTTTTGTGCTCCCAAACACCGCCTTATGATTTTTGGTTCCCATGTTCTGATATTGTTGTGATTGCTGCCATGGTGTTTGGTTTGCTGATGTTATGCCTAATGATAGCAGCCCCTAATCCTAACAATTTTGACAATGTTTTTTAAATGCCCCCCATTCGAAACGCGAATTGCCCCCCACTCACATATTAAAATCTGACTTTTGACAATATAAAACCTAAAAATCCTCCAATTTTAAGTTAAAATATTCGGTTTTTTATTCGGATTCTAAATATTTTTAACTTGCTATTGTCAAAAAAAAAAAAAAATTGCCCCCACTATCCAATTTTGCGTCTGCCACTGGGTGTTACTAACTTACTATAGCCTGCTATAAAAAAGATCAGTAGTCCGAAATGCTCAACGCTAGCTAGTAATCTCTATGGACAGCGGGTCCAAAACCAGTTGGTTCCAAATGTTTAGACCTAAGAAAGTTTTTACAAAATTTAAAGTTTGAAGAGTAATAAAACAATCTTAAGTTAATACTCCAAGTTTGATAGTCTTGTTAAGAAAAGAGATTTTATTTATATTTTTCAACAAATATAAATATAAGATAAACTTTCTTTAGCCCTTTTTAATATGAAAATTACATTTTTACTCACATTTTTAAAAAAGTATATGTAAAATTTTTAAAAAGTATATGTAAATGGAATTATTTTCGGTCACTCTTTTAAAATGTGTACGTAAAAGTAGCGTAAAGAAAAAGGAAACTTTTTTCACACTTTCTATAAAGTGTGTGTATAAATAAGACTTCTGCTTTATTTATTTTTTTGTCATTAAAAAATGAGTCACTATAGTCCTTTTTATTGTAGTGTGTCTAGATCACATCGTTTTCAATGGACAGAAAAATGTTATCCAGTTACATTTTTAAATGGGTAAATGATGAGGCTTTCCTATTTAGTTTACTCACAGAGGATAAATCTTTAAGTTAAATTTACGCTGTATGACCGCGGCTTCCTGTACCGATTCCGACCCTTTCCTAGCTACTTCAACTACGAGTATGTAGTGAACCTTGACTACCTCTAATGAAAAAGTTATATTATGTGACTTACTACTAAGCCATTTATTTAATAAAAAAACTTGCGAACACACAATGAGAGTGAAAACTTACAAAGATAAGCAACTCTTGGATTAGACTGTTCGACTTCATTAGCGACACGCAGAAAAGGAGCAACTTCGGTCAGCAATGACGACGGGATCACCAGCTCACTGTCGAATGACGACTCTCCTAGATCACGGCCTGTCTGTACTGTCCGCAGAATGCGTGACAGTGAAGGAAGGAGTGGGGGCACTGACAGATCTTCTGTGGACTGCTGGAAATAATACTCCAATGAACTACTACTACTGCCTTCACTGCTCGACTTCATTTTTTTTCCCGCAGATTGCATAATACTGCGAATATTAAAACTTCATATCTACGGAGAGAAGTCAAAAGTATGGTTTGAAAATGGAGGGAAGAGTTGATATTGGAGGAAACTGAGGGGAAACTTCGTTGTTATTGGAGTAGTACTTTCATATTTGTTGACTGAGTAAAGCCCGCTAACGTAACCCTTACTTACGCTGTCTTAATTTTAGCTCATTTTAGCATAATCCTTACGTAAGCTGTTGACCGAGTACTTTTGTATCACACATGCATATATATATAGGATGTCGATAAATGTATAAATTTTATTACAACTATTTGTAATAGTACAGTACTACAGTGCAACCAATCCTAATTAAGTATCAATCATATATTCACTAAATTTGATCATTTCTCATTAATATAAGCTCAGTGTTCTTCAAACAAATAGTTTTTTTTTTTTTAAACTTAAAACAAATAGTTAGTTGTTTCATGAGTTTTGGATGCTTTAAAAAAAAGTAGCCAATTTTTACACGTGACTTTCTTAGCTATTACCCCCTTAATACAATAAGGGGAATTGAAAAACACACTATTAAAAAATAATATAACCTCTGTGAGGGGAGGCATCTTTTGAGTATATATCGGCCGTTCATTTTTTCAATACCCTGTTCATTGGTATGGGTTTGCAAACAAGATGAAGATCTCACCGTGTGTTGGTTTGCTTCCCTGTTCACTGGTATGGGGGTTTTCCAAATCCCCTTTTCTGTCCGTTGATTTATTTCCTATGTTTCTATCCATTGATTGATAAGGGTTTGTGACAAAGTCTTACCCACCCCCACAGACACACAATTATTTGATTACACACTCTCTCTCTAAAGTAGATCGGTGTTCATATGCCTCTCTCTAGAAAGCGATCAAACTTTGATCAAATCACTTACCTTGAGATTAATTGTTTATGGAGATCATTGATCTAGATCTAACGACTTATGTTGCGTTGCCCCTACCTCTTCGTTGCCGCCGTATGTGTCGTGCGACGTTGTTGGTAGGTTGGTGATGCTGTTGATGGCTCCTTTTGATTTATTGGATTGTGATTAGTAGTTGATTTGCTGGAAAATTAAGGGTTTGTTGTAAGCTTTTTCATATTTTATGTAGCTTTTGATGATGTCGTCAGAGGTGAGTTTTTTTTCCTCTACATACGCATAAAAGTTTAATTATCTTATGCCACTGTTTGCGGTTTTGGTTGTTAAGGGTTTGTATGTGCGTTTGGTAGCTAGGGTTGAATAAGGTTTTGATTGTTAGGGGTTTATTTGTATGGACTCGCGGCCCGATTTTTGCTACAATTGAGTAATTCCTTATTCTGTGTTTCATACATATAAAGAAGCCGATGATGGACTTCAAAGTATTCTGTGGGGTGTTTGGTTATGTTTATTTTTATGCCTTATGGGGTTATTCAACTTTTGAAAACGTATAGCACCAAATTTGTGGAGTTACGGGCTTGGTTTATGCATTTATCAATAATTCATTGAGATCGTTATAAGATAGCGATAAACTATATTCGAAAGTAGAAAATCGTTTCGTAAGTTATAAATATGAATGTGGGCATGGAACACATGTTGGGACATAGATAGATGTAAAATACAACACTTCATCAAGTTCTCTATTTGTATTCATATTTGAGAACATGGACAGAGACGGAGCCACCTATCATCTCTACAAACTCCTCGATGCCATCGATCTCTTCGTTGCCGCCTTTGACAGTGTGCGACGTACGTGATTGGTAGGTGACGTTGGGTAAGTTAGGTGGGTGGTTTGTTTTCTCAGTTGTCTTGATTTTTTGGTGATCTTCGTAAGGTTGTTGGATTGTAATCGCCTATTGTTTCTCATAATTAAAAGGTATTCTACACATGGTTAAAAGCCCTAATTTCTTGGGTTTTTCGATTTGAGTTCTCGCTACTTTTATTGATTATTTTTGTCGCTTATTAAGCTTTAGAAAAAGTTGTATGTTCTCATGTTTGAGTTAATGATTGTGTGGTTTAAGAGAACGATTTTATGATTTCTTGGTTTCTAAAAGTTAATGAATCTTATGCCTTTGTTAGGGGTTTTGATTCTTGAGGTTTGTATGTGCCGCTTACTGTAATTGTGCCAGCTTCTCTTGGTTTTTCCAATCGGTATGATATATAAGCTTTGATTCTCTAAAATATGTTAATCAAATAGCCGTATAAATCTTTAAGTTGTTTACAGCTTGGATGTAATGACAAAAATTGTAGCCGGATACTCATATGTTTGCCCGTTTGTTGGTGGGGCACCACGAGGGTGTTATTTGCAGCCGACTTCGGTTGTGCACGCTTTCTTAATCCTTTGTTGATGCTTGGTTAACTTGGTGTATCCATTGGTGTCGTAGACAATGGTGAAAGTATATATGGAATTATTTTTATTGTGGTTGATGGATTGTCGGGACACAACCGGCCCGCATCTTGGCGGGGCAGCACGACATCGTGTTAGCAGCCATGGCGGGTCGGATGCCCTTATAGTTTCTACTTGCATTACAGTTTTATGGTTCCTATGTGGATTTGCATATACTGGTCTATGTTGTTAAACATGTGTTGCATATTTACGCTCCTAGAGGTAAGTGCCATGGCATATCTATGGATTTCATGTGCTTATGCAGCCATGGCGGTTGTATCCTTTTTTTGGTCGATTTCTAGCCTACCTAAGCCTCGGGCATGCTTTGAGACCTTGCGGTTTTCACCTCTGAGCCAGTATAACTTTCGGATTTGATTATTGGGTTATGTTGACTGTTATTTATTTATGGCTGTCTATGGTTTTATACTTAATGGGTGATTTTTTTGGTGTGTTTGCTGAAAACCAGTTAAAAAAGAATGGAAGAAGGTTGAACAGGAATATTCGTTGACAGAAAGTCTAAGAATTGGCGATGACGATATTGGTTTACGCGTGTGTTTGCCGGTTTCCTACTGTCATTAGTTTGTCGATTATGATGGTTGTCATCGGGCTGATTTTTGGCGTGGCATCACGACGCCGTGTTTGCAGCCAAATCAGGTTGATCACTTGAATCGTCGGTGCAACGCGTTCACCTCCGAGCCAGTATAACTTTCGGATTTGATTATTGGGTTATGTTAGACTGTTATTTATTTATGTCTGTGTTTGGTTTTAGACTTAATGGGTGATTTTTTTTTTGTGTTTGCTGAAAACCAGTTAAAAAAGAATGGAAGAAGGTTGACCAGGAATATTCCTTGAAGAAATTCTAAGAATTGGCGATGACGATATTGGTTTACGCGTGTGTTTGCTGGTTTCCTACTGTCGTTAGTTTGTCGATTATGATGGTTGTTATCGGGCTGATTTTTGGCGTGGCATCACTACGCCGTGTTTGCAGCCAAATCAGGTTGATCGCTTGAATCTGTGAGGGGAGGCCACAGTTTCGGTGTGGTTGTCGATCCTTGACAGAAAGTCTAAGAATTGGCGATGACGATATTGGTTTACGCGTGTGTTTGCCGGTTTCCGACTGTCATTAGTTTGTCGATTATGATGCTTGTCATCGGGCTGATTTTTGGCGTGGCATCACGACGCCGTGTTTGCAGCCAAATCAGGTTGATCGCTTGAATCGTCGGTGCAACGCGTTCACCTCCGAGCCAGTATAACTTTCGGATTTGGTTATTGGGTTATGTTAGACTGTTACTTATTTATGTTTGTCTTTGGTTTTATACTTAATGGGTAATTTTTTTGGTGTGTTTGCTGAAAACCAGTTAAAAAAGAATGGAAGAAGGTTGACCAGGAATATTCCTTGACAGAAAGTCTAAGAATTGGCGATGACGATATTGGTTTACGCGTGTGTTTGCCGGTTTCCTGCTGTCATTAGTTTGTTGATTATGATGGTTGTCATCGGGCTGATTTTTGGCGTGGCATCACGACGCCGTGTTTGCAGCCAAATCAGGTTGATCGCTTGAACAGGGAATCAAACCAACACACGGTGAGATCTTGATTTTGTTTGCAAACCCATACCAATGAACAGGGTATTGAAAAAATGAACGGCGGATATATACTCAAAAGATGCCTCCCCTCACAGAGGTTATATTATTTTTTAATAGTGTGTTTTTCAATTCCCCTTATTGTATTAAGGGGGTAATGGGTGATTTTTTTGCTGTGTTTGCTGAAAACCAGTTAAAAAAAATGGAAGAAGGTTGAGCAGGAATATTCCTTGACAGAAAGTCTAAGAATTGGCGATGACGATATTGGTTTACGCGTGTGTTTGCCGGTTTCCTACTGTCATTAGTTTGTCGATTATGATGGTTGTCATCGGGCTGATTTTTGGCGTGGCATCACGACGCCGTGTTTGCAGCCAAATCAGGTTGATCGCTTGAATCGTCGGTGCAACGCGTTCACCTCCGAGCCAGTATAACTTTCGGATTTGATTATTGGGTTATGTTAGACTGTTATTTATTTATGTCTGTCTTTGGTTTTATACTTAATGGGTGATTTTTTTTGTGTGTTTGCTGAAAACCAGTTAAAAAAGAATGGAATAAGGTTGAGCAGGATTATTCCTTGACAGAAAGTCTAAGAATTGGCGATGACGATGTTCGTTTACGCGTGCGTTTGCCGGTTTCCTACTGTCATTAGTTTGTCGATTATGATGGTTGTCATCGGGCTGATTTTTGGCGTGGCATCACGACGCCGTGTTTGCAGCTAAATCAGGTTGATCGCTTGAATCGTCGGTGCAACGCGTTCACCTCCGAGCCAGTATAACTTTCGGATTTGGTTATTGGGTTATGTTAGAGTGATATTTATTTATGTCTGTGTTTGGTTTTATACTTAATGGGTGATTGTATTGATGCTTGCAAAGTGGATACTATGCTCAATATTAGACAAGTGTATTACAGAATTTAGGGTCATTACAAAATATTAGTTATTAAGTAACGTGTAAAAAGCCATTTCTGCGCTCTTAACGTGCTTTCACTATATTTCGCTTATTAGCTTCTATAAGCTTTTTTTATGTAAACACATTTTGTATTCACCCGCGGCGGAGCGCGGGCATTGATCCTAGTAAGGGTTAATACACGAGTTTGGGTCATAAATAAAATAGATATGAACGTTTTGTATGTGTAACAAAAGAGTTGCACATAGGGGCGCACGGACATAGTGGGCAGTGGCACTGGGTGGACGGTCTATCCGCCCTTAAGTCTTGAGAAAGAGAGGTTATGCGAGTGCCTATTGATATATACCCTAACAACGTCATCAATCATCACCGTTGTAGAAACGGAATTTTTTTACTGATTTTAGAGTTTTACATAGGGGCGAACATACTTGAGAAAGAGAGGTTATACACGTGCATACCCTAAAAGTGTCATCACCGTGGATGCATCTCCTTTCCAACTTTATAATGAAAGTTTATGGACATAAAATTAATAGTCGTGTGTTAGGATCGAACTCGAGATTACGGGTTTACACACAATACGTAAATGGTTAATTTTATTTATTAAATATATTTTATATATTTATTAAATCAAACCAAACCAAACTTAACTAAACAATGGTTAATTAAATTAAAAGTTAAGTTAAATAACCATTAAGGAATTATATGAGAAAAAAGAAAGTCAGAAAAGTTTCGGAAACACCTCTTGGGTGTGGTTCGACCGGCGGCCAAGGGGGGGGGGGGGGGGGGAGGAAACAATTTTGTTTCCTAATTTTTGTGTTTAACTTGGATATCAAGTTTTGCTAGCCTATATAAACATATGAATCCCCTCATAATTTTTTGTCCCTTCTCCCTCTTTCTTTCCTGCGATCGCAAGCCCCAAACCCAAAGGGTTTTTTGTTGGTTTTTGATTTAGCTAAAATTCTACAATAGTTGAAGTTCTGGTTTGCAAGTGCTAGACTCACGGTTAGCCCGTTGCATTACGTGTGTACAAGAACGTAATATAGTTTTGCTTTAAACTATATCTTGGTATTATTCTTCACAAACCCTAATTGGTGATTCGTCGGTGTTCTTGTGGATCTACGATAGGATAAAGGTATGTAACCCTAATCGATTAATTATAATTGTGTTATTAATGATCTTGTTAAATAGCTTCCGCTATAACGTGCTTGGATCTTTATTATGATTATATAATTGTTATGAATGTCATAAACTATCAGTGGCATCGAGAGCCGTTTTAACATGTTATACTTATGGAAATCTAAATGTTTTTTAACTAATGGTGATTTGAGTTAAAATTACATGTTGTTTTTTAGGTTTTAACAAAATTAGGGTTTTGTTTTTTTATTGTTTTTTAAAATCGGCTTGGCCGAATTTTTTTTAATAAAAAAAAAGTTTTTTTGTAAACCCTAAAAATACATGGTAAAAATCTTTAGATGTTTGCATGAATTAATTGTTATGTCATGAATGGTTACGATCCGTAGTGTTTTAATTGTTAAGAATATGTGAGAGGTCCGTGATGAACGTGCATGTTTTTTCACGGATCAATGGGATTTTATATGCTATTTGCTTTATTTGATTCAAAGTTTTAAAATCAGGAAAGACTTTTTTATGTTCATAAAAAAACTTAGATTTTATGTTCTTTGAATAAATTGTTATGCATGTGGCTATTTGATTTAGTTTTTTTTTTGTACCTACTTGTTTTCATACGTTTTATATTGACTGTATGTTGTAAACAAGGGTAATTTTTTCCAAGAAAAATTAATATGGACTAAATCATATAAAAATTAATGAATTGTTTTGAGATCTAATTTACATATGATTTGCGTTGATTGGAATTGCAATAATAACTTAACGGACTACTCAATTTTGACAAACTATAAAGTGGGTATAACGCACCGCTGGTCATGTACCCGGTTAAGGAAGGAGGTGTTATGCTTCAGCGCTGACCAAATTCATGGCTTGCCTGTGCGTCAAAGTTGGAATTACCTACCGTTATTATTCTTTAACCTCAACTTGCAAATATATGAGGAAATTTTAGTCTCACCAAAAGGTTTACTAAAAAGTTTGATTAAACTGATGTCATGGAGATGTATGCATACTTCTTCATACATGATTTTGACACCAAAATCGATACCCTTAAATTTAAGTCTTATGTCATCTAATTAACGAACACTTGAAGTTACAATTGTCGTTAAATGAGATTTTAGACGATGTTGTAATGGAGAGAAAACTTCATGACTGAATAAGATTGCACATGAAGGTTTTACGTTCTTTAGATTAGTCGACTTGATTGAGTTACTCAGTGAGACCTGGAAATTTTAAGGCATAAATTAGGGATGAAACATGTTTACGATGCAAAGAGACTTTTGGCAACGTAAATCCCTAAAATATCTAGAAATTACAAATTGTTTGTCAAATATTGTTCGACAAGTTACCGTGTTGAATACATTTGTCACTAGCAGATCAACTGATGTGATAAGTTTATGTCAATATGGATTCTAGTTTCAAGGAAAATACTATGGTTTTATTACCGGGGTGATTTTATTTTCTTGAATGGTATTATCAAAAATAATAATGTTTGAACTTATTTCCGTAGAAATGGCTCAACCCAAACACAATATGACTATGAGTTCTGCGTTCAAAGGTTTCTTTGAGCGTCCCGAACTTACTGGCCCTAACTTTAATGATTGGTATCACTCACTAAGAATAGTTTTGAGAGCAGCGGGTACTATCGATATCTTGACTACTCCTTATCCGGAGGATCTTGCTGAAGGAGCATGTGATGCGCAAAGGCTTGAACACGCTGCTAATGTAAAGAAGCACTCTGAGGTGGCTGCTATAATGTTAGGAAGAATGGCTTCTCCACTTCAACAGAAGTATGAGTTATGTTCTCCTAAGCGAATGCTTGATGAGCTCAATGCTATGTTCGAAAATCCGCAAGCTGTGGAAATCTACGACTTGGTAGATGCTCTCTACAGTTGCAAGCAAGCTCCTGAAAAGTCTGTAAGTGCCTATTATTTGGAGATGAGGGGTTATATGGAACAGCTCATTGCACTAGGAAAACCCTATGATCATAATATAGCTATCAACTTGATCAATAGGTCCCTTAACAAGGATTTCAATAATTTTGTTCGTAACTATAATATCATTGCACGGGGAAGACAGTTAATGATTTGCATGCAATGCTCATTGACTACGAAAAGGGGTTAAAGGAAAAGGCATCTACTTCTACTCCTCCTGTGCTTTATGTGCAAAAGGGTGGGGTGAGTAAGGCAAAACCGAACAAGAACAACAAGAAAGGCAAGGGCAAAGGCAAGGGTGATAAGGGCAAACAAGTTGCGACTTATTCTAAACCCAAGCAAAACTTTGTCAAGAAGAATCAATCTCAGAAGGATGAGACTTGTTTCCATTGCAAGGCAAGTGGACATTGGCAGAGGAACTGCCCTCTTTATCTCGAAGAGTTGCGAGAAATAAAGAAGAAGACTGAGCTTGGTGCTGCAGCGTCTTCAGGTAACTTATATTTGATAGAGTTATTTAATTTTACATACAAATCAAATTCCTGGGTATATGATACGGGGTGTGGTATTAACATTTGTAATACTATGCAGGGATTTGAGTTGGAGAGGAAGCTTACCTATGGGGAACAATTTCTGCATGTGGGCAGTGGCGCACAAGTAGCGGTTGAAGCTATAGGAACATTTAATCTAGTTTTACCTTCGGGTCTAGTACTGAGATTAAATAATTGTCATTTTGCACATAATATTGTTAGGGGTGTTATTTCCTTTTCGTGTATGTTAGATCTTGGATTTATTCACACTATTGATAATAATAGAATTTCTGTTTCCAAAGATGGCTTATTCTATTTTGATGCAATTTCTGTGAATGGTGTTTTTGAAATTAACATGCATGATAATAATTCCAAGAGAAAGATTAATTTTGTGTTTAGAATGAATAAGAAGAGAAAGTTAGACAAGAACTCTTCTTATCTTTGGCATTGTAGACTTGCCCATATTAGGAAGACTCGCATACAAAAGCTTCAACGTGATGGTCTTTTGGGAAATATCAATGATGAATCATTTGATAAATGTGAGTCTTGTATCTCTGGAAAGATGACCAAGAAACCTTTTAATAGCAATATTGAAAGGGTTACTGATCTACTTGGAACTTTACCTTTATTCTTTTGGGATTATGCTTTAGAATCTGTTGTTCGTATTCTGAATATGGTTCCCACAAAGAAGGTTGATAAGACACCATATGAACTATGGCATGGCAAAAAGCCATATTTGTCTTATTTAAAGATTTAGGGTTGTGAGGCGTATGTGAAACGTGACTCTGGAGATAAACTCCAACAACGCTCTATAAATGTATCTTTGTAGGTTACCCTAAGGAAACTATGGGTTACTACTTTTATTATCCGGCTAAGAACAAAGTTGTTGTGGCTCGGTATGGAGACTTCCTTGAAAATGATCTTGTAAATCAAGAATTCAGTGGGAGAGATTATGATCTTGAAGAAATTCAAGAAGATACATTGCCTTCTGAAAATACTAGCGAAGAAATTCTAATAGAGCCAGAAAGTCTGGAAGCTCCACCGGAATTAATTCCTCCACGTAGGTCTAAGAGAACCGTACGTGTGCCAAGCAAACTATGTCTTAACATAGAGGATGATGAGGAGGAAGTAGGGGATCTTGGTGAACCTGCTAACTATCGATCCGCAATGCTTGATCCAGAAAAGTTAAAATGGATAGTTGCGATGAATGAGGAAATAAAATCCATGAAAGTCAACGATATTTGGATTCTTGTTGACGCACCTAAAAATGCTAAAGTAGTGAAAAATAGGTGGATTTTCAAGAAGAAAACTGACATGGATGGTGAAGTACAATCCTACAAAGCACGTTTAGTAGCTAAAGGTTTTACTCAAACTTTTGGCGTAGACTATGAGGAGACATTTTCTCCTGTAGCAGACTTACGAGCTATTAGGATTCTCATAGCTATAGCAGCATACTATGACTATGAGATATGACAAATGGATGTTAAAACTGCCTTCTTGAACGGTCGCTTAGATGAGGAAAACTATATGCAACAACCGGAAGGGTATGTTGATCCTAAATATCCAAAACGCGTGTGCAAACTTCAAAGATCTATTTATGGTTTGAAGCAAGCATCACGTCAATGGAATATACGATTTGACGAAGAAATCAAAAAGTTTGGATTTATTCAAAATCGTGATGAGCCATGGTCTAAGTCAAGATGCTTATATTGATAAGATATTGAAGAAGTATAGCATGCATAATTTCAAGAAAGGTTTTTAACCTATGGAAGTTAAGCATGAACTAAGTCATGAGTTAGATACATCAACACCTGAAGAGGTGGCTTACATGCGGAAGGTGCCTTATGCTTCGGTTGTAGGATCTATTATGTATGCTGTAAGATGCACAAGGCCTGATGTGGCATTTGCTCAAAACTTGGTCAGTAGATACCAACAGAATCCAGGGAAGCTCCACTGGACTGCTGTTAAACATATTCTAAAGTATCTGAGGAATACAAAAGATATGTTTTTGGTATTTGGGGGTAAACCAGACACATAACTGAAAGTTACAGGTTTCTGTGATGCGTCCTAGCAATGTGATAAAAATGATACGATGTCTCAGACGGGTTACGTGTTTGTCATCAATGGAGGAGCAGTTGACTGGAAGAGCAAGAAGCAGACAACCATTGCTATGCATGCGAATCAATCTGAGTACATGGCTGCTTCAGAAGCTGCAATGGAAGCTTTTTTGATTAGGAAGTTTATTGAAGATCTTGGAGTGATGCCTTCAATTAAATAACCTATTGATATATATTGCGACAATTCTACGGCAATTATATTCGCCAATGATCTTGGAGTCATGAAAGGCGCCAAACACTTTAAATGTAGATATCACTACGTACGAGAACAAGTGGAAGCTCGTGAAATAAAATTAATTAAAGTTCACACAGATGATAACGTAGCTGATCCTTTTACTAAGGCTTTTCCTAGACCAAAGGTAGTTAAGCACGCCAAAGCGATTGGGCTGCAACTAGCTAGCGAATTCATGCAATAAATCTGTTGATTCGTATTTGGATAAAGGATGTTAGACATTATTGAATTGATGAAATAAAGATAAAGTTTTGTTTATTTTCGGTTATTTGATTTTGTATCCTATTTTACATGTTTTATATCCATGAATGATAGTTATGTTCTAAACGTCTGTTGTCGATTAATAATATGGAAATATTATTAAACTAAGACAATTCAAAATAGTGACAGAGTATACTTGAAAGTATATTGGTCAATTTTGGATGATATTTGATGGATCAAATATTGGACTTATCCCTACTATGTGATTTTACTTTATGGATCTTCGTCTTAAGTAAATCATAAATAGTTATCCTTAGACCTGAGACACCAGGAAACTGAATAGAATGTAGTGCATTTCTGTAAGGTAACCTAACGCTAAACGTAACTGGTAGTTATAAGGGTTATTTTTAGAAGTGTTGTAAAGTTCGTAAGTTTCGCTTGTAGTCAAAATGGGATTTGTTTCCTTCAAATTATTTTGAAGTATAAATACAGCTGGACCCCTCGTGGGAGTAGTAAGATGTTTGTGTGGCCACACCCAAATGTGTTTTGGTAATCTTGCTATATCCGTAAACGAGAAACAAAATGGTTAATGAAAGAATGACTGAGATCCATATCCTATTTGTAGAAACTATAAGGGGGGGGGGGGGGGTTGAATAGTTTCTTATATTTACTTGTTAAAATATGGTTTCCAAAAATCCTTTTTCAAAAAAAAACTTAGGCTTGAGGAAATAAGTGAAATGTTATTATGCACAATATGAACAATGATAGTGTAGCTAAACTAATACTAACAAAAATATATCCACAAAGAATAAAGAATGATAGTGTAGCTAATCTAATATTAACACATGTATATGCAAAAAGAATAAAGAATGTAAAGAGTTAAGGGTAAAGAAAGATCAAACCGAACACCAAGGATTTATAGTGGTTCGGCAACGAAGCTCACTCCTCGTTCCTACTCCACTCCTCGAGTACTCCTTACTCGAGAGTTCACTACACAACAAGCTCCTTATGGTGGAGAAAACCGTACACGTCGCTTAACCAATTTCCGACTCTAAGCTAAAAGTCGAGCCCTAATCGTAGCTAGGACCAATCTACACAACTATACTTAGTACATACACAACTTCCAAATAGACACAACTACTTGGATCTTCACAACTATGACACAACTACAAGTATATAAAAATTGATCTTCAATGGATCTTTGGTGGTGGACTCAACACTTCACTAGGATAGTGTTCTTCTCTTTGCACTTGGAGAGGAAGGGATGGAAGAACAAGATTCACTTCTTAAACAAGTAATAATCAAACAAATGATCAAAGATTTGAGTGATTAAAGAAGGGGTTTGAATCTGGAAATGAATGTGCAAAAGAGGTGAGGTGAAAAGCTGAGAATGGTCCACTATTTAAAGGATAAAGGAGCCAACGACTATATCTGCCCGCGGTACCTTATCACAGCCCGCGGTACCTTATCGATAAGGTACCGCCTAGGCGCTAAGGTACCGCCGGACTAGACTCCGCTCCTTTTTGTCCTTTAGTGGTGGAGGTCTTATCTGGGTATAAAAAATATCCTGAAAGGATATTCTTAACAGAATAAGAATATGCCATTTTCAAATTTCAAATAATTAATTTAATAAAACATTTTCTTAAAAAAAAAGTTTAATAAAAACTTGTCACATTTAATAAAAAGTGAGTTTTAAGAAAATATTAAATCACTTGATCACTTGATTAAGGTTAGTACTTGTTTATCCATACCTTAAGTGAAAATGGGTAAAATGAAAAATACTTGAACTCGAGAATTCGTTTTTCATTGTTTTCGTAAATGCTTGTTTTTACATATTGTCGTAATCAAAACTAAGCGAGACCGAAAAATGCAAGTAACGTTTTTAGTCATTATTGCATTAACAATCTCCCCCTTTTTGATTTCGACAATACATAAACTCAATCACACAAAAAACTAGATTTTCGAAGACGAGTTTATTCATTTCTCCCCCTTTGTCGAAGAAAAAAGGTTGCGTAAGCCGGTGTTGAAGAAACGGACTTTGCAAAGACTCCCTCTTGGTGCTTACTTCCCTTAGCTTGGGGCACCGAGGAATCGAGATATGGTGACTAGCTACATAGAAGGGTTAGTTGAACAAAAGAAACAACCAACAATATATAGCAATAGGTCACAAAAAGAAAATTAAAAGAGAAGAAAACATAAGGACAAAGATCCAAGATAGGTTACTAAAGAAACAACATACAAAGAAGTATGGAAAAAGAAACAAGCCAAAAGCATAAATCTAATCCTAGTTATCTTAGAATTCTAAGATTTGCTTGAATTTGGTGTCTTGAGGATAAGCAATCAATGCTTATATGAAAGACAAGGTAATAGCGGAGGGTGGTGGTGGTGGCTTGTTGGAGATCTCATAATCAAAGTGAAGAGGAGGCTTGATTAAGAGACTCTTGATGTAGCTCAACTCCTCATAGATGTGTGCCATAGCAAGATGTTGATATTGACAACAATGACAATATGTTCCATGGTGCATGACATTATCATGAGAAGGAGGAAGAACACTAAAGGGTGGTGGTGGAAGAAAGGAAGTTCCAAAATCAACATTCTTGGTAGGAGAAATGTGATTAAGAGTGTTCTTGGGTGGGTTTGGATTGAAAGCAATTGGAGAAAATGGAGGAGATTCAAGGCTTTCATTGGGAGAATAAGACATTTTGGATGTGAAGTAATGCAAAATGCTTATGGTTTAAATAGGGAAGGCTTAGGGTATTTTTGGGGTGATCAAAGGGTTTGAAACAAAGATTCTCAAAAAGGTTGGAGCAAATCTGGAGTTTCAGACAAAAACCCGAAAAGGAAGGCCACTTTAGGCGGTTCCTTATCTATGGTGGCGGTACCTTATCAATAAGGTACCGTGGCTCACTTATGGAACCGCCTGTAGAAGCAGGGTTTGGTGTTTGGAGAAAGATTTTTCAGCAAATCTTATTTTTCTAGTCTAACTTATCATAGGGATGTGCTTAAAAGCAAAGATAGACAAAGAAAATATATGCAAACTTACCAAATAGAGATTTGACCAAAATACATGAATTAAAAAAAATCAATGTAGGAGGTGTGTAAGACAAGACCTTAAGTCATGACACAATGATCCTCCATGATTCAATCTTGTTCTTGCTATGTTTGAGAGAATCATACATATGAATTATGTAAGCTCTATATTAATAGCGAGAATCTATGAAAAATCGTTTTTAGATTGAATTAACAATGTCAAACGAATTTCTCAACCATTTTCGAAAGAGACTTTGAGAGTTTTGAAAAGGAGATGAAAAGATTTTTCAAAAGAATTTTAAAAGACTCAAGGACTCAAAGTGGTAATAGAAAACACACAAGAAGAAAGGAATTTAAGGAAGATGTTCCATTAATCCTAGACCTAGACGCAAGTAATTAAAAGGTTCCCTCTTAAGTGGCTTAGTGAAGATATCGGCTAAGTTGTCCTCGGAGGGCACCTTTTTAATAGTAATGTTCCCCTTTTGAACATTATCCCTAAGGAAATGGTGTCTAATTTCTATGTGTTTGGTTCATGAATGTTGCACGGGATTCTTGCTTAGGTCTATAGCGCCTTTATTATCGCACATGATGGGAACATCATCAAGAGAAATCCCGTAATCAACAAGCGCTTGCTTCATCCATAGAGCTTGTTGGCATGCTTTACCGGCACTCACATACTCGGCTTCCGTGGTGGATATCGCAAGAGCGGTTTGTTTCTTGGAGAACCAAGAAGTTAAACAACAACCCATGAAGGTACAAACTCCACTAGTGCTTTTCCGGTCCACATAGTCTCCCGCATGATCCGAGTCCGCGTAGACAATGGTTTCTACGCCGGTCCCTTTAGGATACCATAATCCTAAATGTATAGTGCTTTTAATGTATCAGAAGATACGCTTAACCGCTTCAAGGTGAGAGGTTTTGGGAGCCTCTTGGAAGCGAGCACAAAGGTAAACACTAAACATGATATCCGGTCGACTTGCCGTTAGGTACAACAAACTACCAATCATACCTCTATATTTGGTGTTGTCTACCGACTCACAATCATTATCTACGGTGAGTTTAGTATCCGAGGCCATAGGGGTCTTCATTGGTCTAGATTCTTCTAATCCAAATTTCTTTAGCATTTCTTTAGCGTACTTAGATTGACTAAAGAAAATACCATCGTCCATTTGTTTAATTTGGAGTCCTAAAAAGAAGTTAAGTTCTCCCATCATACTCATTTCAAACTCATCATGCATGATTTTGGCAAAGTCATCACACAATTCTTGACAAGTTGAGCCAAATATAATGTCATCAACATATATTTGTACGATTATGAGGTGAGGACCTTTCTTCTTTGTAAAGAGTGTATTGTCTACCATACCCATGGTATACTCATGTTTAACAATAAACGCTTTAAGTCTATCATACCAAGCTTTGGGTGCTTGTTTGAGTCCATAAAGTGCTTTCTTAAGCTTGTAAACATGGTCCGGTTTCTCAAAATCAATGAAGCCGGGAGGTTGAGCCACATATACCTCCTCATTGATCAAACCGTTAAGAAATGCACTCTTTACATCCATTTGTTGAAGCTTAATATCTAAGGCACAAGCGTAGGCTAAAAGGATTCTAATTGAATCTAATCTAGCTACCGGTGCATATGTCTCGTCATAATCAATCCCTTCTTGTTGATTATAGCCTTGAGCTACAAGTCTAGCCTTGTTACGAGACACAACACCATTCTCATCTAGCTTATTCCTAAATACCCATTTGGTTCCTATAATGGTAGAACTTCTAGGTGGAGGAACAAGTTCCCAAACATCATTGGCAACGAATTGATTCAATTCTTCTTGCATCGCAATGACCAAACTCTCATCCGTCAAAGCTTCTTTAACATTCTTTGGTTCAATCAAAGAGACAAAACAAAAGAAGTTGCTTTGGTTTTGGACTTGAGATCTTAGGGTCCTTTGATTTAAGTCACCAATGACATTATTGAGAGTATGATCCCTAGACTCCTTAATGTTTACTTCCTTTTCAACACTAAGGTCTTCAACTCCTATTTTTCTAACCTCTTTGGCTTTAACTACTTCTAATTCATCCAAGTCATCATCAACCAATGGTGGTGTCTTGGGTAAAGGAGGGGTTTCATCAAAGGTTACGTTGAGTGATTCTTCAATAACCCCTGAGGTTCTATTTAGGACTATGTAGGCCTTACTAGTTTGGGAATAACCTAAAAGGATACCTTCGTAAGACTTTGGGTCAAACTTGGTAAGGTAGTCTTTGGTGTTGAGGATAAAGCACTTGCTTCCAAACACCCTAAAGTATTCTAATGAGGGTTTCTTACCTTTAAGAATTTCATAGGGGGTCTTTCCTAGGAAAGGTCGAATAAGAATTCGGTTGAGAATATAAGTCGATGTATCCACGGCATTGCACCAAAACTTTTGAGGCAAAGATTGCTCGTTTAACATCGTCCTACTCATCTCTTGGAGAGTCCTATTCTTCCTTTCAACTACCCCATTTGATTGTGGAGTGCGAGGAGCCGAGAAGTTATGGGTAATACGATGAGCTTCACAAAAGGCACCAAATTGCACTTCATTATCAAATTCCCTACTATGATCCGTCCTAATAGAAACAATTGAACATCCTAGTTGATTTTGAATTCTTCGACTAAAGATTTCGAAGTGATCGAAAGCTTCATTCTTAGATGCCAAAAATCTAGTCCAAGTGAATCTAGAATAGTCATCAACTATAACTAGGGTATAAAGGTTACCTCCATAACTCCGTATGGCGGAAGGTCCAAAGAGATCCATATGTAGGATCTCTAAGCACCGAGAGGTCGAAACCAAATTCTTGGCTTTGTGACTTGAGTGAACTTGCTTTCTAACTTTGAAAGCATCACAAAAGTGACTATCAAACTTAATCTTGGGGAGGTGTCTTACCAACTCCTTAGAGACTAAAGATTGAATTAAACGCATATTAGCGTGACCTAATCTCCTATGCCAAAGAGTAGAACTATCATTTATAGTCGCAAGACATATGTTGTCTTTGGACTTCTTATTAACCTTCATGACATAAAGCCCATGCTTTCTAACACCTTTTCCAATGACTTTTCCATCTTTTACGATTTCACTGTCATGTTCCGAAAAGATGACCTTACACTTATTATCACAAATTTGACCTATACTTAAAAGGTTAAAACCTAAGTTATCTACGTGCTCAACATTTTCAATAGTCATGGAGTCAAGAGAAACCGTACCTTTGCCAATGATATTACCACGTAGACTACTAGCGAATGTGACATTACCTCCATCATATGCTTTGTAATGCGAGAACAAACTTCGATTACCCGTCATGTGTTTAGAACATCCACTATCCTTAATCCACTCATCGGGCTCCAAATAATTCCCAAGCATATCTAGGTAACAACACACAAGATCAAACATTTGGTCCCCAATATCTCATGGGTCCAAAATTGTTAGTTCCAAGCATCCCTTGCATTTGGTTGGGATGCATGAATGAGGTGGGGATTCCCCTTGGAGAACAAAATGGAGGAGGGTAGTAATTCATGTAACCATTTTGTTGTTCATTACTTCTCCTAGGTGTGTTTGATCCAGGTTTAGAGTTATTATTATTCCTTCTAGGTGTTGGAGTTTTACTTCTAGGTCGTGAGTTGTTTTGATTATCTCTTGTAGGCGTTGTCGTTCTACTTCTAGGCTTAGACTCATTCCGTACTCTAGGTGGAGTAGAAGATAGTCTAGATAAACTTCTATTTCCCATGAGAGGTTTACTTAACGTCTTATAGAACTTACCAATAGCATTGTCGTCAAGTATGGGTAATTGAACCTTATTAACAGTAAGATGCTTTGGTTTTTCATTTAACTTAGATTTTTCAGAAAGTTCAGAATTTTCACAAAACTCAACTTCTGGCCGCGGTACCTTATCTATGGCCGCGGTTCCATAGTGATAAGGAACCGCGCCATACGATGTGGAACCGTGTCCAGAGGGTGTTTTCTGTGAAAACCTAACTTGTTTTGGTTCACTAGTTGAAGTTTCATTTGAGTTAAAACCTAGACCAAGTTTTTCCTTAGAATGAACTTGTTTGTTTAACATATCATCAAGAGCACTAGTACCTTTCATGAACTTTTCCAATTTAATGGAGGTGCTCTTGAGATCATCATTCTCTAATCTAAGTTTCTCACAACTTAAGCAACCTAAATCAACCTCTTTATTTTTCTCAAGTTTAGCCAATTTCTCCCTAAGTTCATTGATCTCATTTTCAAGCTTAGTTTTGGTTGATTTTAAGGTTTTATTCTTTTCTATGAATTTAAGACTAAGTTTGTGTAAGCTATCATATTTGCCTTCAAATTCAATATCATCTAAAGTGGAACTATCATTGCTATAATATTCGGTTTCGGAATGTACCTCTTTAGAAGTGTGAGCCATAAGACATTTCTCCTCTTTGGGGTTGTCATCATCATCTTCACCGCTATCGCTCCAAGCGCCACTAACGAATGCCGTGTGGTTCTTATCACGAGCGGGCTTTGGACAATCACCAATGAAGTGATTTGGATCACCACATCTAAAGCAACTCCTATCACCTTTTTCGTTCTTGACAAACCGATTCTTTCACAATGGTTTCTTGTCATAGTTTGGTTGCCTAACGTGTTGACCTCGTCTCTTGAAGAACTTCTTGAAATCTCTCACCGCCAATGTATACTCCTCGTCATCACTTTCCGAGGAACTATCATGGTCACTTTGTGCCTTCTTGGCTTTAAGTGCAAGAGATTTCCTTTCACTCTTGGTTTTTACTAGTTCCGAGTCCTTCAAAATTATCATCTCATGAACCTTCAAGTTTCCTATGAGTTCATCGAGTGATAAAGTTGAGAGATCTTTCGACTCTTCAATAGCCGTGACTTTTGCTCTCCACTTTGGACGTAAGGCCCTTAGAAACTTCCTAACATTGTTCTTACTAGAAAAACCTTCATCAAGTGCTTTCAGACTAGTAATAATGGTGTTAAACCTAGCAAA
Organism: Glebionis coronaria; assembly: GCA_025667525.1. Taxonomy (NCBI): domain Eukaryota; kingdom Viridiplantae; phylum Streptophyta; class Magnoliopsida; order Asterales; family Asteraceae; genus Glebionis; species Glebionis coronaria. The sequence continues at coordinate 155,144,692 of CM046881.1, read as the reverse complement.
TGCACTATCAATAGTTTCATCTTCTAAGATGACAAATTGTTCATATTGTTGGACAAGAAGATCGATTTTACTTTCTTTGACTTGGCTATTACCTTGGTGGGTTAATAAAAGAGTGTTCCAAATATCTTTAGCGGTTTCACACATAAAAATTCTTTCATACTCTTTCTTAGGCAAAGCATTATAAATCACCATTTTAGCCTCATTATTTTTTAAAAGTTTCTTTTTAGTGTCATCATTAGCTTTGTCAAAAGTGACTAATTCTTTTGTTTTAGAAACTTCATTAAATTGAAAGGGTAAAAAATCACCATTGGTAATAACATGCCAAAGATCTAAATCTTTTGATTTCACATAAGTTTCAAATCTATTTTTCCAATAAATAAAACTATCGGTTTCAAAAAGTGGTGGTCTTTGCATAGATTGCCCTTCTAGGTACTTGTTGGAATCCATAGATCGATTCAAGTTTTAAAATACAATATACTTTAAAAATTCTTGAGCAACCCGCTCTGATACCAATTGTAGAAACTAGAAGGGGGGGAGGGTTGAATAGTTTCTTATATTTACTTGTTAAAATATGGTTTTCAAAAATCCTTTTTCAAAAAAAGAACTTAGGCTTGAGGAAATATGTGAAATGTTCTTATGCACAATATGAACAATGATAGTGTAGCTAAACTAATACTAACAAAAATATATCCACAAAGAATAAAGAATGATAGTGTAGCTAATCTAATATTAACACATGTATATGCAAAAAGAATAAAGAATGTAAAGAGTTAAGGGTAAAGAAAGATCAAACCGAACACCAAGGATTTATAGTGGTTCGGCAACGAAGCTCACACCTCGTTCCTACTCCACTCCTCGAGTACTCCTTACTCGAGAGTTCACTACACAACAAGCTCCTTATGGTGGAGAAAACCGTACACGTCGCTTAACCAATTTAGGACTCTAAGCTAAAAGTCGAGCCCTAAACGTAGCTAGGACCAATCTACACAACTATACTTAGTACATACACAACTTCCAAATAGACACAACTACTTAGATCTTCACAACTATGACACAACTACAAGTATATAAAAATTGATCTTCAATGGATCTTTGGTGGTGGACTCAACACTTCATTAGGATAGTGTTCTTCTCTTTGCACTTGGAGAGGAAGGGATGGAAGAACAAGATTCACTTCTTAAACAAGTAATAATCAAACAAATGATCAAAGATTTGAGTGATTAAAGAAGGGGTTTGAATCTGGAAATGAATGTGCAAAAGAGGTGAGGTGAAAAGCTGAGAATGGTCCACTATTTAAAGGATAAAGGAGCCAACGGCTATATCTGCCCGCGGTACCTTATCACAGCCCGCGGTACCTTATCGATAAGGTACCGCCTAGGCGCTAAGGTACCGCCGGACTAGACTCCGCTCCTTTTTGTCCTTTAGTGGTGGAGGTCTTATCTGGGTATAAAAAATATCCTGAAAGGATATTCTTAACAAAATAAGAATATGCCATTTTCAAATTTCAAATAATTAATTTAATAAAACATTTTCTTAAAAATAAAGTTTAATAAAAACTTGTCACATTTAATAAAAAGTGAGTTTTAAGAAAAGATTAAATCACTTGATCACTTGATTAAGGTTAGTACTTGTTTATCCACACCTTAAGTGAAAATGGGTAAAATAAAAAATACTTGAACTTAAGAATTCGTTTTTCGTTGTTTTCGTAAATGCTTGTTTTTACATATTGTCGTAATCAAAACTAAGCGAGACCGAAAAATGCAAGTAACGTTTTTAGTCATTATTGCATTAACACTATTAACGTTGTATTTGAAATGAAAGGATAATAATAAATAATAAATGATGAATCATTTAAAAGGTTTTGCCACGAAACCTTACTCGAGTTGTGCTAGTAACATTGCTAGTGTAACTAGACGCTAGTCAATGTAATCACGTTATTCAATTTTATCCAAGTGGGAGTTGAAAGTTTATGGACATAAAATTAATAGTCGTGTGATAGGATCGAACTCGGGATTTCGGGATTGCACACAATACGTAAAGGGTTAATTTTATTTATTATATATTTTATATATTTATTAAATCAAACCAAAATTAACTAAACAATGGTTAATTAAATTAAAAGTTAAGTTAAATAACCATTAAGGAATTAATGAGAAAAATGAAAGTCAGAAAAGTCCCAGAAACACCTCTTGGGTGTGGTTCGACCGGCGGCCAAAAGGGGGAAAAAGGAAACAATTTTGTTTCATAATTTTTGTGTTTAACTTGGATATCAAGTTTTTCTAGCCTATATAAACATATTAATCTCCTCATAATTTTTTGTCCCTTCTCCCTGTTTCTTTCCTGCGATCGCAAGCCCCAAACCCAAAGGGTTTTTCGTTGGTTTTCGATTTTGCTAAAATTCTATAAGAGTTGAAGTTCCGGTTTGCAAGTGCTAGACTCACGTGTGTATAAGAGCGTAATATAGTTTTGATTTAAACTATATCTTGGTATTATTCTTCACAAACCCTAATTGGTGATTCGTCGGTGTTCTTGTGGATCTACGCTAGGATAAAGGTATGTAACCCTAATCAATTAATTATAATTGTGTTATTAATGATCTTGTTAAATCGCTTACGCTATAAGGTACTTTGATTTTTATTATGATTATGTAATTGTTATAAATGTCATAAACCATCATATAAAAGAGTGCATATTTTACGATAAATTTCTGCGTCATCCACTCGTTATAATAGATGTGCATATTGTTTATTTTTTTGAAGTATAGTAGGGATGAGCATTTTGACCCGAATCTCGAATCCGAACCAGAACCGTTCCCGGAACCGTACCGGTTCCCGATACCCGAATCCCGTTCGGTACGGGATCGGCTCTACAAAATAAGGTGAAAAAAAATTCGGGACCACTAATTCGGTACGAGATCGGTACCAAATCGGGAAATTCCCCGAAAGAAACGGGAAAATCCCGATTTCCCGGTACCGGTACCGATACCCGTACCGGTACCGATACCCGTACCGGTACCGATACCCGTACCGGTACCGATACCCGAATCCCGTTCTGTACAGGATCGGTACATAACTTTTTATATCAGAAAAAAATCAGGAGCACTAAATCGGGATGGAATCGGGACAGGATTGGTCCCGAGCTCATCCCTAAAGTATAGATATACAAAAGTTAGTTTAAGAATATCGTTCGCTCTACGGTGTTATTAAGTCTTAAGAAATGCATTATTTATATATATATCTGTTACATCATCCCCAATTTAGTCAAAGTAAACGGTTCGTATTTCCTAGTCTACTCTGAAAAGTCAAATGTCCTTACGGAAGATATACGAATTTTGTTTTTCTTAGTATTTATTTTGAGTTATTTAAATTTGTCATTTTCTAAGTTGGAAAATTTCTTTTAAAATTGGTTAAATGTTTGTGGTTCAAGCTTAGATTAATGTTTATCACATTTAGTTTTTAGTCTTTTGTTGTCAAGAGTTTGATTGGGTTTAAAGGGTTTTCTTTTTGGTAGGATTATTGGTTGCTAAGTGTGTGTGTTTTTTAAGAGTTTAGTGTCTTTCATGGAAGAGTTTGATCACTTAAAAATCAAACTTCAAGATATAAAATTAGCTACCAACAGCTTTGGTCGCGACAAGCTTATCGGGCATGGCGGGTTCGGACAGGTCTACAAAGGAGAGCTCATTCTCCCAAATGGGCCCACCACGGTCGCTTTTAAGCGGTTAGATCGTAAACTTGGGCAAGGAAACCCCGAGTTTTATAAAGAAATAATGATGCTTTCCAAATACAAGCACGAGAATTTAGTCTCACTCATGCATTTTTGTAATCAAGGCAACGAGATGGTACTTGTATACGAGTATGCACCTCGTGGAAGCCTCGATCGTTATCTAAGTGATGCTAGTCTCACATGGAGCCAGCGTCTCAAAATATGTGTCGGGGTTGCGCGTGGACTTAACTTTTTACATCATCCAACAGACACGTACCAGAGAGTTATCCATAGAGACATAAAAAGTGCAAATATCCTGTTGGATGATAACTGGAAGGCTAAAGTTTCCGATTTTGGGCTGTCAAAAACAGGCCCTGCTAACCAATTGCAAACTTATGTTATCTCACATGCTGTTGGTACCCCTGGTTATTGTGATCCTTTGTATTTTGAGACGGGGTTCTTGTCGAAAAAGTCTGATGTGTACTCGTTTGGGGTGGTGTTGTTTGAAGTCATGTGTGGGAGATTATGTTTTGAATATCGTAATGGACACTTGACTGAGATTTTAGTACATAAGTGGAGAAGATGTTATGAGGAGAACCGATTAGATGAGATTATCTTACGCGGTTTAAAAGAACAAATGGAATCAGGTTCTTTTAGTACGTTTTCACACATTGCTTATCGGTGTGTTAACAAAGCGCGTGAAGAACGACCAAGCATGGATGAGGTTTTAAAAGAACTGGAGATTGCACTCGAACAACAAGTACATTTTCACTTTTCTCATTACAAGTTTAGATCTTATTTTTTAATGGTCACCGATGAACTAAAAACAGGACATAATTATTCTTGCAGGAGGTTTTTAAAAATCTTGAAATGAAAGTAGATATACAAGAAATGATCAAGATTGCAGATCGAGCAATAGCCCCTCTATCTTATGAAACCCAAGAACAACTTTTTAGACTATTCTTGAGAGGGATCTTTGTGGATGACGGCGCAACGGTAACTAGTCTTGCTTCTTTGTGAAATACGGAGTAGTTGATCTAATCCGAAAATACTGTGAGCTAGTTTTGGCAGAAGGGTGATGTCAAACCAAAATTACTATTTATAATATCTTTCATTTACAACTAATTATCTTATATATTTCCTCGAAGTTTTGCAACACTTAATTAAACATCCTGAATTGACAGTGGCTTTCAATAAATAAGAATGGAGAAATTTGTGAAATGATCTCCGCAACAAAATGTATATCTTGGGGTGAACGTTATGCATCAGAGGATTCAAGGTTAGTTACCTGACTCATCTTTCTTCTTCTTATCATTTAATAGTACATTATCATAAAGACATATATAATGCGAGATTGTATAATGAGTACGAACCTTTTTCTATTTTTGATGTTTCAAATAGTACATTATATGAGTTTTTTTGTAATGAATATATCTAATTAACAGTTTAAATGCATCCTGTAATATGTGCAGGTTTTCCAATGTGGTGATGTGTTCCTACAATGGGTTCAAAGTAAAAGTGTGTACTCAATTCTTGTCACCAAATGTCACATACACCATAAATCTTGTCTTCAAAATTAGCTTCGAGAACTACGAAGTCCAAAAGGCTATCGGGACATATGTATCATGCACATACAAATTGGAAGAGGAGACACATTATTTGAATTCAAGCAATGCGGCTATGAGAGAAGATGGATGGCTAGTTATACCACTATATCGATTTATTAGTTATCAAAAGAAATATGATTTCAACATTTCTATATTTCCACTGCTTCTGAATTGGCCTGACACTCAATGTTCTATTGAAAGCATAGAATTTCGACCCACAGATACTGTAAGTTCACCAGATGAATTTCTTTGCTTACATCAATTTAAATTTGTGATGGTTTAATGTTACAGTTATCTCTACTTGCTGAATAAGAAATAATTATAACAACGATGACATTTATGCAAGTATAGAACTTTTTTGTTGATCTAGTTACAAAATCAAAACTGTGTAAACATTTCATAGGCGACACAAGAAAATCTGGGGCACAAATATTTGGAGGATATGCAAACAGCATCAGCTTCGCGCATTAATTGGGAGCAAAAATTGCCGAATGACTATACGGATTTGATCAAGTGGTCAACCTTTAGTATACAATGGACAACTAAGAAGGAACTCTACTTTCTTCTTCGCAAAGGGTTCCTCATCGACAATGGTGAAAAGGTATCTTCCTATTCTGTCTCCAATATTTACACAATGAAGAAGCTCTAACAAACATTATTAGTATATACGATAATAGGTTTATCACATTTCAACTATAACAGAGCACAGCACTTCGGAATTACTAACGATATATAATTTGTGTAAATGCATAGTGGTTGTCTATTAGCAAAAGTATGAAGAAACGTCTTATGATACCCGCAACGGAATTTTTGCCAGAGGAAAAATGGATAAGGAAGTCTATACCGGAATCAAGGTTCTATCTCTTTCTTTCAGAACAAGTATGGTTGTTTGCATGTTACGGTATATCTTTTCCGGGTCAAAACTCAAATGGGAAAAACAATTCATGCAAAGTGTACTCTAGATTCACACAGCTAATTGAATTTGCTTGACTTGAATAGTTTCCTGTGCTCGTTTATTTGTTAAAAACCCTGACATATAATGATTTAGGTATACCTGACCTGACCCATTTTTATTTTATAGAATACATAGAAAACAACATCCCCTTTTGACCCGTTACTTAGCCCACCTATGCCGATATACATTGTTTTATATACCCTGGGGAAAAATGCAGGGTTGTTTTTAATAACGTAAATGACCATTTTTGATGTTGTGTTCTTATAACCATCATGCTATGCTACAAGCTTGTATGGTAGATTGGTAGTTTATATTTTATAGCATTTTTTTCTTTCTACAATTTTGCAGATTCAAAGTGGTGGCCGAGTCTCCCGACACAGATGAATTTAGGATTGCTTTTAAAATCGAGTCCAAATTGTTGTCGCCGCAGACAACCTATTCATGTCACCTTATATACAAGCCACCTGGAGACCACTCTTTGATCGAGGGTCCAATAGCATTAACTAATCAAAGTTTTCACCATCCACGGTCTATCTATCTACTCATTCCATATCTTACGAATATTAGACCAATGTTTGATCACAAGTCCGACAAGCAGTTGAATACTGAAAAAGTGAAAGGCCATCCAAAAGTGAGGAAGGATGGCTGGATGGAAGTTCAACTTTGGGAAGATAAAATCGATAGCACTGGAAATATTGGGATGGATCTTAGCTTGAATGGTATGGACATCGATGGGGATTATAATTTTGGTGGCCTTGTGGTGCAAGGCATTGAACTTAGGCCCTTGTAAATGTCATTTTTCTATTCGTTTTCACATTATCTTAGGCCATTTTTGCAGTTGTATGTCGTTCATATCAAAAGTAACCAACATGCTTTTATGCATCCTTTTATCTTTGACGTGTGCCAATAGTTCTGAGATATAAAACATGGCATGATAGATAGATAATTCACAAAATGTTATGCTCTCAAATATCAATACAATTGAAAAAAGAAAATAGCTATCAATTTAGAGCATAAGGTCTGGTGACTATAAACCTTTCGCCACTCTTACCTGGCCTTCGCCACGTTTCGCCAAACACCCGCCACCACATAAGTGAGTCACAAATAACGAAACACAAAGCTTCGCCACTTCTCACCATATCACAAAGCTAAGCTACTTTCCTTTTTTCATATTGGTTTTGTTTAAATAAAATAAAAGAGGTAGTTGTGAGTCAAAAACAGAGAGATAGGACTTTATAAAAGAAGTATTTTGAGGTGGGAGAATGTCACTGCTGGTGAGGCCAAAAACATGCTCTTAGATACTCCAGGATTTTGAGAGTGTTGCAGATTTTTTTTTTTTATATTTGTGAGTACTAAATTTGTATTGTAAGGAATTTTATTATATAGAATTGACGGTACCTGCTTGAAACAGACGTATCTTACAAAAACATATTAAACTTTGTGACCAAAAGTCGGATGTGCCGCGTGTCACACTCAGCTCTCATGTGGAGGTGTAAATAATAGTGTGCACATAAAAAAGAAGCTCTATCAATAACTTGCTATTTTTTTATCAACAATAATTTATTAGCTTATCTTGGTAGACATTATGAAAAATTTTGCATCGGCAATTCTTTTGGTTTTAAATTCATAGCTGGCGTAAGAAAAAAAAAATTGACCCCTCTGTAATTTTTTTCTGGCTCCGCCCCTAGTCAAAGGGGTCAGGTGACCCCCCACCGGAAAAGATCATAGTGTGAAATTTTAAAAATTTTGAGATATTTTTTGAATTTGACCCTCCTAAGAAGTGTCTGATTTATAAAAACAGGAAGTTAAGTTCGATTTTAAAAAAAATTTGAGAGTGGTGAAGTGTGTTTCTGGGTTGAGATGTGAAGATAAAAAAGTCATTTGAGAAGAAGATGCTACAGTAGAGTACACCAAAAATAAGTACATTATTGACATATGGTTGTTTAGTCACGTGGAGGTGTAAATAATAGTGTGAACATAAAAAGAAGATCTATCATTAACTTGTTATTTTTTTATCAACAATAATTTATTAGCTTATCTTGGTAGACATTATGAAAATTTTTGCATCGACAATTCTTTTGGTTTTAAATTCATAGCTGGCGTAAGAAAAAAAAATTTGACCCCTCTGTAATTTTTTTCTGGCTCCGCCCCTGGTCAAAGGGGTCAGGTGACCCCCCACCAGAAAAGATCATAGTGTGAAATTTTAAAATTTTTGAGATATTTTTTGAATTTGACCCTCCTAAGAAGTGTCTGATTTATAAAAACAGAAAGTTAAGTTCGATTCTAAAAAAGTTTTGAGAGTGGTGAAGTGTATTTCTGGGTTGAGGTGTGAAGAAAAAAAAGTCATTGGAGAAGAAGATGCTACAGTAGAGTACACCAAAAGTAAGTACATTATTGACATATGGTTGTTTAGTCACGTGGAGGTGTAAATAATAGTGTGAACATAAAAAGAAGCTCTATCAATAATTTATTATTTTTTTATCAACAATAATTTATTAGCTTATCTTGGTAGTCATTATGAAAAATTTTGCATCGGCAATTCTTTTGGTTTTAAATTCATAGCTGGCGTAAGAAAAAAATTACGCGTAAGAAAAAAAAATTAGATCCCTCTGTAATTTTTTTCTGGCTCCGTCTCTGCTTGTATGTAAGGTGATATATGAATGGTTATTCATATGATACACCACTATTTAAGAATATTATCTTGCTCGTTGTTTGATTGAAGTTAAAGCTGATGAGGTTTTGGACGATAGTATTAGTATGTGTATTTCTTTACCTGGTGGTACGGGTTTATTAAGGAAACAGTCTAAGTGAAGTGTGAGTGAAAACCACCTTTAGAATTTGTTAAAATTAAAAAAGGATGACACTGTAACTTATATATAGCCGAGAGGGTGCATGAGAATTAAAATAGAAATGAATATTTAAAATGATACTAATACTATTGTTATGTGTACAAAAGTCTAACAATACAACAAAAATGTCATAGCCCATGGGTCAGTATGTAATCAGTATCACGAACAATGACGGCATAAAACCAACCTTCCCGTGTGCAATATAATCTAAAAAGTAATATAATACAACTAGTTCTTAAACGAGTGCTAGTGATCCAAACCAAAAATTATCCCAACTAAATTGATTCAGTGACCTCACTACATATCACTCTCAAACTTTCAATAAGATCAATAACAATTGATCAAGACAATACAAGTTATTAAGATGAATAACTTGATAACAGAACAAGAATGGAACAAACAAGAATCACAATGTGTGTGTGTAAAGATAAAAATTGGTTGAGAAAGATTATGAAACCCTAAGCATAAGCTCATGTTATATACTGAGCTTATGTTTAGGTTCAGCCCTCAAACTTTTCATATTAGCAACTTTAGTCCCTCCTTCTTTAGCTTTCTCTTTATTCTTCTTTGGTCCTTTACATTTGATTTAACTGTCACTCTTAATCCTTGAACCTTCAACACCCTCCTTCAAACCTAATGTAAGCTTTCCATTGACACCAGTACACTCAGACATTCTACCTGCAAACATATCAAACAAACCCAACTTTACACAAAAAAATCTATGTTGAACAATACCCAAACACTTAGTAAACAAATCTACAACTTGCAGATTAGAATGAACCTTAACAGGTTTTATCACACCAGCAAAAACTTTTTCTCTAAGAAAATGAACATCAATTTCAAAATGTTTTAGACCTCTCATGAAACACAAGATTAGCCAACCATATCACTTCACAAGTAGCAGAAGCCATGCTTCCATACTCAGCTTCAATATAACTCTTAGAAACAGTAACTTGTTTCTTACTTTTCCAAGACACCAAAGTTTTTCCTAAAAATACATAAAAATCAGTCACAGATTTCCTAGTCTTAGGACATTTCGCCCAGTGAGCATCAGAGAATACACTAAGACTAAGATCAGAAGTTTTATCAAATTGAATAACAAGACCTGGAGACCCCTTAAGATATCTCAACACCCCAAGATCAGCCTTCATATGAGACTCCATAGGACTATGCATAAGTTGACTCAAACAATGCACATCATACCTAATGGCAGGTCTAGTATTAGTCAAGTATATCATTTGCCAACAAGCTTTTGATAGCTAGGAAATTAATTAAATACTTATCATTATTAGATTCAGCACAGCTCAAAACAAAATTCTCAATTAAAGGAATTTCAACATGTCTAGCAGCTAATAGGCCATACTCATGAATTAACTCCATATAATATTTTATGTGAATCATGCATAAACCTTTTCATTTCTCAAAACTTCAATACCTAAAAAATACTTGAGCTCACCCAAATCTTTAATAAGAAACTTAGTTTTTACAAACTGTTTGAAATTATTGATTTCTTTCTCATTATTACTAGTTACAACAATATCATCCACATAAACAAGTAAGGCAATAAACACATCACCTTGATGTTTAACATACATAGAATAGTCAAACTTACTTTACTCAAAACCATGCTCAGCCAAAGCAGCAGTAAGCTTAGCATTCCACTGCATTGGATCTTGCTTGAGACCATACAAAGACTTGTCTAACTTGCACACTTTAGACTTACTATTATACCTCTCAGGAAGAGTCATATAAACATCTTCATTGAAATCACCATACATAAAAGCATTATTAACATCTAACTGATACAAAAAAACAATTTTTAACAACAGCAATACCAAATAAACACCTCACAATAACCATTTTGACAACAAGACTAAAAGTCTCATCATAATCAAAACCCTCCTTCTGGCTAAACCTTCTAACCACAAGTCTGGCCTTATACCTCTCTACATCTCCAAAAGATTTATACTTAATGTTCCAAAGACATTTACTACTAACAGCTTCTCATTTCAGTCCAAGTATTATTTCTATTTAAAGCCTCAATCTCCTTGTTCATAGCATCAACCCAATTAGGATCAGACAAAGCTCAGCAAGACAATTAGGTTCAACAGATTTATTTAGAGTAACAGTAAAACACACGCTACTACCACTCAACTTAAAATAACCAACATACTTATGAATACCATATCTCACATTAGAATTAAGCACATAATCATTAAACTTAACAAGAATCTTACATTTTCTACTAGACCTTCTTAATTTAGGTATCTGCACATCATCGTGTCTATGAGTTAGACTAGAATAAATATGTTGAACATTTCCCTCAGACCAGTCTTGGGTACGCTCATTGTAACAACCGTGGTTTTGAGGTTCGTCGCTTAGTCGTATTTTTAGGGTGTTATGTGTGACTATGTGTTTTATGTGTTTACGTGTCTATTTGATGCGAATCAGGATGGTTTGGACATCGTTTATGAGTACGAAGTGCTCTTAAGTAAATCGAGGAATGGTTATTTCATGTTCATGAGCTCACAAATTGGTGACTATGAAATGAAATGGTGCTATTTTGGTGTTTTACGTATACGTATAAGTATTATAGTAAATCATATTTTTACGATTTAAGGTTTAGCATTTAGAGGTCTTGGATGAGGTAATTAGTCACGGGAGAATTTTTCAGGATGGTTTTAAGTCATTTGGGACTTAGTTAAATAGTTTATTTCAAGAGTTTTTATAAAACTGTATATTTTACGTCTTTTACGGTATACGCGTAAATTGACTAGTTTTACGATTTTGAGGTTTTGGAGGTTTTAGGAGCTGAAATAAATTAAGGTAACTTAAGGTATTATTAATAATATATTAATAATATATTAATAAGTATTAATAAGAAACAAAAATAAAAATATATATATGAATCGGGTTTTAAACCGACTAGAAAAGAAAAAGAAAGGATAATGGGCTAAAATACCCAACTTGAGCCCAATTTGGAAAAGCCTTTTCATAAAACATATAAATACCATGTTTATATCACAAAAATCAGTTTGTCATTATTTTTCTCCCCTTTTGGCCGAATTTTTACAAACCCTAATTTAGGGATTCATCAAAAATAATTTTCTTGAAGATTTGAGGTAAAAATCTTGATTTAATTTTTATAGTTTTCATGTTTTATATCATTAAGGCTTCAAGTTTTATTTAATCAATTTATATGATGGATTAGGGTTCTTAATAGATCTGTAATTATGGGTTTTATAACAATTAACATGATTAGGATAATGATTAGTGATTATTACTGATGTTAATTAGGGTTTAATCATGTTTAAATTCGTTTTTAAAAACTGGACAGATTTTTGAGTCACTTGTTTTGATCATATCTAGATTTCTACAAACTTTAATGATGCAATCCAAGTACCCATGTAAAGTTATTTGAGTTAGCTTTTGAATGCAAGAAACGAGAACTAAATTGGACGTAGGGAAGTGAGTCGAAAGCAAGTTACATCAGTCAGGTGTCAAAACAGTTTTTGGATCAGCCTGTTTACATTTTATCTTTTGAGTTGGTTAGGGTGCCTAGGGTTATAGATAGACCTTAAAATGAATATGGGAGGTATTTTATATATTATAGAAAGGATCTGGAGTAGGTCTAATTAATTGAAATAGGTTAAGACCCTATGATCATAACAAAATTTTCATATGTTCAAAATCGGTCAATTTTAGATAGGTAAAGGTATAAGTTGCATATCGAGGACTTAAGATTAGCTTTGATGTTGGGGAAAGGGATGAGATTTTAGCTAACACATATAAGTTTATGGGGTTTTCATTTCAAGGAATGTGGTTTAGGTTTGGTGGCCGTTTGGCTCATAATACGGAGTGTGAAAAACGGGACTGTTTTGGGTTAAATGTTAACGGGACGAGTTATGAACTAAACTAAGTTAAGGGCTTTATAGAGGGGTGTAATGAGATGATTATGATATATAAATGGGGTTAAGTTGTAGGAGAAGGTTAGATATCCATCATAGATTGATGAGTCATTTTGGTATGTGGTTCATGTCTTGATTGTATATGTTTGTGTGTTTAGATTTTGCTAGAGCGTGAATACTTGGAGAAGCTTGTTCAGGTGAGTTTCATAGTCCCATATCCTTTAATGATTTTGACTTCCAGATGGGATGGAAGAGACACTGTATGGTTTTGTAAATAATGTTGTGAATGTTTTTATGGTTTGGGATGGACTTGTGTGTACACTTATGTGATTAACTGCTATGTGATTCTTGATTATGTTTATGATTTGGATCAGGGGACACGTACCGTCTCGGTTATTATGGTTTGACTTGGTACCAAGGGGATGCTGATAAGGCGGGGCCTTGGGATTGGTTCATAGGTGTATGAGCGCCTATGGGACCATGGTGATTGGTAAGGCTTAGAGCCTTGGAATTATGGTGATTGGTAAGGCTTGGAGGCTTGGAATTATGATGATTGGTTAATCTTGAATGTTAGCTGTTAATACATAATTGTAGAACATTGTCCATATGCTCAATTGATGGTTGTTATTCACAGCTTATAACTGATTTGGCGTTGGAGTCTAAACCTATGACTCTCACCAACATTACGTTGACGTGTTTTAGTGTCTCTTTTAGGTGAGAATGTGATTAAGCTTGAGAATAGGAGTGGCTAGCTTTGGAGGCTTAGGATTGCATTTGGAGGAACCCTCATTCCTCTTAGTCTTTATTTAATGTTTGATTAAGTGATACTTTTTAGACGCCTGCATTGTTTGAGATATTTTCATAACATTGTGTCACCCATTTATGACATTTCTATTTCATTTAGTTATCTCTATAGACACACTATTGTTGTGATGATATCTATACGTCGAGCCTCATATTCCGCCATGGTGGGGTGTGACATAATGGTATTAGAGCCAATGGTTATAGAGAATTAGGTTTCCTAGTCTCGTAGCCTAGTGTATAGCTTAAGGGTCCCTGCATATAGGTGTCATAGGAGTATGTGTGCATTATATTAATTGAAGTTTTTTCTGGATGTTATTGGTTTTTATTTGCGATGTTTTGTTGAGTTTTGAATAATATGGATTGAACCATAGTCGTTCATAGTTAGTCACTTGTTTTTCTTGAAATTTAGGCTAGTATGGATTGAACCATAGTCGTTTATACTTAGCCACATGTTATGTTCTTTTCGAGTTTTGACTAGTGCGGGTTGAACCATAGTCGTCTACGCTAGTCATGGTTGTATTTTGTGTAAATTGTAAATTATAGTACATAACTTGGTAAATGGTAGTTTCTGTCTTTTGTGTATTTTCACAAACATTGTTAAGTTATTTTGTGTACCTGATGTATAGTATTTTTTTTTTGATGTTTAAGTCATGTTCCCTAAGAATCATGTGGTGATTCAAGTTACTAGGAGTAGGTGGATAGGAAGGATTTTAATTTGTTTCCACTCTTATGGGCAACATGACTTATAACTAATTATGATGTTGTTTTGGAGTTTGTCTATTCTGTTTTAGCTAGACTATGGATTTATGTATTCCAAGAGTTTGACTATGTTATTTTAATAGATGGAGTTTTGGACCTTATTGGTTATGTGGTTATGAGCTTATGTGAGTAGATGGATTTATGTGTTATATGTTGTATTGATTCTTATTAGTGTCATCATAGGAGGGAGTGCATTGGGGAAAGGGTAATTGTATAAGTATGGTGGCCAACATAGTTATACAAGTACCACAACTTCAATAGGTTCCTAAGTATGATTGCATGAAAGAGGGTTAGTACATGCTTGTATATGATGAGATGTTGATTTTGGGTATATGTATAATATATGGGTTTATGTAACAGTTGCCTACGATATGGCTATTTTTAGTGTGTTATATGTTTTGGGTTATAGTCGTGTTGTGTGATTATAGGGTCACACGATATGGACTGGTTTTAGTGATGGGTTTTATGTCTTGTTGTAAGATAGTGATTACTCGTATGGAAAACGAGTTTATGACGCGATTGATTGATTTGACATGTATGGTAATGAGTATGTTTTGTGCGATTTAATAGGTATATATATGCGGATGTATATATACTAGTATGTGTTAAGTTAGGATATATGGTCGTTCAGTAGTTATTATAACTTGAACATACCTTATGTTTGCTCGTGTTTTATGGTGATGGAGTTCCAACGACATTTTGAGTCTTTTTGATATGTGTCTACATTCGGGTATATATTTTAATTAATGAGAACTACTAAATTTTCTTGCAAATAAGTCTCGCTAATTATAGGAAAAAGATTTTGAAAATAATTTGTAAGTGTATGGTATGATATCGTGACTTACATATATTTTCATTAAGTTTGTGGTAGTAAGTTATAAAAAAAATTTGTCTTGAAATTAATTGGATTAGTTTTCTAGGTAACATGTGATAATACATTTTAAAGGGTAAATAAATTTTACAATAATTTTCTTAAGTGGAGTTAAAATTTTAGAAGTATTTAAATGGACGAAAAGAGTAAAAAGAGAGATTTTATTTTAGTAATGATAATAATAACACAACACTTTGTAAACGTGTAATAGTTTAGTTATAACAAGCCTAAATAGATTATATAATAATAATAATAATACGGAATAAAATTAATAAAAACACTATATTTTATAGATATGTAATGGTTTCATAATAACAAGTGAAATAAATTTAATATGAGTAAACAAGATAATGGTTAGAATTAGAGTAGAGTATACTAACTAGTTGATATCTTTGGTAAAATAATGAAGATAAAGTATGAGTTTATTGTTAAAATGAGATGATAGTTGGAGTGAGTTTTTAATAGACTAACGCAGTTGTGCTCTTTGATAACGGAATGGTTAAAAATGAGTATGATTGATTTTAGTAGTATTGAAGTTTGGTTCTTATGAGAGGTAACTAATTGGGACGAAAATTTAAAATTTCTAAGGCATTGAAATTTGGTAATACTAATCGTGATGAGTCTAATTTTTCGTTGTTGGCACTCCATTGAGCTTTCGGATTACATTGTTTAGTTTTCAGTTGTTTTGGCTAGGGTTCGTTATGGTTGATCTTTCGATTTACCCTATATTTTATTTTGGGACGCGATTGTTTGGAATTCCTTTGGTACAACGTCATGGTTAATTTAGTTATACGGTTGTGGAAACGTTACGATGAGATGATAGAGTTGGGTAGTATTACTTATGGTTAGATATTAGAATGGAGAGATGAATTTTGGTTTAAAAGTTGTGTTGAGAGAATAATTAAGATTTGTAGAGTTGAGGAATTTAGATTGGCTATAAAGTAAGTAAAGCTGGTTGACTGGTTGTGGGAATGAGATGTCATACTATGAAAAGAGGGTTGAAGTGCCGTTAGGGGATTGATGAAAGTGTTAGCAGATGGGAGGGTATAGTAGAAAGTTTCTACTAGTGGAAAGATTGAAAAAAAAGAGAAACATGCTAAGGAATTTTCATAGCTATGGAGACAAGGTGGTAGTAAACATGTGGAGAAAGGAGCTGCAAGGACAACGTACCAGCTGCAAGAAGAATGCAAGATATCTCGGCGGAGCCGCAGAAGCTGCGAGGACTGGATTAGTGACAAGTACAACGATGGGAATTTCCGTAAGGTTCGAGATGAAAAAGAAAAATAAAAAAAATCGGGTATCGGGGTCGAGCTAAGAAGAGCTGGACCAAAGGATCGTGATGGAGTGACTACACAACATAGGAGTTAAAGGATTTGTGGAAGTAACAGAAGGGAGTCGCGTGACTACACGAAGATAGAATTTCATGGTAGCCGATATCGAGGGATGAATAGTGAAGCTGGATCTGAATAAGTTTGTGGACAAGTGATTTAGAGAGTCGATTTTGTGAAGGTGTTATGAAATATCTTTGGAAGAGACAATTATGCATTATCCAATGCACTAGTAATTTCTATAGATTTGATGAATGGATAATGGAATTTCTGTTGGACAGGTTAGTGTAGGAATTAGGGAGAACCATGGAAGAAGAGAACCAAGTATTCCTAGAGGATGATGATTGAAGGTACCTCATGATATGTGCAAGGTCAAAATAGAAGTATGAGACTTGAGTAGAATTTAGAATATGGCTTGGTTAAGACAAATGGAAACTAATATAGGTATAAGATGAGAGTGTGATCCGCATGGAATCACAGGAAACTCTAGTCTGTACCTATTAGGAGGGAGTAGGAGAACTGGGCGTGAGGAAAACAAGTGAAGCTACTTGGACAATTTTGACGTATAGATGTCTTGAAAGACGAGAAGCATAGCATCCTGATGTATTCTATGAGCTGGGGAAGAAGAAGGAAGTGTGAATAGATGCGAATCATGAATGAAATAGGTCGAGATAGGAACCAAAGGTAAAACTTTGGTATAATCTAATGAGTAGACTAAAGTACAAAACATGCTAATATTGTTGTAGTATGGAAAAGGGAATGACACTGACCTATACTGTTTGAATGGAAGGCTTAGTATCGATAATAGAATGGATAAGGAGTTATAGATGGGATGTGTCATGAGAGACGAAGGGCTTGGTCTAACTAAGACAAGATGAGGAGCACTATGAACTTGAAGGTAATACATTGTGTAAGTATAAAGGAAGTGTTGGGTATCAAGGATAAATGAAAAAAAAAATCTTTTATTGAGAAAATTGAGAAATTTATACAACCTTAGGAGTTACACCGAGGGCATGAGTGATTGGTTTAGAGGGAGTTAGAAAACTCGATAGCGATGGCTGAGTTTTCATTTAATGATGGTTCTCATACTAGAGGTCGATAAATGCCATTTGAGGCACTATGTGGAAGGATAGGATGAGTCGCCCCAATTGCGGACTAGAATTGGTGAAAGAGGCTGCTAATATAATAATGGTGTTTGTGGAAAGGATGAGAGCAACAAGAGATGATATGTTAAAAAGGAGGAAACCACTAGAGTTTAGTGACACGGTTATGTAGGAAGTTTTACCCATAGTAACGGGCGGCATGTTTTAGAAAAAGGGAAAAGTTGATGTCGAGTTTTGTAGGTCCATTTATGATCTTTTGAAAGATTAGACCAGTAGTTTATGGGTATAGATATACTTGGAGAATTGAGTGGTGTACATGATATATTTCATGTATTAAAATTTGGGAAATGTGGTTTGAGAATGCATATTTGCATGTACGGTTATTAGGGATTTGTGTTAATAAGAGTCATTTGTGAGATTTATGGGTTGTGAGGTCAAGAATTTGGGAATGAATTTAAATATTGTTGGTTAATATATTTGGTAAATTGAGACATGAACTAAAGTACACATGGAAATGAGAGGAGTTCATTTAGAACAAGTATCCTCATGTGATTTGTTGATTGTGTGTTTGATCCTAAGGAGTAAATCTCGGGACGAGATTTATATTAGGAGGGAGTGATGTGACAACCGTGGTTTTGAGGTTCGTCACTTAGTTATGTTTTTAGGGTGTTATGTGTGACTATGTGTTTTATGTGTTTACGTGTTTATTTGGTGTGAATGAGGATGGTTTGGACATCGTTTATGAGTACGGAGTGCTCTTAAGTAAATCGAGGAACGGTTATTTCATGTTCATGAGCTCACAAATTGGTGACTATGAAATGAAATTGTGTTATTTTGGTGTTTTACGTATACGTATAAGTATTATAGTATATCGTATTTTTACGATTTAAGGTTTAGCATTTAGAGGTCTCGGATGAGATAATTAGTCACGGGAGAATTTTTCGGGATGGTTTTAAGTCATTTGGGACTTAGTTAAATAGTTTATTTCAAGATTTTTTATAAAACTCTATATTTTACGTCTTTTACGGTATACGCGTAAATTGACTAGTTTTACGGTTTTGAGGTTTTGGAGGTTTTAGGAGCTGAAAAAAATTAAGGTAACTTAAGGTATTATTAATAATATATTAATAAGTATTAAAAAGAAAAAAAAATAAAAATATATATATGGATCGGGTTTTAAACCGACTGGAAAAGAAAAAGAAAGGATAATGGGCTAAAAGACCCAACTTGAGCCCAATTTGGAAAATCCTTTTTATAAAACATATAAATACCATGTTTATATCACAAAAATCAGTTTTTTTATTATTTTTCTCTCCTTTTGGCCGAATTTTTACAAACCCTAATTTAGGGATTCATCAAAAATAATGTTCTTGACGATTTGAGGTAAAAGTCTTGATTTAATTCTTATAGTTTTTCATGTTTTATATCATTAAGGCTTCAAGTTTTATTTAATCAATTTATATGATGGCTTAGGGTTCTTAATAGATCTGTAATTAGGGGTTTTATAACAATTAACATGATTAGGATAATGATTGGTGATTATTAGTGATGTTAATTAGGGTTTAATCATGTTTAAATTCGTTTTTAAAAACTGGGCAGATTTTTGAGTCACTTGTTTTGATCATATCTAGAGTTCTACAAACTTTCATGATGTGATCCAAGTACCCATGTAAAGGTATTTGAGTTATCTTTTGAATTCAAGAAACGAGAACTAAGTTGGAGGTAGGGAAGTGGGTCAAAAGCAGGTTACATCACTCGAATGTCAAAACAATTTTTGGATCAGCCTGTTTACATTTTATGTTTTGAGTTGGTTAGGGTACTTAGGGTTATAGATAGACCTTAAAATGTATATGGGAGTTAGTTTATATATTATAGAAAGGATCTGGAGTTGTGCTAAGTAAATGGAATAGGTTAAGACCCTTTGCGCATAACAAACTTTTCATATGTTCAAAATCGGTAAATTTTGGATAGGTAAAGGTATAAGTTGCATATCGAGGACTTAAGATTAGCTTTGATGTTGGGGCAAGGGATGAGATTTTAGCTAACACATATAATTTTATGAGGTTTTCATTGCAATGAATGTGGTTAAATTTTTTGGGTGTTTGGCTCATAATACGGAGTGTGAAAAACGGGACTGTTTTGGATTAAATGTTAACGGGACGAGTTATGAACTAAACTAAGTTAAGGGCTTTATAGAGGGGTGTAATGAAATGCTTATGGCATATAAATGGGTTTAAGTTGTAGTAGAAGGTTAGATATCCATCATCGATTGATGAGCCATTTTGGTATGTGGTTCATGTCTTG
Organism: Glebionis coronaria; assembly: GCA_025667525.1. Lineage (NCBI taxonomy): Eukaryota > Viridiplantae > Streptophyta > Magnoliopsida > Asterales > Asteraceae > Glebionis > Glebionis coronaria. The sequence goes on along the minus strand of CM046881.1, from coordinate 155,124,502 downwards.
ATTGTATATGTTTGTGTGTTTAGATTTTGCTAGAGCGCGGATACTTGGAGAAGCTTGTTCATGTGAGTTTCATAGTCCCATATCCTTTAATGACTTTGACTTCCAGATGGGATGGAAGTGACACTGTATGGTTTTGTAAATAATGTTGTGAATGTTTTTATGGTTTGTGATGGACTTGTGTGTACACTTATGTGATTAAATGCTATGTGATTCTTGATTGTGTTTATTATTTGGATCGGGGGACACGTATCGTCTCAGTTATTGTGATTTGACTTGGTACCAAGGGGATGTTGATAAGGCGGAGCCTTAGGATTGGTTCATAGGTGTATGGGCGCCTATGGGACCATGGTGATTGGTAAGGCTTAGAGCCTTGGAGTTATGGTGATTGGTAAGGCTTGGAGCCTTAGAATTGTGATGATTGGTTAATCTTGAATGTTAGTTCTTAATACATAATTGTAGCACATTGTCCATATGTTAAATTGATGGTTGTTATTCACAGCTTATAACTGAATTGGTGTTGGAGTCTAAACCTATGACTCTCATCAACATTATGTTGACGTGTTTTAGTGTCTCTTTCAGGTGAGAATGTGGTTAAGCTTGAGAATAGGAGTGGCTAGCTTTGGAGCCTTAGGATTACATTTGGAGGAACCCTCATTCCTCTTAGTCTTTATTTAATGTTTGATTAAGTGATACTTTTTAGACGCCTGCATTGTTTGAGATATTTTCATGACATTGTGTCACCCATTTATGAAATTTATATTTCATTTAGTTATCTCTATGGACACGCTATTGTTGTGATGATATTTATACGTCGCGCCCCATATTCTGCCATGGTGGGTGTGACACTCATCAATGTGGGTTGCAGAATGCCCTCCACTCTGATTGTATCCTTGAGGAGATACAGGCTAAACAGTCACAAAATGTGGCAAACTACCCTCCTCACTTGATGCACCTTTCCCATCATCATAGGGACTTAAGATCTTATAATTGTCAAAAAAACTACAAGTGATCGGCTTCACTTGTTCTGTCAACATCATCTAACTCACAAGTTTGCTTAAAAGGAAACACATTTTCATAAAATTTTACATCCCTAGAAAAGAAAATATTTTGTAGTATCCATACTCAACAACTTCTAAGCCTTTTTTGTAGAAGAATACCCAATAAGAACAGACTTTTCAGATCTAAAAGAAAGTTTATCATGTGATGTTCGTTCGTAAGTCTTAAATTTTTATTACAAGATATTACCACACAATTGACTAGAAACACAAACCCTATCATGCATGGCATAGTGTTAAGGTAAGTCCAGTTCGTTCCACGGGATTGGTGTTATAGAATATAAAACAAATACTTCTAGAGTGTCACAAGTTCTAAAGATATACTTATCAAATGGTTTTAAAGGTGCGTTTGGTTAAGGTCACAACCATATGAAAGATAGGCAGCAATGATGAATATGAGCACATAAACAATGTAAGACAACATGTCGATTACTAGTCGTACACGCAACAGACAACATGTCGATTACTAGTCGTATACGCAACATCTATGTAATATAACAAAAATCCGACTAAAGATCATGTCATACCAAAAGCATTAAGAATGGTTTATGCTTGATTTCAATAACTAAAGTAATAGATGAGATTATGTAAGAGTTGTTATATGCTTTATTCCACTAATCGTGACAAAAGTGAATAACAAGATTCATTTACTAGATGACAAGAAATTTATCCATTCACATAAGTACTAGTCATGATCATGAATAAACCCAACATATAACAATGGTCTTACATAATATAATATAACACAAAAGCATCTAAATCATACTCATAATCACGAACCAAGGAGAAAAGTGCACCGCACAAACCTAATTGTGCGCCACACTTTACCCTCACAAAGCCACATAATTCTATCAAATCATAAGGTTGTTAAGCCCTAACTATTTGCACAATAAACTACTTCATAATAGTAGTAAAAATAATCATCTCAACAATATGTAAATCAAAGGAAATGAATAACATGAATGAAATGAGAATTATACCAACAAAAGTGTTAATCAATACTTGCTCAAAAAAGTTATAAGTTTTTGTTCCAACTTATTACAATCAACAAGCAAAGTTCTGAATTCCTTGCTACAGCAACAACGAGTATGAACCAACTAAGGTTCACCTTGTACTAGTAAAAATGATCAAGGATTGAAGAAATCCTTGATTCTATGAAAACCCTTTGTACCACGAGTATGGAGGATGTAATATATCTTCTATGCCTGCCTTTAGGTCCTTTAAATAACATAAAATTCGTAGCCAAAAACTCTTGGAAGTAAGCCAAAGGCGTCCCCATAATTGCTATGCATAATGGCACTTAATTTGTGTAACTGCAGTAAAATGTGTGCCGCACTTTTCAATTGTGCGCCGCACTTTGGCAATTAATAAAATGAGAATGTGCGTCGTACTTTTTATTTGTGCGCCGCACATTGGCCCTTTTTTCAACACAATTTATTCTTTAGTCTTTTTCTTTCCATTTCTTCACTTTTTTCCTTCATAGTTTTATTCCTTCACTACAATCAAAACAAACCTTATTATTAGTAAAAATTCAATACATAATTTATTTATGTATATAGCAAACAAGGACAAATGCATCATTACAAACATGTATAAATGAGGCGTTATCAAATTCCCCCATACTTAACTTTTTGCTTGTCCTCAAGTAAGGTAAAAATATATTTTTAATAAGTGTCGAAAGAATAGATAAGGCCAATAATTGAAAGCAAAGATAACGCCACAAAACACCTCACGAAGTAGATATTTTGATTTCACACACTCTCCTTTTAAATGGGTAAATTATCGCTCAAAAGCACGGTCATGAAAAGTAAATTACCATAAGCTTGTACAAGGAACTAAACTAAACCAATTTGACGTAAGCACAAAGTAAAATATCAAAAGAGGTCTTTTTCAAAACTTTTATTACCACCATATGCTAAAAGAGTGAACAACATATCATTTTCCACCATGTTTATTATTTTTGTACTTGCACTTCACACTTATAGGCTCCTTTTTGCCTTGTATTCCTCTTTTTTTTTCTTCTTTATATCACTACATTATATATAAGAGGAGGGATATGCCACATAAGCACCTCATAATGCCATGTCATCATTTTTTAGTAGAGATTTTGGTATAATTCGGCAGAAAATCTAAAAATTTGCTAAGTACACGATTCGAACTTGGGTCTAGAAGACAAACCACCAACGCCTCAGCTAGTAGAGCTAAGCTGAATGTTTTGATAACATTTCCAAAACCAGATTAATATATGCAGTTCAAAAGTCTAATGATAATATTTAGTTATGTTATTATACATTTATACCTTTCAAGATCATTGCTTTGATCGACCTAATCAAAACACACAAAATCAATGAGGTTTCATTATGAAAACACCCTACACACAATTTTTTTGAAGATCTTCATCTACTCAGTTCCCACTATGATCGTAAGTATATTTATAATTAACATCTTATGAGGTAATTTGAATTTTTGTTTTTATTGAATCGAATTAGTTTAAGGTATGATTAATTACAATTTAATTTAAGGATCAGCCAATAACCAATATCATTATACCCCATCAATATTGTGCCAAACCCTAATCCATATTTGATTAAGATATGTTTGAACTTCAGTTCCAGTTTTAATTACTATATACCGCCATTGACGGGCCTAGATGTAAAGAGTAAAGGATTTTTAATAGATAATATGAACAAGAATAAACGGACCTGCAATAAAAAGTTATAATGGGTTTCTAGCCCATCAACCATTTTTAGGAGATGACGATGCTGTTAAATCTAAAGGTAATAAGACATGATTTGAGTTGTTCTCTGTTATGTGTTCTAGGAAGGTCCATCAAGTGGCCCACTAATGTTGGATGTTAATCCCAATTCTAAAGACCTGCTGATATAAGCAGGAGCGTGTACATAGAGGTGGTAAGCAGACGTACTTTTACACTAAAGGTAAATTATTTTTATTTGGTTTTTAATTATAATAATAAAATTAAATATATGTATTACAGAATAACGACGCTCATGGACATGAACACATGATAATGTAGGTGAAAGAGAGGAAGACTGGTGCATTAGAGTATATGTGTTGCTGTGACTGTGATAACCTCAGTCAGTCATTGACGACACATATCATATATAAACCAATCTTATGCATATATGGCTGTTATATTCTGAGTCTAGAAAATTGTGTTTCTTCACGTCCTAATGGCTACGGATGATAACGTGATGTTCTTTAGAGAATAACTAAACAGGTCTTGGTCATTTTCATATTAGTGGAACAATTGGTCACTGGTGTCTAGGACTGTATGGGGGAACACATTTCTTTTCGAGGGATTTTTTCTTTTGTGCGCTAAGCAGAAACTGAACATGATAATTGGGCTTTCAGATGTTTTTTGATATTGTGCATGTGCACTAACATTGACTTTTTCTGCTACAGTAGTGGTGGTGGTTGTGGAAGAGGTAGCGGCGACTACGGTGGTGGTGATAGACGTAGAGACAACTATAGAGATGGTTGGCTAGATAGGAATTTTCATGGGGGAAACTGCTCTCTTCCATACTGATGATGTTCACCAGGCCTCGTCAGGAGATTAAGTGGTAGGATATATAACATTTCCCTTTTTCTCCTCTTTCTTATATCGTGTTTTTTGACGTGGGATTATTCTAAATCGTGTCAATATTTTTATAGAGGCGAATGCCAAGTGGATGATATATGTACACCAAATTCTTCTATAAGGCAGGTTGAGATTTTTATGTGAGTTGTTTTTCAATAACTTTTATTTTTGCTATTCTATCTTCATAAATGTGAATTTGCTCTTGCGTAGATGTGCGAGCCTTCAATCCACAAGAGACGATTGTCATATGCCATTTAGGAGCACATAGACAATACTCACCAAAGTTGGTTTAGCAAACTTGCCTGCAATGAAAGGGTAGATTTATTTTCCTTATTTCTTTTCTTTTATAAAATGTGTACTTTTTTTGCTTAGAGCTTATTTTCGGTTTGCAGTTTGTTTACAAAGATTGATCAAGATGGTGATTCCAACATGCCAACATATCTTTTCTAGAGCTCAAAGAACTATTCCTGGATGTAAAATTTAAGCAATTAACTTGGGGAAGAAGGAAACAATCGAACAACTGATGCAAGAATTTGACTATGACAGCGACACAAGTTATAGTGGATGAGTTTACCAACAGATTTAAAAAATGGCTCGATGAGACTAAGAGCGTAGTAAGTAAACCCGTCGTTTATCTGCTTATGCTTAGCTGCTTATTTTCACGTGACACAAAAACTCTAACTTACCCAAGTCCAAACGCACTAAAATGTTTCTAAGCTTATTATATACTTCTGCCCATAAGCAAAATTGTTTAAGAAGAAGAAAATGTTTGGGTTGGTTATCTGATTTTATGATTACTAAGTGTTTGGACATAACTGCTCATCTATTTGGTTTTGAAGAGTTAAGCATTTAGAATTAGGAGAAAATAAAATAACCAGTTTATATAAGCATTCCCAAACAACAGCTAAATAAGCTAATCTGAAACCCCCCCTCTATTTGGATAACTTAAGTAGCTTTGTGAAGTTTTTTACTCATAACTTTTCTGACTAGATCTGTGGATTTTCACTTAATCATCCCTGTTTCCCATTTGTATTATCTGCAATTAGGTTCCTTAGAAGAAGGCAAAGGAGTGGTTTCTACAAAAAATCGAGGGGTGGTTAAGGCAAGGCATAGATATATCTTGAAGGCTGCAGTAATCTTGCAACGACTCTCGAAGAAAACTTATTTCAGGTCTCAAGCTCTCCCTTTTATGTGTACGTATCCGATGGGCACATGCATATAGTTTCTAAAATTATAGTACATAAATATCGCTCTGTAAATGAAATTTATAAACATTTGTTGCATTCATTAATCTGCCTAATTTAGTTTATCTCTATTTAAAATTGCTAATGTCAAGATGTTCAAAATATGTACCTTTTGACTTACCATTTACCAATGGTTCTTATTAAGCCTCCATAGGCATACTCCATTGTTGCAGTTTACCAAGTAAATTTTTAAGGTGACAAGATCGATAAGTTGACATATCAACTTAAGAACTTAATATAAGTATTTTTTATTAAGAATTTAACATATCTTACCATCTTTTCATTTTTACACACTAAAAAACATGTTTTTTCTTATAGGTACTTCACAAACAATAGTCCGCTCCTCTAACGAGTCAACATATCCGCAAAAGGTTAGAACCCTTAAATTTTTGACATTTTATTGTGTGCACATTTGTCATCGCAGTTCATGAAACTTACTCATGTTAAAAGCTGTTTACTCCAGACGAGTCTCAAATTGTCGAACAGCTATGCTATAGTTGATTTCTTACTTTGAGCCGGTTATGCATTGCAACTAGAGGTGGCAATTCTTGCCCATTTTGCTATATATGGGCACTTTTTTCCCATTTTCAAAAAGATGGAGCACTTTTTGCCCATTCATTATTGTTGATGGGCTAAATGGGCGCATATGTAAGACACTAAATGGGCGTATGTAAAATACTAATTATTCAATCAGAGAATCTTCTATAGTTAATTTTTTATCCCCGGCTTTCAAACAAATATTTTTTTATTTCTACCCTTTTATATATGTTTTTTTTTCATTTTAGCTTGCGCCCGTTTAGCCCGCCGCCCGTGCCCGTCCGCCCGTTTTGCCACCACTAACTACAACCAAAACTTCAAAACTCTGGGAATGCTAGAAAGAAATCTGTTTGCAACTCACCAAACATTTTGATATTTTGTAGATTTCTTACTAATCATTCCGTTGTAAATGAATAACTTTTTAGATGCCTTTTTTTGATGAAAAGTTGGTCGAAAGCTAAATTTCAAGTTAATTAATAAATAAGCATATACTGCTGCTATTAAATATCGGAATGTTCTAATGTTGATTATTTTACTTTAGCTATTCGAAGTTACAATAAATAAAGTGTTTGCAGTGGGTTTGCCAAAATATTTATTGTGGCTCAAATAATTGATGTAGACCAAATTTGCTGCACATAATAGTATAATTTATATGGAATTGAACCTTCTATAAACTTTTGGGATGGGCCATGGCATACCCTCGTGTATAAGTAAGTGGATCCATTCCTGTAATCCAGGGACTACGATGAAGTAGATGATGCATGTTTAGTATTAATTGATTGACTAGATCAGTTTATAAGCAATCCAAACAATCTCAATCAGATAATCAAGATAGAAGCTTCTATGGCATTATGTGTTTTTGTGTGGGCGTATTTTAGTTGTTGGACGATAGTTAAATGTTGCACTGTTAATCGTGTTTAATTTAATGTTTATTTTAGGAACTAAATAATCCGAGGCCTCTGCTGTGCGTTACAGTAGCAAGAGTTGGTTTTTGAGGAAGTAGAAGCATCATTTGGAAAGGTAAAATTTTTACGCCAAAAGCATGTCAGCTTGGTACAATTAATAATGTTAACTATGGCGGCATTTCGACCTTTTACTTTTGAATGGGTCGATTCAAGTAATATATCTAGCATGCAGTGTCAAATGGATTTAGATTGCCACCATTCTTGATTTTTGTCAGATTGTGAGATTGTTGATCCAAGATTCTGTAAGTTTTATGTCTCCTGGTGGACAACTTAATTTCTTTTGTTGTGAGGCAGTACTTGGACCGGCTTATGACGTCTCTGATGATGCCTATTATAGTTTATTAGCACTTCCATTAGGAATAATTTATCATTTATATGTCTTAATTTAATTCATGAGAATTTTGGGTTTCAGATGATTTTCGGAGTTTTCTAGGGCCTTTAGCGTTGGTTTGATTTTTATTACAGTTTAGTTTATTCTTTTTTCCAGATGGCCATTGCGACTAATTTGATATTGAGGATGGAAAATGTGGTGTTGATAAATTTTCGCTCTCGAATGGCCTCAAGACTAAGGTAAATATTTATGTTTTCATAATACGTTCGTTAGCCAAATCCCGAAAATATGCACTAGAATGAAAGGTACATAGGAATACTTTATTACTCTGCCATAGTTTATGGGTGTAGAAAAATGCAGATTTAGCAGCTACAGCCATAGCTACCACATTAGCAACCTCCCCTGGAATTTGGTGCTGCAAGCACTCTTTGAGCAGTTAGGACAGCCCATCGACTAAGGGAAAGTTAGGATGGCACATTGAGTACAACTTACTTAACCGAGAAATTTAATATCAAGTTGTAGGTATGGATTCAATGTTTCCACATCATGAGAATGAAATAGCTCAAAGTTGCACTGTCCATCCAAATAGCAATATAAAGTACTGAATGCACAACTGTTTTGTCACTGTATATAGTGAAAAGATGTCGAATTCACGTAAGAAATTTTGTAGCATCCGTAAGGTATAGTTCATTAACTATTATATATCTTGATAAACGCATGAGGAAGTTAGTGAGTGTGACCAAGTATTTGGACTTAGCTCAAGCTGATAACGCAGAAATGGAAGCTAAAATGAAGTGACTTAGAGTTTAGTTAGATCAATGGGGGGAAGGAAACAGAGGCGAGTGCTGCAATACTTTCAGATGGTGCTAATGGTAAGTTTGTGAACGGAACGGGGTCTCTTGACACATACACTATTGGTGGGAATTTGAATTCACCTATTTCAAAGGAATTGGAAGACGAGCCACCCAAGAAAAAGAGTGGCAACAAGTTGAGCAGACCAACCTATTTTAAGGACGCAGCATATATACGTCTCACCAGGTATGTCTATATAAATTCTAATTGCAAATATGTGTTCTATGGAAGTTGACACTTTTTTACCAGTTTTTTTAAAAGGGGCCTTTTTAAGATGGGTTTGATTCGGTTTGTATACTATGTAAAAAGTAGAAAAATTGACATAACAAAAAATATTTGGCATTATAAATAGACTTATTATGCCTTACAGAAAAATACGAATTTCTGAATATGAAACTTCATTCAGAATTCAATCACATATTTCTTAATCGCAAGCTGCCGTGTTTGCAGCACTGTGACCTTAACATTTTAACAGTCCATACGCAAGTTATATGTTCATGAAGATTTAAGCAAAAATGTAATATACATGACAAATGGTCCAAAGGTCCACGAGCCCATAATTATTTATTTTAATAACACTCAAATTTGGATTATCTAAATTTCATACAAAAGTGGAACCAAGAAAAGAACATTAGATTCATGTAAAAAACCTATTATCCTTAATGAGCAAAATGTATTTTTTTTCGTGTTAGTTATATATAACAGGTGTTACTTAACTAAGCAAGAGAATTAGACCATAATTATTTGTGTTTAATAACAGTCAAATTTAGATTATCTAAATTTCATACAAAAGTGGAACCAAGAAAAGAACATTAGATTCATATAAAAAACCTATCATCCTTACTGAGCAAAATGTATTTTTTTTTCCGTGTTATTAGTTATATATAACAGGTGTTACTTAACTAAGCAAGAGAATTAGAACTATAGAGAAGAGAGGGTCACAATGGGGGAGCTACAGGTTAACTGTAAGACGGAAGCTTCAACTGTACATCAGGGGAGACAATAAGAAATCTGCAGCAGCATCACAGTGATAGATGACGTGCAACAAGGTTGATGTGACGCGGCTATAGCGCCAAGCAGAAAAATAAAAATAGAACAATATTTTTTTCCTAAATATATATACATGCACGAAATATGATCATCAGTTTGGCTTCAAGGGTGTTTGAACTTATTTAAAATATAACATTAGGCAAATACAAAGGATGGGCCTTGTAAAAACATGTTCGGATGTTTAAAAGGCTGGGAAAATGAACAATTTTGAATAAAGGCCAGACAATGAACACGATGAGGTAACCTTCAAATTCCATTATGTCATAATTTCTAGAAATAAAAAAATTGTTACTATGGTTACTAATTGAAGGTTTTGATATATTGAATAGCAAAGGAGCAAAGGAGTATGTAGTAAAGAAGGAATATCAATAGGTTATGTCTTTTTTCTGTAGTAGTGTAAATTCCAGTCTATTATTTGGTATCTAAGCAAAAAGTACTTTGTTTTTTTGTACGCCCTCATTTGGTATGGCTTTAAAACCGTATCAAATAGGCTTAAAAACCGCACCTAAAGCCTTTTTATGTAGCAGTATATCTTCCAGTCTATTATTTCGGTACCTAAGCAATATCAACAAGTTACGTCTATTGTTTCTTATTTATTTTAACTTCCAGTCATTGACAAGTGGCTTCATTACCTTATACAAAACGTCGACTTATGCTATATATCAATTAGACTTCATTATATTAGATAAACTGTCGGTGGGATTGTAAATGTTTTTACTTTAGAACATCAACAAACCAAAATTAGACTGCAGTATATTTTTAAACTTTCTATTTACACATGCGTTAGATTCTCATTCGTGGCTGACATACAGTATAAAGTTATCAAGTGGATGACAAAACAAAGAAACCATTCAGGCTAATTTTGGTATTATCAATAAATTACTAATCCTAAGATAATGCAAAAGTAGGTAATGGTATTAAAAATGAGGTAAATATAATAAACAAAAAAAAACATATTTGACAAAATCATCATGTTTAATTATTTTTATATTTAGACCAAACTATTAGTAATAGCTATAAGTATTTTTAGAAAACTTTCTAAAAAAACAATACTATTTTTTAATCATATAATAGTTATTATCATTGCTTCTTTTTACGTTAGACATTTTTATACGTACAATATATAAAAATTATAAACATACAAACAAACACGACATTCATTTTATATAAGCTATATACCAAAACAAATAAAGTTTCATTCATAAAAAATACGCTTAAAGCTACTAAATACCAACGTGATTTCTTTTTATTTTCGACTTTACCAATATAATGACTAAAATACATGAAACTTGCTGGTTACCGATTATTATTACCAGTATAACCTGCTATTACCGGTTAAGGACTTCAATGTAACCATTTAACGAAAAAAAACATTTGCAAAGTTAGACCACTGATAAATAATTGCAAAGTAAGTTAAAGTGCAAAAAAAAAAATCATAAAATTAAATAAAAAATTATAAAAAATTATTTTTTTTCAAAAAAAATTGAAAAATTAAATTTTTTTTAGAAAAAACTATTACTCTTTTTTAACCTTTTTAAAAAAATTCAGAAAAAAAATTGTATTAAAAATTGAAAAGAAAATTTCAGAAAAAAACGTTTAGGTTTTTAGCTTTTTCAAAAAAATCGAAGAAAAAATTTAAAATAAAATAAATATTTTTTTAAATTGAATTTTTTTTTTCAGAATTAAAAAAAAAGATTTAAAAACCAAAGTTTTTTTTCCAAAAAAATATTTTTAAATATCTTTTATTTTTTGTTTTATTTTTTTCATCAAATTTTTAAAAAAGTTAAAATATAAAACATTTTTTGAATTTTTTAGAAATTTAAAAAAAAATTATTTTAAAATGTTTATAAATTTTGCGTTTCAGTTTTTTATAAATTTATAAAAAACTATTACTTTTTTTTACTTTTTTTTCTATTTTTTATAAAATTTCTTTCTTCAAAATTTTTTGAAAAGATTAAAAAAGAGTAGTAGTTATTTCCCAAATAAAAATAATTTTTCAATTTTAGAAAAAAATATTTTATTTTTGAAAAGTTATTTTTCTAAGAAAAATTAATTTTTTCAAATTTGTGTTATTTTTTTTAACTTTTATGATGTTTTTTATAAGTTTTTGCTTTTAGACTAACTTTGGAATTATTTATTAATGGACTAACTTTTTAAATGATTTTCTTCGTTAAATGATTATATGGAAAGTCCTTAACCGGTAATAGCAGGTCATATTGGTGATAATAATCGGTAACCAGCAGGTTTCATTGGTAATATTATTATTTTAGTTACCATATTGGTAAAGTCGAAAAAAAAAGAGAAATTACGTTGATATTTAATAGCTTTAAGCCTAAAAAATACAAACAAGAATGTGTTTTTTGATATTCATACATAACCTTAGACATCTCAATCATATACTTAAAATAAATGGATAACCGAACCGATTTAACAAGTTGAACAATAAACAAGGCAATTTACCAAAACCAGCTTTTTAACAAAGAAACAAAAAACACATTTTTATGTTAGTCAACAACTTTACTACCTAAGATATTATCACAAAAATTGGTAAAGTAACAAACAAACATACCATGTTTAAAAATATAAGTTACAAACAAATATTTTCGGAAAAAAAACAACAAACACAATAAATAATGCCTTATCATATACAATAAAAACCCTCACACTAATCTTTAAATAAAAAAATTTAAAAACAAAAATTTGCCAAAATAAAAACCGTAAACGACAATCAGAAGTCACACCCAGTGGCGGACCTATTCCTTAGGTTCGGGGTGGCGGCGCCCCCCATGGCTAAACCAAAACGTCGAGATTACAGTGTAATTTTTTTTCAATTTCAAGTGTTTTTTTACAATGCCCCCCACTCGAAAGTCAAATTGCCCCCCACTCACACACTAAAGTCTAACATTTAACACTCAAAAACCTAAAATTACTCCATTTTTAAGTTAAAATACTCGATTTTTTATTCGAATTTTAGGTTTTTTACCTTACTATCGTAAAAAAAAAATTTTACCCCCCACTATTGAATTTCCTGCGTCCGCCACTGGTCACACCCGTCCATCGGACGGGTTTTGCAACTAGTATATAGAAGTAACATAATAAAACGAAACAATTTGATTAACATTTCTACTGTGAAAATTCACTTTATAATAGCACTTTTGGTCGAAGTATTTTCTTTTTGCTGAATTAAAATCCACTTTGCGATTTGTTATATTCTGTCTTTCTACATTTAAACTTAATCAATTGTTTAAGCAGTTGCTAAGAAAATGAGTGGACAGCTTCTTTATGTTCTGTATTGTGAGAAAAGTAGATAAAGTAACCTGAATTCACACACAAGTCAAGTACCCAGGTAATGTTCAACAAGATGCATTTATGAAGTTCTAACATGCATTATAATCTTTTACAAGTATGACCATGCATGCCCGAAGCTACCATATAGTCTTCAAAACTGGTTCGGTTATTCATAGTTTTATCCCGCGAGGTTATTGTTTAAACTTAGAAAATATAATTTAATGCGGAAACATTTGACAAAAAGCCCATAATTTAAAAAACAAAAATCGGATGATGAATTTGTATTCATTTCATTTTGTAGTCCAAGTCTAACTACCCTTGCCAATGAGAAGAATATACGTGAACCAAAAAAAGCATCATGCTAAGCTCTCTGCATGCATGTAACATTCAATTTGTAGTCGGATGTTGTAGTCAGGTTTCAAAACTTGCGGTCACTTGAACAATCAAGTTTGACCAATAAAGTTTTTCAAGGCTTTGTAGTTGGAATCTTTGATTTCTTAGACTATTATGTAAAATCACAAGATCATGAGCTAGGATAAAGTCTCAATATATTTTATGAACACTTATAAGCAATGTTTTCAAACCTGGTCGATTCGGTCGGGTCAACCGGTTGATTCGGTTTTAGTTGAAAAACGGTTTATTTTGACTCGGAGTTCATATTTTCGAAACATTGTTAGACCCGTCGGGTTTGGGGTGACCCGGGTCAACCCGGTTCTCGAAACCCAGGCGAGTTTCGATTTCTTAACAAAAAAAGAATTAAATTGTACGTATTTGTGATGAAATTTTATTTTTACATAGTATATTAGTTGGTAAACAATATATGTCTTTAATATACGGAAGTTTTTATGGTTTTTATATATAATTTTGACTAATTGTTAAATATATGAAAATTATTTTTTTAGAAAACCGGGTTGATCTGGTTCGATCCGGGTTGATCCAGACCCAATGACTCGACCGGGTCTATTAAAACCGGGTTTCAAAAGATTGCTTATAAGTGGGCATTAAAATTTTGTTATATTTTTACGCATATAAATGCAAGAATAGTGTACACAACATATGTGAACAAAATGGTCAAAATCCACGCAATTTGTAATGGCGCAAGAATAAAGTGTTTAGAATAATAATCGTTGTAGTGGTTGTATTGTTTTTTGAAAACTTTATAAGTAAGTTTTACATCTTGAATTGTATGTATACTCCATAATCGATATTCTTTGGATAATATAAAGGACAAATTTTTTTCAAGTGTGAAGTACAACATCAAAAACACTACATTTTGGGAACTTGGCCTGTAACATGACGATGATGGATGAGGAGGAAAATGAGACAATGTTAAATAAAATGAAAGTAATACATTTGACGTTGTAAATTTATAGAGTACAAAGGAATCGGTGGCGATAAAACAAATAAAAAGTTCCTCAACGGTTTATTACTTTCGAGCGACTATCACAATCAAGATGCCAATTAGGAGCGGGGTGTCTAAAAATTTTATGTTGTGAAAAAGATTAAAACTACAACAATTATACAAACAACACTATCCATAAATAAGGCTTCATACATTTTAAGTGTTTCTTTATCCCTTTTATTTATAAGTATTTTTTTCTCAATACATTAATTTTAGTTTTTTACGCTTTTTAAAAATGTTGAGTAGTTTTTTTTACATGACTTTATAAACCTTTTTTATTGTATCTATTATATTATATTTATTTATATTACTATACTTTTACGTTTTAAGAATATATTTGTTTGAGTGTTATTATATTAGGTAATTTACTATATCATATATATTTTATATTTCGTATTGAGACCTACAGCCTATGAAAGATAATATTGGGTTACATAACTTTTTATTTGTATATTTTAAAGAACTGTATTTAACATTTTATCATATCTTAAAAAAATATTTTTTTTGATGACCGTGATTTCCGACTTATTGGTCGACTAATCCACGGGATTTGAGCCCACAGCCACATAGACTCAAACCAGGTAAAACACTCCCTTTTCAGGAGGTTGGCGTGACCACTTCAAGGTTGTTTGCACCTAGCATGAATTGAACTTGAGACCTCACACACTTTGTAGTGATAGCCACAAATCTTTTGCCACTAGGCCACCCTTGAATAGTTATCTTAAAAAGACATTTGATCCTTAAACTATTCCGATGAAGTTCTACTTTTTTAATGTCGTAATGATTTATAAAATTTAAGTATTTTATGATACTTATTATTCACTTTGTAATGTTATTTAAAAATTTATTTAGTAGATTTAATATTATGGATAAAAGTATGTTTTTGATTTTGGCACAAATAAACCTAATTTTAGATAAAATAATGTCTATTTGGTTTAGATTATCTCAGTCAAGATTTTTTTATGCGAATTTTAACAAGTCTACGTATGAGTGAGTAAATGTGAATGATCGTGACAGTTTTTGTAGAATATAAAAGTCATGTCAATTGGACATTACAAACAAATACTTAACAACATACAAACAAGTTATATAACAATTAGAAATCATACCCGTCCATCGGACGGGTTTTGCCACTAGTATATATATATATATATATATATATATATATATATATATATATATATATATATATATATATAGAGGAGGGTTAATGTGAGCACTAACTTAAAACTATAAAAATAAGAACTATCTTAACACCGTTGGATTTATTTAGTGGTGTTAGATGAGATTAGTTTTAAATGACTACATTAAATAGGGTTTAAAGGGTATTTTGGTATTTTTTTCATATTAATTTCTTTTAACCGACATTTTCCTCGTCACTATAAAACAGTGGTACACCAAGGATAATAACCGATACAAATGGTTCCAACTTATATAAGTGATACAATAAAATATGCAGCTGGTATAAGTGGTATAATAAAAAATGCAACTGATACAATAGATGCAATGATACAAGTGGTACATGCCATTCAAGTGGTACATTATAATATAATTAATAAAGTGATACATAAAATATAATTGATACAAATGATGCATGCATAACAACTAAGAGATCAAATATCAAGAAGATTTTGGTACACCAAAATTCATACGTTTTACCCAGAAGCATAACCATAAATAAATTTTCGTACATCAAATTTGTGCATCAAGATCCTATCGAACCCAAACAGTAGCAGATTCCGGTACACACGAATCTGTGAGTTATTCAAAGGCAAACATATGCAACATTTTTATACAAATCTGGTACATCATATCAATCTTCCGTTTGTGTATCACCAAGCCCAGTGTACCGGCTACACTAGCGACACAATGACGAGCGGTGGTCCGGTTTACCATAATGTACCATGATGTATCGTGTGTACCAACCACAATAGCGTCATAACAGCAGATCTAAGCAAAATCATTGTCGACCGATCTAAAAGAAACATGGTTTCCATCAATGTGGAAAACTACGGTGGTACTACACTTACCTCATTAACGACATCTCATTCTCACAAAGTTATACCATCAGATCTTGAAATAATGCTATAGCACCACAGATCCATATTTTTTATATCTTGGTTTTTAACTTTTTATTAGTAGTGGGTTTTCGGGTAGCAGCAAGTGGTGGAAAGACTGACTCCCGAGATAGCAACGACATGGAATGGTCGGTCGTTACTTTTGGAGTGGCGGTGAAGGATCGGGGGGAGAGAAAGAGTAATGTGTTTTTGTGTGGGGAGAAGATAAGGCTTCTTATGACTTTTAAGATAATAGTTATTAGGTTTTAACGTGAAAAATACCCATAATGCCCTTCTGATTTCATGTTTAATTTTCAGTTTTTTTAATGCCTATTTTCCACTTGTCTATAGCTGATTAGGTTCTTATATTTACAACTTTAAAAAGTTCTCACATGATCTAAATTCTATATATATATATATATATATATATATATATATATATATATATATATATATATATATATATATATATATATATATATAGTTATTAGGTTTTAATGTGAAAAATACCCATAATGCCCTTCTGATTTCATGTTTAATTTTCAGTTTTTTTAATGCCTATTTTCCACTTGTCTATAGCTGATTAGGTTCTTATATTTACAACTTTAAAAAGTTCTCACATGATCTAAATTCTAAATATATATATATAAATATATATATATATATATATATATATATATATATATATATATATATATATATATATATCAGAAACCCTTATATAGGAAGGATGGTGAAACATTACCATAACTTCAAAATTCTGAAAAAACAACACGTGTAAATCAATAACCTATTTCCATAAACGCCTTATTTTTTCACCTATCACTATACCGAACTTCACTTTTCACTTCTAAAAAAACCATCCTCCATTTACATCAATGGGATCCAAGAAAACCTATCCCTAAAATTTCTATCCTTAATCACAATCATATTCAGAAAACATAACACCATCGTAATCTATTATCATTCCAAATCAAAAACCCTATACTAAATGCCTAAATGAATACTCGATTCAATATTAAATCCATGAACAAAATTCATATATACACATGCCTATCAAAATTTATGAGCAAACAGCTGTTTATGGATCAAATTCAACACATGCCTAAATAATACTCCCTACAATCAAATATACTTCTCTTTGGATGAATAAATAATAAATCAATGAATCAAAACCCTAAATTGAATCCTCAAACACATATACTGATTCGTTTTTTGCGATATAATTTTGGTTTTGGTTTTAAGGATTAAAAGGGAACGTGTTATGGTGGAATTAGTTGGTCGATCATTGTCGGCAAATGATCCCGACGACTTAATTGATGCCTGGATCATGATACTATCAATGTCAACTTAAGAATCTTATTTTGATAATTTTTGTGCCTTTTATCACATAGGAGAAGGATGTGGAAGCTCAAGAAAGACAATTCAGGTATGCTACTTGCAAGTTCTTTATGGTAGAATTATAATAGATTCAGAACCTAATCTATTTGTTGGGCCAATGAAAGTTTTAACTATGGCCCAATCTAGATTTGTTTAATTAGACTAAGTGTTTGCTGATCGCTGAGAGGACCAGCGACAGAGACTAGACCAGTGGAAGGCAAAGCCTCAGATGGCACATCAGGAACATTCAAGTCAAAGACAACGTCAGAGAAGTCGAAGACAATCTGAAGTCATACTCACCAGTGATTATGGATAGCTGGGATGTTGAAGGAATGTACTGGTGTTCAAGGATCTCTGATTTGACAACACTCAGAGATCACTTAAGAACCCTAGAAGTCTGGGATAAGCAAAGCTTATCCAATCCTTTATAGTTTAGGCGGGAGAATCTACCAAGTGTTTTGAGCGGGACAAAACAAGAGATTCAAGATAAAGCCTAGTACGACCTAGTAGGACAAAAGGTGAACAGTTGGCAGAACTGTTCACCTAAAGTTGTTTAAAGGTATGTCTCGATTTGGACATGCATTTAATACGTTGTACTCTTCCATTAAGAAGGTGACACGTATCAACTACTCCCACTAAGGAAGCAACCTCGTACACTATAAATAGGAGTGAGAAAGAAGAATTAAATCAAACCTTGTGCTTGGATAATTTATCTAAGTTCTTTCTCACCTTGGAACAGCTGAGCCCCCAGCTGTCTACCAGCGTCTCATTGGTTCCCTTGTAAACTTGAGTCTTGATGAGATGGCATTTATACATGATCTCATCGTTCTTTTTGGGCTTTAAATGCATTAAAATGTCATAAAATACCATATATATGCTTGTGTTTGTTTACTTGTGTATTTTAGGTATGGATATCGTGAAAAAGACAAAAGATCACAAGTTACAAGGAAAAACGGACACGAGAAACGAAGCCGTACAAAGAACCGAGCCCTAATCATGAAATATTCAACAAATACCCTTGAAGACTTGAAGACATACAAGATTGATCCTCCAAGAATGAAGAAATGACACTTAAAACCCTTGTATGTTAATAATTACAAGTTTGGTCCCTTAAGTTTGTCAAAATTGCAAAAAGGTCCTTCAACTTTGAAGAAATGACAAGATTGGTCCCTCAACAAAATCAATTTGTCAATTATGGTCCCTCATGAAGTCAAAGATGCAAAGAAGACCTTTGAAGATCAAGATTGTCCAAGAGCAGTCCTTGAATTATTCAAAGATGTCAAAAACAACCCTTTGATAACCTTTTTCCAAAGTTTGTGCCAAAAATGTAAAGAGTGGAAACTTATTTACAAGGGAGATACGTTTTTAGGGCTGAAAACCTTATATGCCAAAAATTTCAAAACACAAGGACTGAAGGTGTCACATTGAAACATTTAAACTCAAAAACGCGCCTAACACCCTTTTTCCCCCAATTTCGGATCAAACAGAGTTACTGTTTATCTTTTTCACCCCCAGGTTTTACCTTACTTAAAACTTGGGTAAAATGCAATTAACCTTGCACACGTGTGATTCACACACACAGGAACATTTCCCACACACAAAACCCTCACCCCATTCACTGTGGACCCTACCCCCAAATTCCTTTTCAACCAATCAGAGAACTACTTGGCCTCCAAGTATTATGACGTGTCCTAAATCAACAGTCATGGTTATTTGCTTACTCCCAACGCAAAAAGGAACGTCCAGGATCAAATTTGACAGCTCAACACCAAAAACGCATCAAGGGCATTTTGGAGATTTTTAGTGATTAGGGTTTGTGTTTTTAGCCTACTAGAATGTTCTTAGAGTAGTATAAAAGGAGGATGAAGTCTGTTCATACCCCTTTGTTCCAGTTTCTCTTCAAAAAATTTGTAATCCTTTTTAATTAAAATAAAAGTTTGGTATTTGTTTTTAAGCAATATAATTCCTTTTTATGTTTATTTAAAGTTGGTATTTACTGTTGAAGAGAGATTGAGTTCCATTTTTAATTTGGTTAACTAATTTTGTTTTTCAAATTAGTTAAAGGTTTGTGGAATTTGAGAGTTATTTTGGAGAAATCTGTTCTAGGATTTGTGATTAGAGGTTCACTTGTTTGGTGATTAAGTGCTTTGAAAACGTGTTTGATAAGTTTTAAGAGGTTTTGAAAGAGGTTAAGGAAGAAAGAAAGTAAAACAGAAAGAGTATATTGGATATTATACTTGTGTTTTTTTTTTTGATTTTTCTTAACAGGTTTGGAGGATTGTTGATCTTTGTTTCTGCATACACCCGGGTGTATAAGGAGGTGGATTTTCATCCACTAGAACCCTGGATGTAGGGTTCTAAGGTAAAAGTCCTTGTTCCTTTTTGAAATTTCAGAATAGTTGTAGCTTATGTGATTTTTCATGCTAAGGTGTTCTTTGTCTGTTAAAGCTTTTGGATTTGAGTTCTTATGTGTTATTGTACATGTTAGATGCTATATGATCCAGATTCATTAAGTTTTAAAGGCTTTGGTTTGGAAAAAATTGGAAAACTGAGTTTTAAAGGGTGTTTGGAAACGGGTTTAAGCAGGGTACAACATCTTTGAATGTGATTGAAAAAGTGTTAGCAAGGTTAAAAAAAGGCTAAGATAGGTTATTAGCTAGTTGGTAAGAAAGTTTGCATAGATTTGAAGCATAGTTGTGAGTTTAAAGAGAAAAAGTAAGCTAGAAATCTTCTAAGTCACTTTCTGCTTATTTTTTATGAGATTTTGGTGATTGAATCTTGATTGCTTGTTAGTGTTAGGGAGATTGAGAGTTTTATATTGTTTGTGCATCAGTTTGTAAGTTTGTGTGCAAAGTTTGGGTGTTTGAAACTCACTAGTGTGCAAGTAATAAGCTTAAACAGCCACCAGACCTCTCATAACTACATCAGCAACATGCTTTGGCCTGTGTTTGCATTTTTGTGATCATTTTGAGTGCTAGGTGATTGTTATTTGCTTGTATTGACTCCTTGTGCTTCAAAGAGCACAAGGGTGCCCTCTTTTCCACAAAACATCCATAAAAGCTCGCCACCAAGTCCTCTTGGTGATTCAATCACTTGTGAAGAAAAGCAAGAACACAAGCCAAAACCTGCTTGTGTTCAAGTAAGAACTGGCCACGTTTTCTTTTCATTCTTGTTAAATCTTGCATAAAAGTGAAATTGGATTGAGTTATTAAGGTTAAAAGGGTGTCAGTTTGAGTTGTAAAAAGTAAAAAAATAAAAAGAAAATTTTGGCAAAAAGGTCACCCGCAACGGACTCGAACACGCGACCTCTCGAAGGAGGAGTAACGTGCCTACCATTGATCTAGATGCCTTTTTATGTTTTAGTTTCATTTCAATAGCTATTTAACACCTTTCTCTTTTATCTTATACAAATAAAGCCGTGGCTTATTTCCCCCGTTTCCAGCTTATTTGATTTGTGTTTTTGGCTTATTTGATTTTTCCTAGGACCTTTATAGACTTTAGGATTTTTCTAGCTAATTTTTATATTTTTCCCTTTATTAAATTATTTTCTAGCATTTATTTATTAGCCGTACTTTAAAAAATCATTAAAAAATAGAAAAAAGAGTTTTAATTTTTAGGAAAAATTATTCTTAGCTTTTAAAATAATATTTTGAGGTTTACATCTAGTTTTTGTTTTATAAACTTTAATTTTTAATTTTATATCATTTTAAGGTTTTTTATAAACTTTAATCATTTTTATAAAATTATTAAAAAGGGTTTAGGAACTTTGATTTGTGTTTTTCTCTTAGTTAGATTATTTAGGATTTTTAGAAATTTTTTAGAATTAATTTTATTAACTTTTTATTTTTAGTATTATTTTAATATTATTTTATTATTAAAAATTCAAAGTTTTATTTTTCTTTATTTTTCATTTTTCCTAGATTCTTTAGCAATAATTAGGACCTTTTCCATTTTTAGAATAATTTTCTTGCTTTTAGATTAATTTTTATAATTATTTTAAGTTTAATTAGTTTTTAATCATTTTAGATCATTTTTAGAGTTTTAAAAATAGTTTTAATAGCTTTTAATTTTTAGAAAATTACTTTTTAGTCTTCTAATAATATAAGTTAAGTAATTATTCAATAAAATCATATTTTAGACATTTTTATTAGTTGTATTCAATTTTAGGGCTTTAATTAGCATTTAAAATTAAATATTTAATTAATAAAAGGTTTTAAAATATCTTTGTTGGATTTTTGTCTTTATTTATATTATTATTGACTTCTTTTTAATCTTTTATTTACTTTGTTTTTGGTTTTAGTTAAATTTTTAATTTGGGTAGTTTTTCACGGCTTTACGTTTACGTCGTAGTTTAATTTTAACGTAACCGTCTTTTCATCCTTTCATCCCTATTCTTCCAAATATTAATCTCAAATAACTACAAGTTAAATCACACACATATACCTCCTTTGGAAACGAACTTTCTCTCTCTTTTTATTTGATTGGGTCATTAGTGTTGATTTTTCCTAAAATCATCACTCGATACTTACCGCTCATATACGTTCTTTTGTTTTCCTAAACAAGAGTCGTATTTTACCACAATCATTTTTGCGCCGCTGCCGGGGAGGTGTGTTGTGCTTTAATTTGGAAGCTTTTGTTTTTGATATTATCCATAATAAGTATTTGTGTTAAGTGGAACTCCCTTAACACGTATTATCGGTTTTCTTGGTTTTTTCTTGTATAAATATTACTATATTGTATTAAGTATCACAATCAATATACAATATCTCCAAAAGTGTGAAAACACAACCTTAATTGGGATTTGATCTCCTAATTATTGTATTCGAATCTCAAACAAAAAGAAAAAGGCAAAAATAGATAAATACTTTCATGAAGCTCGATTTTGAAAAATACAAACTATAAGGTGGGTATAAGGCGGGTATTATAAAATATACCCTAAGGAAAAAGGCTCTTAAGTGCTTCGCGCCGCCTCGTTTCCCCGCTTGCTTGTGAGTATTTTAAGATTGAAGGCTAATCGAGGGTTTTGCCGCCCAAAGTATTAATACGTATACTATATTTGCTTGGTTTCTTTGTGATTAAACCCTCTTGAACAATTTGGTTTTCACCAAAGTTCTAAAGTCATTCGAAGGCGTTCACTCCACGTGATCGTTTTCATTCCTTTGAGGCTTCTTTAATCAAGAGTTTGATTCGAGGAGAGATTTTGTAGATTGTTGTCTACTAAGATACACCAAAATCCAAAAAATTAAATATCATCAAAAACACAAAAAAATTGAAAAATCCACAAAACACCCAAAAGAATCTTCTTTGCTCACCTCCCATTCTTCGTGAAGTTTATGATCACTCGTAATCAAGCAAAACGAGCTCGTAAACGACTTCAAAAGCAAGCAAATCAAGGATCGTTGATTGTTGAAGAACCTCCAATTGTTGAACCTATTGTAGAACAAGAAGTCGTCATGGCTAATCGTACTATGATGGAGTTGCTACAAGCACCCACCGAGGGTTTTGGAGAGGCTATTGTGATTCCCGCCATCCTTGCGGAGAATTTCGAGATTAAGACGGGTTTAATGTCTATGTTGCAAGCAAATAAGTTTAGAGGTCACGAGAAAGACAACCCGCATTACCACATTAGGAATTTCAACCGTCTCACCGCCACTAGCAAATTTAAGGATGTTCCACATGACGCCATTAAGATGATGTTGTTTCCATACTCGTTGGATGGACCCGCAAAAATTTGGCTCGAGAAAGAACCGCCAAATTCGATTTTGACATGGGCCGATCTCGTTTCTAAGTTTGTGAACAAGTTTTTTCCACCATCTAAAACAACACACTTAAAAAATGAGATTTCACGATTTGTGCAACGAAATAATGAAAGTTTTTCAATGGCATGGGAACGATTTAAAGAGATGTTACATGAATGTCCACACCATGATTTTACGGAATTGCATCAAGTGGATACTTTTTATAATGGGCTTAATGATCATGAACGAGATTATTTGAATGCCGCCGCGGGTGGTAATTTTTTGTGCAAGACGACAAATGAGGCTTTACAAATCATTGAAAATAGATCTAAGGTTTATAGCCCTCGTAACACACCGAGTGTTGCCAATATGGGTTCGTCATCTTCGTCACAATCGTCTCGTAGCATTAATGCCTTACATGATGAAGCTAATGAGGAAAATCGGTTTTTTGATAGATTTGCTAATCTAATGTCCCATTGGAAGGCTCAAGAAGCTTCCAATTCCGCTTCGGTTAAAGCGGTTGCTAAGAGTTGTTTATCTTGTGGGGGAGCTCATGATCTTTCCGAGTGCATTACCGCGGATGGTAACACTTCGAGTGCTTATGTAGCAACGGGAACTTACAACCAAAACGGCCAAGGTTCCCGTCCAAATCAAGCTCCACCCAACCAAAATGTTAACAATTATCGAAACAACAACCAAGGTAATTACCAAGGAAACACACGCAATTACAACAAAGGGAATTAACAAAGTGGGAATGGACAAATCTCTAATCAAAATCAAAACCGTGATTTTCAAAACACTACACAAGGTTTTCAAAATGCTCACACGAAAAATTTGCAAGGAGAATTTTTGGATTATGCAAAAGCAAATGATGCTAAATTTGATAATATGCAACGTGAGATGATTAGCTTAAGATCCTAGTTGAAAAACGAGCTTAAAAACGAACTTGCTAATGAACTTAAAACTCATGCAAATAAAATGGAAGGAAATGTCCAACGTCTTCAACAAAACCAACAAAAGATGGAATTAGGACAACATGAAATTAAGCAAGAGTTATTAAAAGCGGATGCTAGGCAATCAAAATTTGAGGACCGAATGGCTAAGATGTTTGAAGCAATCATGTGTAAGCCCTCTTCTTCGGGTGGTCTTCCTAGTGATACCATTAACAACCCGAGGGGAGAATTGAAGGTTGTTGCTACACGAAGTGGTAAAACTTTCAAGGAACCAATCTCTCGTCCAAGTACTTCTATGGAGAAGGAAATCGAGAAAGAACCCGAGGTGATGGTCGAAAAGGAGCACATTACAATCCCACGAAGTACCGCTCAAACCACACCTACGGTTGAACCAATACCAATTGTGGAACCCGAGTTTCCAAGGCCGTTGCCTAATGACCAACCCACACCACCTTTACCTTACCCTTCAAGACGTAACAAAGAGAAAGCACAAGAACGGAACAATTATCAATTTGAGCTATTTATGAAAATGTTTCGTGATTTACATTTTAACATAAGTTTTGCCGACGCTCTTATCATGATGCCTCGATTCGCCGCAAACTTCAAAAGTATGCTTAACAACAAAGAGAAATTACAACAATCGTCTAGTTGTTCATCGGTTTTTCTAAGCCGCATACCACAAAAAGTCGGTGATCCCGGTAAATTTTTGATTCCGTGTGCTATTCAAGATATGGAGGAATGCTACGCCTTGGCCGATCTTGGTGCTAGTATTAATTTAATGCCTCTCGAGATTTTCAAATCACTTTCACTTCCGGCTCTTACTCCTTCGAACATGTCTATCGAGATGGCCGATCATTCTACGATCTTAGCATGTGGAGTAGCCGAGGACGTTTTCGTTAAAGTCGGAAAGTTTTACTATCCCGTTGACTTTATCGTTGTAGACATTCCTATTGATCGAAAAGTTCCTCTCATTTTGGGTCGTTCATTTTTGGATACATCACGAGCACTTATCGATGTTCATGCTCGAAAAATCACCCTTCGTTTCAATGAAGAAGAACTTGTCATCAATGCAATACAAAACTCCAATCTTTCTCATGTCTATTCTATTGCAACTTTAAACCATGGTGACTCGACCAATGTCGTTTGCAAAGAATTTTCACCAAGAGTTTTAGGAAATGTCTCCAAAAACAATTTACCATTTCCTCCGCCGGTGGAGGTTATGAGTGTAAAGCCTACAAAGAAGAAACCATCAATACTTGAATCGAAAAATCCTTCACCTCATCTCGAACATTCATTCTTGAAAAGTGTTGATAAGTTGCCGGTTTCTACGGAAGATCTTTCGGATGATGAATATGTTGGCCCCGATGGGGAGGTTTTCTTCGTCGATAAACGTTTTGAGAACTTGCCACCACCAAAACCAAAACGGTTTCAAAATGTGAGAATTTTTAGTGTGCCTAACATCGTCTTAGAAACACCGAATATTTTCGACATAATCAAAAAGGGTTTTCATAAGGAGAGTTCAAAAGATAAAAAAGAAAAAGATCTTAAATTTGATTTAATTGATTTTTCTACAAATCTAACTCCGTCATCACCACGTGTTTTGAGTGCTACAAGCTCGTCTACTCCTTTTGACGATGCTTTGTGTGGTTCTAGTATGGGGGAAGCCCCTTATGTTCCCTCATCCTTGTCCACCGAGGACGAGATTTTCGATCCCGGAATTTCATATAAAGGAAAATCTCGGTCTTCCACCGATGCAATAAATGGAAAATCTTTCTATTTGCTTGGTGCGAGTCTACCTCGAGTAGCTCAAAATTTTGTCTTACCAATTGTCTCACCCTTCTATTTCTCATCTATTTTCTTCAAACTCTTTGAGTTTATGGCACATGTTGAAGTGACGTTAATTTGTTTTTCCAATGAAAACGAGAACGCCATCTTCGACCCCGGTATTTTGCATCATTTAAGGACTTAGTCCTTTATACCGGTTGCTTTTTGGGCCTTGTTTATCATGTAAGCCCCATCAAAAATTGACCATACCATGATTTTCCCTAAATGTTCACATTTTGAGGGGATCGAGTCGAGCTCATGACTCGGTAATCAAAAACGAGGTGCCTCGTGGGGGAGATCCCATGCTTATCCTTTAGGCTTACTATTCACTAATAAGGGGACTTGTACCCTTCCAACTCGTTGTCTCGTGGTTGTTTGTGATTGTGTTATCTAGATCATCATCATCATCTACGATTGAAGACTCTCGTGTTCGTTTACGTGAGCCTCCATCGTTCGTTTGAAGAAGTTTTTCACGATTCCATGACATATCCTTTATTGTTCTAACAATTATCTTTTAGCATAATTAATAAACGGCTTTAGATATATTGTTGATCACCCTTTACATGCTAGATCCTAAGCATTCGACTCTTCGTCTCTAGTATGGGGGTGATCCACCTTTAGACTCGAAACATTGAGGACAATGTTTATTTTTAGTATGGGGGGTGAATAGGTACTTGCTTTGCTACGCCCTCACGTTTTCCAACTTTCAATGTTTTGTTTTGCTAATAAGGCTAAAAATGGCCAAATTTTAAAATTTTTCTTAGTTTTCATAAGTGTTTTTAAGACACGAATGTATATTTTTCGATGGGTAGAATAAGAGTTAATTTTTGACTTGATGGGCATTTGGAGCCATTTACATTCCTTAACCCGCTCAATTCAAGTTTTGCTAGACTTTTATATAGGGAGCTTTAAAACGCGAAAGTCTTAATTCATTCGGGTTAAGAACAAGAACTTTTCGCAAGTTCCTATAATTGATTCTAGAAAGTCACTTATCAAGGGAACTATAAAACGCATTCTCTAAACTTGAAAAAGTCCAAGAAAGTGCAAGATCCTATAGGTGGCTTGAAAACCCAAAACTTTGATTTGAGTTAGTCTTAATGAAAGCTAATCCAAATTTGGCTTAATTTTGACTTGCATGGCTAAGTATTCACGAGTCTCTTTAATTAGAGGTCTTTATATAGTGAAGAACGAGAAATGATAGAGTTAGACAAGTGATCATGCTAAACGTAGAACATGAAAATGTTCTTTCAAAAACTCATATGTCTTTAATTGTGGCTTTTTCTTCCCATAAGATCAATGCATTAGGAATAAAACATAATTGCAATAAGTAAGGTCGTACGATTTGAAAGGTTACTTAGCCTCTAGCGCAAGATCGTTTAAAAGTTGCTCGGGGTTGAATAGAGTTCATAGCCAAGGCATAACTTATTGAAGCGGGACGCGAAGATTGGCGATTATCCAAAAAGGCCCTAACAAGGCATGAGGAGCTCTATTTTTGCTAAAGATCCAAAGATGATGTGAAGTATCATTATTCCTAAATCAATATGAAGGATCGAGACACACGACGAGAAGCAATTACTCCCCTAAAGAATGGAGAAAGTCTATCCAAAAAGACCCTAACAAGGTATGAGGATAAATATATCCAAGTCCGAAAAGGAGGCGGATCGTTGTATATCAAAATCCAAAGTAAAGATTGAAGAAAAATGATGAAGTCATGGTCCAATATGAAGAATCTCTCAAAAACGTCAAGTGAAGAAATTCCAAAATGTGAAGAGAAGACCATAATTTCAAGAACGTCTTCCCAAGATTTGAAGTATGAAGTACATGCCAAATATCGGTCCGAGAAAGGTCTCAAATCGTGAAACGAGTTATGCCAAGATATGAACTTAAGGAGATACACGAGAAGCCGTTTTAAAAGATTTTGTCCTTCGGCTAACTATTGATCAAATCGTGCTACTTTGCTTTCGGACTAATAAACTACTCAAGTAAGTCAATATGTATCACTTGTGATCCATGACAAATAGATAAAAAATGCTAGTAACCCATTTCCTTTTATAATAACTAGGATTGCGGGGAGAAAAAGTATTACACAATTTGGACGTATGAGTAGTGTTAGCATTGTGACTTGTACCAACAATGATCTTGTTTTTGCACTTAGCATGGAATGTATGACAATCAAGGATGACGAAGTTTACTCTAAGGGACATTAACTTGTTTCTACTCTTTGACCCTAAAAGTCACCGTTTGGTGATGAAAATCATACACTATGTCTTTACACATCATCGTAGTTTGTTGCAAGTCTTTTACTCTTCAATAAAGGTTAATAAAATTGAACTTTGGTGATGCTTAGATACTTTATTCTAGCATTGCGTGAGGGCACGGCAATGGCTTAGTATGGGGGAGTGATGAGATGGCATTTATACATGATCTCATCGTTCTTTTTGGGCTTTAAATGCATTAAAATGTCATAAAATACCATATATATGCTTGTGTTTGTTTACTTGTGTATTTTAGGTATGGATATCGTGAAAAAGACAAAAGATCACAAGTTACAAGGAAAAACGGACACGAGAAACGAAGCCGTACAAAGAACCGGGCCCTAATCATGAAATATTCAACAAATACCCTTGAAGACTTGAAGACATACAAGATTGATCCTCCAAGAATGAAGAAATGACACTTAAAACCCTTGTATGTTAATAATTACAAGTTTGGTCCCTTAAGTTTGTCAAAATTGCAAAAAGGTCCTTCAACTTTGAAGAAATGACAAGATTGGTCCCTCAACAAAATCAATTTGTCAATTATGGTCCCTCATGAAGTCAAAGATGCAAAGAAGACCTTTGAAGATCAAGATTGTCCAAGAGCAGTCCTTGAATTATTCAAAGATGTCAAAAACAACCCTTTGATAACCTTTTTCCAAAGTTTGTGCCAAAAATGTAAAGAGTGGAAACTTATTTACAAGGGAGATACGTTTTTAGGGCTGAAAACCATATATGCCAAAAATTTCAAAACACAAGGACTGAAGGTGTCACATTGAAACATTTAAACTCAAAAACGCGCCTAACACCCTTTTTCCCCCAATTTCGGATCAAACAGAGTTACTGTTTATCTTTTTCACCCCCAGGTTTTACCTTACTTAAAACTTGGGTAAAATGCAATTAACCTTGCACACGTGTGATTCACACACACAGGAACATTTCCCACACACAAAACCCTCACCCCATTCACTGTGGACCCTACCCCCAAATTCCTTTTCAACCAATCAGAGAACTACTTGGCCTCCAAGTATTATGACGTGTCCTAAATCAACAGTCATGGTTATTTGCTTACTCCCAACGCAAAAAGGAACGTCCAGGATCAAATTTGACAGCTCAACACCAAAAACGCATCAAGGGCATTTTGGAGATTTTTAGTGATTAGGGTTTGTGTTTTTAGCCTACTAGAATGTTCTTAGAGTAGTATAAAAGGAGGATGAAGTCTGTTCATACCCCTTTGTTCCAGTTTCTCTTCAAAAATTTTGTAATCCTTTTTAATTAAAATAAAAGTTTGGTATTTGTTTTTAAGCAATATAATTCCTTTTTATGTTTATTTAAAGTTGGTATTTACTGTTGAAGAGAGATTGAGTTCCATTTTTAATTTGGTTAACTAATTTTGTTTTTCAAATTAGTTAAAGGTTTGTGGAATTTGAGAGTTATTTTGGAGAAATCTGTTCTAGGATTTGTGATTAGAGGTTCACTTGTTTGGTGATTAAGTGCTTTGAAAACGTGTTTGATAAGTTTTAAGAGGTTTTGAAAGAGGTTAAGGAAGAAAGAAAGTAAAACAGAAAGAGTATATTGGATATTATACTTGTGTTTTTTTTTTTTGATTTTTCTTAACAGGTTTGGAGGATTGTTGATCTTTGTTTCTGCATACACCCGGGTGTATAAGGAGGTGGATTTTCATCCACTAGAACCCTGGATGTAGGGTTCTAAGGTAAAAGTCCTTGTTCCTTTTTGAAATTTCAGAATAGTTGTAGCTTATGTGATTTTTCATGCTAAGGTGTTCTTTGTCTGTTAAAGCTTTTGGATTTGAGTTCTTATGTGTTATTGTACATGTTAGATGCTATATGATCCAGATTCATTAAGTTTTAAAGGCTTTGGTTTGGAAAAAATTGGAAAACTGAGTTTTAAAGGGTGTTTGGAAACGGGTTTAAGCAGGGTACAACATCTTTGAATGTGATTGAAAAAGTGTTAGCAAGGTTAAAAAAAGGCTAAGATAGGTTATTAGCTAGTTGGTAAGAAAGTTTGCATAGATTTGAAGCATAGTTGTGAGTTTAAAGAGAAAAAGTAAGCTAGAAATCTTCTAAGTCACTTTCTGCTTATTTTTTATGAGATTTTGGTGATTGAATCTTGATTGCTTGTTAGTGTTAGGGAGATTGAGAGTTTTATATTTTTTGTGCATCAGTTTGTAAGTTTGTGTGCAAAGTTTGGGTGTTTGAAACTCACTAGTGTGCAAGTAATAAGCTTAAACAGCCACCAGACCTCTCATAACTACATCAGCAACATGCTTTGGCCTGTGTTTGCATTTTTGTGATCATTTTGAGTGCTAGGTGATTGTTATTTGCTTGTATTGACTCCTTGTGCTTCAAAGAGCACAAGGGTGCCCTTTTGTCCACAAAACATCCATAAAAGCTCGCCACCAAGTCCTCTTGGTGATTCAATCACTTGTGAAGAAAAGCAAGAACACAAGCCAAAACCTGCTTGTGTTCAAGTAAGAACTGGCCACGTTTTCTTTTCATTCTTGTTAAATCTTGCATAAAAGTGAAATTGGATTGAGTTATTAAGGTTAAAAGGGTGTCAGTTTGAGTTGTAAAAAGTAAAAAAATAAAAAGAAAATTTTGGCAAAAAGGTCACCCGCAACGGACTCGAACACGCGACCTCTCGAAGGAGGAGTAACGTGCCTACCATTGATCTAGATGCCTTTTTATGTTTTAGTTTCATTTCAATAACTATTTAACACCTTTCTCTTTTAGCTTATACAAATAAAGCCGTGGCTTATTTCCCCCGTTTCCAGCTTATTTGATTTGTGTTTTTGGTTTATTTGATTTTTCCTAGGACCTTTATAGACTTTAGGATTTTTCTAGCTAATTTTTATATTTTTCCCTTTATTAAATTATTTTCTAGCATTTATTTATTAGCCGTACTTTAAAAAATCATTAAAAAATAGAAAAAAGAGTTTTAATTTTTAGGAAAAATTATTCTTAGCTTTTAAAATAATATTTTGAGGTTTACATCTAGTTTTGGTTTTATAAACTTTAATTTTTAATTTTATATCATTTTAAGGTTTTTTATAAACTTTAATCATTTTTATAAAATTATTAAAAAGGGTTTAGGAACTTTGATTTGTGTTTTTCTCTTAGTTAGATTATTTAGGATTTTTAGAAATTTTTTAGAATTAATTTTATTAACTTTTTATTTTTAGTATTATTTTAATATTATTTTATTATTAAAAATTCAAAGTTTTATTTTTCTTTATTTTTCATTTTTCCTAGATTCTTTAGCAATAATTAGGACCTTTTCCATTTTTAGAATAATTTTCTTGCTTTTAGATTAATTTTTATAATTATTTTAAGTTTAATTAGTTTTTAATCATTTTAGATCATTTTTAGAGTTTTAAAAATAGTTTTAATAGCTTTTAATTTTTAGAAAATTACTTTTTAGTCTTCTAATAATATAAGTTAAGTAATTATTCAATAAAATCATATTTTAGACATTTTTATTAGTTGTATTCAATTTTAGGGCTTTAATTAGCATTTAAAATTAAATATTTAATTAATAAAAGGTTTTAAAATATCTTTGTTGGATTTTTGTCTTTATTTATATTATTATTGACTTCTTTTTAATCTTTTATTTACTTTGTTTTTGGTTTTAGTTAAATTTTTAATTTGGGTAGTTTTTCACGGCTTTACGTTTACGTCGTAGTTTAATTTTAACGTAACCGTCTTTTCATCCTTTCATCCCCATTCTTCCAAATATTAATCTCAAATAACTACAAGTTAAATCACACACATATACCTCCTTGGGAAACGAACTTTCTCTCTCTTTTTATTTGATTGGGTCATTAGTGTTGATTTTTCCTAAAATCATCACTCGATACTTACCGCTCATATACGTTCTTTTGTTTTCCTAAACAAGAGTCGTATTTTACCACAATCAAGTCTCGAATCTAGTTTACTTGTTTCTAGGGTTCATATCTTGTTGTTATTCAACGAGTGTATTCATAGCACTTTGTAATACTTTGTTTATAATACTTAATAAAGCATTACGCGTTTGAAAAGTATTTCATTATGTTTCGTGGTTACAAGAGTTATAGTTTATCAACAATTGTCATATTAAGGGACTTTGAATTGGTATCAGAGCGGTTTGATTTATAAAACTTTTCATAAACCGTTCTTGTTTTTAAAATCAAGATCTTAATATGGCTGATACTATACCTCCTCCACCTTTTGGTCAAACCAGTTTAGGTACCACTTCGACCATTATACCGGCCACCACATCTACTACCATGCCTACACCTGTTGTAAGCACTGGTAATAATGATGATGACCTTCCCCAACTACTTGATGTTCGAGGGGGGTCACATGTGTCCAATGTACCAACATTCGATGAAGAGGATTTCTCAAGTTGGAAAAGTGAATTTCTTATATATTTAGATGACTTAGAACCCTTCTTGATAGAAATCTTAGAAAATGGTCCCTATGTACCACTGGCCGTTTCCTCTAACCCTAAGAGACCCATTAAGAAACCTGTTAAGCAATGGTCTCCAGCGGATAGACGTCTGGCTAACCAGGACAAGAGACTTAAAAGTATCATAGTCTCTTGCCTACCCAAGAACATTATGAAGTCCATCATTAAATGCAACTCTGCTAAGGAGATGTGGACTGAATTAGTTCTAGGGTATGAAGGTCCAGAGGAAACAAAAGAAACCAAAATCCAAGCCCTTAGACTTAAGTTTAATGCTTTTAAAGCTTTGGAAACAGAAACTGTTGCATAAACTTATACTAGGCTTAATATTTTATTGAATGATTTGGGAAACAATGGAGTTGTTCTACCTAAGGCTGAGGTTAATGCTACTTTTGTCAATAGTTTACCTAGAAAATGGCTTAGCCTAAATCAGACCTTAAGAGCTAACAATGCTATAAAGAATGATATGTTAGCCCAATTGTTTGGTAGATATAACTATGAAGAAGGACTAATTGACTCCATTTACAAATCAGAGACTGACAGGTTTACCACCAGTATCACTGGTTCAAAAGCTCTTGTTGCTAACCATTCCTTTCAAGACAACGACTCTGACATTAAAGAGGACACCAGAAGTAGTCAAGAATTTCTTGATGAATTACATGCTGAGTTCCATGACAGAGCTCTTTTAGCTGATCAAAAGAGGTACTACAAGAGATCTGGTAGAGTTGGAGCTACAAAGGTTGATAAATCCAAGGTGTCATGCTACACTTGTGGAAAGACTGGTCACTATCAAAAGGATTACTGGTCAAACAAAACCTCCTCTCCAAGTTTCCCTTCATCTAGCAACAACAACAGCAAGAAGAAGTTTTCCACCTCACCCTTCAAGCAAACCTCTCTCTCTGACACATAAGGGAAGAAGGACTACAAAGTCAAATACAAAGCCTTGAAATATGAGCTGCTAAAACTCAATCAGAAATCCGATGATGCAGCAAAGAAAAAGAATGTTAAGAAGACTGAAAAAGGTCTGATCGATGCCTCATTCGACTGGGATGATGAACCTCTCATTTCTGAGGATGAAGGTACCACCACCGTCAGAGCCTTTATGGCCGTCTCTGATGAAGAACCCGCTGTGGGTAAAAGTGAAGCAAGATCTGGTCAATGGATAGACATCACCATGAAAAAGGTACAAAGAATGTTATCTATGGCTGAAGGTCCTGATAGATACCATGTCAGTGACTATACCTTGGTTGACCTCCACTTTGTGGAAGAGCAAAGAAAAAACCTGTTAAACAAATTTCACAGTCTTAAAACAGAGTTAAATATTTGCCAATCTGAATTAACAAATCTTAAACCATTTGTGAATCTTGCTAATCAACTTCAAAATGAAGTGAGAAAATTATCCATTGAAAATGAGTCTTTGTTTGATGAAAATTTTGAACTTAGAAAAACCATTGAATAATGGAATTTGGCTCAATCCACAGTGGAAGAAATAGTCATTGAGTCCATACCTGGTGATGTGGTTCAGGCTATTGGAGGAAAGGGTAGATACAAAAAACATATCCCTGTTCCCAATGTCAAATTAGTCCCTTCAGATGTTTCTTCTCCTTCTTCCACCTCTGTGGATGAGAATAACTCTGACAAAGAATCAGAGGTACCAGCCCCACCAAGACTCGCTGGTGCTAACCCATCTGATTCTTTGCTTGGCCCAAAACCTCCAACTAAAACCCCTGGGAATTCAATTCTCAAAATCGCTGATAAAGCGAATAAAAAGGCTTTTATGGCTAAGGACTCCAACAAACCCACTCCTCCCCCTGAAGAGCTTTCACCCACCAAGCAACTTCTCCTCACCTTGATGGAAGAGGTAAAAGGGTTGAAAGAACAAATCAACCCCAGAGTTAATAGTCCATCTGTTAACTCTCTTGGTGAAGGATCTAGTAGCTCAAAGGGGAGAGCTTTGTTCAGACCTTGCAAGCATTGCGGTTTGAAGAATTACTCATATGAGGATTTCACTAAGAAACCAAAATGTATCACATGCGAGTCCACTGAACACACATCGAGAGAGCATGAGGAGGTCATTGCAGTTCAAAGAACCAGAACTCAAATGAGTTCAAAAACTCCTCATCGACCCTCAAGAAAGGCTGAGCCTAAACCCAGAGATAACTCTCAGGGTTACAGACCTAATCCCCTTGCAAGTAATGTGGCTTCTTTGATAATCACTCTGATGAGTGTGAGCATGATCCTGGATGTGACATCTATGGAAGCATGCATCATGAACCCAGGGATTGCAACCAAAGAGGGGGAGGAAACCAGAGAAGGACCAATGTCGCTATTCAGCGACAGCATGGACCCACTGGAAAGTGGGTTCATCATAGAAACTAATCTGGCTTTGTTATATCTATGCAGGAATATCTGAAAAAATATGTTTGGTATCTGGATAGCGGGTGCTCCAGACACATGACAAGGGTTAAAAAATATCTTCATAGATATAAAAAGGAGTCTGGTCCTAAAGTAGTCTTTGGAAGATGATTCCTCAGGGGCTACTGAGGGTTATGGCTCAGTGGATTGTAATGGAATAACCTTCACAAGGGTTGCTTATGTCAATGGACTGAAGCACAACTTAATCAGCATTAGTCAACTCTGCGATGCTGGATTCAAAGTTCTGTTCACCAAGACCCAAGGAACAATCTTCAATCAAAATGATGATGTTGTTCTAATTGCACCCAGGAGAAGGGATGTGTACGTCATCGACATGACATCTTGTCCAGAAGGGACAAACACTTGTCTCTATGCCAAAGCATCTGATAGTGAAAATTGGCTATGGCATAAGAGATTCTCCCATCTCAACTTCAAAAGCATTAACAAACTGGCCAAGAATGATTTAGTAGCTGGGCTTCCCTCTCTGACCTTCACCAAAGACAGACCCTGCTCAGCATGCGAGAAAGGGAAGCACCATAGAGCCTCATTCAAGACTAAACAATCATTCTCCATAAATAAGTGCCTCCATCTTCTTCACATGGACTTATTTGGACCAGTAAAACCTCAATCCCTTAATCACAACAAGTATACACTAGTCATTGTAGATGAATTCTCCATATTCACATGGGTATTCTTTCTCAAAAGAAAGAGTGATGCTGCTGAAAGAATAATGTCCTTCATCAGAGAAATAGAGAATCTCAATGACTGCAGAGTTAAGGCTATCCGAAGTGACAATGGCACTGAATTCAAGAATCATGCCATGGAAGCCTTTTGTGATGAAAAGGGAATATCACATAACTTTTCTAACCCAGGCACCCCTGAACAAAATGGTGTCGCTGAAAGAAGAAACAAAACCCTCATAGAGGCTGCTAGAACTATGCTCAGCGAATCAAGACTTCCCAAACAATTTTGGGGTGAAGCTGTGAACACAACTTGTCATACACAAAACAGATCCATTATTGTGAAGAGACATGGCAAGACCTCTTATGAAGTATATAGGAAGAGAGCCCCTGATGT
Organism: Glebionis coronaria; assembly: GCA_025667525.1. Classification (NCBI taxonomy): domain Eukaryota; kingdom Viridiplantae; phylum Streptophyta; class Magnoliopsida; order Asterales; family Asteraceae; genus Glebionis; species Glebionis coronaria. Next base: position 155,088,017 of record CM046881.1, on the reverse strand, counting down.
AAGCTACTTCCATGTCTTTGGTTGCCCTGTTTTCATTCACAACTACAAAGATCACCTGGGAAAATTTGATGAAAAGTCTGATGATGGATTCTTCGTTGGTTACTCTCTCACCTCCAGAGCTTATAGAGTATTCAACATCCGCAGACAAGAACTAGAAGAATCCATCCATGTCACCTTCAATGAAACAGATGCTGTCATCAACCACATCAACTCAGAAGAATGTGACATTAACTTCAATGAAGTTAAATCATATCCAAAGGATGATTTCTCACATCCCAAGGAATCATCCAAGGGCTGTCACAAGGACTTCCCTTATGTTCATGCATTTGATCCTCATTCAATCTCTGACATCACTCCAGAAGTTGAAAATGCTGAACAAATCACTCCACCCACTACTGTGAATGCTGATCTCATCGAACCAATCTCTCCTCTAGATGAAGAGATTATGGATGAAGAAATAATTTGTGAAGAACCCTCAGCATTCATTGAATCTTCTGTGACTCCTGAACCCACAGAGACTCCTGCTCCTCAATCCAAATGGAGTAGGAACCAAGATATTCTTCTGGTGAATATTATTGGTGAACCCTCTGAGGGAGTCACCACCAGAGGCAAATTGACATCTCTGGAAACCACCTCAGCGAATGAATGCCTTTTCGCTGATTTTCTCTCTGATGATGAACCTAAGAATGTGGCCGCTGCGCTTCTAGATGAAGGGTGGGTTGTTGCCATGCAAGATGAGTTGAATCAGATCAAGAGGAACAAGGTGTGGACTCTGGTAAAAGCTCTAGCTGGAAAGCAAGTGGTTAGAACTAAATGGGTCTACAGAAAAAAGAGGGATGAAGCTGGCATGATAGTCAAAAACAAGGCTAGGCTTGTGGTGCTGGGATATAATCAATCTGAGGGGATTGACTATGATGAAACGTTTGCACAAGTAGTCAGATTGGAAGCTATCAGAATCTTCCTAGCCTTTGCAGCTTATATGGGGTTTACTGTGTACTAGATGGATGTGAAGAGTGCTTTCCTCAATGGGAAGCTTGCAGAGGAAGTATATGTCTATCAACCCCCAAGGTTTGAAAGCAGTGAGTATCCTGATCACGTATGCAGACTTCACAAAGCACTCTATGGGCTGAAACAAGCGCCTAGAGCCTGGTATGAAACCCTATCAAAATTCTTACTTGAAAATAAATTTGTCAGAGGTACCATTGATCAAACCATGTTCACTTATATTTCCAAGGGTGATGTCATTTTAGTCCAGATCTATGTGGATGATATAATTTTTGGTTCAACCAATATTACATTGAGCAAACAGTTTGCCAAATTAATGACCAAAAATATGAAATGAGCATGATGGGAGAATTAACTTTTTTCTTGGGTTTTCAAATTAAACAAAGTTCAAAAGGAATTTCCATTTGTCAAGAAAAATATGTTAAGGATTTGCTCAAGAAGTATGACCTGTCTGATTGTGCATCAATGAAATACCCCATGCTTCCTCCCAACAACTTGGGAGCTGATGACTCAGGGGTATCTGTTAATGAGACCTTATATAGAGGCATGATTGGGTCACTGATGTACCTCACAGCAAGCAAGCCAGACATACAATTTGCCACATGTCTCTATGCTAGGTACCAAGCTAACCCCAAGGAATCCCACCTTGTAGCTGTCAAAAGAATTTTCAGGTACTTAAAAGGATCTCCCACATTGGGTCTCTGGTATCCTAATGGATCAGGCTTCGACCTCAAATCCTACTCAGACTCTAACTATGCTGGGTGCTGTCTTGATAGAAAGAGCACCTCTGGGATTTATCAAATCCTTGGAGGAAAGTTGGTATGCTGGAGCGCCAAGAAACAAAACTTTGTGGCCATGTCATCAGCTGAAGCTGAATACGTAGCGGCCGCTGGTTGTTGTGCTCAAGTTCTCTGGATGAAAAGTCATCTGGCTGATTATGGGATCATTTATGAAAAGGTTCCCATATTCTGTGACAACACAAGTGCTATAGCCATCTCAAATAATTCGGTACTTCATTCTAGAACTAAGCATATTGACATCAGGTATCACTTTATCAGAGACCATATTTTAAAAGGTGATATTGAGCTTCATTTTATACCCACTGAATACCAGCTCGCTGATATATTCACCAAGCCTCTGGCTGAGCCAAGTTTTACTAGGTTGGTTGCTGAGCTGGGTATGCTTAATATTGGTAAACAAATATGATAAATGATCTCTGATCTCTGTCTCTGGGCATTAAAGGGAATTGAATGTAACGAGGTAGTTACATTCCAATGGGACTTAATATATTCCCATATTTAATTCAAATGATTAACCTTTATTGTAAACAACTTTCCCGCTTTCCAAGGGACAGAAATATCACATAAAGAGTCAAAGGGGTCCCACTTTTCCTAATAGGCAATTTTTTACATTAAATGCTTTAATTGTAAAACGGCTAACCCTTTTATCAAAACCCTTGACTCACTTTTCAAAACTCACATTACTCATTACTTTCACACACACATACTATTCATCTTCTCCAAAACCTTCATTTCTTCTCCACTTCAACAATGGCGTCTTCATCATCAAACACCACTTTCACCGTCCTGGCCGCCTCGAACGTTGATTTTGGGATACACGATGGCAAAATTGCCTTGAACAATTGTGTAGCTCTCTTGGAACACACCAATTCACTCTACCAACCATTGTTCTCCTTCCTAAAAAACTCCACCATTTTTGAAGCCATAACCAGAGTACCTTCCACTTGCTACCATCAATATTTGAAGGAGTTATGGTATAGCACGGAAGTTGATCAAACCTCTTCACACATCACCTTCAACCTTTCCACACATCCCCAACCTCTCACCTTTGATCTTCATACCTTTGCCAAAGTCATTGGACTTCCAGTCAATGAAGGCATGTCCGTTGTGCCTGCCAGTGCCACGGTAAAGAAGGCTCTGGCTACCCTTCGTACTCATGACGACAATGATAAACCCTTCACCACACAAGGTTTCCAGAACAAATCCCTGATCAAAGTGAACTACTTTTCACCTATTTGGAGGACGTCGATGTTATACATTGTGAAATGTCTGGGTGGAAACTAGGGGTCTCATGATGAGCTTAATGGAGTCCAGCAAGCTATTGCTTACAACTTAATTTGGGGACAAGATATAGGGATCGCTCATATACTTTACTCTGACCTCATTGTTAAGCTAGAAAACAAAAGGAAGAAGAACAGAGTGGCCACCATCTGCTATACAAGATACTTATCTCTTCTCTTAGAAGATATGCTGGGTGAAGGCTACACAAATGATGAACTTCTCTCCTTCTCTCCTTATCACATCACTGCTGCATCACTAAAGACTCCTTTGGAAGACGAAGTGCCTCTCAGCAGGCACATGATGTAGGTCGCTGGGCTACTGGTTGCTGATGGAGAGCCCTCGATCCCTCACAATGAGGTGAATGCTGAAAGAGCAACTGACAAGTCTCTGTTAAAGACCTCTGTGTAGTCTTCTTCTCAGCCCAAGGTGCCTAAGGAAAAGAAGAAGAAGAGGAAAGACATTCCCCTTTCCTCTGAAACCCCTTTTGTTAATCCTTCCATGTCCAAGAAGACTAAGAAGAACCTATCCCCTTCTCTGGTGGATGTGGTTGAAGAGCCTACCACTGACAAACAACCTGAGTCTAGCGTCTCCCAGTCAGCAGAGACGACTAAGAACCTTCTCAACGCTGATATCTCTCAGGTATTAGTTTGCCATTTTATTCTCTTGGAGGTTCACATACAATCACTCTCAACATTCTATAGGAAAGAGTGATGAAGTCTTAGGGTTTGACTCAACCCATAGAGTGTCTGTGTCAGCACCTAAAACTCTTAGGATTATCTGTACACTCTGTCTTAACACAAGGATATGATTCATTTGTGCTCATAACGCACCCCGATGATCCTTCACCCTTTGGACTGTGCTCTTGTCCCTACCAACTTGAGCATGCTATAGGTCCCGACCCAGAGACTCTGCACTTCACGCAGTCTCTGGGTCCCCTCATTTAAAAAGAGTCCCAAAGAATTTATTCTTTTGGGGGGACTGAATAATCACCCTCACTCTTCCTAGGGGCAGCGATAAAAGGCTACCATTACCTTTAAATAATTCACAACTAAAAGAGTCCCAAAGAATTTATTCTTTTGAGGGGACTGAATAATCACCCTCAGTCTTCCTAGGGGCAACGATAAATGGCGACCTTTAACTTCCATGAATTCACAACTAAAAGAGTCCCAAGGAGCAATCCTTCAGGGGGAGCTGGATAATCACACCCAGCTATCCTAGGGGCAGCGAACGACGACTATTCACCACAAGTTTCACAACTCAAAAGATTCCCAAGGAGTAATCCTTATGGGGGAGCTAGATAATCATACCCAGCTATCCTAGGGACAGCGAATGGCGACCCTTCAACATAATTATTTCACACTTAAAAGAGTCCCAAGGAGAAATCCTTAGGGGGGCTGGATAATCACACTCAACTTTCCTAGGGGCAGCGAATGGCGATCTATAACTTCATATTTTTTTTTCACAATTGGTTACTAACAAATGTCATAACAGGCTCATAATTTTCATGAAGAACAGTAGAATGATGATGCCTATTCCATTGTTGGTGATGAAAATACTGAAGCCCCCCACATAGATCTCGATGCCATGTCAGACATTGATTCCATGCCAGAGGATGAGGTCTTCATTATTGAAGAGGACTTGACCATTTCAGATTATGCTGATATGGATGCTGATGATGACCAAGTTACATCAGAGTTGAAACCCATCTCCTTCCCATTAATGCCCAATGTGCAAGAACTGGCTGCTAAGCGGCTATTGGACCAGAGGCTCTGTACACCAACCCCAGTTCCCTTCCCAACCTTTCCAAATTTCATGGAACTAGGGGCCAAGCAACACTTAGAACATTTACAAAAACGCAAGCCTGTCCATGTTCCTCGAATGAAAGATGTTCAGGAACTCGCGGCTGAGGTTCTCTGGGTTAAGAGGGATGACATCAGCAAAACCAAGCCCAAAGTCACAAATGATGTCATCCTCTCTGAATTACAAACACTAACCCAGGCTGCTAAGGAACTCACCACCACACTAGAGACTTCACTAACTTCATTTGTGGAGTCCTCTATGACTGCCTTACTTCCGCAACTACTGGGAGATGCCTTGCAAGCTCACCTCCCGGCTGTTCTAGACCAGAGCCTCCAGCAATACATACCGTCTGTCCTCACATTAGCTGTCAAAGAAAATGTTGCGGATATTGCTAAGGCGTCTGAGCCTTCAAGAAAACTTCTTCAAGAGCTGTTGCAAGAGGAACTTAAAGAGATCTGCTTATTTGTTCATCAAGAATTCGTTAAGTTCCTCAAGCCTGGATCAGGCACAACTACTACTGGCGCTATGCCTGAGGGGGAAAATTCAGCAACCTCCACCTCTGAAGAAGAAGAAGACACTGATCAACCTAAGGGGAGCAATCACTTAAACCTTCATCAGGGATTCCTATACCAAAACCTCTCAGATCCTTCAACCCCAGCACTGATGCAATAAAGGACAAGGGAAAAGGAATTGCTATTGAACAACCTAAAATAACCCTGCACTCCTTCCAAGAAGAAGGCGGATCTACAGCCAAGCTCTCCAAACACTCTGACCTGAACAAATTCAAGAGCGCTGATGAACCACCACTTACCCCAGAGCAGGAAAAGGCTCAAATCTTGGAACACCAAAGGCTGGCAAACATCAGAGCAGTTGAACTCAAGAGCAAAGAAGCTCTAAACAAACTCTCTCCTGATGTAAAGGAAGCTCAGTGGTTAAGCTCAAAGAACTGGAGGTTAAAAGGAGCAACCTTCAAAAGGAATATGAAAGACTTGTAAACCAGAGAGCTGAACCTGGTCAAATCACCAAGTATGCATGTTACACTAACAAAGACAAAAAGGTGGTGATGACCCTTTACAGAGAGAACCAACTAACCAACTAAAAAGTCTTCAGTGACTTTAAACTCAGAGATCTGGGCCTCTCTGAATGGTTAGAAATGATGTCTCTTGCCCAAAAGAAGACTGTGCCTAGTGCTGCCCAAATGATGAAAAACATTCAAGCAAAGCTAAATTGGGTAAGAGACACGTCAAAGAAGCTGAAGGTACCTCTGCCTCCTCAACTTTCACAACAACAACCTTCTCAAGGACAAAGGAAAAGGAAAACCCGAATGGGGTCTCTGGTGGAGAAGTTGGTCACTGAAAACATTGTTGTTGATGGGATGCACAAAAACTTGGTACTGCCCAAAGAGATCACTAAACTAGTAGGGGGCCAAGTATACTCAGAACCAGAGACAAGTATGGTCTTTATGAATGGTAATTGTGAGTGTTGCTTTCAGCGGATGAATGAACTACATCTGGCATCAACCATCCAGCTTATCTGACTCAAACAGGGCATCCTAAGGAACTGCAAAAACAACTGAGGATTTTGAGTTTGAAGTTGAGCTTGTCATCAACTCCAGGAGTGACAATGTTGAAGCCCAGAGAATCTGTGATCAAGGCCTCGATCGCTGAAGAACCTTTTTACTTTTTGTTTATGTTTACACCTCTAGGTGTTTTTGTAATAGACTAGGTTCTTTATGTTTAATAAAACTCTAAGGTATGTTTGTTAAATTATGTGTAAGAAGAAGCTGTGTACTCACTTACAATAATTTTAGACTTAGTATAATTTATAAACAAATAGGGGGAGATTGTTGGGCCAATGAAAGTTTTAACTATGGCCCAGTCTAGATTTGTTTAATTAGACTAAGTGTTTGTTGATCGCTGAGAGGACCAGTGACAGAGACTAGACCAGTGGAAGGCAAAGCCTCAGCTGGCACACCAGGAACATTCAAGTCAAAGAAAACGTCAGAGAAGTCGAAGACAATCTGAAGTCATACTCACCAATAATTATAGATAGCTGGGATGTTGAAGGAATGTACTGGTGTTCAAGGATCTCTGAGTTGACAACACTCAGAGATCACTTAAGAACCCTAGAAGTATGGGATAAGCAAAGCTTATCCAATCGTTTATAGTTTAGGCGGGAGAATCTACCAAGTGTTTTGAGCGGGACAAAACAAGAGATTCAAGATAAATCCTAGTACGACCTAGTGGGACAAAAGGTGAACAGTTGGCAGAACTGTTCACCTAAAGTTGTTTAAAGGTATGTCTCGATTTGGACATGCATTTAATACGTTGTACTCTTCCATTAAGAAGGTGACACGTATCAACTACTCCCACTAAGGAAGCAACCTCGTACACTATAAATAGGAGTGAGAAAGAAGAATTAAATCAACCCTTGTGCTTGGATAATTTATCTAAGTTCTTTCTCACCTTGGAACCACTGAGCCCCCAGCTGTCTACCAACGTCTCATTAGTTCCCTTGTAAACTTGAGTCTCGAATCTAGTTTACTTGTTTCTAAGGTTCATATCTTGTTGTCATTCAACGAGTGTATTCATAGCACTTTGTAATACTTTGTTTATAATACTTAATAAAGCATTACGCGTTTGAAAAGTATTTCATTGTGTTTCGTGGTTACAAGAGTTATAGTTTATCAACACTTCTCATATCAAGGGACTTTTACTATTTTGTAACTTTACAATCCCTATGAGTTAATTAATTTGGGATTTTAATGAAGTTTATTGACTATAGTTAGATTTATTTTATAATATTTTACCTTTTTCCCTGTTTGTGAGCTTATAAGTTGGGTTTAGTTAAGCTTATAGTTTTAATAACTTGCATACTGCCAGCCGTATTTTTGATGACGGACTGGGTTTTTATTTTTATTTATAAAAGTGGGGTGATTTGTGTTTCTATGCGTTTATTCTATATAAATAAGGTAGCTAATTAGATATAAAGTCAGGGGTAAGACGGTTCTGACTTTCTGGTTAATATGTTCTGCAGGGTGAACCCACTGAGTACGATACAACACTTGAGGAGTTCGCGACTTATTTTAGTCAATCTGCTAAGGTAGACTTCGTACCTTCGATGTAAACTTAGTGCATTTTTTTGCCCGATGATTTCTTAAAATATGTAATAGAGTGTTTCATTGAATGACTAAGGTTAGTAAAAGCAAGTCTTGAGTATCGGCCATTTATGGTTACTTTTTATATATATCAAACCACATTGATTCATTATTTAAAGTAGTAACCTGAAATGGAGCTACTTTTTATCACTTTTATTTTGCTGCTATGTGTATTCTTCAATGATACTATGCTTCTATTACCTATATATAGTTCCTAACTTGGGGCATAGTAACACGCATTCTAAATTAAGCATCTACCTTATAGATGTTTGAATGTAAAAAGTTAGTTATAATACTTCTGAATACCATTTTGAAGTAACCATCCACTTGATATATTAGCGCTATAATTTGGTAAACTATATTGTGCAGATGGAACATATATCACTTGAGCAGCTTCATCATAAGCCAACCCATCTTGAACAACGGCCTCAAAAGGTTTAAACACTTACTATGAAGCCATCGATGTTCATGCTAGAAGATAAAGGTTACTTATTGTAAACAAACATATTTTAAAATATCTGATGTCGTAATACATTTGTTTATAAAATTACTGATATGTGTATGCAACCAAGGATGGCTCATATCGTTAGAGGGCTTTTGTCAGGTTGAGAAAATAATCTTAATAAATGTTTGACGTACTTATAGACTCATTAGTTGTATTTCAGTACATATACAATATTTTAGCATTTAGTTGCCTTTTTTAAATGAATATAAAATGATGAATGAAATGTAACGATGTCTGATTTGCAGGTATTCTATAATGATGTGCTTAAGAGACCGCAGGCATTTTCCAAGCACTTTTCACAGGTCCGTGTTTACTCCAATCCTTAGTAAATGTGACATATTGGAAAGTTTAACGCCTTTTTCGTTGTTACATAATTGAATCTATTAATTGGAACCTCTTTTGGAAAACCATTGAACATATTTAAATTCTGTCAAATTATTAAAGGATTCATGGCTCAAGTATGATTGCTTATCTACCTAATTTTGATTATCGATTATGCCCTTATGAAAAAGTATATGATATCCTTAAGAGTTGAACTGAATAGTTTATAAAAGTACATCCAAGATAGCAAACCTTAATGAAATATAACATAACAATAAAGCATAAATAGAACCATGGGAATACCTGCTTAATAGTTTCCATTTTGATATCCACCTATTTGTATATAATACCTATGTTGTAACTGTGGCTGCAAATTAGTTACCGTTTAGTGTTCATTTTATCCGTCTAAATTTAAATATTTGGAAGAAAGTCATGAGTGTAACCATTTGTTAGTATGTATTTGTATGAGATGGAACGACTTTGTTTATGCTCTATGTTTGCAGCCCAAGATAGAGAATATGCCGGTTGCACCTTCTACACCAAATAGATTACGTTGGACCTGATAAAGTTATTCCCTTTGTGGTTCATAGGTACTTAATACCTATCTTTTAGAATGGATTTGCAGAAGAGCGAAGAAAGGATCACACACGAAAATCCTTTTGTTGGCTCTCTCTTATCCTGGTTATTGGAATAAATAGGACCATATTAGTACTTTTCCTTCAGTAATACTTCTTGGATTTTATCTATGGTTTAGGCATACGATTACACATTCACCCCATTGTATTTAGTTAGGGTATAACATAATTTTAGAAGGTTTTTCTTCTTTGCCTTCACAAAATGCATAGAGTGCTTTGTAGTTTTGTATCTTATATGTATGTGTACTTCTAAGTTCGTATTATGGTTCCTTATGACCAATTATCAAGAAGCTATGTGTATCAATTTCATTGTGCTAAATAGTCGAACCAATTATGATCAAGTTAAATCGAGTGTGTCAACTTTTATATTCATCATCCCATTGTTTGATGTAAACCATTATCTCAAGTTTAGAGCATTAAGAAATTGCATCATTTCTGGACAGATACCTGCTTATATTTGGCTCAGTAGGAAAAGGCCCAAATTGCTCTTAGTTAATAATTATTATTATACATTAGGCAGTTCAATTTAATATACGTATGTGAATTGTAGTTCGCTAAATAAGTGTGAGTGGCTAGATGTAATAAGTTGGCTAAGATTAGTTCTTAAATGTAAAAAGGGCATGTGTGTATTAGTGTATGTAGACGTGTGTTTAAAATACAATATTTGAGTACAAGAACAAGTGCTTCTTTTGGTTTAATATTTTTTAGTGCTACTAATTTGAGATAAAGAGCCATTCACACACGTACTACAGAAAAAGTGTGTATGCATAAAAAAAGAGTTGAACCTTCTGATATGTTTCATATGCTATCAAACAATTAACGTCTTTCTATAAGTGTCTAATTAAGTGTCATTGTAGCATGTCCATAGATTACCCATGTAGGCATAAGTTCTATCTACGGCTTTACATCATTATCATTGCCTTCATTTATTTAGTTTTTTTTGTAGTGGTATTAGAATAGGATTAGAACGACTGCTTCTTATGATTTAATCTTTTACAACTTGTTAATGCAAGTAATGCCTAAAAACATTATTAGTGTTTGATACTAATTATTTTTCAATGGGTTCAGATTTATCTCTCGGTATCCTCTCGAATTGATCTCGGCCTTAAGTGGAATGATTGTTCTTGGTTAATAAGAAAAAGGTTTGGATTTCTTAATCTACTAAATGCTTAAATGCACGAAAATGTAAACTTAAATTTAAAAGTACTTAAAATAATAAAACTTGAATTGAGATTAAAATTGAAATTAAATTTAAAATTAAAGTCACAGTTAAAATATAAATATGAAATAAGGAAACAATAAAGAAACAGTAAGGAAACAGAAACAGTAAGGAAACAGTAAAACTACCCAGAAGAAACTGATTCGGAAGTTTAAACCTTGATTCGGAACTTTTGATCCGGAACTTTTCACCCGGAAGTCTTCATTCGGAACTTTTAGAAATCCTTCACTCGGAACTTTCTTCGGAAGTTTGGTTCGGAAGTTCACCCGGAACTTCGTTCGGAACTTTTGGTCCGGAAGTTTATTCGGAACTTTTTAAGAAAAACTCATTCGAAACTTAATCAACAAACATTCATTCGGAACTTTTTACTCATCCGGAACTTCAGTTCATTCGGAAGATTAGGTTCATCCGGAACTTTTAGTTCGTTCGGAAGTTTTCAACTGACTCGGAACTTTAAAAGGAAAACTCAATCGGAACTTTTAAATAACCATATTGATGAGACTGCTTTTATACATAGTCTCATCGTCCAAATCGGGCTTAAAATGCATTAAAAATCATCAAAATACCCAAATATATGCTTGTGTTTGTTGCTTGTGTATTTTAGGTACGGATATTGAGAAAATGACGATCACAAGAATCATGCAAAAACGAACACGGGAAACGAAGCCGTACGATGAACCAAGCCCTAATGAAGAATTTTCCAAAGAAAAACCTTGAAGATTTGAAGAATTATGAAGATTGGTCCTCCATGTTTGAAGAATTGACACTTTATACCCTTGTATCTTCATAATTACAAGTTTGGTCCCTAAAGTTTGTCAAAATTACAAAAAGGACCCTTAACTTTGAAGAATTGGCAAATTTAGTCCCTCAACAAAACTAAATTGTCAATAATGGTCCTCCAAGAAGTCAACAAACAAGTCAAGGCCTTAAAGTATCAAGACATGTCAAAAACAGCCCTTGAAGATTGCTAAAATTACACTTGTAGTCCTTAAAACAAGTTTCAAAACTTGTTGTGCCAAAATTGCCAAAGTCCAAAAGTTGATATGTGTTATTTTGGCGTTGATAGCCATTTATAACAACATGAACAAAGTTTGAAAAGTAAGGGGGCAAACCTGCCAGACAGCCAAACTCCTCACACCCAACCAGCTACTGCCACCTCACCCACTCACACCCATTAACCAATCACAATCCACCCCTTTACCACGTCACCTCTCCACTCACTTAAACTGAATAATTAATTCAGTTTAACCCTTCCCTCCAAACACCAAGTTTAAATAATTAACCCCCCAAAACGGATTAAATCATTCCCTAATCCACCCTTAAACCCTAATTTTTCCCAGCAAGAACATCAATTAAATCAAAGGGTTTTTTTGGTGATTCTTTCCAGATCCTTAATTAAACATCCCTTAAACCTAAAACCTTCCTTAAACTCCCATCACCATCACCTCACATGTCCCTCCAACCCTCCCCTGCCCCACTATTCACTCCCAAACAAAAGATGACAGCAAGATCAACAACTCACATCATTTTCTTGCTCCCAAAGGCAAAATGGACGTCCTAAATTGTTTCTACATCACTGGCATCTCAGCTACAAGCCAAAGATCTTCACATGGCTTTGTTTTAACTGAAAATTCAAAAATCGTCCAAGGGCAAGATTGGAAGTTCAAGAGTTAGGGTTTTTAGCTTCTATTCACTTCTAGAATCACATTGTAGCCTCTATATAAAGGCATTGTAGGACTTAGCATAGTTTCTGTTCTTAATTTTTCTCCTTTTTTCAAAAACCTTGTAAATCCAGTTTATGAAGTGATATAAATGGTATTGAGTTTGTTGATGAGAAATATTGAGTTCCCTTTACATTTTCAGTTGATTTAAGTTCATTGTTTAAGTTTGGTTTAAGTTTCAGCAAAGGTTTCTAAATTTCCAAGTTTCTGATTTCTTCTCAAGTCTTTTCTCAAATCTTAAATTTCCTTCAAAACCTGTTAAAACGGTGATTAATTGTGTTGGTGTGATGGTATTTGAGCTTGTGTATGTCCATAACACCATGGCTTGTTCTGGTGTAGTGGGTACCCAAGTTTAAATAAACCATTGGTTTGGTCATTTCTTTCTTTTTTAAGTTTATCATATCCTTACCCACAAGCTAAAGCTCTCTTCTAGCTTAATCTATAAGCTAGGAGCAAGCCTTAAGCTTTTTACACAGCTTTTCCTTCTTTTCTCTTAGCAGATTCAAAAAAAAAGGAGCCAATCTTATTCATTTTTTGTTAAGCAAAATTTCATCAAAATCTTAACCAAGTTCAGCACAAGCCCGGGCTTGTTGGGAGGTGACTATTCAGTCACTGTTGGGCCTGGATGTAGGCCCAACAAGGTAGCTTCCTAGTTCCTTCTTCAGTTTCCAAAATTTTAAGTTGTTTGATTTATATGATGTTTATGTGAATTGCATGATATTTGCTTGTTTGTTGGTTTAAGTGTTTAACATTGCTTATATAGGTCTTGTATGCATGTTTAGACAGCTTAGGTTTGATTTGATTGAGTTTTGTGTTGAGTTGCTTTGGAAATTTTGATTTCAGTCAATATAAAGGGGTGTTTGGATCTAGTTTTTTGATTGAGATTGGTAAAGGTTTGTGGGCTAAAACTTGTTTAGACATTACTCTTAGGTTGCTTTTAGGTGTTAAGTACATTTGGTTTTCAGTTTGGACAAGTTTAAGACCATATGCATGCTTAAAACTTTGAAAAATGGTAAAAATCAGCTAACTGCCTTGTTTGCATGATTTTGTGAGAATTTGTGCTTGATTTCTTGCAAGTTGTTAGATATTAAGTTGTTTAAGGATTGAGATTCAGTTTCATGCTATTTGCTTGATTTGTGTGCTCTATTTGAAGATTTGAAATTCACATTTGAGCCATGTATATCAGCAAGTACTAATCAGAAACATATAAGCTATTTCAGTAACTTTACTTGGCCTTCTTTGTGCTTGATTGTGTGTGATCTTGCTTAAATTGTGTTGATTCTGACTCCTTATACTCCAAAGAGTATAAGGGTGCCCTTTGTATCCAATCAAACATCCACAATCACAAGATCAAGCCCTCTTGATCATAACTGCACAAGTGAATAAACACTTGTGTGTTCATCAGAAAGTTGAGCTAGTTTGAGCACGTTTCTTGATTTCTAAGTAGTTTAATCTTGTTAAATTTAGATTGTGATTGAGTTTTTGTGAGTTAAAAAGAGTATTGGATTAAGTTTTTTTAAAAAAAAAGAAAAAAAATTGCAAAAAGCTCACCCTGCCTGGACTCGAACACGCGACCTTGCTTTCCAAGGGCTAGCGTGTTAACCAGTGATCTAGATGGCTTTTTACGTTTACCTTTCATTTCATTAGATATTTAAGAGGTGTTTGTTTTTTAGCTTATTTAGATAACAGCTTTTAAATAAGCTATTTCTGGCTTATTTCTTTAAGCATTTTCCTGTTTAGCATTTTTCCTAGGATTGTACTAAGGTTTTTGACTTTTCTGAGCAAAAAGTAGATTTTTCCCATTATTATTTTATTTATTAGGATTATTTTAAGTTTAATTTTTAGAAAGTCATTTAAAAATAGTAAAAAGTAATTTAAAAATCTGAAAAAATAATTTTTAGGTTTTTAATCATATTTTTGAGGTTTACAGCTAATTAGGTTTTCAATTTAGCTTATTTTTAATTTTATAGGATTTTAGGGTTTTTAAGCAACTTTAAAATTTAATAAAAAATTATTAAATAGGTTTCAGAAAATTTGGATTGCATTTTTGTTTTAGTTACATTATTTAGGATTTTTGGTAATTTTTTAGAATTATTTGGTGAACTTTGAATTTTTTTGATTATTTTAATATTATTTTATTATTAAAAATTGAAGTTTTATTTTTTCTTGTTTTTATATTTTTCCTAGGTTCTTATTTAGGAGTTTTGTCACTTTCCAAATAATTTTTAGACTTTTCAATTAATTTCTAGAATTAATTTAAGATTTAATAGATTTTAATAGTTTTTGAGTATTTAAAAATAGTTTAATTTGGTTTTAAAATTTTTAAAAATATTTTTTAGCTTAATTAGGATATTTTTGAGGTTTACAAACTATTAGATCTTGTTTAAGGCTTTTTAATAATTAAAAGTGATTTTTAGGGCTTTAATTAGCATTAAAAAGTCATTATTGAATTAATTAAAAGGTTTTAGCAAGTTTGGATTTTTTGTAAACTCTTAGAATATTATTAGGGATTTTTAGTAATTTTTAGGAATTTTTAGGTTAAAATTTTAAATTTGGCACTATTTACGGTTTTGCGTGATCGCCTTTTTCGTTGTAGTTTAATTCGTCTTTGTAACCGTCTTTCTCTTCTAATCCCATTTCTTTCTCAATCATATAATCACAAACATTAATCAACTCTTAACACAACGCACTTGCCTCCTCGAGAACGAACTCACTTAGGGTCATTCACACACGATTTTCCTAAATCGTCGTGCTCACTTGCCCTACTTTGTGCATCCTTTTCCTAAAGGTGTACAAAAATACACCACATCATTTTGGCGCCGCTACCGGGGAGGCGTGTTGTGTTTTGGTTGAACCATTGTTGTTTTATATATAGCCATAATAGCTATTTGTATTAGTAGCACTCTACTAATACGTATTATCGGTTTTTCGTTTTTTGTGAATACTATTAATATATTGTATACGTAGAACAATAAATTTACAAGTACTCCAAATACGTGAGAAATCACAACCTTGACTTGGGAGGTCATTACCCAATCATTGTATTCGAATCTCAAACCAAAGAAAAAGGCAAAAATAGATAAATACTTTCGTGAAGCTCGATTTTGAGAAATACAAACTATAAGGTGGGTATAAGGCGGTTGTATTTCACGACCTAAAGGAAAAAGGCTCTTAAGTGCTTCGCGCCGCCTCGTTTCCTCCGCTTGCTTGTGCGTATTTTGATTTTGAAAGCTAATCGAGGGTTTTGCCGCCCAAAGTATTATTAAGTATCATATATATTTTCTTGGTTTCTATT
Organism: Glebionis coronaria; assembly: GCA_025667525.1. Lineage (NCBI taxonomy): Eukaryota > Viridiplantae > Streptophyta > Magnoliopsida > Asterales > Asteraceae > Glebionis > Glebionis coronaria. The sequence continues at coordinate 155,072,278 of CM046881.1, read as the reverse complement.
GATTAAACCCTCTTGAACGATTTGGTGTTCCACCATCGTTCTAAAGTCATCGAAGGCGTTCACTTCACGTGATCATTTTCATTCCTTGAGGCTTCTTTAATCGAGAGATTTGATTAAGGAGGAGATTTGTAGATTTGTGTCTACCTAATACATTCCAAAAATCTAAAAAAAGTAAAAACAATCAAAAACCACAAAAAAAATTGAAAAAGTAAAAACACCAAAAAGAATCTTCTTTGCTCGCCTTCTCGTTGTACGTGACGTTTATGCAAACTCGCTCCAAAGCAAGACGTGCTCGTAAACGAAGAAACAAATCCACCACTCCTTCTAGTGAGGGGTCTCCTATTGACGAACCCATTGTAGTGAAAGAAGCACCCATGGCTAATCGAACTATGATGTAGTTGCTTCAAGCACCCACCGAGGGTTATGGAGAAGCGATTGTGATTCCCGCTATCCTTGCGGAGAATTTTGAGGTTAAGACGGGTTTATTGTCCATGATTCAAAACAACAAGTTTCGAGGTGACGAAAAGGACAACCCTCATAACCACATTCGCCAATTTAATCGTCTCACCGCCACATGCAAGTTTAAGGATGTTTCAAACGACTCGATTAAGATGATGCTTTTTCCGTATTCCTTAGCGGGGCCCGCAAAAATTTGGTTAGAGAAAGAGCCACCCAATTCTATATTGACGTGGAAGGATCTCGTTTCAAAATTCGTGAACCAATTTTTTCCGCCCTCTAAGACTACGCACTTGAAAAACGAGATTTCAAAGTTTTCACAAGAGTATAATGAGAGTTTTTCAACGGCTTGGAATAGATTTAAGAAAATGTTGCACGAATGTCCTCATCATGGTTTTTCCGACTTGCATCAAATTGACACGTTTTACAATGGCTTGAACGATCATGAGCGTGATTATCTTAATGCCGTCACGGGTGGTAATTTTTTGTGTAAGACGGTCGAGGAAGCATTGTTAATCATTGAAAATAGGTCTAAGGTGTATAGTCCTCGTAGCACGTCGAGTGTTCGTAAGACTTCGTCTTCGTCTTCGCCTTCATTGTCACACACCGTTGATGCTTGCCAAATCGAGGCTAATTTGGAGAACAAAATTTTTGATAAGTTGAAAGGATTGTTAATTGAGTTTAAAGTTGGTGAGCAACCCGCTCCCGCTACGATTAAAGCGGTTGAGGTTTCTTGTATGTATTGTGGTGGAGCTCACGATTATTCCGAGTGCATTACCAACGGTGGTAACACTTCAAGTGCCTTCGCGGCCGCGGGAACTTATAACCAAAACGGTCAAGTTCCTCGCACTAATCAATTGACTCCACCGGGTTTTCCACCAAATCAAAATGCTAACAATTATCGAAACAATCAAGTTGGTTACCAGAGCAATCAAAAGAACAATTACAAGGGTAATAACAACTATGGGAATCAAGGGAGTAGTAGTAGCCAATTGCAAAACCAAAACCAAAACCGTAATTTTCAAAACACGAGTCAAGGTCTTCAAAATGTTTACACTAAAGAACTTCCAATGGACTTTGTGAATTACGCCACGGCAAATGATAAGATTTTGGAAAACATTCAAGAGCAATTGGCTAGTCAAGCTAGGGACACGGCTAAAAACACTAAGGAATTGGCTAACTTTGTGAAAGAAAATCTTAACATGAGGAATGAATTGAAAAATGATTTTGCTAACCAAATTCGAGGTCAAAACAACAAGATAGAGCAAAGTCATGCTAGGCTTGAACAAAGAATTGACCAAAAAGCCGCTAGTCAAGATTTGAAGTTTAATAGTTTTGATGCTAAGCTTAATGCAATTTTAGAAGCCGTCATGGGAAACAAAGCCTCTACTTCGAGTGGTCTACCTAGTAACACCGTTTCAAACCCGAAGGGAGAGATGAAAGTGATTACCACACGTAGTGGTAAGACACTTAAAGAACCGACTCCTCAACCAATTACTCCAACGGTGGAGGAAATTGAGGAAGAACCCGAGGTGGTGGTCGAAAAGGAGCATATTTCAATCCCACAAAGTACCGCTCATGCCACACCTACGGTCGACCCTTTACCAACATTGGAACCCGAGATTCCAAAGGCTATGCCTATGCCCCAACCCACACCACCCTTGCCTTACCCATCGAGACTTAGGAAGGAGAAACGACAAGAGCGCGACAACTACCAATTTGAGCTTTTTATGAAAATGTTTCGTGATTTGCACTTTAATGTGAGTTTCTCCGATGCTTTGGTCATGATGCCTCGATTTGCCGCTAACTTTAAGAGTATGTTGAACAACAAGGAGAAATTACACCAAATGTCTAGTTGTTCGTCGGTTTATCTTAATCGCATACCTCAAAAAGTCGGTGATCCCGGTAAATTTTTGATCCCTTGTGCAATTCAAGATATGGAAGAATGCTATGCCTTGGCCGATCTTGGTGCTAGAATTAACTTGATGCCACTTGCAATCTTCAAGTCGCTCAATCTTCCTAATCTTACTCCTTCACGAATGTCTATTGAGTTGGCCGACCATTCCACGATTCTTGCATGTGGTTTGGCGGAAGACGTTTTTGTGAAAGTGGGGAAGTTCTACTATCCCGTAGACTTTATCGTTGTTGATATCCCCACGGATCCTCAAGTTCCTCTTATTTTAGGTCGTTCGTTTTTAGATACGTCTATGGCTTTAATTGATGTGCATGCTAGAAAGATCACCTTACGTTTCAACGACGAGGAACTTGTTATAAACGCAACTCAAAATTCTCAACTTTCTCATGTTTATTCTGTTGCTACCATAAACCTCGTTGATATGATCGACGTGGTTTGCGAGGAATTTTCACAAGAAGTTTTAGGGTTTGGTGATGAAGAAACTAGTGGCAATCCCACTATGTTAGATCCAATTCTTGATAATTCGACACCAACCTTCACTCCTTTCGAAGGTGGTGGTTTTACGTTGGAAGAATTCGATGTTCCACGTACTTGTGACGAAGACCTCGACAACGATGAGGACTTCTCGATTATCAAGGATTTTCTCAACGATTTCCCATTTCCTCCACCCGAGGAGGTTATGAGTATCGAGCCCAAATCTTCACTTGAGGAACCACCTATTCTCGAGTTGAAAGATTTACCTCCTCACCTCGAATATGTCTATTTGGAGGAGGACGACAAGTTGCCGGTTATTATTGCGAAGGATCTTTCGAATGATGAAAAAACCGCACTTGTCAATGTTCTTAAGGACCACAAAGGGGAGATTGCGTGGAAGTTATCCGACATTAAGGGGATCGATCCCAAGTTTTGTACCCAAAAAATCTTAATGGAGGAGGATTTCAAGCCAACAATCCAAAGTCAAAGGAGGGTGAACCCCAAAATTCACGATGTCATCAAAAAGGAGGTCCTTAAACTCCTTGACGCGGGAATGATTTACCCTATTTCCGATAGCCCTTGGGTGAGTCCTATTCATTGTGTCCCTAAAAAGGGAGGGATGACCGTTGTGCCAAACGATGCCAACGAGTTGATTCCAACTAGACTCGTGACCGGATGGAGAGTGTGCATTGACTATCGTAAGTTGAATGAAGCCACTCGAAAAGACCATTTTGCCTTTCCCTTCATGGACCAAATGTTGGAGCGTCTTGCGGGAAACGATTTCTATTGCTTTTTAGATGGTTTTTCCGGTTACTTCCAAATTCCCATCGATCCTCGTGATCAAGAAAAAACTACGTTTACGTGTCCATATGGAACGTTTGCCTATCGTAGAATGCCATTCGGACTTTGTAATGCACCAGGAACTTTTCAACGATGCACGATGGCTATTTTTCATGATATGATCGAGAAGACGATGGAAGTCTTCATGGATGACTTTTCCGTGTTTGGTGATTCTTTCACTTCGTGTTTGTCGAACCTTGAGAGGATGTTAAAACGTTGTGAGGAAACCAACCTTGTGCTCAATTGGGAAAAATGTCATTTTATGGTTAAGAGTGGAATCGTCTTAGGGCACAAGGTCTCGAAAGCGTGGATTGAGGTAGATCAAGCTAAGGTAGACGTCATCGCCAAATTACCTCATCCCAAAACCGTCAAGGGAGTTAGGAGTTTCCTAGGCCACGCGGGCTTTTATCGTTGATTCATCAAGGATTTCTCGAAGATTTCTCGACCCATTACACATCTTCTTGAAAAAGAGGCACGTTTTGTCTTTAACGAAGATTGTGCACGAGCCTTTGAGATCCTTAAGAGGAAACTTACCGAAGCTCCCATTCTTGTTGCTCCCAATTGGAACCTCCCCTTTGAGCTAATGTGTGATGCTAGTGATTACGCCATTGGGGCCGTTTTGGGGCAACGTCATGATAAGCACTTCTTGCCTATTCACTATGCTAGCAAGACGATGACCGAGGCTCAACTTAAATACACTACAACGGAAAAGGAGTTCCTTGCCGTGGTGTATGCATTTGAGAAATTTCGACCTTACCTCGTCTTGACGAAATGCATAGTGTATACGGACCATTCGGCTATCAAGTATCTCATGGCAAAGCAAGATGCTAAGCCGAGATTACTTCGTTGGATTCTCCTCCTTCAAGAATTTTATCACAAAATCGTTGACAAAAAAGGAGCCGAGAATCTAGCGGCCGATCATCTCTCTCGTTTGGAAGATCCTCACCAAAGTGTTTACGAGCCCAAGGAAATCACCGAAACATTTCCGCTCGAGACACTTGGTGTAGTGAATTCTAAGCTTGATTCTTCTACCCCATGGTTTGCGGATTTTGCAAATTACCATGTGGGTAACTTCATCGTTAAGGGTATGACAACTCAAGAAAAACGAAAATTCTTTCGTGATGTCAAGTTCTACTTTTGGAACGAACCTTACTTGTTTCGAACTTGTGCGGATCAAATCATCCGACGTTGTGTATTTGGCACCGAAGCTTCTAACATCCTTAGAGCTTGCCATGAGGGACCCACGGGTGGTCACCACGGGTGGTCACCACGGTGCTAATCTCACGGCTAAAAAGGTGTTTGATGCTGGCTTCTTTTGGCCTACTATTTACCGAGATGCACAAGATCTTGTGAAGTCGTGTGATGCATGCCAACGACAAGGAAAAGCCTCACAAAAAGATGAAATGCCACAAAATATCATTCAAGTATGTGAGATATTTGATGTTTGGGGTATAGACTTTATGGGGCCGTTCCCATCATCTCGTGGTAATAGGTACATTCTCGTTGCGGTTGACTACCTATCTAAGTGGGTGGAGGCAAAGGCCTTGCCCACCAATGATGCTCGTGTGGTAGTCAAGTTTTTGAAGCAATTGTTTTCTCGGTTTGGAACCCCTCGTGCTATCATAAGCGATCGTGGAACCCATTTTTGTAATGACCAATTTGAAAGGGTTCTAAGGAAATATGGGGTTACACATCGGCTTTCTACGGCTTATCACCCACAAACGAGTGGGCAAGTCGAGGTTTCAAACCGAGCTTTAAAGAGAATCTTGGAGAGATCCGTGGGGGAAAACCGACAATCTTGGTCGGATAAGTTAGACGATGCTTTATGGGCCTTTAGGACCGCTCATAAGACACCCATTGGGTGCATTCCCTATAAGCTTGTGTATGGAAAGAATTGTCATTTGCCTATCGAGTTAGAACACAAGGCTTATTGGGCCCTAAAGCATTGTAATGATGACATGGAGACCGCGGGAAAACACCAGAAAATGCAATTAAATGAATTGGATGAATTAAGGGATATTGCTTATGAAAATTCATTGATTTACAAAGAGAAAACTAAAAAGTTGCATGATTCTAAAATTAAAAACCGGGTTTTTAACATTGGGGATCAAGTTTTGCTTTTTAATTCTAGATTGAAAATCTTTTCCGGTAAGTTGAAATCCCGTTGGTCCGGTCCATTCACCGTGACTCAAGTATTTCCGTATGGGACCATCGAGCTAGCTCAAGATGATGGTCCTAACTTCAAGGTGAATGGACATAGGTTAAAGCACTACTTTGGCGGGGAAGTTCCATCCTTGAACTACCTCGACCAAGTCACCTTCCCTAATGATAATTAGTATTGAGGGGATCGAGTCGAGCTCATGACTCGGTAATCAAAAACGAGGTGCCTCGTGGGGGAGTCCCATGCTTATCCTATGTACATATTATCGCTTTCTTAGTCTAATGTAGCTTATGTGTGGGGATTTGTGCCCTTCCAACCTTTGTTCCGTGGTTGTTTGTGAATTGTGGTTTTTAGATCATGATCTTCACGATTGGAGCCTCTCGTGTTCGTTTTATGGGAGCACTCGATCGTTTGCTTTGGAGATATTTCTCAATATCCATGATATATCCTTTGATGTTCTAACCTTAGGTTTTTAGCACAATTCATAAACGGCTATTAATTTAATGGTTACACCCTTTCCATGCTAGATTAGGCATTCGACTACGTCTCTAGTATGGGGGTGTTTGCACCCCTAGACTCGAAACATTAAGGACAATGTTTAACTTTAGTATGGGGGGGTGAATAGATACTTGCCTTGCTAAACCTTCACGCTTTCCAAAACTTATCTTTTTGTTTATCGTTTTGTTGCAAAATAAGGCTAAAATGGCCAAAATTTAAATTTTTCTCATGTTTTATAAGTGTTTGAAAACACGATTGTAGGTTTTCCGATGGCGAGAATAAGAGTAATTTTTGACTCGACCGTGCGTGTTGAGCACTTAGCTTTGATTCCTTAACTACACATTAGGCTAAGTCTCTTAAATGAGGACGAGAAATGATAGGGTTAATTATAAGTTACTATGCTAAACGTAGAATACTCGTATTCTTTCAAAAACTCATGTGTTCTCGTTGTTTGCTTATTCTCCCTTCGCATGTAAATATTTTTTAAATATTGACTTAGCGGTTTAGTTAGGATTGTTGGGTTTCTAGTCTTTTCTAGTAGCTTCCGTGTAATTAAATTAGGAAGACATTAAGGTATCACCAACGTCACGGTTTTGAAGTATTGGCACCCCAATAATCAAAAGCTTCACCCAATAATAAGATTTCAAGTGCTCACCTAAGTCAAGCAAACAATTTGAAGCCCCACAAGGCCTAAAATCTATGCAAAAATTGAAAGTGAATCAAGCCTTAATCTTCGAAGCTTTAAAGATCCAAAATTCGCTTTAGCGTGAGGATATACGTCTTTGGCTAATAAAACCACCGATGAGGCGGATAATAAAAGGCAAGGCAAGACCGAAGTCATAATAAAAGCTTCATGGCGAAGTTGAATAAAAGATGGAGGTAAACCAAAGATAATAAGGCCCTTCCGTTAGGGGGCGTATAAAAGTCTTGGTAATAAGTCTCATGTTCAAAACCGTTATAAAACCGTGTTTATCGATTCTTCTTGTCAACTTAATTTTTTAACATCGTTGTCTATTAGGAGGGGTTATTGATTTGATGGTCTTAGTTACACCGTTAGGACTCTATTTTTAGACCTAAATCTCTATTATCGCATAAGTCAAACAATGTATCCTCGTGAAACATTCAAGACATCATAAAATATAAGAGATACAACTTAGGAATAATGGGAGGATAAGTACGTGATTAGGGCATATGAGTAGTGTTAGCATTACTAACTTATAATGACAATGATCTCGTTACACGCTTAGCATGGAATTAGAGTGAAAATCGAGGACGATGAAATTATTTCTAACGAAGCATTCACGTGTTCTTATTCTATGAACCTAAACGTCCCATTTTGCGATGAAAATCATACATTATGTCTATAACACAAGTAGTAGTAATAGTAGTAGTGTAGCTAGTTTATCGTTCAATAAAGTAAATAAAAATGAATTTTGGAGATGCTACGATACTTTATTCTAGCATTGCGTGAGGGCACAACAATGGTTTAGTATGGGGGAGTGATGAGACTGCTTTTATACATAGTCTCATCGTCTAAATCGGGCTTAAAATGCATTAAAAATCATCAAAATACCCAAATATATGCGTGTGTTTGTTGCTTGTGTATTTTAGGTACGGATATTGAGAAAATGACAAAAGATCACAAGAATCATGCAAAAACGAACACGGGAAACGAAGCCGCACGATGAACCAAGCCCTAATGAAGAATTTTCCAAAGAAAACCCTTGAAGATTTGAAGAATTATGAAGATTGGTCCTCCATGTTTGAAGAATTGACACTTTATACCCTTATATCTTCATAATTACAAGTTTGGTCCCTAAAGTTTGTCAAAATTACAAAAAGGACCCTTAACTTTGAAGAATTGGCAAATTTAGTCCCTCAACAAAACTAAATTGTCAATAATGGTCCTCCAAGAAGTCAACAAACAAGTCAAGGCCTTAAAGTATCAAGACATGTCAAAAACAGCCCTTGAAGATTGCTAAAATTACACTTGTAGTCCTTAAAACAAGTTTCAAAACTTGTTGTGCCAAAATTGCCAAAGTCCAAAAGTTGATATGTGTTATTTTGGCGTTGATAGCCATTTATAACAACATGAACAAAGTTTGAAAAGTAAGGGGGCAAACCTACCAGACAGCCAAACTCCTCACACCCAACCAGCTACTGCCACCTCACCCACTCACACCCATTAACCAATCACAATCCACCCCTTTACCACGTCACCTCTCCACTCACTTAAACTGAATAATTAATTCAGTTTAACCCTTCCCTCCAAACACCAAGTTTAAATAATTAACCCCCCAAAACGGATTAAATCATTCCCTAATCCACCCTTAAACCCTAATTTTTCCCAGCAAGAACATCAATTAAATCAAAGGGTTTTTTTGGTGATTCTTTCCAGATCCTTAATTAAACATCCCTTAAACCTAAAACCGTCCTTAAACTCCCATCACCATCACCTCACATGTCCCTCCAACCCTCCCCTGCCCCACTATTCACTCCCAAACAAAAGATGACAGCAAGATCAACAACTCACAGCATTTTCTTGCTCCCAAAGGCAAAATGGACGTCTGAGATTGTTTCTACATCACTGGCATCTCAGCTACAAGCCAAAGATCTTCACATGGCTTTGTTTTAACTGAAAATTCAAAAATCGTCCAAGGGCAAGATTGGAAGTTCAAGAGTTAGGGTTTGTAGCTTCTATTCACTTCTAGAATCACATTGTAGCCTCTATATAAAGGCATTGTAGGACTTAGCATAGTTTCTGTTCTTGATTTTTCTCCTTTTTTCAAAAACCTTGTAAATCTAGTTTATGAAGTGATATAAATGGTATTGAGTTTGTTGATGAGAAATATTGAGTTCCCTTTACATTTTCAGTTGATTTAAGTTCATTGTTTAAGTTTGGTTTAAGTTTCAGCAAAGGTTTCTAAATTTCCAAGTTTCTGATTTCTTCTCAAGTCTTTTCTCAAATCTTAAATTTCCTTCAAAACCTGTTAAAATGGTGATTAATTGTGTTGTTGTGATGGTATTTGAGCTTGTGTATGTCCATAACACCATGGCTTGTTCTGGTGTAGTGGGTACCCAAGTTTAAATAAACCATTGGTTTGGTCATTTCTTTCTTTTTTAAGTTTATCATATCCTTACCCACAAGCTAAAGCTCTCTTCTAGCTTAATCTATAAGCTAGGAGCAAGCCTTAAGCTTTTTACACAGCTTTTCCTTCTTTTCTCTTAGCAGATTCAAAAAAAGGAGCCAATCTTATTCATTTTTTGTTAAGCAAAATTTCATCAAAATCTTAACCAAGTTCAGCACAAGCCCGGGCTTGTTGGGAGGTGACTATTCAGTCACTGTTGGGCCTGGATGTAGGCCCAACAAGGTAGCTTCCTAGTTCCTTCTTCAGTTTCCAAAATTTTAAGTTGTTTAATTTATATTATGTTTATGTGAATTGCATGATATTTGCTTGTTTGTTGGTTTAAGTGTTTAACATTGCTTATATAGGTCTTGTATGCATGTTTAGACAGCTTAGGTTTGATTTGATTGAGTTTTGTGTTGAGTTGCTTTGGAAATTTTGATTTCAGTCAATATAAAGGGGTGTTTGGATCTAGTTTTTTGATTGAGATTGGTAAAGGTTTGTGGGCTAAAACTTGTTTAGACATTACTCTTAGGTTGCTTTTAGGTGTTAAGTACATTTGGTTTTCAGTTTGGACAAGTTTAAGACCATATGCATGCTTAAAACTTTGAAAAAATGGTAAAAATCAGCTAACTGCCTTGTTTGCATGATTTTGTGAGAATTTGTGCTTGATTTCTTGCAAGTTGTTAGATATTAAGTTGTTTAAGGATTGAGATTCAGTTTCATGCTATTTGCTTGATTTGTGTGCTCTATTTGAAGATTTGAAATTCACATTTGAGCCATGTATATCAGCAAGTACTAATCAGAAACATATAAGCTATTTCAGTAACTTTACTTGGCCTTCTTTGTGCTTGATTGTGTGTGATCTTGCTTAAATTGTGTTGATTCTGACTCCTTATACTCCAAAGAGTATAAGGGTGCCCTTTGTATCCAATCAAACATCCACAATCACAAGATCAAGCCCTCTTGATCATAACTGCACAAGTGAATAAACACTTGTGTGTTCATCAGAAAGTTGAGCTAGTTTGAGCACGTTTCTTGATTTCTAAGTAGTTTAATCTTGTTAAATTTAGATTGTGATTGAGTTTTTGTGAGTTAAAAAGAGTATTGGATTAAGTTTTTTTTTTAAAAAAAAAAAATTGCAAAAAGCTCACCCTGCCTGGACTCGAACACGCGACCTTGCTTTCCAAGGGCTAGCGTGTTAACCAGTGATCTAGATGGCTTTTTACGTTTACCTTTCATTTCATTAGATATTTAAGAGGTGTTTGTTTTTTAGCTTATTTTGATAACAGCTTTTAAATAAGCTATTTCTGGCTTATTTCTTTAAGCATTTTCCTGTTTAGCATTTTTCCTAGGATTGTACTAAGGTTTTTGACTTTTCTGAGCAAAAAGTAGATTTTTCCCATTATTATTTTATTTATTAGGATTATTTTAAGTTTAATTTTTAGAAAGTCATTTAAAAATAGTAAAAAGTAATTTAAAAATCTGAAAAAATAATTTTTAGGTTTTTAATCATATTTTTGAGGTTTACAGCTAATTAGGTTTTCAATTTAGCTTATTTTTAATTTTATAGGATTTTAGGGTTTTTAAGCAACTTTAAAATTTAATAAAAAATTATTAAATAGGTTTCAGAAAATTTGGATTGCATTTTTGTTTTAGTTACATTATTTAGGATTTTTGGTAATTTTTTAGAATTATTTGGTGAACTTTGAATTTTTTTGATTATTTTAATATTATTTTATTATTAAAAATTAAAGTTTTATTTTTTCTTGTTTTTATATTTTTCCTAGGTTAAGGACACTTATTTAGGAGTTTTGTCACTTTCCAAATAATTTTTAGACTTTTCAATTAATTTCTAGAATTAATTTAAGATTTAATAGATTTTAATAGTTTTTGAGTATTTAAAAATAGTTTAATTTGGTTTTAAAATTTTTAAAAATAGTTTTTAGCTTAATTAGGATATTTTGAGGTTTACAAACTATTAGATCTTGTTTAAGGCTTTTTAATAATTAAAAGTGATTTTTAGGGCTTTAATTAGCATTAAAAAGTCATTATTGAATTAATTAAAAGGTTTTAGCAAGTTTGGATTTTTTGTAAACTCTTAGAATATTATTGGGGATTTTTAGTAATTTTTAGGAAATTTTAGGTTAAAATTTTTAATTTGGCACTATTTACGGTTTTGCGTGATCGCCTTTTTCGTTGTAGTTTAATTCGTCTTTGTAACCGTCTTTCTCTTCTAATCCCATTTCTTTCTCAATCATATAATCACAAACATTAATCAACTCTTAACACAACGCACTTGCCTCCTCGAGAACGAACTCACTTAGGGTCATTCACACACGGTTTTCCTAAATCGTCGTGCTCACTTGCCCTACTTTGTGCATCCTTTTCCTAAAGGTGTACAAAATTCACCACATCACATATTCATTCGGAACTTTGATGTTCATCCGGAAGTTTTGTCTTCATCCAGAACTTTTGAGTTCATCCGGAAGTCTGGAAACACACATACAGTAGCAGAACCCCGAAGAACAAGGAAGACAAATTTAATCAAAAATCAAACTAAATACTCAAAAAGGTTTTACCAAATTAACCACAAATCATCTAATAACCATAAGTAACAAATCCCAACAGTAAAAACACAAATTCAACAACTTTTTCAAGATCAAATCAATCAAACAAGAATTTAAACTTTAACCCAAATAAATGGAGATGAACAAGATGAAATGGAAAGATTAAACAAGAACTTGTATTGAATGATTAGTGTTTTAACAAGATAAAACAAGGATTAAAATTACAAGATTAAAAATCAAAGATCAAGATCACCAAACACCCTAGTGGTGTTGGTGATGATACGAACTAAAAGGGAGAAAAAAGGGGAGAGAAGAAAAACTAAAAACTAACTGGCACTAAGTGTGTGAGGGGAGGGCTTTATATAGCCTTGTCTTTTGGTTGGTGAGTGGGCTTTCTCCCGTTCTTCTTGTCTTCTCGTCTTTTCAGAAAAGTCGACGTTTTCGATTCTGATTCGGGATTTGTCGTCGATTAATTTTAACTCGTCTTTAAATTTCTTCGTTTAATAGACTTGATTTTCTTCGACTTATGTAAATCTTCCATCTTTGGTCCTTTTCTTCGATAAATCGTCAAATAGGTCCAGTGACTTCAAATCTTTTGCATCTCTTGGACAATAGACTTCATCTTGAGTCTTTTTCTTCGATAAATCCCGTGCAATCTCATGTTTTCTCCATTATCCATCCAGTTGGCTCTAAAAACACAATAAACACAAAAACCACGCATAATTACAAACAAATGATATTAAATACATGTTTTGGTCTTGTTTTACTCAGAATTAAGTGGTAAAAGGATAGGTGTTTACACACCTATCAAATCCCCTACACTTAACCATTGCCATGCCCTCATGCAATGCTTAGTGATAAAGCAATTTTACACTTTTCTCATAATTAATCAACCTCGGCCTCATTCAAATACTACTAAACAAAAATTTAAAGTACTAAAAGAAATTAACTTTAAAGGAAACAAGAGAATGGAAATAACTTGCAAAGAGATCAATGACTTACATTAGGGCTTTGGTGCTGCGAAGATTTATCACCCTCAAGTTTCACGTTCCCCAAACTAAGCTTAAAAACGAGATCATTGTTATTATAAGTTAGCAATTCAAACACTTACACACATGGCTTAATTAAATGCTTAAACTCCCTTATTCCTAGGTGTATCTCTTATATTTTATTTTTGTCTTAGAATGATCATTAAGATGCATTTTTGGACTTATTTCGATAGTTTATTTAGGCTGAAAGCAAAGTAGGACGATTTGATCAATAGTTAGCTAAAGGACAAAATCTCTTAAAACTGCTTCTCGGGATATCAAAAAGTTCATATCTTGGCATAACTTGGTTCACGATTTGAGACCTTTCTCGGGCCGATATTTGGCATGTACTTCATACTTCATATATTGAGAGACGTGCTTGAGATAATGGTCTTCTCATCGTTCATAGAGTTTCTTCACTTGGAGACTTTTGAGAGGTACTCCAACTTGTTGAGGACGACTTCATGATTATTTCTTCAATCTCTATTTGGGATTTTGAGATACAACGATCCGCCTCCTTTTCGGACTTGGATCTATTTATCCTCATACCTTGTTAGGGTCTTTTCGGATAGACTTCTCCATGATCTTTATGGGAGTTGATTGCTTTTCGTCGTGAGTCTTGATCCTTCATATTGACTTTGGGAATAATGCTTTTCACATCACTTTGGATCTTTAGCAATAAAATGGAATCCTCATGCCTTGTTAGGGCCTTTTCGGACTCGCCAATCTTCGCGCCCCGCTTCATAAGTTATGCCTTGGCTATGAACTCTTATCATTACCGAGCAACTTTTAAACGATCTTGGGCTAGAAGCTAAGTAACTTTTCAAATCGTACGACCTTACTTATTGCAGATAAATTATTAGCAAGTGATGGGAGAATAGGCAAATAATTACACCAAGTGAGCTTGTGCAAGAATACCGACTTATAAATGACTCTATCATTTCTTGTCCTCCACAATTTAAAATCTCAAGTAATGAGACTCGTGGACACTTAGCCTAATAAACCAATTAAGGTCTACATGGTTAAGGATACTAGCTAGAATAAACTTGGATAAGTCTATTCGAGTTGAGTCAAAATAAACGCAACGGGCCTAATATGTCAAAGACTTCTAAACAAGCCACACCATTTTATTAAAATTTTTGACTTTATTGCGAGATATATACATATGAAAGCAACGATAAAAATTTAAAAATTACGACTAAATGGCCAAAGTTAATAAAAAATTTGAAAAATGTTGAAAAAGATGATTTTCCGGTTAAATGAAGGCATTTTCATGGAGAAGTCCACTTAAAACTTCGATAAAAGTCCCCCCTACACTTAAGATAAACATTGTCCTCAATGTTTAAGCATGTGGGAAAAGTCTCCCCTACACTTATGACATTGTGCACGTTGGTTAACTAAAGTTAAGGAAGAGACGACTAAAGTGATCAATTTCAAACATGAGTATGAAGAAAATTGAATCACGATAGTTGAGAGATAGAACCGGATTTCGGATAACACGGGAGCACGGTTCTTCAAAGTTTCCAAGAGTGCACTAATCCCTGTAATCACATCACCACACACAAAAAAAACAATCTACTTAGGGGGTTAAATCATAAAAAGGATAGATACTCGGGCTGCCTCCCGAGGAGCGCTTGTTTTTGATAACCGAGTCACGAGCCTGACTCGACCCAAAATTAGTTCATAGGAAACGTGGTGAGGGATGGAATCATCTCTTGAGAGATGTCCTCACCAAAGTACAATTTCAAACGCTGGCCATTCACCTTGAAGTTAGGCCCATTTGGCTGAGAAAGCTCAATGGTGCCATACGGAAAAACATTGGCGATGGTGAATGGACCAGACCAGCGGCTCTTCAACTTGCCTGAGAAGATCTTCAACCGAGAGTTAAAGAGTAAGACTTGATCACCAACGTGAAACTCTCGGTTCTTGATTTTAGCATCGTTGATCATCTTGGTCTTCTCCTTGTAGATCAATGAGTTCTTGTAAGCTTGATTCCTCAATTCTTGTAGCTCGTTGAGTTGAATCTTGCGAAAATCACCGGCTTTGTTGATGTCGAAGTTAGCCCACTTCAAGGCCCAGTATGCCTTATGTTCCAGCTCGATAGGGAGGTGGCAAGCTTTCCCGTACACAAGACGATAGGACGTACAGCCAATCGGGGTCTTGTAAGCAGTACGGAAAGCCCACAGAGCATCATCTAACTTATCGGCCCACGCGGCGCGATGCTCTCCCACAGTACGTTCCAAAATTCTTTTCAATCCACGGTTGGATATTTCGGCTTGACCGTTGGTTTGAGGATGATAAGCGGTGAAAAGACGGTGATTGACACCATACTTCGCCATGACTCTTGCAAATTGATCGTTGCAAAAATGAGTCCCGCGGTCACTGATAATAGCACGAGGAACACCGAATCGAGCAAACAATTGTTTCAAGAATTTACAAACCACCCTCGCGTCGTTAGTGGGTAAAGCCTTGGCTTCAACCCATTTGGAAACGTAGTCAACTGCGACAAGGATGTATTTGTTGCCTTTAGAGGAAGGGAATGGCCCCATAAAGTCGATGCCCCATACATCAAAGATTTCACATTCTTGTATGAAAATTTGAGGCATCTCATCTTTATGTGTGATCTTGCCTTGTTTTTGGCAAGAATCACAATGTTTAACCATCTCGTGAGCATCACGGTAAATTGTGGGCCAATAGAATCCCGAATCAAACACTTTTTTGGCAGTGTAGTTGGGACCAAAGTGACCACCGGTGGGTCCTTTGTGGCAAGCCTGGAGAATGTCCAAAGCGGCCGGCCCGTCAACACATCGGCAAATAATCAAGTCAGCGCATTGTTTGAATAGAAAAGGGTCATCCCAAAAGTAAGTCTTAACATCGTTCAAGAACTTCTTTTTTTGTTGGGATGTTAACCCTTGGATGAGAACACCAGCCGCTAAGTAGTTTGCAATATCCGCAAACCACGGGGTGCCATCGAGATTGAGATCTATAGACATTAAGGTCTCAAGGGGAAAGAGTCATTGATCTCTTTGTTCGGATGATCCCCTTGATATGGATCCTCAAGTCTGCTCAGATGATCCGCGGCCAGGTTTTCGGCTCCCTTCTTGTCACGAATTTCAATGTTGAATTCTTGAAGGAGTAAAACCCAGCGAAGAAGTCTTGGCTTAGAATCATGCTTTGTCATCAAGTACTTCAACGCGGAATGGTCCGTGTATACGATAGTGGTGGAAAGGACAAGATAGGGGCGAAACTTTTCAAAAGCATAGACAACAGCTAAAAGCTCTTTTTCGGTTGTCGTATAATGCAATTGTGCTCCCGTCATTGTCTTGCTAGCGTAATGGATTGGTTGGAAGTGTTTGTTCATTCTTTGTCCCAGAACCGCACCAATAACAAAGTCGCTAGCATCGCACATCAACTCAAAAGACAGCTCCCAATTAGGGGTAACTAAGACGGGTGCCTTAGTAAGCTTATCCTTAAGCAATTTGAAGGCTTCAAGACACTCTTTGGAAAAGATAAAAGGAGTATCTTTTTCCAAGAGGTGGGTCATCGGGCAAGCGATTTTAGAGAAATCCTGAATGAATCGACGATAGAAGCCCGCATGACCCAGAAAGCTTCTCACACCCTTCACGGTTGAAGGTGGAGGTAATTTGGCTATGACATCTACTTTAGCACGGTCGACTTCAAGACCGGATTTAGAGACTTTGTGTCCTAGCACAATGCCTTCTTTTACCATAAAATGGCATTTTTCCCAATTTAGAACAAGGCGAGTGTCTTCGCACCGCTGAAGCATACGTTCCAAATTGGCAAGGCAAGAAGAGAAGGAATCCCCAAAGACCGAGAAATCATCCATGAAGACTTCCATGGTTTGTTCAACCATGTCATGGAAGATAGCTAACATGCACCTTTGGAAAGTCCCGGGCGCATTACATAAGCCAAAATGCATTCTTTTGTAAGCAAATGTGCCATAGGGACAAGTGAATGTTGTCTTCTCTTGATCTTGGGGATCGATGGGTATTTGAAAATAACCCGAGAAACCATCAAGAAAGCAGTAATATTCATTACCCGCTAAACGTTCAAGCATTTGGTCCATAAAAGGTAGAGGGAAATGATCCTTTCTCGTGGCATCATTGAGTTTGCGGTAGTCTATACAAACTCTCCACCCAGTAACGAGACGGGTAGGAATCAGCTCGTTGTTTGCATTTGGCACAACGGTGATGCCGCCTTTCTTAGGCACACAATGGATTGGACTAACCCATGGTGAATCCGAAATAGGGTAAATCATACCCGCATCAAGAAGTTTAATAACCTCTATTTTGATGACTTCATGGATTTTTGGATTCACCCTTCGTTGGCTTGGAATTGTGGGCTTAAAGTCGTCCTCCATGAGAATTTTGTGTGTGCATAAGTGAGGATCAATTCCACGAATGTCGTAGATTTTCCAAGCGATAGCTGTTTTATGCTTCTTCAACACGGCGATAAGTCGGGCTTTTTCTTCTTCTTTTAGGTCCTTTGCGATGATGACGGGTGACTTCTCGTTGTCTTCAAGGAAAACGTACTCAAGATGAGGAGGTAGGTCCTTAAGCTCAAGAGTGGGAGGATCCTCAATAGATGGTGAAACTAACGATGGATCATCATCAGTCATCTCTTTAGGAGAAGGAGGATCAATAGCAGTAACCGTCAAAGATAGAGGAGAAAGATTGTCTTCTTTGAGAAGGTTTTCAATGAGGCGGAGATCTTCATCCCAATTGATAGTAGAATCGTTATTGTCTAAATTCACATCTCCCATGGTGGCTTCCAAATCTTTCCAAAGGAAATCACTTTCTCCAAATAGAGATAGTGATGAGTCGATAGAGGAAACGGTCTCAACATTGGGAAGAGAGGTAGGAATACTTTTACAAGCATCTTTGAAGTGTTCTTCACAAGCCTCATCAAGAACGTCAATACAATTAACATTTTCGTATGAATAAGGCTGTTTAGAGAGCTTTCCCATGTTGAAGACGATCTTATCGTCACCCACTCGCATGATAAGCTCACCGGCTTCAACATCGATTAGAGTGCGACCGGTCCTCAGGAATGGACGACCAACGATCAATGGCACACGAGGGTCCATGTCGTAGTCCACAACGACGAAATCAGCAAGAAAAGTGAATTTGTCGACTCCTATAAAGACGTCTTCGGCTATCCCCACTGGATAAGCAACCGTACGGTTAGCTAATTCCAAAGTCATTTTGGTGGGGACTAGCTCAAGGAGAGATAATTGCTTCCAAACGCTTAGAGGCATTAGATTAATACTGGCACCTAGATCGGCTAGGGCCATGCAATTCTCTACTCCCGGGAAGTTGCAAGGGATGAGGAAACGACCCGGATCACCAAGATTGGTTGGCAATTTCCTTAAGAGCACTGCAGAGCAATTCTCATTAAGTTGGGTGTTGGAAATATCAAGAAGCCTTTCCTTGTCGTTGAGAAGATCTTTAAACATCTTAGCGTATTTGGGCATGTGAGCGAGAGCCTCGGCAAAGGAGATGTTAAAATTCAATTGTTTAAACATTTTAAGAAAGTTTGAAACCTGAATATCGTCCTTGCTCTTTTGCTTCTCTTTCCTCAACCTAGATGGATAAGGTATATTGGAAGAAGAGGAAGGCTTTGGAAGAATAGGATCACTCACATCCTTGGGTGGTGGAGGGGTAGAAGGAAGAGGTGGAGAAATTGGGGAAGGAGAAGGATGAGGAATAGGAGCAGGTGACTCGTTCTCCTTAGTCACAACCACCGATGGAGGTATAGGAAGCTCGGGTTCCTTGGTACCTTTGCCACTGCGAGTAGTGATTGCTTTCATCTCCCCTCTTGGATTCGCAACGGTGTTACTCGGAAGAGTACCCGAAGAAGAGGGTTTATTACCTTGGAAGAAACTAGCCATCATGTTCTTCAAGTCATTAGTTTGGCTATCCAACGTGTTTCTCATGTCGGCTCTCAAATCGTTCCCTTGCTTGACCAAGTCTGCTTTAAGGTTGAGCACTTCTCTCTGAAGATTTCCCACTATCACATCGTTAGTCCTCATATAAGTTTCCACTTCTTGGTGAAGAGCGGTGGGTTGGTTGGGAGGAGCATTGTATGCGGGTGGTTGATAAGTAGGTGGTTGGTAAACTTGGTTGTTTCGTTGAGGTGGAGGTGGTTGTTTGTGAGGAGGTATATATGGTTGTCGAGGTTGTTGTTGTTGGTGAGGAGGGCGATTGAGGTTTTGTTGTTGGTTTGGGTTGGTAGGAGGATAACCAGGTGGTGAGAGGTAGTTGTTGGAGCGGTAGCTAAGCAAATTACGGTCACCTTGAGGTCTTGCTTGATAAGCAGGTTGAGGATAGGTGCCATATGCCGCATTCACATTCTCAGCTGGGTAGTCTTGGGTGGCGGTACAAGTGGTGTAAGAGTTAGGACCACCGCATATCTCACAAGGTTGGCTGACAGCATTAACTTGAGCGTTTTTAGCGTTGTTGCTGTTGTTGCTGCTGACGGTGTGGGTGACAAGCGATTCAAGAAGCGTGGTGATTTTGTCAAGTCGCTTGTCGCTGTCATTAGTGCTAGCACTAGCGACATTGGTCTGAACGCTCTTGGTTTGCACACGAGATTTATTCTCAATGATGTCCCAAGCAGCATTGGAAGTCTTAGCCAAAAGATTACCCCCCGAGGCACTGTTTAGTGAATCTTGGTCACTCATGCTTAAACCATTGTAAAAAGTATTAATTTGATGTACTTTGGTAAAACCATGTTGTGGACATTTTCTTAAAAGATCTTTAAAACGATCCCAAGATTCACTGAACGACTCATCGTACTTTTGTTCAAAATTTATGATCTCATTCCGCAAAGCGGTAGTAGGGTGGGAAAAAGTAATTGATAAACTTTGTTTCCAAATCCGTCCACGAGAGAATACTCTGTGGCGGTTCTTTAGCAAGCCAATGCCGGGCTTGTCCCTCTAAAGAAAAGGGAAAAAGTTGTAACCTTATAACCTCTTGTGGAACACCATTGAACTTGACCGTGTTAGTGAGTTGCAAGAATCTCTTGATATGGTCATGTGGATCATCAATGGTACGCCCCAAGAATGGTTGAGCGGAGACCATCTGGATAAAGCCTGATTTTAGCTCAAAGTTGTTGGCTGCAATTGGTGGTATAACAATTGGATCAGTGTTGCCATCTACATGAGCTTGCAGCAGTTCAATCATCGGCCGATTATCCGGTTGAGGCTCATTGCTGTTATTATTATTCATGTTGTTGAAAGGTGGGTTGTTATTGTTATTATTGTTGTTCGGAGGTGGTATGTTGTTGTTGTTTTGTACACCAGCCATGTCTAAGTTATCGAGAGGCTCGGGCTCTTGATAAGACGTGGATCGAGTGCGCATACACCTGCAAAAGAACTAACAAGAGAAAAACAAAGCAAAATATTTTTGGTTTTTATTTTTTTTAATTTTTTGTATTTTTGAAAATTTTATATTTTTTAGGATTTTTGAAAGTTTTTGTGAAAAAGTAACGTTCACGGGGAACGGATCCCAAAATCCAAGTTCTCACAAAAAACTTTTGATCTTAACGAGAGGAGCCGACAGCGGCGCCATTTGATACTAATTATTTTTCAATGGGTTCAGATTTATCTCTCGGTATCCTCTCGAATTGATCTCGGCCTTAAGTGGAATGATTGTTCTTGGTTACTAAGAAAAAGGTTTGGATTTCTTAATCTACTAAATGCTTAAATGCACGAAAATGTAAACTTAAATTTAAAAGTACTTAAAATAATAAAACTTGAATTGAGATTAAAATTGAAATTAAATTTAAAATTAAAGTCACAGTTAAAATATAAATATGAAATAAGGAAACAATAAAGAAACAGTAAGGAAACAGTAAAACTACCCAGAAGAAACTGATTCGGAAGTTTAAACCTTGATTCGGAACTTTTGATCCGGAACTTTTCACCCGGAAGTCTTCATTCGGAACTTTTAGAAATCCTTCACTCGGAACTTTCTTCGGAAGTTTGGTTCGGAAGTTCACCCGGAACTTCGTTCGGAACTTTTGGTCCGGAAGTTTATTCGGAACTTTTTAAGAAAAACTCATTCGGAACTTAATCAACAAACATTCATTCGGAACTTTTTACTCATCCGGAACTTCAGTTCATTCGGAAGATTAGGTTCATCCGGAACTTTTAGTTCGTTCGGAAGTTTTCAACTGACTCGGAACTTTAAAAGGAAAACTCAATCGGAACTTTTAAATAACCATATTCATTCGGAACTTTGATGTTCATCCGGAAGTTTTGTGTTCATCCGGAACTTTTGAGTTCATCCGGAAGTCTGGAAACACACATACAGTAGCAGAACCCCGAAGAACAAGGAAGACAAATTTAATCAAAAATCAAACTAAATACTCAAAAAGGTTTTACCAAATTAACCACAAATCATCTAATAACCATAAGTAACAAATCCCAACAGTAAAAACACAAATTCAACAACTTTTTCAAGATCAAATCAATCAAACAAGAATTTAAACTTTAACCCAAATAAATGGAGATGAACAAGATGAAATGGAAAGATTAAACAAGAACTTGTATTGAATGATTAGTGTTTTAACAAGATAAAACAAGGATTAAAATTACAAGATTAAAAATCAAAGATCAAGATCACCAAACACCCTAGTGGTGTTGGTGATGATACGAACTAAAAGGGAGAAAAAAGGGGAGAGAAGAAAAACTAAAAACTAACTGGCACTAAGTGTGTGAGGGGAGGGCTTTATATAGCCTTGTCTTTTGGTTGGTGAGTGGGCTTTCTCCCGTTCTTCTTGTCTTCTCGTCTTTTCAGAAAAGTCGATGTTTTCGATTCTGATTCGGGATTTGTCGTCGATTAATTTTAACTCGTCTTTAAATTTCTTCGTTTAATAGACTTGAGTTTCTTCGACTTATGTAAATCTTCCATCTTTGGTCCTTTTCTTCGATAAATCGTCAAATAGGTCCAGTGACTTCAAATCTTTTGCATCTCTTGGACAATAGACTTCATCTTGAGTCTTTTTCTTCGATAAATCCCGTGCAATCCCATGTTTTCTCCATTATCCATCCAGTTGGCTCTGAAAACACAATAAACACAAAAACCATGCATAATTCCAAACAAATGATATTAAATACGTGTTTTGGTCTTGTTTTACTTAGAATTAAGTGGTAAAAGGATGGGTGTTTACACACCTATCAGTGTTAACTAATCTTTCTTAGTTTTGATCACAACAAACCATACAACACATTTTGTGTAGAAACACAAAATGAATTATTTAACTAACACTATCATCAAGGTAATAATCATTTCACTAACCTTTCTTAATCATACTTAGTGATCATCAAAATGATTATCCTTAAAACTCACTTTTGTTAATAAGACAAAAGACTTTTTAATAAACTTTCTTTTTTAGAAAATGTTTTATTAAAATGGAAAATGAAAATTTGAAAATGGCATATTCCAAATGCTGTTAGAATATCCTTTGAAGGGTTCAAATACCTCAGATATTCCCACCCCACTAAAAGACAAAAAACAGAGCGGAGTCTAGTGGCGGTACCTTAAGTACCTACGCGGTACCTTAGCGATATGGTACCGCGGGGTGAGATAAGGTACCGCGCACAGTAACCGTTATAGATCCGTTGTAACTTTGTCTCCTTTAAATAGTGGGTCAAATCTCATTTTCTAGCAAGCCTCTTAGACGTTTTTCTCAGCCCTTTTTCTATTTTCTATAGCATAATCATTAGTAAATGATCACTTAATTTGTTAAGGATGTTTACATATGATTATCCTCTTGATCCCCTCCTTTACCATGTCCAATGAGAATATCACTCACTCACTAGTGTAGTGATAAAGATGAATTTATGAGCTAGTCATATTCATCATGATACCTTTTTGTTTTAGGTCAATCCAATGTATTTATGAATACTTGGACTAGTTGTGTTCATCCAAGTTATTTGTGAATACTTGGATTTGTTGTGTACATCCATTGCATATGTGTTTGCTTGGATTTGTGTTGTGTAAATCCAAGCTACATGTGTGTACTTGGATAAGTCTAGTTGAGTTGTAATAGATTTGATTAGGAGTTCTCACTAAACTATAAAGTGATGTGGTTGTGTCTTGTGAGTTCTCACTAAACTTTAAAGTGATTAGTAGTTGTGTTGTGTGAAGTTCTCACTTAGCTTCAAAGTGAAGAGTCGTGAAGATTGGTTCTAGCTTTCGATTAGAACTCGACATCTAGCCTTGTGTCGTAAAATGGTGAAGTAGGCAACGTCGTGAAGATTGGTTCTACCTTAAGATTAGAACTCGACATCTAGCCTTGTGTCGTTAAATTGTGAAGTAGGCAACGTCGTGTAGATTGGTCCTAGCTAAAGATTAGGTCTCGACATTTAGCTTAGTGTCGGAAAATAATGTAAGCAATGATGTAAGGTTTTCTCCGCCGAGAAGGGAGCTTGTGGATATAGTGGAAATCTCGAGTAGGTGTACTCGAGGAGTGGAGTAGAAACGAGGATAGAGCCTCGTTGTCGAACCACTATAAATCTTGGTGTCTTCCCACTAGGTTGTCTCCTTCCTTGCTCTTTACTTATTTCATTATCATTATACTTGCTTATTATTCTTGCTAGTGCATTTCAATTGAACCTAATCATTATGCAACTTAGCTTTAAGTAAAAGATAGTTTTGATACAAACCAAATTGAAAGCAATTTTAATTTGGTCACCAATCGAAGAGAAATTATTCAACCCCCCCTTCTAGTTTCTACAATTGGTATCAGAGCGATGGTCACTCAAGATCTTTGAAGTATATTGTACTTTAAAACTTGGATCGATCCATTGTCTCCTCAAATTAGAAGGTCTAGTTGTACTAAAGTTTCTCTTTGGTCAAAACTATGTTTTCTTTGAAAAATAGGTCTTTTAATTGATAATATTTCATCCCACTTAAGATTAGTAGCCTTTATGCATTTTAGATATACTCTTGAAATGTATCTACTAGTTTGCATCTTGCTTTGTGTAGGTACTCATGAAGATCAATCACTTAATTGGTTGTGGATTGAGTTACTTGCACTTGTAGAAGAATCATCTTCATTGATCTTTAACATCTTTGAATGATGATACCAAGATGATTGGGAATGATACTAGTCCTTGAAGACTTAGTACTCATCATAGTCATTGATTGGGCATAGCACTTATTCCTTCATGGATTGCTCTTTGTGGCCAAGGTACGCTTGCGTTCTCCCACACGCCCTTTGATCATTCTTTTGATCATTACTTGACTATGTGCTTGTTCTCGGCATCCTTGCCTTGACATTTATTTGTGGTTTATGCTTCTTTTCCTTTATCCTCTCAAACCTTCATTGCTTGGATACTTGACTCACTATGGTGATGTAGAGTGAGTTAGTAGAAGCTTAAAGTATCAAGCATGATTTCTATGGTTTGCACCCATACGGTTAGTAGGCCCTTTGTGGGAGAGAAAGTGAATTAATACCTTGCTCATATTTCTGTTTAGACTAAGACTATTATTGAAAGTGATCTTAGTCTATACTTGAATAATTGCTTTGTGCTTATTCATTACCAAAGCCGTTTAACATTTCGCCGGAAAGGCACGTCTTAAACCACTATATATGACACAAGCTCCTCGTTACCACTATTTGAAGACTGTCATTAATCCCTTAAGCATTGATCCTAGTCTTGATTCACTTCCTTTGATTTCTCTCCACTTAGTCGTTTTGTTACGAGTAGTCGTTTGTCCGTTTCGGTTCTTTTCGATCTTGATTTAACTCGTAATCCTTCGTTAAGGCATATTGCTTAGTGTTATGATAATCCAATGATATTCTAAAAGGCTCATGATTTAATTTTAAGTATTTTAGAAAAACTGGATTTTCAAAATTTGGCGTTTTTCAGAGATAGAAACCTGCCTCTACAGGCGGTTCCTTATCTCCGCGGCTCAAACCCGCGGTTCCTTATCGATAAGGTACCGCAGGCAGTAACTTTTGTCAGAGCGACAGTTTGTGTTTTTTATTCTTTTTCAAACCAAACTCTCTCTCTCCCAAAAACACACAGCCGACGGGTTTTACTTTTTCCACCATTGTTGAAGCTTCCAAAACCTTCAATCACTCAAATTAATTGATTCCAAGTTGTGGGTTTTACTCATCCTTTATCTAACTTCAATTAATTGTAAGTATTTTCTTTCAATTTCATCTATTTTGTTCTAGGGTTCATCCTTTCATAATTGGGGATTTTTAAAATTGAAATTGAATTAAAACCTTAATAGGAATGTGGGTTGACATGGTAATCTTACTATGATTCCTTAGGTTGATATTCATTAAGATTTCACTAAAACCCACTTGTAGAACAAATCCGAATTTAGGCTAAATGATTTTGGTTGAATTACGGATTTGAGATGAACCCATGAATAAGTAGGTAATGACATTGTTAATGCTTACCTAAAAACCTTGTTTTGAAAAACCAATGTTCTAATCCATTGTTGATATAACATAGATCATGTGTTCTTGGTCAATGATGGAATAGACACATTGTGAACATGAAAATGATATGGATTCAATCCTATGTTTGTCAAGAAATTAATATAACACATTTTCCTTTTTGATTTTCATATAAGTGATTGGAGAAATATTGTCTTGTGTTTGTATTAGGTACTTAATCATGCCTTCTCAATATCAAAAAGATCATCAATTCACTAGAGATTATATGCCCGACATCTCTCAAACCTTAGTTTCCTCTCAGCTCCAAAACGCTTTTCCATCCCTTTCCTCTCGTTGTTTCCATGAGGGTAGGATTGTAGATCCAAGAATAGCGGGAGATAATTATATCAACTCTATGTTCGAGCTTATTGGGTTTGATTGTTTGCTTTACATAGACGAGGTAATTTATCCCTTGTTCCTTCTTGAGTTCTTCAGTACTTACTCCATGCTTGAAATCAACGACCAAATCTTTATTCGTTTCTTGTTGAATGGTGAAATCATTCAATATTCCCTCGATGACTTTGGTGATATTCTTGGTGTGCCATTTGAAGGCACTTGTCGTTTCACGGATAAGTGGAGACTAGATGCTCTCTTGGAGTCAAACGATAAACCTCCAAATGACACCACCGAAGTTGATCTAAATTGCATCCTTGAAATCATCACGAAAGAGCGTAGTGGAAACGTTGTGAGAAGCCTTCATACAAATGTGCGAAATGTGAATAGGTATGAAGTGCTCTCAAGTGACCTTAAGGATTACATGCTCCAATGGGCAAACATTCTTAGGGAAAATGTGTTTTGTCTTGGTGGGAACCGGGATCATATCCCGGCTTGCATGGGGCATATGTTGTTTTGCCTATTTACTTCCACCAAGTACAATCTTGCATATTACATCGCTCGACGTATAAATTATGCTCTTTCCAAACCCAAAACAAACCTCCCTTATGCTATGCTTCTTACTCGCCTCTTTAGAAGGGTTGGTCAAGATTTTCCTCAACTCGATCTTTCTCGCTTTCACCCGGTTCAACGGGTTATGTTGCCTATTCAAGAGGCGTATCAACGAAAGCCAAGAAGTGACCGTGGTTCGAGAAAATCCGATCATCAAGAGCCGGATGAGGAGGACACCGATATGCCACCAAGTGATGGTGATGGCATCGGTCCTAGTTCTCACTTTGACTCTTCGAGCAACTCCCATCCATCCTCAAATCAATTCGAGGATGATTTTGAAGACTTAGCTCCTCCTCCTCACCCTTCTAGTGATGTTCCTGAAGATCTCAATATGGAGCATCTTTATCGTGAGAATCTTAGAACCCGGGGAGAATTACATGAACACCGAGTGGAGTCAAGAAAAGGGTTCAATTATTTGGGAAAGATGATCAAGGGTTTAGGAAAGAAAAGGAGGTGAAGACTTTGAAGTTTTGTCAAAGTTTGGATTTGATGGTTAAACATTTGGTTATTAACACTTTGGTTTAGTTGTTTATTAACTTGTGTTGCATGCTTAGATTACCATTTATTTTGATCCTTAACGTTTATTATGCCATCATGTTTGTGTTTTACATAGCTTTGTGCATGCCATATGATAGTTAGCTTATTAGATTATGATCTGTAGTTAACTTTGGCTTGTGAAACCTTTGGGAAAAATTTGGGTTTATCAAAAACTGGAATGGGAAATTTTTGAAAACCTTCTGGTCGCGGTTCCATATCGACCCGTGGTTCCTTATCGATAAGGTACCGCCGGTCCTAGATAAGGAACCGCCGGCCACTGTGCACGACAACATCTTTGCTTTACACTGTTTTCTTAATTTTGTGTAAACCTTGCATGATTTTCAGTAATAAACTGCACATTTCCTAAACTAGGGTATCTAAATTTATTATTCACCTAAAATGATTTTAACCCATTACTAGTTTGGATCATCCCCTCAACCATTTAAACCTACCTTGTTTGCCATGTTCTTCACACATCAAACATACTTCCCTAAACCTTAAACCAACCTAATCAACCATGGTGTGTACCAAAACCTCAAACACTTCCAAGACCTCCACCCCAAGAAAAACACTCAAAATAAGGGTTAAGGTAGCTAAGCCTAACTCTTCACCTTTCCTCACACCTAAGAATGAGAATGTTCCTATCCTCATTTCTTCATCACCTTCCCCACCTCTTGCACCATGCAAGACTTCTTCCACCCATGGTACTAACCACTCCATTGGTTCTACCTCCTCTTCATTCAATTCTAGAATGAATGAGCTTTCTTCACCCTTCACTCCAAGTGCACCCTTGGAAGTGACCACACAACCTCAACCAATCCAAAGCATTCCTTTTGGGAATGACTTTGATGACATTTTGGTGACTTCACCATTTACCCCTCACAACTCACCAATTTCACCAACCTTGGAGAATTTTCCTCCACACTCACCCATTTACCCTTTGAGGAACATGCCTCCACTTTCACCCACTTCACCCTTGGAGAACATGCCTCCTCCACCTCCACCCAACTCAAACATCCCAATTTTGGGTGTCCCTCTTTCCCTCCTCTTGGGTGATCCTTACTTTGGGTTTCAACAAACTCATGGTCCTAGATGTCCATGTTGTCTCTACAACCACTTCCTCATCCAAAACCTAAGGATGGATATGTATGGACTACATAGGGGTTTGCAAGATTTCTTGCTTGCTTTGTTCTCCATGCCTCCTCCTAGGAGATGAATGATAGAGTTCTTTTAATAAAGATTTTCATCAACAAGCCAAAGAAAACCACCTATCTAGATTTAATGATAAGCTAGCTATGTATTAGTTAGTTTTATTTATCTTTGTACTTGTTTCACTAATGAATGTTTCGTGTTGTTGACTTATGGATTTAGCTTTGTGTGATTCTATCCTTTTGTGCACACTAATCAACTTTAATTTGAAATTAAAATTGAACCTAAATCTTTCACAACCCCTAAACTTGTCTAAAATTGGTTCAAAATGATATCTAAATTATTTTGTCATCCTTTGTCAAGACATTCTTTGTGAATGTGTTGCTTTATGCAACCCTAGCATATTTTGGTTCTAATAGAGGTAAAATTCCAAGATTTGCAACTTTTTGAAAAAGTCTTAGTTTTTCCCAAAACCCAGGAAAAACATAGTTTAAAGTCCACTAGACGCGGTTCCTTAAGGACCCGCGGTTCCTTAGTGATATGGAACCGCCGGCCCATATAAGGTACCGCGGCCAGAATGTGGCTTTTGACGATTTTTTGGTCAAAACTTATAAAACCCTATTCCCAGTCAAGACTCCTTGTTTACTCAAATTGACTAAACATTCTTTGACACTACACATTTTGTATTCAAATTCTTACCTTGATTACATTTTACTTATACCCCAACCTTGAGATTTCATTCTCACACCTTCCCAACCTTGAGAATTCATTCTCACATAACCTTGAGATATCATTCTCACATAACCTTGAGATATCATTCTCACACTCTCACAATGCCTAACTCCTACATTCATAACCTTGACATTTCTTTGTCACAACCCCACTCACCCAAAGCTTCCTCATCCAAGCTTTCAAATAAACCGAAAATCTCGGTTCGACCCGTTTGGGTTAAGAAGAATGAACCATCTTCGTCCAAACCACCCAAAAACCCTACCTTCTCTCCAATCAAGTATTGGAATGAGACTTATACCATAAACCCCATCACCGAAGCAAAAGAAAATGTTCCACCACCACCACAATCCTTCAATACCCCCCAACTCAATTTCCACCTTCCCAAACCTCACAAGGCCTTGTGAAAACACTCCCAAACCCTTTACCCCACCACCACCAAACCCTAAGTTTGATGCCATACCCCCATCAAACGATTTTGTGTTGCATCATGGATCCTCGTGTGATTGTTGCCGATTTAACAAATTGAACTTGCTCATGTGTTTGAGAAGTTAAATTTTCTTGAATTCCTCCTCACTCGACCTCCTATTCAAGTTTTCGTTCCGGTGGACAAAACTTCGAATGATGCATCGTCGTCTTTTTAGTTCTATTTTATTTTTAGCAATCTTGGAAAAAATCACTATTAGACTAGCTTATGCTTAGTGGTTTATTTTCTATATTTATTGCTTTTAGATACTCATACTATGTGTATGACTATCTTCTTTGTTGTATTATTTTTTTAACCTTTGTGTTATTTGTGTGCTATCTAATTAGTTCTCTTTTTGAGTTGATCTTGGTTAAATTTTTACAATTGATTATGGGTGATTCCATCAATTCTAAAGCTTTAACCCATTGACAAGCTTATCATCTTCATTATATTGAAGTTTGATTTTGTCAATTACCTCTTTGGACATACTTAGAAAAATACTTGCTTCTAATTTGAGATCTCTTCTCTTTCTCCCTCTCAAGTTACTTAGTAGGTAGTGATCATATATACATTGGTGTTTCTTTCCTTTCTACTAACCTTTGTGTAGCATGTCACCTTAGCTCACAAACTTGGTGCCCCAAGCAAGGGGGAGCAACCACCAAGGGGGAGCTACTAGCAAAGTTCGATGCACTTCAAAGACTTATGCTAACCATTTTGCTACGACAAAGGGGGAGAAATGATAGTGATAAACTAGTTAATAATTCCATAGTTTGTGTTTCTACGTAAATGAGTTTATCGTTTGTCGTAATCAAAAAGGGGGAGATTGTTAATGCAAGTAATGCCTAAAAACATTATTAGTGTTAACTAATCTTTCTTAGTTTTGATCACAACAAACCATACAACACATTTAGTGACACAAAATGAATTATTTAACTAACACTATCATCAAGGTAATAATCATATCACTAACCTTTCTTAATCATACTTAGTGATCATCAAAATGATTATCCTTAAAACTCACTTTTGTTAATAAGACAAAAGACTTTTTAATAAACTTTCTTTTTTAGAAAATGTTTTATTAAAATGGAAATGAATATTTGAAAATGGCATATTCCAAATGCTGTTAGAATATCCTTTGAAGGGTTCAAATACCTCAGATATTCCCACCCCACTAAAAGACAAAAAACGGAGCGAAGTCTAGTGGCGGTACCTTAAGTACCTATCGGTACCTTAGCGATATGGTACCGCGGGGTGAGATAAGGTACCGCGCACAGTAGCCGTTATAGATCCGTTGTAACTTTGTCTCCTTTAAATAGTGGGTCAAATCTCATTTTCCAGCAAGCCTCTTGGACGTTTTTCTCAGCCCTTTTTCTATTTTCTATAGCATAATCATTAGTAAATGATCACTTAATTTGTTAAGGATGTTTACATATGATTATCCTCTTGATCCCCTCCTTTACCATGTCCAATGAGAAGATCACTCACTCACTAGTGTAGTGATAAAGATGAATTTATGAGCTAGTCATATTCATCATGATACCTTTTTGTTTTAGGTCAATCCAATGTATTTATGAATACTTGGACTAGTTGTGTTCATCCAAGTTATTTGTGAATACTTGGATTTGTTGTGTACATCCATTGCATATGTGTTTGCTTGGATTTGTGTTGTGTAAATCCAAGCTACATGTGTGTACTTGGATAAGTCTAGTTGAGTTGTAATAGATTTGATTAGGAGTTCTCACTAAACTATAAAGTGATGTGGTTGTGTCTTGTGAGTTCTCACTAAACTTTAAAGTGATTAGTAGTTGTGTTGTGTGAAGTTCTCACTTAGCTTCAAAGTGAAGAGTCGTGAAGATTGGTTCTAGCTTTCGATTAGAACTCGACATCTAGCCTTGTGTCGTAAAATGGTGAAGTAGGCAACGTCGTGAAGATTGGTTCTACCTTAAGATTAGAACTCGACATCTAGCCTTGTGTCGTTAAATTGTGAAGTAGGCAACGTCGTGTAGATTGGTCCTAGCTAAAGATTAGGTATCGACATTTAGCTTAGTGTCGGAAAATAATGTAAGCAACGATGTAAGGTTTTCTTCGCCGAGAAGGGAGCTTGTGGAAATAGTGGAAATCTCGAGTAGGTGTACTCGAGGAGTGGAGTAGAAACGAGGATAGAGCCTCGTTGTCGAACCACTATAAATCTTGGTGTCTTCCCACTAGGTTGTCTCCTTCCTTGCTCTTTACTTATTTCATTATCATTATACTTGCTTATTATTCTTGCTAGTGCATTTCAATTGAACCTAATCATTATGCAACTTAGCTTTAAGTAAAAGATAGTTTTGATACAAACCAAATTGAAAGCAATTTTAATTTGGTCACCAATCAAAGAGAAACTATTCAACCCCCCTTCTAGTTTCTACACAACTGTTGCAGATTGTAGATTCTATTATGAGTTTTAATGGTAATGTTGCCAATGTGGTTCCTGCTATTAGTGTCTTTTTTCACTTTGACTGTTTACATGTATTGTAGGATATGTTCAAAATGTTGAATACTTATATGGTATACTAATATGCTTTCCTTAGAATGTAAACTTCAAAACTGTTTGGTTGTTTTTTTAACTATACGGAATATGCCTTTATACTATTAGAAAGTCATAGATGAATGCAATACCTTTTTAAATTTACTAATGAAGTATGCATCTGCTTTCTAACTGTAATTCGTATTGGAACATACTATGTTGCATTAGTCCTAACTAAGTGCTATTAGTTATTACAACAAAAGTGTAAACGTAATTATTTTGCTCATTCTAGGTAGTGTTGGATGAGTTCCAAGGCGTGGTGCAGTAGTAAGGAGCAGAGCTCCTCAAAACGTGTTGCCGAATGAAGCTCCAAAAGTATCCCTAAACGAGCTAAACAAAACGAGCAAAAAGGTTCGTGCTTGAGTTATGTTGCTCCTACTATTAAACCCAACATTCTCCATCCTTCGTGAATAGTGAATATGGTTTATATCTTATTTATTTTTAGCTTTTAGAATATGCCTATGCGAGCTAGATAGCATTCTTTTTAAACGAAATCTCTCGAATTACAAATCGATTTAAAAAATGTAACTGGAGGGTTTGTTGGACTACTGTTATTTTTCAGCGTATGGTTTAATTTTGGGAACATGGTTTACTGCAATACATACTGCAGTTGAAACAAGGGTGGACAATTGGGTATATCAAGAGGACTTAAAGGACTATACTCATCTATGTTTTTGTTTTCTGAGACCATTGAAAATGGTGGTATGCTAACATCTTCCCATTTATTTGTTACAAATGCTGGCTCGGGTGCTCGGGTGCTGGAATAAGGGCCACGTGCTCATTGGGAAACAATGATCACAAACGGATGTTTCCTCAAGGTAAATGTCTGGTTCTCATATTTTATGTGTTCAACAATATGACTTTATAATGAATGTAAATGTGTTGGATTTATTCTTACGGGTTCAAGAATATGTAGCTCAAATTTAATAATTGGTAACGCATTTATGTGGGTTACACGGGTCAATTATAACACCATTTATTTGTTTATCAACGTAGTGTCAATCTGAGTGCAATATCTTTTATTCCGCCACTATGACTTGATATGCTACTAAAACAATAAACTTGAAATAAGTAGATTATAGAACATCATATAGTTTTTTTATGTGTCATTGCTTAATATCGTTAATTGACAAAAAAATATATTAAGTTTGGTTAACATTTGACTAAAGGATGAATATGTCCACAAGTCTGACTAATGGTCACCTTTTATTTTTTTCCAACAGTAGCTTGAGGTAAGCTTCAATTTAGCTGCTATATAGATTTTCCATGATAGTACCTTATTTCAAATTAGACCTTAGTGTGGCAAAATAAGGCGACAAGTGTGGTGTTTGGAATTATTAAATGAAATGAGAATCTCAATAATTTGCTTTATATAGTAAATAAGTAAGTCACTTATTATTACATAAAAGTTGTGTACGATAATAAGTTTTTATGCTTACTTATTAGAAATGCTTATTCAGTTTTGAAATACGCTAGATAATACACAACGTATAAGTATTTAGATAGAACCAAACTGTTTATGATCTTATGTTTACTCAAGGGACTAAGAAGAAACAAGTCTAACCATCTTACAAATCAATTAAGAACGAATCACAAACAGAGCTACAACAATAGGTCTGGAAAAACACGATTGCAAGGTCATAGAGTCTAAGTCACTAACGAAACTGGATGTGCGGATGAAAATAGGGTGTTTGGAATTGCTTGATCAAAATGGGAATCGACATTTTCTTTTTATAGATAGTAAATACACAAGTCACTTAGGTTACCTCACATAGGCAGTTGCATACAACACCTTGAATGACATATGAACCATATACCTATAGTTGTAAAATAAATTATGTAACTGCATGTTCAGTCTTCCTTCTACTTTTTGCAGACACCCCACCACAGTGTCATACAGGAAATAGCAAAGACCATTGTCACAACCACGGCTGGTCACAAGAGTGAATTAGTATCCCCTGCAGAAACAACAACAATGTCCTCAAACGTCCTCCCCAAAGCGACCCACCAGTAACAGGAACATTACCAGCGACAACAAAACGATCGCTTCTACCACAAGTATTATCAGAGGCAAAAAAAAACAAGAGACCAAATCCTTTGTTCTAACCTGCATACAAACACCGAATCCTATTTCATATTCAATTAACACGAATAGGCTGGAGAAATAAAAAAACAAAATACTCAGACTTCCAATATACACACATAACACACATATCATACAACCATTTTTAATGGCGGAAAGATGTTTACCCTATACATGAGTCTTTGATCTTTGATTTCTTTGACAATGACCGATATTCCTCTTGTCTGAAAGTCCGATTCATTGTCAATCATACTCATCCACTTTGCGTCACAATTGTTTCAATACCCAGCTAATCTGGTCGATTATAAATTCATTCCCCCTGATGTTCATCTTATCATAAAATACAATGAGTAGTTACATGTTACTTTTTGTCGGAAGTATACACGATTACAACAGACAGAAAACTATAAACCCCAAACAAATTTTCGGTATCAGCACCTCCTTAATGGGCCGATTGTGTTATACAAACTTTTAAAAAATCCGATGCAAACTGTAAAGCCCAAAGAGATAATGGGCCGATTCTATTATACACACTTTTAATATCACCGATGCAAACTATAAAGACCAAACACATTATTCATATCAGTAACTCTTTTTTTATCAGTAACTCTTTAATTGGACTATATTACGTGTTTTTTTCCTTATAAAATTTACAATATTTTTAATAACAACACATTTAAATATACATGTAACTAAAATAGTTAATAAAAACATATATATATTTACCTAAATAAAATGGAACTATTATTATTAGCCCTATCA
Organism: Glebionis coronaria; assembly: GCA_025667525.1. Lineage (NCBI taxonomy): Eukaryota > Viridiplantae > Streptophyta > Magnoliopsida > Asterales > Asteraceae > Glebionis > Glebionis coronaria. Next base: position 155,037,491 of record CM046881.1, on the reverse strand, counting down.
TGCGTCAAAATTTTTTTAACTCTACAAACCAGAAGTGGCAAATCTTGTCTATTTTGATACATATAGGAACCTTTTGATACTTTTCAAAAAAAGATATGACACTTTTTTCCCACTCGGGCGCACATTTAAGAAACTAAATAGGCTTAACGGGCACACATATAAAATACTAATTAAGCTACTCGGCGGATATTTTATATTTAATTTTTTATCCCAGGCTTTCAAACAAGTATTTTTATTTTTTAATTCTACGTTTTTATATGTTTTTTCCTTGTTTAGCTTGCGCCCGTTTAGCCCGCCAATTTCGCCCGTCCCCATTTAGCCCGCGCCCGTTTTCCCCGTCGCCCATTTAACCCGCCGCCTATTCCCGATTGCCCACCCATTTTGCCACCCCTACTACAAACATATAAACTTTAAAATTAAATGCACTATAAATCTTAACTAACTTACATATTTTAACTTAGGACAATAATGTGTAAAACAACTACTATCAACTTTTTGAAAACTTTTAACTTCTCTTTTTCATAAATAAAGATCACCTCTAATATTTTATATAACACTTCCCTAACCAATTTATGCTGCAATATTAAATATTTAATCTTCAAAGTAACATTATACTACGTATATACTAACATCTTTACGCATACCTTAAACTATGTTAAAAACAAATTTTTAAAGCTAGCTCGTCCATCGGACGGGCCTAAAGTCTAGTATATATCAGAAACCCTTATATAGGAAGGATGGTGAAACATTACCATAACTTCAAAATTCTAAAAAAACAACACGTGTAAATCAATAACCTATTTACATAAACGCCTTATTTTCCCACCTATCACTATACCGAACTTCAATTTTCACTTCTAAAAAAACCATCCTCCATTCACATCAATGGGATCCAAGAAAATCTATCCCTAAAATTTCTATCCTTAATCACAATCATATTCAGAAACATAACACCATCGTAATCTATTATCATTCCAAATCAAAAACCCTATACTAATGCCTAAATGAATACTCGATTCAATATTAAATCCATGAACAAAATTCATATATACACATGCCTATCAAAATTTATGAGCAAACAGCTGTTTATGGATCAAATTCAACACATGCCTAAATAATACTCCCTACAATCAAATATACTTCTCTTTGGATGAATAAATAATAAATCAATGAATCAAACCCTATGTTGAATCCTCAAACACATATACTGATTCGTTTTTTGCGATATAATTTTGGTTTTGGTTTTAAGGATTAAAAGGGAACGTGTTATGGTGGAATTAGTTGGTCGATCATTGTCTATATATATATATATATATATATATATATATATATATATATATATATATATAGAGTGGGGTTATTCTAAAACAAAACTTATAATAAAATAAATGAGGTGAAATCTCAACCCTTGGATCAAAATCACCTAATTTGATAAAAAAAAATGGTGTCTTTTTTGTAAACTCTCAAACTTTAAGGGTAAATGTTAAAAATAATGAAAATTAAAACACACCCAACTAGGTCGATCAAAAAACACACACATCACACCGACCAAAAAACACAGTACACTGAATCCTCTCAAGTCCACCAAATCCACCAAATCTAACCTACTGAATCCTCTCGAATCAAACAAATTCAACAGCGCATCGAGATGGTTCGTACGTTTACATCATCTCATCAATGGTTTTGAAGACCGGAGATGGTGACGACGATCCAAAAAGAGATACAACTAATGGCCGTCGATAGCAATGGTGGTGGATGAAGCAATAGGATATCAAACATGTATAAGGTTTTGTGCAAGTATGTGTTTATGATTGATGTATAAAATGTGTTTGATATAATGTCTCAATGAGAATTATAAAGTTCTTTTTGATACAGAAGTTATTTGGTAAAATTATAACTGTGATGGAGTAGTTAACACTATGATTGAGTAGAATTAATGTTATGATGGAGTAAAACTAATACTATGCATGTGATTTGGTAAAATTTTAAAAATAATAAGCAAATTTTATTCTACTGCATTACAGTTAAATTTTAATGCACTGTAATGCAGTAGGTCATTTGCATTGTTCTTTCTACTGCATTACTGTTTAATTTTAATGAACTGTAATATATTACGATACTTGCATTTTTATTTCTATTACATTACAGTTTAATTTTAATGCATTGTAATGAAGTATGTTACGTACGTTCTTCATATGCATGATTTACTGTATTATAACTTTATTTCTACTACATTAAGGTTTAAATTTTAATGCATTTAATGCAGTAGGTTACTCGTGTTGTTCATATACATGATTTCCTACATTGCAGCTTTATTTCTACTACATTACAGTTTAATTTTAATGCATTGTAATGAAGTAGGTTACGTACATTCTTTATATGCATGATTTAATGCATTAAAACTTTATTTCTACTACATTAAGGTTTAAATTTTAATGCATTTAATGCAGTAGGTTACTCGTGTTGTTCATATACATGATTTCCTACATTGCAACTTTATTTCTACTACATTACAGTTTAATTTTAATGCATTGTAATGAAGTAGGTTACGTACATTCTTTATATGCATGATTTAATGCATTAAAACTTTATTTCTACTACATTAAGGTTTAAATTTTAATGCATTTAATGCAGTAGGTTACTCGTGTTGTTTATATATATGATTTCCTACATTGCAGCTTTATTTCTACTAAATTACAGTTTAATTTTAATGCATCGTAATGAAGTAGGTTACGTACATTCTTCATATGCATGAGTTAATGCATTAAAAAAAATTTCTACTACATTAAGGTTTAAGTTCTAATGCGTTTAATGCAGTAGGTTACTCGTGTTGTTCATATGCATGATTTAATACATTGCAGCTTTATTTCTACTACATTACAGTTTAATTTTAATGCATTGTAATGAAGTAGGTTACGTACATTCTTCATATGCATGATTTAATGCATTAAAACTTTATTTCTACTACATTAAGGTTTAAATTCTAATGCATTTAATGCAGTAGGTTACTCGTGTTGTTCATATGCATGATTTACTACATTGCAGCTTTATTTCTACTGCATTACAGTTTAATTTTAATGCATTGTAATGAAGTAGGTTACGTACATTCTTTATATGTATGATTTAATGCATTAAAACTTTATTTCTACTACATTAAGGTTTAAATTTTAATGCATTTAATGCAGTAGGTTACTCGTGTTGTTCATATACATGATTTCCTACATTGCAGCTTTATTTCTACTATATTACAGTTTAATTTTAATGCATTGTAATGAAGTAGGTTACGTACATTCTTCATATGCATGATTTAATGTATTAAAACTTTATTTCTACTACATTAAGGTTTAAGTTCTAGTGCATTTAATGCAGTAGGTTACTCGTGTTGTTCATATGCATGATTTACTACATTGCAGCTTTATTTCTACTACATTACAGTTTAATTTTAATGCATTGTAATGAAGTAGGTTACATACATTCTTCATATGCATGATTTACTGTATTAAAAACTTATTTCTACTACATTAAGGTTTAAATTCTAATGCATTTAATGCAGTAGGTTACTCGTGTTGTTCATATGCATGCTTTACTACATTGCAGCTTAATTTCTACTACATTACGGAGCGGTACAAAGATGCATTGAACGCGTAACAATGATTATTGGAGGATACTCGTGGATCATTTGAAAACAATGTTTAATTTTTATTAGATGTAATACTTTGAAATACTTAATGTCTAATACAATATTGTACAGTTGATGATAACATTGTTTGTTTTTACTCATATTTTATATTCTACTGCATTTTTGTCTTTCATTCAACTGCATTTCTGTCTTTCATTCTATTGCATTATAGTTATATTCTACTGCATTAATTTATATTCTACTGCATTGTAGTCATACATTATGCATCATAATATATTTTGTATGTGCATTAAAGTTATAAAAGTAAGTACATCTCAATTAAAAAAAGTTAATGCATTACAATGTATTGTATAATGCGTTACACTTAAAATAGATAGTACATCTCATTCATAATTCTATTACCTGAGTGAATAAAAATAAAAAAATGAAAGAAAAAAAGTTAAAAACACTATTCATTTTGGTGTGTAGATTCTTTTAAAGCAGCTCTCTTTCGCGAATCTTTATTTTTCTCTTCGGTTCCTTTAATGACACTAATAATTTTGTGAAGTCTTGGAATTGTGACATCCTTTCTCTCTGCATACTGAACACGCCATTCCCTTCGATAGTTCTTCAGCTCTTGGTTTAAACCTTGAAAATTATCCAAAACGTTTAGTAGTAATAACCCTGTAATACAGTAAAAATATCATTGTAATACAGTACAAATATCATCGTAATGCATTAGAAATAGCATTGTAATGTAGTAGAAATAACATTATAATACAGTAGAAATAACATTGTAATGTAGTAAAAATAACATTATAATGCTGTGTAAATAACATTGTAATACAGTAAAAATAACATTGTAACGTAGTAGAAATAATGTTGTAATGTGGTAGAAATAACACTGTAATGGAGTAACTGTCATGTGGTAGAAATAAGACTGTAATGTGGTAGAAATTACAGTGTTTTTCTACTACATTACAGTTTTATTTCTAGAACATAACTGTAATGCAAAAAAATTGTAGTGATTTTTTAGTATTTACTCCCTTGTAGTGTTATTTATTTCTATCATATCATAGTATTATTTCTACCACATTACAATTTGTATTGTAATGTAGTAGGATTTATTTCTAAACACATCACATTCTTAATTCTATCACATCACAGTCTTATTTCTACCACATCACAGTTTGTATTGTAATAGGTATTGTATTTTTAATGCAGTAGGATTTATTTCTATCACATCACAATCTTATTTCTACCACATCACAGTTTGTATTGTAATAGGTATTGTATTTTTAATGCAGTAGAATTTATTTCTACCACATAACAACCTTATTTCTACCACATCACAGTAATGAACTACTGCATTACTGTATATCCGACTACATTAGATTTATGTAGTAAAAACTGCATTTCTATTGCGTTAATGTAGTAGAAATAACAAATTATAATTCAATAGAAAAACAATGTAATGAAGTAGAAAAAAAACTGCAATGTAATAGAATAACACTTTAATGCAGTAAAAAGCTATAAAAACATTACAAATAGTTCCTAACTGCATTACAGTTATGTTCTGCTACATTAATGAATATCCTAATGCATTACAGTTATAAAAATCTCTTTGACACATTTTATCGAACAGTTTATGTGCAACATTACAATGTTTCTCAACCTTTTTCCAGGTCTTGAACAAAACTCCGAATTTAACATTTTAGATTGATAAAATTCAGTAGAACGGAAACTGTAATTAATTAGAAAGTACATTTAGATTATAAGTTCTTTAAGAAAAAGCGCTACATTTTAAGGTATTAAAGTGAATTGTCTAGCACATCACTAGTGTGATTTAAACCTCAAAATATAAAAACTATATAGGTAATACATCATAATCTTAATTCTACTCCTTTATAGTGCAGTTTCTAGCAAATCACTTAATGTGGTTTAAACCTCAAAATATAAAAACTCTATGGGTAGTACATCAGTCACAATTCTACTACATTGAAGTGTAAAACAGTATGCCTTGTCAAAGTTGGTCCAAAATCACAGTTACAGACTATAGACAATTTACCAAACACTAGGTGTGCATGTTTCATATACACATTTTTCATCTAGTTTTATTTTTCAGACACATAAAATATGAATGTTTTATATCAAATAAATACATTAACAATCAACACAAAGAAATTAACTAATTATAATCAAATATTAGGATTAACATATAGTAAATTAACAAAAAATAATTTAAAAAAGGCAAGTTCTTACAAGCACTTCTCGTTGATGATGAACTATTTATGAATGATAAACAGTCATTATAAGTTGATGATGAACACCTTAAATTTATTGATGAAAAACACTCGATCGACATACCAAAAGTCGATCAGTAGTATCAATTGACCCTATGGTAGAGAGTAAGACGGATATGATGGTGGATTCGCTGGAGAGACAAGGGTGCGACGGCAGAGACGGTGGTGGTTAACGATTGGGATATAGTCGCAAGGTGGTGATGTGGCGGGGGAGTTATGGAGGTGACGGTGGTTATGGTGTTACGGTGGTTAGGGTGCGATCTCGAGGTGGTGATGTGGCGGGGGAGTTATGGAGGTGACGGCGAGTATGGTCTTATGGTGGTCAGGGTTAAGATTAGCTTACTGTGTGAAAAAAGAACGTGATAATGAATAGTTACAGAGAAAAAAAATAGTATATATATTGTTATATTAAAAATTACAAAACCGCCCCTAAAGTTTTATAAATTACAAAAAGACACCATTTTTTTTTGAAAAAAAGGGGGGACACATGGCAGCTTGTGGTTCCACCTCATCTATTTTATTATAAAATTTCTTTTATTTTACCCCAACTCTATATATATATATATATATATATATATATATATATATATACTAGTGTCGTAACCCGCCCAACGGGCGGGGTCGCTTTTTTTTTCTTGTTTAGGAGGGTTTATTGTTGTGCGTTTTTAGTTTCTTGAATTTGTAATTTAACCTTTTGTATATTTTAGTTATTTTTTACGCTTAATTAACGTTTGTTTGTGGTCAACGGGCGGGATTGTTTTCTTTGCATAATATGAACGAACCATTGACGATGAACCGGTGACTCGGTAGGGTTGACCCAATGATCAGTCTCCTTACCCGGTGACTTAACCGGATTAACCCGGTGGTGAAACCGTATCCTGATATATTGCTATAATATGATTCTTAAACTTATGTTAAAGATATTTTAAAAGATTTAAAACCAAATCCGAATTTTTAAAAAAAAATTTCGAAATTAATAAAAAAATTTCATGTCTAAACCTCACAAACATGCATTAATGAAAACAACAACCTTTACACTCCGATAAACCTTAAAAAGAATATCTAATTTCACAAAAACAGCGTTATGTTATTTTCCTATAATGGAATGACGGAATTTTAACAGTAGAAATTGTTATTTTGGGTCTTTAACTATATTTTTATCTGATGCCAGTGTTTGTGTTTAATTTTTTATTCAATGGCAATTTTTACATGTCTAAACCTTTACACTCGGATAATTATTGAGCTACGGAAATTCATCCGAAATTTAGAAAATAAAAATTTTTTGAAACTTAAAAAGAAAACTACTAAAAATATTTCGAAAGTTAAAAAAAATAAAGGGGTTGTTTAGTTGTGAAAACATTTCATAATTATCTGCTATTAAATTTCTAGAGGAGGAAAGAGATTTCTTTTCATGAGTAGAGTTGAAAATCTTGAACACCTGATAAAAACATAATAAAAATCGGATGATAACGAAAAAATCAGACAGAAACGTAAAATAATCGGATAAAAATGTAAAATCAGAAGAAAAAGGAAATTTTTTTTGCCGAAAACTTAAAAATTCAGACAAAAACATAAAAAATCGGACAAAAACATAAAAACACTGAGATAAACGTAAAACAGCTGATGTAAACGTAAAAATACTGATGAAAACGGACTAAATCGAAGAAAAAAACTTAAAAATAATGACAAAAACGTAAAAAACTGATAAGAACATGAAAAACTATCCAAGGTATAAAAATATCTGACAAAGACATAAAAAAACTGACAAAAAAAGTAAAAAAAAAAAACCAGCGAAAACGTGAAAAACGAAGAAACGTAAAAAAAACTGACAAAAACGTGAGAAGTTGTCGAAACGTAAATTTTTTGAAAAAAACGTTAAAAAGTGACGAAAATGTAAAATAGGGTTAGAAATAGATATGCGAAATATTTTATTTTTATTAGGAAAAAGAAATAGAAAGGTAATATGGGGTATTCTAGTTTCTATATAATATTAGAAAATAAAAATTTCATGATTTTTGAAAAATATTGAATTTTTTTTGAAATAAACATGTTTTTAATCCAAAATATAGAAAATAAAAAATTTAGAAAATAAACATGTTTTTTATAGTTTACGCTAAAACATAATTTAAAATGTACAATATTTTTATATATATTGTTTTGTGATTTGATATGTTTTATTGAATGAATAATAGTTCTTTGTTGTGGTTTGTGTATTTTCTTTTGTCTTTTTTAATTTGTAATTTAATGTTTAGTATATTTTTGTTATAGTTTTGCTAAAATAAGTTTTATATATAATTTAAAATATACAATTATTTTTTATTTTTTATATTGTTTTATGATTAAATGTATTTTATTGAATGAATACATATTTCTTTGTTGAAGTTGTGTATGATTTTGTAGCGATGTGTGTCAAATCGCACATAAAAACATTATCAAAATATCCTCGAAATAGACCAATAAGACTTAAATATGCTAAATATAAGTAAAAATATGTTTTTATACTTTATGGAGTCTTGAAGATACAAAATATATAAAATGAATTAAAAATGGTGATTTTCGATGCGTTTTGTCGATGTTTGCACGTTTTTTGAGATGCAAATGGGGTTTATATTTAATCACATGCACACCATTGAGAAGAGCACGAGATTACGATTCCAAAGGTACTTTTATTTTTCATTGTGGCCATCCGATGCATCTTTTATAGGTCGGACAAACCTATGTATTATATAAGCCCAACACAAGCCAAAAGAAACTATCTTTAAATATATAGGTTTGCATAGTTATAATTAAAGCTATGCATAGCACAGTTGGTAAACTGTGTGTTGTGCTAAGTTATGAGGGAGGAGACCCAAGGTTCAAATCTTGTTAGTGGCACTTTTTGTCATTAATTAATTTCAACTGTTTCATGTCTGACCCGGTCCAAAAAACCTCCGACTCGGTTCAAATTAAACATGACTTGAAGTCTGATCCGGTTCAGATCAGACCTGGCTCAGCCCAAAATTGAACCGGACCGGTTTAGTTCTGACTCGGCCCAGACGTGAACCAGATCGGTCCTGACCCGGCTCGGCCCAAAATGGAACCAGATCGGCCCTGACCCGGCTTGGCCTAAAATTGATCCGGACCCAGTACTGATCCGACTCAACCCAGATTTGTCCGGACCGGTACAGACCATGCTTGGCCCAGACATGAACCGGACCGGTCTAGAACATTAAAACGCGCCTCCAAAACGCAGTTTTCAAAACTGCGTTTTCAAAACGCGAATTTGAATAAACTGCGATTTCAAACCAAAATTTCAGGGAATTTGGAGATTTTTTAGGAAATTCTAAAATACTATTGGTTAAAAGATGTGACTGGGATATGACTGGATTAAAAAGTGTGGTTTCAAATCATAATTATACCTATATATAATATAAAGATATATGCGCTATTTGCAGAACCTCTTTTTAGGTACAGAACCTACAGAACCATCTTTTTACTACTACTAAAGCATGATGTACATCATTATAATGCTAGATGGCAATTTTGAAATTATTTAGTAATCATTTTGGAAAAAAAATTAATATAAGGGCAAATGAGGTATTTTAGTTCTCTACAAATTTTGACTTCTTTTTTATTTTTCAATGAATTTTTTTTATTTTTCTATTATAAATTCGTTTTTATTAATTTAAATTTTCAAAATTTTATTTTTTAATTTCATCTTTTTTCCCATGTTACAAATTATAATTTTATAAAAAAAATAAATATGTGTTAAAATTTTCAAAATTTTATTTAAATTTTCGAAATTTCTTTTTTATATAAAAAAACGTTTTTAATTTTTGAATTTATTTTTTAGTTTAAATTTATTTTCATCAACATACAAGATTTAAAAAAACTACGATGAATATATGTTTTTTTATTAGTACATATACGTTTTTTAATCAGTAAATAACCATACAATTGTTTAACCATAAATTTTGTCTCTTAAAATAGCAATTGCATATATGTTTTAAGTGTGTCATCGAATCTTTTTAACAAAAAACTAATCAAATACACGTAATCTCTAAATTTATATCAAAGCAAAAAATATAAATACAACATACAAAATTTGATACAATTCAAGTAAGAATGTATATTATTAAATATAAATGTACAAAAAATTCAAAAACATAAGTGCACTCTTCCACGAACATGTATGCATGCTTTCAATAAAAAAACATCTAAGCACCAATCCAAGAACATATGTGTTCGTCTTCAATAAACATCTATGTTTTTAAAAAAAAAACATCTATGTTTTCAAAAAAACATCTATGTTTTTTAGAAAAAACATCTATGTTTTCAAAAAAAACATACATGTTTTCAAAAAAAACATACATGTTTTCAAAAAAAACATCATGTTTTCAAAAAACATATATGTTTTCAAAAAAGCAGAGCCCGACACCAGCATCCACAACTTCGCATACACAAGCCCTATCATAACCCCATCACCACCGACACCAGTTCCAACTAATAAAACTCAAGCCATAGTTAAAACCATAGCAGGTGTTAAAACCACATGTCCAAAAATCCTGCATCAAAGATCCAGCAACTGCATAAAAAGAATATTACGGGAATCCCAAAATAGCAAAGTGGACACTTAATAAAGGATGGAGAGAGTATATATTAGTCTTAAATAAAAAGTAACCCTCCGCCTTTCTTATAGCTAAACAAAGTGTAACCGTCTTTCAAAGCATTCAACATGCGTTGGCTAGCCTTTTTCCCTCTGCTTCTTATAGATATATAAGGTTCATAAAAAGTTTCAGATGACTTTCGCCATCAAGAATAATCGATGATCATACACATATGTACATATACACAGATTACAACAGATTAAAAACTCGCATGAAAGTTGCGTGTGTACCTTATTTATGAGATTCTTCTCTTTAAACTTAAGAGAATCCATTTCTTCTTGGGACCCGCTAGCCTTAATTTTGCATTTGATTACCTCCAACTGTGTAATGAAAAATATTACTAACCAGTAGGATATTAACAAATTCCCAATTTGCAATAGAATATAACAGTCTGGCGTGTAAAACAAAAGAGTCTCGTTACCAAAATAACATCACATAAGCAATTCCACTACTGTATAAAATAGTAAATTGCCCATCATGCCAAAAATATGACCACTTAACTCCAAAAAAAAGTGAACCCACTTACATTTTTCAGTTCTCGTAATCAACACTAAAAAGAAAACTTTCCCCAACATGTCCAAAGCAAAAAAGAAAGGTCAAAACTTGTAATACCTCACATAATCAAGTCAATCAAAACATACATGTTTTTTTTTTCGATAAAGAGATTACAAAATAAGATACTAGACTCCCGGACCATGGCAACGTTTCTTTTTATTTCGAGAAACAAACATGAAACATTATTAAAAATCGTTAGATTTTGTTTATATTCATTTTAAACAAACATGAAAGATTATTATAGATTGTTAAAAATCAGATTGAAGAATAACAAACCTATATCCACAAAAGGCTGGTGACGAGGCACTCGTTGTGGCCGCGGGAGGTGATAGGGTTACCACCGGAGATAACATATCATATCACCTCCAACTATTATTGTCATGATCTTCGCTGCCGTTGTCATCTCCTCCGACTACCACCGTCGCTATCCTCCTCCGCGATCCACATATTATTGGTTTTATATTAACTTGTGAATCTGGAGGTATAGATTATTGGTTTTACATGATGATGGTGATGAACAATTAAGGTTTAGGATATGAAGAAAGATAGATCTGGTTTTTTATGGTGGTTTGTGATCCGAAAGAATGGAGGAGATGATTGACTTTAATATTTACATTAATTGATTTATTGTTGGTCGTGGGATGCCATTTATATGAGGAATTAAAATACTCAAATTTGTAAAATACCATAAATAACCTTTCATCTAATTAATTAATTAAAAAAAGAAAATTACAAATGGATGATTCTGATTGGTCTGGGCTGGTTCTGTAGGTTCTGTACCTAAAAAGAGGTTCTGCAAATAGCACTACACTATATATATATATATATACCAACAAACATTTAGGGTAATATGTCTTTCCCCATACTTACGATCTACTATCATCTCGTAACATGGTTTTCAACAATATTTTATCGTCTTAAAATATTTGGAAAAACTTTCAATCTTTTCTCATTTATTTTGCCTCTTTATCATTTAAAATACTTTCTATCATACAAGTATGATCCCACTACGGTCTCGTAAAGATTACCAAGCACAAGTTCTATAATTAAACTAATCATCGGCATACTCACAAAATAGATTTAAAGCGTAAGAATGCTTACGAATTATAGGCTAAAAATCCTCACAATTTTGGATAAGATATTGTATAAGTAACTTTATAAATTCCGAGTCAAAATAGCTTTAAAATTACAAGAATTATCAATCTTTTAACAAAATGTTTTTTTATTATTATAAAACTACAAAATTTTCAAAAATCCGCTAGGAAGTGTGGCGCACATTTCAGAAGTGCGGCGTACTTTTAGTCACAGAAAGTACAAAAAATTTTGAACTTAAAACGCTCTTATTTTCCACTTATCACCCCCTACTTATTATGAGAATTGTCCCTAATGCTAAACATAAGGAAAAAATAAAAATAGAGGAAAATAAGAATAATACTCTCCTTTTATTCCAAGTCGTGAACGAAGCCGAAATCTTCTATCTTCGCCTTATTATGCATTGACTTGCTTATTTTCTACAATTTAACACAAACAATATATACACAAACATAGTTCACATACCAAATTAAATAAAATCCACACACAAAGTAATTATTTGTCCTACATGCCAACAAAGGCATATTACATAACCAAATGTAATAAATTGTTCGAAATTGTTTTAAAATGTGACTAACACAAAAGTCTCAAACACACAAGGCATCACATATCCTCTTTAGTTTCATCATTCCTTGGAGCATTGGATGGGTGAAAAAATAGAATGGCTCATGGCGATATCCGGGTGGTCCATAAGGTCCACTCATCGGAACGCTATATTGTTCCGCCATTCTCTCAAAAACCGGAGCGTATCTATCCATACTATAACATTGTCGCTCCATCATAAACCCAAGTTGGTCTTTCCTAACCTCCATCCGCTCCAATTAAATCTCTCAAAGTAATTTTGTCAATGGTATCACACACGATCGGCGGACTAAGACTACCCACAACTTCTTTGGTTAAAAGTCTCATTCTTCAGGCTAACCTAGTCACAAATTGTACACACATAATCATGCTACTCGCTTGACTACCATGACCTTTCCTTTTCATCCACTTTGCAATCTCCCAAGCCACATTAGTGTATTGCTCACGATTCTTGTCCCTAAACATGCTCAATAACCATAAATCATTCTTTTAAACCATGTCATATCCCGTGGTTCTTTGACAAACCGCATAAGCAATCATCTTTTGAAGCACTCTTAAATGTGGACTAGAAATCCTTGTGGTTGAGCTCCTAGACAAGCTCAAAGGATCCTCATCCGGACAAATTAATGCCCAAAACTCACTAGCATTTAAATTCCCATGATCACGTTCTCCTCCTTGAAAATACACTTCAAATCCTTCCTCATCTCGCTCCTCTCTAGTATACAACTCCAAGTACTTAGAAAATTCTTTCAAAGTCAAAGAATGTCCTTTCTCACAAAGTCTAAAACTCAAAATTTTCTTAGTCACTAGCTCGTCACCATCAACATCTTCATCAAAATGAAAAGTTAAGAAAAACTCAAGAACAAGCTCCGCATAGATCTTTTTCCTACAAGTAAAAGCACGGACCCAAGCATTGGATTGAAACAAGACTTCATCTACTCCAGCCTCTATCACAACTATTGATAGTATCTCCCTAATTTGAGCTTCACAACCAAGCTCATTCAAAACTCCAAAGTCTACAATGCTATGTGCAAAAATTTGTTTCGGCAGTAGAAGACTAAGAGCATTGTTGTAAATGGTCTTATTGTTGGTGTTGCATCCAGGCCAACTCAGAAATGGGTGGCTAGTGTTGGGTCAAAATTAATATGAGTTGATGTGGCAGAAACTCCAAAACGAAGAAAACATGCTAGACGCTGACACGCCATGTTTGGACGCTGACAGAAGTCTACGGCGCTGATGGAATCTCTATTTACAGAATATATTGGATATATTCTAAATAATATATTCAGTATATATCTATAGAAATAGAATATTTAGATGTTTATTTGATATTATCTCTTGTAGATTCTGTTCCTTCCACTATAAAAGGAACAAGAGTCTTAGGTTTTATTCATATCATTCATTCACAATGTAAACCTAAAGTGTGTGTCGCACTAGACGTGGGATTCAATGTATACACGTCTAGTGGTTGTTTATTATTAATATAATGAACAATCGTTTAGTAATTTATGTGTCTTGTGCCTAAACACCTTGTTATGATCATTGTTCTTATTCCGCTATGTTATCATATGAATGATGATCAACCTAGATATAATGGTTCTTAACCATTGAGTCTAACGATCAATAGGACTCCACAATTGGTATCAGAGCCTAAGGCTCTTGATATCTAGGTCCGACGAGGTGTTCGTGTATGGTGAAGAAGAAAAATTCGTATGGAGTTTTTCTGGACGTTTTTGTGTGCACAACAGTATTCAGAAGGTCATAACTTTTGATTAAACTGTTGGATCGTCACGAAATTTTATATGTGTGTTCTACATACATAGATCTAAACATCCACCGGAGGGATTGTCGAGTTTTATCCCCAGGCAAAAGTTATTAAGCGTCGAAGTTGGCTGATGGTAGATTTTCAGTTTTCTGCTTTTACATAAAATCATGACCTAGGGTTTCTTAAATCCTAGATCTACCTAGAAAGCAGAATGTTATGATGTTTGTGGCTGTTAAAACATGTGAAGATACATGATCTAAGGTTATTCACAAACCCTAATTAGGGTTTCGATGCTCAAAGTTCCAAACCCTAGATCACTGTGTTTTGGCTATGTTTTAACGTTGCAGACGTGAAGGTTAATGCAGATTCGTGTTACTGATTTTAATTCGAATCCTATACATGCTCATCCAAGGTTATTTACGTGGGACTAAGATCATTCAATTCTAATTGGAGGAAAAACTTCTGTTCACACGATCTGTGTTAGATCTAGCATGAATTCACACGGCCAAAACCCTAACATTCGTTATATTTTGAATCCTCTACATGATGGTTCATTGTATTCTCGTGAGTCCCTCGTTCCCATTGGTGGAAATTGTTATGTTCACACGGCCAAGGAGTAAAGTTTATATATTGCAAATGCAAACCGTTTCTATTGGTTCTTCATGGTTGTGTTCACACGATTCATGATTTTTCATTGGTGGAAAAAGGGAGTGTTCACACGAGATGGGTTACAAGATTTATGTTTCACACGGCCAAAGAATTATACGCGTGTCTGCAAGTGACGTAGGGTTTCAATATGTGTTCACACGATTGAAAGATTTTGATTGGTCTAAATCACTTGTGTTCACACGGTAAAGATCTTTCTATTGGTGGAGAAGATTTGTTTTTAAAAAAGATGTGGATACACATGGTTTGGACGAATATCCTATGTTCACATAGAATTCAAATACTGATTTGAAAGGAATAGTATTCTTCACGTGATATGGTCCAAGAAAGTTGCTATTTTTATGGAAGTATTTGTGATAAGTGACGTGAAGATATTTAAAAGATAGTTTTCTAATTGATGGATTATCTTGACGTTGCTGTTTCTTAATTAGACACTGACAGGATTTAAGGTTGGCGCTGACGTTTGTAATTGAGGCGCTGACAAAGAGAATTTTGACGCTGACAAAGGAATAAGTCAACGCTGACAGTTGACAGTGTTGTCCGAGATATATGTTTCTAACGCTGATACGTGTTCTCCGATATCGGGCAATACACATGAAAGGATATTGGACAAGGAGGATCTCGGGTAACACACTGTTTGATGCTGTTTGAGAAAACTGGTATGTTTTGAGCACACAAAAAGGAGTTATTTACACACTAAGGTACATGGAATCTCCGTTTTTATTTAGAATATCAAGTTGATATTTATGGCTCGGATATTTTTAAAAGGGATTAATGATTTTAATGCGAGTTAGCAACAATTCGTGAGGTAATTTATTGGATTTGATTATGTAATCGGGGTAGCCTTGTAAAAGAGTTATCCGTCTTATCACTTTTACATATGATATGAAGATTAAGTTTCTTCATGAAGAGGTGTTAGCTTAAGGGGAAGAATTCTTATGGTAAGTTTGATGATTGAAGAAGATTTTCGCGAGTTTGTGTTCTATCATATCTTAAAGTCGTGGCGTACCATTCACTGACTTTAAAGGTAACTTGTTTGTGCTTACATTGTTACTGGTGAAGTGGTAAAAGATCTAGGAATATGTGATTTTTCTTATGGTTCTCTATGCACATATTTTCTATCACTTGAAGGAGTTACATTATCGTGCTCAGTGTCTCACAAAGGATGAGGATTTTTGTATCTGCAACACACTTCATTACATTCTACAAGACATGGAACACAAGGTTGGGTTATTTTACTTCTACATCAAGAATACTTTATTAATTGTTCTTCAAGATCATTACACAGAGCCTACATTTGGAGAATCTTCAACATTGCATACATTGTTTACTTCCTTGTTGATGTGACAAAAAGGGGAAGAAATACATGCTACACTTGAGGGGAAGCAATTTGAAGATCATGTACAACTTACAAGAGATATACAAAGAGTTTTGCCGACATCAACTAGGGGAAGATTGTTGGGTCAAAATTAATATGAGTTGATGTGGCAGAAACTCCAAAACGAAGAAAACATGCTAGACGCTGACACGCCATGTTTGGACGCTGACAGAAGTCTACGGCGCTGATGGAATTTCTATTTACAGAATATATTAGATATATTCTAAATAATATATTCAGTATATATCTATAGAAATAGAATATTTAGATGTTTATTTGATATTATCTCTTGTAGATTCTGTTCCTTCCACTATAAAAGGAACAAGAGTCTTAGGTTTTATTCATATCATTCATTCACAATGTAAACCTAAAGTGTGTGTCGCACTAGACGTGGGATTCAATGTATACACGTCTAGTGGTTGTTTATTATTAATATAATGAACAATCGTTTAGTAATTTATGTGTCTTGTGCCTAAACACCTTGTTATGATCATTGTTCTTATTCCGCTATGTTATCATATGAATGATGATCAACCTAGATATAATGGTTCTTAACCATTGAGTCTAACGATCAATAGGACTCCACAGCTAGGAACTCCCATGAGTGCGGCACTCGCTGACTCGATAGGCTTTCTCTTCTTCCCTCGGCTAGATGAGCCGGTCTCATAGTTTCCAGGACCCGTGTTCTGCAAAATTTATCACACAAACAAACACATATTAAAGTTAGATAAACATAAAGGGTAAACGGTAGCCCTATGTTGGTGTTCTGATCATTCTGTTGGTTTTTAGACAAAAAGTGTGGCGCACATTTCAGAAGTGCAGCGTACTTTCTGGAAAAAACTCGCTAAAGTGCGGCGCACATTTGAGAAGTGCGGCACACAATCTGTGTATCTCAGCATATGTCGGGGTAACTAATAATTTTAACCAAATCCGCAAACTAATGGTTACAAATTAACAACAATGGCTAGAATCGAACACTAAACCATTCCCAATTCGTTTTAATCCGCGACATTGCTCAATCTTAAGGTTAAATTTCAAAAACCCTCATTTTTATATTTTTATGATTTTCAATATTATCTAATAATCAAAATCTATCCTAATAAATATCCCTATTTCTAATTACAAATCTAATTTAATCCGATTATGAATTACGAAGAACCTAATTGAAAAATTAATCAAAAATTAAAACTAATAAAATAAAATATGTATGAATTAAAGATTAAAACTTACCCTAGACATGATCTCTGTAACACCCCATTTTGATAATGGAATGTCACGCGTAATTATGGCGTGTCATCAAAGCATACAAGGATAAATGTCTAAAACATTACATGACCATAAAAGGAAAATACCATAATCAAACATCGGTAGTCCAAAAGTAAAGCTCATCACACACAAACATAAGTACAGTAAATGAAAGGACTAAACATTGTCCATGGAAAGAGTACCAAAGTAAAGATAATGCATAAAGTAAAGAAAGGCTAGAAAGCTTCCAGTCCATATGCACGTACGCTTAAAGTCTACGAGCGTCCCTGAGTACCTGCCGTTTTGGGAACATAGAAAAGGAAAACGGCTGAGCAATACGCTCAGTGCACGGATGTACAATAAAGAATGAACAATATGAGCATATAAGCATATAACAGCGGAAGAAACTAAGTCCCGAATAACCCGGTTAAGTCTTGGTAAAACTAGTTTTATAGTTTGAAAAGCCTTATGTTTATCTTATAAAAAATGTTTAACATATTCTACCATTAGCCAATACAGGTCATGAAAATCCACCGTGCATGAATACTTGGAGGGGTGACCTCATCATGCAAATTGGAGGGGCTGCCTCTAATTTAATATACTGGTTTGGGTAGGAGGGATCAGCTCCTTGTGAAGGATGAAAGGCACACACCACATTCACACTGAGTAATCTGCTGAAAACATGTAACTAGGATGCACCCATACGCCCCACATGATAAATATAATAATATGGACAAAAGTTGAAGGGACGCCACGAGCAATCACTCTGCCGTGGGGAAGTCATAACACCAGTTCCTCTAGTGTTATGGTTATGGTACCTCCATAACTAGGTGAAACTGGTCATGCATGTATATGGCTATAGGTATTCTAAATTAGACATAAGCAACTCAAACATATAAACTTATACTACGGGAAAACAGTTGGATGCATACGGGGAATCCTAATAAGGAAGAATGTCCATACTGAAAGGACGGGAATCCGTACCTTATGTCTAGTGAACGAAGAAGACGAACGAAAGAGAGTCCTACTTTGGTATCACTAATGCTACACGAATACATTCGTGTATAAGTATCTGATTACTAAATACGTAACTGGTTCTATGTCATGTCTTAGCTTATTTTATACGTTCATGTCATGTTTTACTGTTTAAAGCTTTATATCGTATTTATCTTATATTCTGTCTATTCTGATTAAGTATTACTTGTATTTCATGTATTATTATACTTACTGTGTAATAATAAGTTACTTTCTAAAAATAGCAGGTTTCCTAAAATAGAAAGTTTCCAAAAATAGAAAGTTACCAAAAATAGAAAAGTTTCCAAAAATAGAAAGTTTCCAAAAATAGAAAGTTTCCAAAAATAGACTTACTGCTTAAAATAGATATGTTTCTAAAAATAGAAAGTTTCCATAAATAGGTTAGATGCCTTAATTAAATAAGTTTCTAAAAATAGAAAGTTTCCATAAATAGATATAAGCTGGTTAAATAAGCTAATTATATAAGCTTAAGTGTTTTCTGATTATTATTCTAAGTCATAATGATATAAGGTATAGTTTATTAATTATTACATATAATTTAAATAAACTATAGGTTAAAAGTATTTAATTAAATATATCATGTTTTTAATTAAATAAAGTTAAATACTTAGGTTAAAACATGTATTATTAATTATAAATAATATAACCTAAGTCATGTTAATTAATTAATTATAGTCATGGTTTTTAATAATTAATTAATTATAAAGTCTAGAAAATATGAATACTTAGGTTAAAAATTCATGATCTAATAATTAAATTATAACCTAAGTCATGTTTATTAAATTAATTATGTCATGCTTTATTAATTTAATTTTTAACATATAATTATTAAAATCATAAACCTTAACATAAACAATGAACCGAACCGTGACTAGAAACCATGAACCGGACCTGTAATCAACACCATACCCCGAACCAAAGTTGGGGTACCCCTTGTTTGCTGCTGCCGTGGGACCCACACCACCATACCGAGACCATAAGGTCTCGGTGGTGGTTCATAAGCCAAGCCGAGATCCCCCTTGGTCTCGGTTAGGCGTCGGCCAACATCAAACACCCCTAAATCCCTTGTTTTGATTTACCCCATAACCATTTACATGTTTAATAAATGTTTTTAGTTAGTTTTTAAAAACACTTCATGATTTTATGTGACTTATTAAATCAAAACATAAAAGAAAAGGATTAAAAAGGTTATACCGAATGCGTGGATCAAACGAGGATGAACACACACGAATGCTTGCACAAAATTCAAGATCAAAAATCAACCGAACACCCCCTTTTGATGATATATAACCGGCGGCCAAGAGGAGCAAGAAGAACAAGATTAGGGTTTTTGTTATTTTTTTCCTGTAATGTGAAAAATGACTAAAAGATTTTACCTTAACCCCTTGTTAGTAAAAATTAGATTGGCTTGGCCCATCCTCTTGGTGTAGCCGCGGGTAGGGGGCCCCACTTGGGGTAACCCGTACCTTTTCCGAGTCTAATTATTTTAGTGTTCGTTCGTGTTTTATCGTGTTCGTGTTTTATGTGTTCTAGTTAATTATTAACCGTGACTTAATATATTTATTCGTGTTCGTAATAAATATATATACGTAATTAATATTAGCTCGTGATTAATATACGTTCATGATTTCATGATCGCATGTTCGTGATTAATTATTGTTTGAATAATTACTGTGTGTTCATACGTAATAAATACTTATCGTGTTCTAACATGTACTTAATACTTAAAATTCTTATACGTGAACGTAATTATACTATAAAAGGAAAGTTTTAATCTAGTACGTACGATCTTAAGGGTACTATTCATGGTAAAAGCATGCGGGTTTTACAATTCTTCCCCCCTAAAAAGAATAATTCGTCCGCGAATTATAGATAAAGTAAACTGGAAAAGAAGAACATACCCGAATTCAAAATATGAAATGAGGGTAAGAAGCCCGGACAGACTCCTCTGTTTCCTAAGTGGCTTTCCGCTCGGTATGATCCCTTCAAAGGATTTTGACGAATGGAATCGTCTTCCTTCTCATGACTCATTGTGTACATGTGAAAGCTGCGGAGGTAACGCTAACCGGTAAGATACTTCACCGACTCGTTCAATGATATCAAACGGTCCGATGAAACGAGGACTGAGCTTCCCTTTAATCCCGAAGCGTCTAACACCACGTTCCGGCAAAACCTTAAGGAAGACGTGATCTCCTACGTTGAAATGTATGTCCCTACGATGCTTATCGGCGTATCTCTTCTGACGTGACCGTGCTTCCTAAAGTTTCAGCTTAGCTACTGCTATCCTTTCATTGGTCATCTCTATGATTTCTGGACCCTCAAGTGTTCGCTCAGTTGATCCCAAACTTAGATCGATTAAGCTTTGTGTATACGAGATTAGATCAAGTAATACACGTAGAGAAACCTTTGCTTATGAATAAAGTAACTAAGTGTTATGCGGAATTAACACTTAAACTAAAACACAAAGATGTTAAACAAACTTTCACTTGTATTAGAATGAACGAACTTGATTACAATGAAAGAGGTTTAACTTGTGAAAACTTATGAAAACTGATAATAACTTTAACCTAAAAGATCTTCTTTTATAGATTAAGAAGTCTTGTACAATAAGCTACGAATCAACTATTCTAGGTAAAGATAATAATAGAAAATACAATGTCGAGCTTATCTTTACCATACACAAATAAAGAAACAAATAAAAAAAAAGATTCGTATGAAGATATATTCCATCAGTGTTAATCTTCAAGGCTGTCAGCGTTGACTTCTTCAATGTCAACGCTTGGCTGTCAGCGCAATGTCATCCTATCAGCGCTTGAATTCTTCTTATCAGCGCCTAGTGAACTAACCCATAATTTATTCCCAACAATCCTCCCCTAAACTTGATATCTATTCCAATGATCAAGTTTCTGAATAAAAACTTAAGGTTTAGGAGGAATCTTGCAAAAACTTCTTATGTTGGTGATAAACATATCTAATCAAGTCCTTGGCCACGTCACTAGTATAATCAATCTCCAAGGGTGTCTCCTTCATCTTCTCCAACACTTCTTTGGACAAGAAATAGTTAGCATCCACAAGTAGATACTCTGAAAACTTTGTAGAGCTCAAATGAAATACACCACAAGTAGAATAAAGCCTCCAATGAAGATTACTGAGATCATCTTCAAGATCCTTCCATATGGCAGGATCTGCTTCTCTTGGACCACATAAAGTCAAAAATGTGTTCCAAAGTCTTATTCCATTTGCTGAAGTAGGTGCTTCAGCTGTATACTTGGCCTCTATTAATCTCCATAGATGCACCAAGTCTTCTCTGTCTATGCTTGCAAAGATAGAAATAATTGAAGTGAAAGTATGTACCTCCTTTCCAAACCTGCCAATCTTCCAAAATCCACACTCATCTTCATCAAAACTGATGATTGGATTTCTGTCATCTAGAGGTACTACATTAACCAAATCTGAAGCTTCCAATGGAGAAAGCTTGAGATGCTTCCTTATGACACCTTCAGTTGGATAATACACATCCATATCTTTGGGAAATTGGAGAGGATCTCCTTTCTTCACTGGTCTTTGAGCAATCCTCATTTCCTTTTGAATCTGCATTTCCTCAGCAAGCTCTTGTTTCCTTTCTTCTGAAAGAAACTGGTAGACATTATTTTCTTGCACATTCCTCCAAATAGGATGTGCCCTATACTCTAACTCCTCAAAAGATAAAGCCAGCAACTTCTTGTATGTCCATCTAGGTTGATGGCATCTAAGCAACTTGTAGTACAACTGCCTTCTATCTCTTTTAAGCCAAGTCTTGACCTCTTGTGCATTAAACCTCAAAATCACCTTTATATCATCTTGTACCCTTAGAAGAACTTCCAACCCCCAAATTTGATCTGACAAACTCATCCCTGGGTTGTCCATAACCTTGTCTTCCCAAGGATGGTACATTCTGGTGATTTCTGGAAGGTCCCAATCAATCTGATTCTTCAAATCACTCAATCTTTCCTTTGCTAACTCATCCCCATATTCAAGTCTTTCTGGATCTTCAATAATTTGAACACTTGAATCTGAGCTATCTTCTTCTTTTTCATCACCACTCTCTTCCTCACTCTCAGAAGTAGCAACAAATGGTGATCTACTACTCCTCTTCAAATCTCTTTCCAAAAGTTGTGCAGCCAACTGTTCATCAAATGCAATTTGTACTGCATCTTTCTTTGGAACATCTTCTTCAACCAGAATCCCCTTACCCTTGTCTTTTGGATCAATAATAGGTAAGGTAGAAGAAGAAACCTGTGTGGACACATCTTTGATGATTGCTGATGACTGGAATACATCAACACCACCTGCAACTTTGTCAGCGTTCAAGTTACCTCTATCAGCGCCCCGATTACCTTTGTCAGCGCTGGATGTGTTAGCGTTCAAACCTGTATCAGCGCCCATTGTTTCTGTGAAAGATCCTTCCAAGTTTAATGGTGTCACCTTGGATGTATTAATAACAGGATGCTGCTTCAGACTTGTAAGAGCTTCAGCAATACCTAAAGATTCACTAAATTGTGAACTCTTCTCACTGGCTGTATGAATCAGCTCATCCTCTTCATCCTCCCCTTTGGAAGATTCCTCCATCCTACTCCTACTACTTGGATTCTCCAAAACAGTTACCCGCTCCCTCAATACTTGGAGTTCACGGCCCTGTTTGTTGACAATTTGTACAAGGCTGACATTTTGCTTTTGCAAGCTAATGACAGCAGCCGTCAATTCAGTCAATGTCATAGGTTCCAATCTGCCCTCAGCTAGAATGGGGATTTGACCTCCCAAAATAGAATCATAGGGCATGGATGAGGTCTTAATGATGTTGGGACTGTCTTGACCAGCTTCTAAGCCTGTGTCAATAGCCCCAGCCTCATCCATGTCACCAGCCACACTTGTGGAGGTGGTTCTCTCTGCAACAAGGCTAGGACCACTAGAGGAGAACACTCCAGTAGTCCTTTGGCGTTTATTCAACCTAGATTGTAATGGGGTGGAAGATGAGGTAGATTGTGTGGGTGTTGGTTGGTTAAGGGGTGTTTGGGATTGTTCAGGGATGTCATCAGCGTTGGGATCGGCTGTGTCAGCGCCAACATTTTGAGTGTCAGCGTTGACATTTGGTTGGTCAACGTCCATGTGGTCAGGGGAAGGTAATGGTTCATGAATAGGCTCAAGTTGGGGTGCAGGGTCTGGTTGTCGTTGAGCAGCCTGAATTACATCAAGCATAGCTTGGGTGAGAGGTATGGATCTGTTTGTGGAGCTCATCTTGTCAAAAATGGTTTTCTTTTGTTTAGGGATCTCATAAAAAGTGTCATGATCCCTAGTACAATATTCTTGTAAATCAAAGACCATTTGCAAAAATCTTGGGTAAGCCAAAGTCATTTTACTTCCCTTATTTTTACACATCCCTTCAAAAATCATTTTTGAAAAATTATACTTAAGCCCACGTGTGATACAAACCAAAGCACTTGCAATTGACCTGTTTATTTCATTAAAAGAAGTACATTTTGGACTTAAGCATTGGAGAAGGACATGTATCAAATATTTCCAGTCAGAGGGAAATTCCTGCTTATGATATTTATTTAAAGATTTACCAGCAGGAATAGGATAACCCAATTCCCTAAGACCTTGTTCTATTGTTGCAACGGCAAGGGTAGTCACACCATCAGCGTCATCAAGACGCAAAGCTTGGCGAACCAAGGCTTCAGTGACCACCCATGTTCTTCCATGAACAGTAGATGTTAATGTGGTCACTCCATTAGCTGTTGTGGAACTTACATTGTTCCAAAACTGTCTAATGTGTGCGACAGGGACTAATGGTTCATGAGAAAGTGCATACCTTATAGAGGATGCATTTAAAAATGCCACCATTTGTGAATACTGAGGGAACAAATCATTATCAGCGGCCAAGTAAGCCACCATATTATGTTGGCTCTTGAACTCCAATGTCAGATTGCTTGAGTTGAACTTTGGTGCCATGTTTAAAGCTGTTTAGGTTATGTGATATGGGAAAAATCTAGGAGAAAAATATTAGACAAGAAAATATGAATACCCAGAATAAAAAAGTTAGCCAAATTTATAGGAGAGATGCATGAGTTTGATTGGTCAAAAATGAGGCAGTTATATTCAAAGAGTAATGATGAAAATATTGAATCAAATATAACTTATCTCATGCATTAATTAAAAGTAACAACTCCCCAAAATTACGGCCAAAGATTAGTCAAAAAATAACAACTGGGTAGGGCCCACTAGGTGTCAACGGTCAAAAATAGCCCATCAGCGCCCAACGGCTATATTTTCTTGTCAGCGTTTGCCTAAAGCCTTGTCAGCGTCACGATTGGACGTAACAGCGTTTGGAGAAAAACTTGTCAGCGTCTAAAAATAAAAATAAAAATATTTAAAAAGAAAAAGACCTTAACAAAGTAATTTATCCTAAGGGAAATATCTTACAAGTTGATAATAATTACTGGGCGGCAAGCACTGTCCATTTATGCACACTTGCTTAAGCAAGATAGACACAAATGTCCTCTAGTGTCCCTTGCTAACCAAAATACTTACCAACAAAGTTATTTCATAAAATCCTTTGTAACTCCCTGGTAAACCCATAACAAAACTATTCCCAAGTCTCCCATCAGACCATAACCAATTCTAGGCCAAAAATGTCTTGGCAGCATGCATAGTTTATCAACTTTGCATGCTACAGTGCCTCATGGTTTAGTAAAACTAACCCATACTCACCTGTGGACACAATCTAGAATTGTGATGAGAGTATTATAAGAATACCCAAAAGTCCTAAAGGTTCCTTAAACCTCCCCTTAAACTATGATACATGAGTTTCTCAAAATATATATATGAACATTAAAAATTTATGTCAAGATAGGAATATAAATATTCCAACCATCATCCATAAACAAAAACATGTCCAAATAGCTCTTCAAAGATCCATAAGCAACTCTGTATCCAATGGCATAAAGCTACCACCACCTACACATTTAGATTGAAAACCACAAAACTAACATTTGTTGCTGACAGCGTCCCGACAACACTTATCAGGGTTGAAGGAACTCTTGTCAGCGTTAGACAAGAATATCTCTAACAACGGCAAAATAACACTTATCAGCGTTACATTTACCTTTGTCAGTGTTAGAAAAATAAAGTGGAAAAATCTAAATCATCATAAAGACCAATAACAATGCATTATCCTGTACATACTTTTACAAAAAGGTTCCAAAACACATATTAAGTGAGATTAACCATTCCAATATTTGTTACCAAATATTGAAATCTGCCAGCATCAAAAGGTTTAGTTAATAAATCAGCCACATTATCTTCTGTGGCTACCCTATCTGGTTGTATTAAACCTTTCTCAAAGCAATCTCTTATAAAATGATGTCTAATTTCTATGTGTTTGGTTTTAGAATGATGTACAGGATTTTTAATAATGCATAAAGTACTGTTATTGTCTACAAAAATCTTGGTATGCATGAAATTATACCCATAATCCAACAGCTGGTTCTGAATCCATAAGACTTGTCCACAACAAGCAGCTGCTGCAACATATTCTGCTTCAGTTGTAGAGTTGGCCACCACTGTTTGTTTCTTGCATTGCCAAGATATCAATCTACTCCCAAGAAATTGACATCCACCAGTTGTGGATTTCCTATCAAACTTGTCACCACCATAGTCACTGTCTGAATATGCAATAAGCTACAATGGAGAATCTTTTGGGTACCATAAGCCAAGATCTGGATAGCATCTTAGGTACCTAAAAATTCTTTTCACAGCAAAAAGGTGACATTCTTTGGGAGTCACTTGATGGCGTGCACAAGCACACACAGCAAACATGATGTCAGGTCTTGAGGATGTAAGATACATCAATGAACCAATCATTGATCTATAGTGCCTAACATCCACATCCTTTCCAGCTCCAATTTTTCCCCAAGGGTGTTCCCTATCCATAGGAGTGGAAGCATCCTTTTCATGTGGAGAAAAACCATATTTCTTCAAGATTTCAGCTACATACTTGTCTTGGGAGATGAAGATACCATCTTCTTTCTGCTGAACTTGTAAGCCTAGAAAGAAGTTCATCTCACCCATTGCACTCATCTTGAATTTATCTGTCATAAGCTTGGAAAAGTCTTCACTCATCTTTGGATTAGTTGATCCAAAGATGATATCATCAACATAGACCTGGACAAGTAAGACATCCTTACCTTTCTTCTTTGTGAACAATGTCTGATCTATGGTGCCCCTTTTAAAACCATTTTCCACCAAGTAAGTGGACAATGTACCGTACCATGCTCTTGGGGCTTGATGAAGTCCATACATAGCTTTCTTCACTCTATAAACCTTGTCTGGATTTTCAGGATCTTCAAAACCAGGAGGTTGCATGACATATACCTCCTCAACAATTGTTCCATAGAGGAAAGCACTCTTCACATCCATTTGATAAATAGTGAAGTTCATACAAGAGGCATAAGCTAGAAAAATTCTTATAGCTTCAATTCTTGCAACTGGAGCAAAAACTTCTTCATAATCTATACCTTCCTCTTGTGTATATCCTTGAGCTACCAAACGTGCCTTGTTTCTGACCATAATACCTCTTTCATCTTTCTTGTTCCTTAGAACCCATCTTGTCCCAATTGGTCTCACATATCTAGGACAATCAACCAGCTCCCAAACATCCTGTATAGCAAATTGGTGAAGCTCATCCTGCATTGCTTCCACCCAACTAGGTTCTTTGAGAGCATCAAAAATCTTCTTGGGTTCTTCTTGTGACAGAAAACATGCAAACAAACATGCTTGTACAAGAGGGGTATCAACCTTCTTGTGTATATTGGCAATAAATCCACCAAGATTTTGATGGGATCTTCTTGTCTGAACTGGAGCCATAACATCACCAATGATCTGAGATGAGGGGTGATCCTTTGCTGTGGAAGTGAGAACTCCTCCTTCAAAAAGTCTGGTGTCCTCAACTTCACGCTCCATGTTGCCAATATCTTCTTCATCAGACTCTCTTTGATCAACAGAAATCTCTTCATGGACATTAGAAGGTCCACCTTGTTCAAAATGTGAAGAGAAAAGATGTGCAAAGGTGTCATCAAACTCTGAACCTTGCTTGTCAGCGCTTGGGCTGACAACGCTTGAACTGTTGTTGTCAGCGTCTGATCCATCAGCGTCTGAATTGCTCTTGTCAGCGCTTGATTTCCCTTTGTCAGCGCCTGAAGAACCATGCATGTTAGTATTTGGTGGTATTTGGACACCACCATTATCTTTTCTAGCAGCAGCAGCAGTAGCAGCATAATACTCATCTGTCCATATAGGAAGTGTAACATATTCTTGTGTGGGAGATGACTCAACTGCTGGTGATCCATCCTTCTTAGCAACCTGTATACCTGAAACATTACCAATTCTCTTTTCTAAAACACTTGAAGTTACCTTCACAATGTCTGGATCAGTAACAGGCATATAATTTAAAGCTCTAGATAAAGGTTCTAAGTCAAACAACCAATTTGGACCACTTTCAGGATCACTAGGTTTACTCTCTAAAAACCTAACATGTACTTTTTCAAGTATACGTTTTTCCTTTTTAATGTAAACCCTATATCCTTTGCTCTGCACTGAATAACCCATGAAGTAGCCTTCATCACCTTTTGAATCAAATTTACCTAGGGCATCACTGGTTTCTAAAACAACTACATGACAACCAAAAGGCTTGAGAAAGCCAATATTTGGCTTCCTTCCCCAAAGTAACTCATAAGGTGTCTTGTTATGTATTTTGTTGACCAATGCCCTATTTTGAACATAACAAGCTGTGTTAACAGCTTCAGCCCAAAAGGCTATAGGAAAGTGGGCATCAGCCAACATGGTTCTGGCTGCTTCAATAAGGGTTCTATTCTTCCTTTCAGCAACCCCATTTTGCTGTGGAGTTCTAGCTATGCTAAACTGCCTAGTAATCCCTTTCTTGGCATAAAAATCATCTAACAACTAATTTCTAAACTCACCCCCATTGTCACTTCTAATAATTTTGACCTCATTACCATTCTTCTTCTCAATCTGGGTAATGAAATTAATCAGACTTTAGGCAGTTTCACTTTTCTTGGCTAAAAAGAAAGTCCATGTAAACCTGGAAAAATCATCAGTGACAACAAAACAATATGATTTACCCTTCAAACTTTCTATATTAGTTGGACCAAAGAGGTCCATATGCAATAAGTGAAGTGGTTTAGAACTAGAGTGCACCTGTTTAGATTTGAACGAGACCTTGTGCTGCTTGCCCTTAAGACATGAAACACAAGAGTGGTCATTGTGGAAAGACTTTTCAGGCAAACCATCAACTAAACCAAGCCTCACAAGTCTATTGATATTTTTAAAGTTTATGTGCCCTAATCTCCTGTGCCAAAGATTACTTTCATCTACTGAGGCTTTAGCATAAAAACATGACA
The DNA here is from genome assembly GCA_025667525.1 of Glebionis coronaria. Taxonomy (NCBI): domain Eukaryota; kingdom Viridiplantae; phylum Streptophyta; class Magnoliopsida; order Asterales; family Asteraceae; genus Glebionis; species Glebionis coronaria. The sequence goes on along the minus strand of CM046881.1, from coordinate 155,008,151 downwards.
TCATTTTATTATTCATCTTAATTCCATTAAGATTCACATTATATATGTCTTTATGCCTTGGTGTTCTAAATTCTATGTATTTCTCCTCAGGGAGCTTGTAATCTTTGCTTAACACCAAGCACTCAGTATCTGTGAAAAGAACCTTATTTTTGTTATCACACACTTGTGATACACTAAACAAATTATAATCCAGTTCTTTTACCAGGAAGACATTCTCAAAACGTAGATTATTGGTAATAAGGGTTCCTTTTCCTGTGATGGTGCCATAGCCCCCTCCAAAGTATACCCTATCACCATCTTGAATAGGAGAGAAGTTCGTCAGATAGTCTTCCTTTCCTGTCATGTGCCTTGAGCATCCACTATCCCAATATCCATAATCATTGATCTTCTTCTGAATGCCCTGCACATAAAGAAAACACATTAGTTTTCTTTGGGAACCCAAGCCTTGGAAGACTTGGATTCTGGTTGTTCAACAAGAACAGACTTGGTTCTCATAACAACCCCATTTTCATCCCTTTTTGAATGAAATTCCCAGTTAACCCCAATTGGTGTTGACATGGCCTTTGAAATATAATGAAACCTGTTGCATGTCATAGTAAGACCAGTAGACTTAGGGTTTTGGTCTTGTTTTGGTCTACATGTTAAGCTAGTAGAAGCTTTAGACCTATTTCCCTGTGGTTGCAAATACCTAGGTTTGGCAGTGTGTCTGTCAGCGCTGAAATTGTTCTTGTCAGCGCCCCGATTGCCTTTATCAGCGTTGAACCTAGGGTTTGCTACAGGAACCCATTGCCTATTGGACCAAGTGTTTGACTTTTGGAAAGGTCTTAGGCCTTGTGTGTTAGACCCTCTAGAAAAGAATGGGGCTGGTCTAACAACTTGTGAACTTTTGTTCACAAAGGTATTGGGTCTGACAGTGTTTGACCTATGTTGACTTTTGTCAGCGCTGAAATGGTTCCTATCAGCGTTGACATTGGAAGCGTTGACACATTTGTATGCCAAATGTGAGAAGCTACCACATGAGTAACAAGCTTTTCTAGGCATAGTCTTAGGTCTAGAAGCAAAGAAGCCTGTTCCATGGTTACTAACTTGGCTTTTTGGTGACCTAGTATTCCTATACATTTCTGCATACTTAACACTAGGTTTTCTAACAGTTTGTGGGCCAAGGTTAACAGCTTTGCCAGTGGTTGGGTGTGTGATTTTAATAGGTGTAGGATCATGGCTCTTAATTGGTGTGGTCTCATTTGGACTTTCATACAACAACCCTCCCTTAACAAACAAAGTATGGTTAGCTTTCTTCCACTCATCTAGGTCAGTCAGTTTTTGCTTGTATTCTTCAACTGGGGAAGTCACTCTAGGTGGAGGAATAAATTCCTTCTCTTGGAGTTCTGGCAAGCCAGTCCAAGATAAGTCCTTTGATTGGACACCATAGAAATCCCCAGCTGGTGGTGGAACACCAGTATAATCTTTCATCCCAATCCCACTCATGTCCTTAGAGTCTCTTTGTTTACTAACACACTCTCCTAGGGATTGTGTGGCCTTATCAAATCTCTGGATTTTAAGACTCACATTATCTTTATTTTTGTTAGCCTCATCTAACTGAGCTATCAAATCAAGATTAACCCTGTTTGTGATATCTTGAATATCTTTACTTTGATGTAACTCATGTTTTAAGATATTTATTTGATCCTTTAAATCAAACTCCATTTTCTTATACTCAGCTACTGTCTTTTCTGTTTGGGTAAGAGCAATTTGATAATTAGATACTTTGCATCTTTCAGTACTTGCCTCATCTAATAATTTTACTATCTCTTGATTTAGTTTTTCAGTATTTAAACGACAACCCTTAGAACAGAAAGCATCATCATATACCTCATTATCTGATGAAGAGGAGGAGTGTGCCATGAGAGCATATTCAACATGCTCTTCTTTAACTTCAGCAACCAAAGCTCTGTCCTCTTCCTCATCTTTAGCCATAAAGTTCCAGCTCCAGTCCCATCCTCCAACACCATCAATTTGTTGAACAGCAACCATGGCCTTGGGATCTTGGCTCTTAACCATTTGGCTTGAAGGCTTACCAGCATCAGATCTTCTTGGAGATCTACATTCCCTCATAAAGTACCCCATCCGATGACAATTGTAGCACTCAACTTTGGATTTGTCAAATCCAGCAACATCCTTAGCATTAAAGGTCATCTTCTTCTTGAACCTTTTATTAAACATGTTTGCTCTTAAACTTACAAGAGCCATAGTCCACTTGATGTCCATCTCTTCCAATTGCTCATCACTTATCTGCTCAAGATCTTCATATGTAATCCTTGAATCACTGGGCAAAGAAGCAATGAATGCACACACAGTATCTAGATCTAAACCAGCAGGTTTAATTCTATCAGCGCCAAAGTTGTGTGTGTCAGCGCTTGAGTATAAAGCGTTGACAGGGTATGATCCAGCGCTGACAGACTGTGATCCAGCGTTGACACATTGAGATCCAGTGACTGGATGTCCATAGGAGTTCATGGAATCAAATTGGCATTCACTTTGTGAGAAGAAGGCCATGTTGCTACTGGAAGATTTATTATCACTCTCCAAAAGCCATTCATTCTCCAACAGTCTTAGTTTGTTGAAGATGTCATCAAACCTGGAGGTCTTGTGGGTGTTATTGACAAGAATGGATCTTGTCTCAATCTTCCATACATCACCAAGGCTTTTGAGAAAAGTAGCATTCAAGTCAGGGTCATCAATCTGTGTTCCCATGAAGGAAAGTTGACTTGTGATGTCAAGCAGTCTACTTCTCACACTGCTGAGATTCTCATTGGGTTGAGCCTTAAAGCAGCATACTCATGCATGAGTTGCTTCTTCTTTTCTTCTTTTGTGTCAGCATTGCCACCATGTGCTACTTCAAGAGCTTCCCAAAGCTCTTTTGCAGACTCAAAGCGTTTGTACTTGTGCTGATTCTCATGACCTAGGGAGTGTTTCATGATGTTCAAGATTTTCATGTCCACCCTTTTCTTGGCTATATCTTCAGCAGATACAGCTCTTCCATCTTCAGGCTTTTCCTTCTTATCAGCTTCAGGACAATTAGGAAGAGCTATCCTTGTGGCAATAGCAGCAGCAATCTTTTGAGCTTTGTTGAATGTGTTCCCATATTCAACAATCTCCCAAAGAGTGTAGTCATGGATGGCTATATACTGCTCAAAATTAGACTTCCAAAGCTCGAAGTTCCTGGCATCAAACATGGGAATTTTGATACTAGGGTTTGTGGTGTTGTTTTGTAGCAAAGCTGGAGCAGGAGGCTGATTTGTGCCAAACATGATGTTTTTAGGGTTTTGAGAAATTTAGGGTTTTTAGGGTTTTTGGTGTTTTAGGGTTCTTGCGTTACTTAAAGATCAAAAGTTTCTCAACACGCTCTGATACCACTTGTTGATCCCAAACTTAGATCGATTAAGCTTTGTGTATACGAGATTAGATCAAGTAATACACGTAGAGAAACCTTTGCTTATGAATAAAGTAACTAAGTGTTATGCGGAATTAACACTTAAACTAAAACACAAAGATGTTAAACAAACTTTCACTTGTATTAGAATGAACGAACTTGATTAAAATGAAAGAGGTTTAACTTGTGAAAACTTATGAAAACTGATAATAACTTTAACCTAAAAGATCTTCTTTTATAGATTAAGAAGTCTTGTACAATAAGCTACGAATCAACTATTCTAGGTAAAGATAATAATAGAAAATACAATGTCGAGCTTATCTTTACCATACACAAATAAAGAAACAAATAAACAAAAAGATTCGTATGAAGATATATTCCATCAGTGTTAATCTTCAAGGCTGTCAGCGTTGACTTCTTCAATGTCAACGCTTGGCTGTCAGCGCAATGTCATCCTATCAGCGCTTGAATTCTTCTTATCAGCGCCTAGTGAACTAACCCATAATTTATTCCCAACACGCTCGCCAACCTGATCCCAGCAGATTGGGGAGCAACACTTCCTGCCATACAACATCTCGAAAGGAGCACACTTGATACTTGCGTGCCAACTGTTGTTGTATGCAAAATCCACCAAACAGATGTAATCGTCCCAATCACCCGTCCATTCCAATGCACATGACCTCAACATGTCTTCCAATGTTTGAATCGTTCGCTCCGACTGCCCGTCTGTTTGAGGATGAAAAGTCGTGCTAAGCTTAATTTGTGTACCCCAAGCCTTCTGCAGACTCTTCCAAAATCGCGAAGTGAAACGAGGATCTCTGTCTGAGACGATGCTGGATGGAGCACCGTGGAGTCTCATGATCTCTCTTCTATACGTATCGGCGAGTTTACTTACCGGATCTTCCTTGCAGATCGGTAAGAAATGAGCTGATTTGGTAAGTCGATCTACGATAACCCAAATTGCATCGTGCTTCCTCTTGGTAGGCAGAAGACCAGTAACAAAATCCATGGTGATTTTGTCCCACTTCCACTCTGGAATATCTAACGGTTGAAGGAGACCGTTAGATCGCTGATGCTCGATCTTAACCTGCTGGCAGGTAAGACATTTGGAGACGTAAGTGGCCACATCCTGTTTCATACCGCTCCACCAAAAGTACTGCTTGATGTCATGGTACATCTTAGTCGAACCAGGATGTATAGAGAATGGGGAGCTATGAGCTTCAGCTAACAAGGCTTCTCGGAGTTCTTGATCATCAGGAACACAAATTCTCGTGCCCTGCCATACGATACCATCTGCATCTACTCTGAATTCCGTCTGTTTCTCCAAATTCTGAACTATCGCCCAGATTTCTCCATCATCTTTCTAAGCTTCCTTGATCTTAGAGAGTAACTCGGGTTCTACTCTAAGATTAGCCTAGTAACCGTGATGCCCACGTACCATGATCTCGATGTCTAGTTTCTCCAAGTCCCTTATGATTTCCTCCTCAATTTTAATGCCGTTGATCATTCTGGACTTTCTGCTAAGAGCATCTGCTTCCACATTTGCCTTTCCGGGATGATACTGTAGATTAATGTCATAATCCTTCAACGGCTCTAACCATCTCCTCTGCCTCATGTTTAATTTACGTTGAGTGAAGATATACTTCAAGCTCTTGTGGTCCGTGAAAATGTCACATGATTCTCCATATAAGTAGTGCCTCCATATATTCAATGCAAACACGACTGCAACAAGTTCCAAGTCATGCGTTGGGTAGTTTTCTTCATAAGGCTTAAGCTGTCGTGAAGCGTACGCGATCACTTTCCCATGTTGCATGAGAACAAAGCCAAGTCCCTTCCCCGATGCATCACTGTAGATTTGAAATCCACCCGTACCAGATGGGAGAGTAAGAATAGGTGAAGATACTAGCTTCTGCTTCAGGTCTTCAAAGCTCTTCTCTCGTTCTTCAGTCCAGACGAATTTCTCCCCTTTCCGCATCAGTTTGGTCAATGGTAGTGCTAAGCGGGAAAAGTTCTCCACGAACCTACGGTAATAGCCAGCTAAGCCTAAGAAACTGCGGACTTCCGTCGCTGATGTCGGCCTCGGCCACTTAGTAATGGCCTTAACCTTCCCTGGATCCATAGTGATTCCTTCTGCTGATACAATGTGACCTAAGAATGCCACCTTGTCTAACCAGAACTCACATTTGGAGAATTTAGCATACAGCTGCTTCTGGCGAAGAATCTGTAGTACTGTACGAAGATGGTCTTCGTGTTCCTCCTTGGACTTTGAGAAAATCAGGATGTCATCGATGAAGACAATGACGAACTTGTCCAGAAATTCATGGAAGATTCTGTTCATCAAGTCCATGAACACAGTTGGAGAATTGGTTAGGCCGAAAGGCATAACTACAAATTTGTAGTGGCCATAGCGGGTACGAAAAGAAGTCTTGGCGATGTCCTGCTCCTTAACTCGTAGCTGATGATAGCCTGACCTAAGATCAATCTTGGAGAAGTGTTTGGCCCCTTGGAGTTGGTCAAACAGATCGTCTATACGCTGCAGTGGATACCTATTCCAGATAGTAATCTTGTTGAGCTCGCGATAGTCTATGCAAAGACGATTACTGCCATCCTTCTTCTTAACAAATAAGACCGGTGCGCCCCATGGAGATGCGCTCGGTCGAATGAAACCTCGTTCTAGAAGTTCTTGCAGTTGATCCTTCAGCTCCTTTAACTCTATGGGAGCCATGCGATAAGGAGACTTGGAGATCGGTTCAGCTCCTGGAATAAGCTCGATATTGAATTCCACTTCTCGTGCAGGTGGTATGCCCGAAAGTTCTTCTGGAAATACATCTTGGAATTCCGACACTATTGGTTGATCCTGAATTGATGGAGATTCAGCATCCATGTCGTGAACCATAGCTAGATAACCCTCGCAGCCATGTGATAGTAGTGCACGCGCTTGCAGGGTAGATACAATTTGTACAGACCTTCCGGGTATAAACCCGTTATGAATGTACTCTGGTGCATTAACATCACTGAAGATAACTCGATATGAATGGCAGCCTATGGTAGCATGATGCTTGGATAGCCAATCCATGCCCAAAATCATGTCAAAGTCATTCAGGTCTAGCAGAAGTGCGTCAAGAGGACGAACCTTATCGTCAAATTCTAGGGGAAGACTCTTGTATACATGGGTGATTAATACAGAGTCCCTCAAAGGCGTGGAAATAGTAAGTCTATTATCTAGTGGTATGGGAAGCATCCTAATGTTCTTAGTATAGGCAGTAGAAATGACCGAGTGAGTAGCACCCGTATCAAATAGAACACACACAGCCTGACCATACATATACAAGATTCCAGTGATGGTACCTGTAGACTTGTTGGCCTGGTCTCGAGATGTCGTGTAGACATGTCAAGTGGTAGGAGGTGGCTTGGTATCAACATGTCCCGATGTGCCCTCCATTTCGCCCTTACGGCAATCCTTCATGATATGGCCAGGAAGACCACACTTGAAGCATGCATTAGTGTGACGATGACATGGCCCTGGGTGCCTATGGTGGCAAGTAGAGCAAAGAGGATGAGTATATCCTCCAGCAGGTGCTCTGGCTGGCTGAGGACCTGATAAAACATTTTACATGAGACATGATAATAGGGTACAAAGGACAAGAATAATCGTAAGATTGAATACCAGTGATAGCTGGACGGCTAGGCTGTGAACCTCTCTGGTTCTGGTCCCTACCGTTTCCATGGTTCCTGGTAGAAGATTTGATAAACTGTCAGAATTATGAGTTATAACATGAATCATAAGAAAATGCGTAAGTATTAGGACCTGCTGCCGTTAGAGTGTCCAGCGTTGTTACGGTAATTATCATTACCGCCACGCCTATCCATAGCAGAACGGTCGTTAGTCTGACCGTTTCCTTTGGGCCGATGAGGCTGCTGCTGAGTAGCCGGCTGAGACCGGTCCCCAGTTTTCTGCCTGGAAGATACAATTTAAAGAGATGAATAATTGACATATATAGAAGAATACGGATTGGTCACCGCTTGAATACGAATGTTTACCTCTTGTCGGGTTTCTCAGCTTCCCCGAACTCATCTCTCTTGAAGGTCTACGATATCTAAGGATTTGGTAAATGATGGATTGATCTATTGATTAGATGGTGGAAATGGGGAAGAAGGAGATGAGGTATAGAGAGAGAAAGGAGAGAAAAGAAAAGTAGAGAGAGAAAGTGTTATTTCATTAAATGAAAAATTGTAAAATGAATGAACCACCCCTCCTAACATGCTAGGAGGGGTACATGTGGGCTATATGGACTATATTTACTACAAACTGGATCACGAGCCTAATACAATAATATATCGTTGGAGCGACCGATCCTTCATAAATATGTAAAAACGTATTTCCAACAATCTCCCCCTAAGGGAGGTCGCTCCAAGTTACAAAGTTCTAAATATTCTATAGCTCGTGATCTATGCTAATAATGATGTGACCGAGACTTTCTTTGGGAAAACACATTTCCAACAATCTCCCCCTAAGGGTGGTCACACCATTTTACAAAATCTTAAACCTAGCATACTATGCTTGAGTCTTCGATCTTGTTCTCGTGAATATGCTTGATGTGATCTTTGACTTTAGTCTTGAGCATGTTTCCTTGCCTTGACCTTGTGCATTCATCACTTGTGAAATTTGCCTCTTCGTGACTTCATGTTCCACATACTTATACCTTTAAATTCTTGAAAGCTTCAGAGTTTGATACAGCGGAAGACTTGACCTTCAGACTTTCTGGAATTTGTTGAAGTACTAATTGTATGTAGTATAAGCATGTGGTGACGACTTCTTCTAGATTGTACACCGCAATGCCACCTTTTTGTTACGCTGCATAAGACAGTTAGCAACAAACCATATACACGGATGAAATGGCCTTGAACATTTCATTCTAATTCGGTAGCATTTTACCTCTGGTCGGTGAAGACCGTTGGACGATATTAAATATCGTACTTGTGGCAGGTAGTTTCAATAAAGAACCTCCTTGACAAGATTTCGCGGGTAAACCCGTTCTCTTTACTCGACCGTCCACAGCTGACTGCGAACGTAAAGAGTGAATCATTTGGATAATATTATCCGCATGATTTGAAGCCGTCAATTCATGTTCCTGGAACAAGTGAAGTTCAATTAAGAACCGCACCATCGTTGCTTTCCAGTTGTCACGAGCTTGATTCATATAGAATCTTGCTAGTTACCTACCAAATGCTGTTTGATGTTAACACTAGAAGGATTTCCATTCGTCACTGTAAATACTTAATAGTATTACTCTGAATGTTCTGGCAAGATCACTAAGATATTGCGTAGAGGCCTGGAACGTGTTTAAATTCATTTAAGAGTTTAAACCACTGTTGCTTTCCAGTTATCACAAGTTTGATCCATAAAGAATCGCACAAGCACCTACCATGAGCTTTTTGATGTTCGCTCAATAAGGATTTCCATCTTCATTGTAAATACTTTCGTATTACTCGGATGTTCAGGCAAGATCATGAAGATTTTGCGTAGGACTCTTAAGAACTTTCTTACTTTTCACAGTGTGTGAAGAAGCAAGTAAATATGAGAGTGTGTCCTAATGAGATATTTGATGATCTCAAATGGCTCTAGACTCGATCGTGCATTTTGGATTTTAGTGATCGGAGGCTGGAGAGGAGTGCCACCTTTTCAATACCAATTTATTCGGAGTGAATAAATCAATAGATAATGTGTTGTCTCCGTGTGATTAAAACAAATATCTTTTAAGAGATATCTGAGTTAGCTGGGATGGGTTGTGCCTTGCATCACTGGGTCCATGATGTTTATCTTCAATATCAAGAATCATTAAAATGATCTCAATAGCATATGAATTGACCCGGTTTCTGCCTAAGTTGTAAGGAGGGCTTCTTTCTTTACACCCTTTATCTTTACAATTCTTTTTCATTCTTCAACCCCTTCAATGCTTACCAATACGTCATAACTAGCACCTTGTTGTGATTGTTCCAGTGCTAACTTAAGTACTTGGTCGGCATTCAGCTACGTTCACAATCTTTCTCCATCTTTCCTAAGGACTACTATTTCTAGCTATGGAATGTCCTTGGGAAGATTCCTCCGGTTCTAGAGAAATCATTGGACTTTAACCTATCCTACCATCCTTATGTCACCACAATCTTCACCGTCGTGAATAGAGATGTTTTGGGTAAGTGTATGTCACCATGAAATCCATTTTGAAGTGCAAATCCATTTTGCTCCCCCTTAACATATGCCACGATATCCGAAAACATTTCGCACATGTCGGGATGAGCTAGCACGTTAAGTCAAACCATTTGTGATTAATCATTTCCCATATTAAATCACATTTTCTCCCCCATATTAAAAATATTAACCCAATTGATGTTTTTAATATCAATTGATTTAATAGCATTTTAAGAAAATTTGGGAAGAAAAATGCAAATCCAATTATCTTCATGAATTACACAAACTCCCCCTCAAATTAATGAGGGTGTGCTGAAACGTAAATTAAATACCTTTTAAACACAAGTGTAAGGTATTTATCACGTGCAAAGATCATATATGATAATGAATTCACAATATTAGCAATTTACGAGGTTGGACCTGAATAATGGAGAACAGCATATGAAAGAAGCACATGGTTCTTGTTCACGAATGTTGGTCACCTCGTCACGTCCCCGAGAAAATTAATTCCCGTTGTTGAGTCAAAGCTTTCCGGTGAAATGCTTGACTTGATTATGAAAAGCGGGTTGCTATCTGAAATAATAGCAAAACCATTTTGAGCATGTTTTAAAAGTTTGAACTTCTGCTCGAACTTTATTTACAACCCCGTGTCATTATTGAATGACATTTCTAGGTTCGTAAATATTATCGATTCCAGAAGACATGCTCTTTTTATCAAAACATTTTTGAACACACAATTTTGAAAGATTTAGAAAAACCTTTTGAGAAATTCTCGAAAAATTGTGTTCAAAGTTTTGAAAACCAATTTCTTGAGCTTAAGATGTTGAATATCTTATAAAACGAGCTCAAGTCCGAGAAGTTGTAAACTTCCCGTTGTTAAGGATAAGTTTATCATCGGCGATAATCTTTCCTTTTATCTAAAGAACGAGTCCTAAGCTGACATTTACTTAGAAGTCGTTTTCATGAGCTTGAAAACTTTGACTGTTTTAACGGAAAGCTCATGACCGAGAAAGGTTAATTTCTCGTTATGAGGAAAAGTTCTCTTATTTAAAAGATACACTTTCCTTTATGAGCTTAAAACTTCGAATATTTTAAGACAAGCTCATGATCGAGAAAGGTGAATTTCTCGTTAAGAGGATAAGTTATCATAAATGATAAGCTTTCCTTTATTTTAAGTTCGAGTTACAGTCTGACATTTAACTGTAAGTCATTGTGCATGAGCTTAAAAACTTCGAATGTTTTTAATATTAGCTCATGCCCGAGAAAAATTAATTTCTCGTTGTAAGGATAAGTTTATCATCGGCGATAAACTTTCCTGCCTTTGAAGAACGGGTTACAGACTGTCATTTATCTATAAGCCTTTGTGCATGAGCTTAAAAACATGGAATATTTTTAACATAAGCTCATGCCCGAGAAAAATGAATTTCTCGTTTTTAGGATAAGTCATCATCGGGATGAACTTTCCTGTCTTTTGAGATCGAGTTACAGTCTGTTATGTGACTGTAAGTCCTGTTTGCAGCTTAACCATGAATCCCCTGAGACATTTGTTTCTCTGATATCTGCTTCTTCAGCAACCAAACTCTAAGAGTGTCCTTAGTTGAATGGTATACAACGATTGGACCGCTTCGTTCTTTTGGAACATCAACTTTGGTACCTGCATTCTCATTAGAAGTTTGTATACTTTTGCATGGGTTAGAGATATCTATTTTTGAAGCACGTGGGGGTTCACAGTTGGCTTTACTTGTGTCAGAGGCGACCTGAGTAGATGATTCACTTATCTTAGCTGGCAAACGTTTCCTTTTATAGAAAACCTTAAGTTTAGGCGTAAGTGAAGTATCATCTTTATCAGTTTCCTCCCTAGTAGACTTAGTAGAATCGGAGACTATCCTAGTTAAAGGGCACTCGTTTCCTACAAGAGTGAAAGTTCTACCAGTGGGGCGCCACATTTTACCAAAGGGTTTGATTTTAGCGACCCACTGGGATTTGAGTCTAGCACGGGAGTTCACCTCGTTAAGTAATT